>CM028129.1:1720650000-1721250000 GCA_016271365.2 Neoceratodus forsteri | reverse complement strand
CGCCCTAGGGGACAGGGGTTTATAGTGTCTTTTGAGGGGTCCATTATCAAATTATAGTCCCCGTCTATAAGTACCACTCCCCTCTGTTAAGCTCATTAATTTGTCCATCAGTTATGGATGGTGGCCACATCTATGCCTGTTGGTAAATATATGCTGCCTATAGTAAAGGGTTTACCCTTTAAAGTATCTGCCATGAAGAACAGTCCACCCTCTCTAGCTACACTGGTTTTCGTTACCTGATGCAAAGAATGCTGCGCCTGCAGAATTGCCACCACCTTCCTCCTGCCCTGTTTATGTGAAGAGGCCAGTATCCGCTCAAACCCATGTTTCTGTAATTTGAGGTGTTCAGTGTAGTATTTTATATTTCTTATTTAAAATATGGACAAGCGCTTTGGTTTTCATTCAGCACATTTTTTCACTGCATACTCCCTCAGCTGCTCACATACAGAGTGCAGCTGCGTACTGCTGTAAAAGAACAGGTGCACACGACATTTACCAACGTGCTGCAGTATTACATAATTCTACTAGGTGGTTCTGTTGTCTTAAAGTGACTACAACACTACATTCCTTCTTTACTTTAGATCAAAAATTGGCATTTTTTTTCTTTTTAACTGATTCTTTACAAGCTAATGGTATTACTAACGACTCAGTTATCCTCACTGTTAAATGTGACTGTTTCATTTAGTTATTTCTAGCTTTGTCACAAGAGTTCCTAGTCATAATAAAATATCACAGTCGCAAATATAACTGAGGATACTAATAAAAAATTTTGATTTTTTTTTTGTTTATAGCATGTGTCCTACTACTTATAGTCTTTATGGTAGGTGGGTGGCTTTCTGTTTCATCTGGTTGGGTACCCCTGGGATGGTGCATTGGTGGTTGGTCACACAGACTTCGTATCATCCTCTTCATCCAGGCTTGATTCAGCAACATTGTGAGATTGGAGTTGTTTGAAGAATGAAGAGTTTCTGGTCACGGAGTGTCCATCTCCTGCAGGTGTGACCATTGAATCTTTCACTTGTGTAACTGTGTAAGGTTTGGTATTATATGGGGTAGAGAGTTTGTTGGTGTTCTTCTGCCGGTATAGCATAATGTTGCCAGGTGCAGTTGTAGGTGTTGCATGGTGAAGTCTGTCTGAGTAGGCTTTCATCTTGGCTTTGGTAGCATGATCTCTGCACCGTAGATCACTGTCAGGTACTGCGTTTCTTTCAGTCATAGCAGTGGGAATCTTAGTTCTCATTTTGTGATTGAACAGCAGTTCTGCAGGCGATTTGTCTGTGGTGCTGTGCGTTGTGGAATGGTAGTCTCTGAGAAACTTGCATTGCTCCTGTTTCCACAGTACACCTTGCATTCCATCGACTCTCAGGAATTTTCCTATCATCCTCATGAATCTCTCTGCAACAGCATTGGCTTGTGGCCAAAGAGGGGTAATTCTCCTGTGTTGAAGACTACAGTATGTTGCAAATTTACTAAACTGATCACTGTTGAATGGTGGGCCGTTGTCAGTCTTGTTTGTGGTCAGTAACGAGTGTGAATGAATTGTCATAGATGTAAAGGTGAAAATGCTCTCAACTCCATATTGTAGGAAACTTCTTCAGCTTGGCTCACGGTCTCCACTCCACAAAAACACATTAGTTGTGTAAAGGATAAAGTTTATTCAGATAAAAGGCAACAGCATCCTCCAAACTGCCAAACGTTTTCACCCAACCCAGGGGCTTTGTCAAGGCTCTCTGAGGCAACTCCATACTATAGCTAGAGCTTTGTGCTACATCTGGGAATAATGCCTTTCAACATCGCTGAGAGACCTGCTGGAGTATGCTGTGATGAACTGCTTGGAATTGTGTTTTTGTAGGAGGATGGCACCCAGTCCTAGAGGGCTAGAATCCACAATTATCTTTGTTTCTCTGTTTGGGTTGAAATAGGCTGTTGTTATTTCACTTGTAAGGCTTTCTGTGAGCATCCTTAGTTATTTTTGTTGTTCCTCGCCCCAACACCATTTGGTGTCCTTTCTTGTGAGCTCTCTTAGTGGTGCTGTCACTGTTGCAAAGTGTGGAATGAAGCAAGTGCAGTAAGTAGCCATTCTAAGAAGGCTTTGAATTTCACATTATCTTTGGAGTTGCTGGCCCGCTGGATGACTTCTGCTTTCTTTGGGTCAGCTGACACTCCACTGGCTGAGAATATGAAGCCATAGAATTTTAGTGTTGTTTTGCTGAACTCGCATTTAGGGAGCTTGAGCGTGGGGCCACTTTCCTTTAATCTCTGGAAAACCACTGTGAGGTTTATATCTTATTCTTGATTGGCCCCGTACAAAATTATATCATCACTCAAGTTCTTCACGCCGGGAATACCTTGCAATATTTGATATGTAGTATTCTGAAATACTTGTGCAGCCAATAATATATCAAAATTTAGTCAATTGCACCTTCTTAGCCCCATATGGGTAGGGAAAGTAGTGATATACCTGCTGTCTGGATGCAGCTCCAGTTGATGGTATCTGGCTTTAAGGTCTAATGTTGAAAACACTGTAACTCCATTTAACTTGCGGATTACATCATCCGTGGTTGGGGTGATGTGGCACTCACGTAGAATGGCTGTGTTGGGCTGTTGCATGTTGAGACAAATCCTCACTTTTTTGGGGTCTTTAGGTTTCAGGGGCATCACTATCGGCAAGACCCAAGGTGTCAGTCCAGTCATCTCCTCAATTATATCTTCATTTTCAAGAAGCTTAAGTTCTGCTTCGACTTTCTTTTTTTATGAGGAAAGGAACTCTGCAGTGTAGCTGACTTGTTGGTTTTACCACAGGATTGATGTGAAGGTGCACTTGGAAGTTTTTATGTTTTCCAGTTCCATGAAAAAAGTTTGAATAGTGGTCTATTAACTGATCTGCCACAGTTCGTGTCTCTACCAGAGGTGGTATTGCATTAACAGTTTTGATGAGCCGTAACTCTGAAGCTGTTTGGTAGCTTAAAAGGGAACTGTAATTTCCTTGGACAACATAAAATGTTCCATGAGTGAGTTTGTGTTTCGACTCTGTAGAACTGGCAGATTTGCCTAAGACTTTAAGTGCTTCTTTGGAGCCATAGGAGTATATCTTTGTGTTGTTTGGTTTGCGTTCTGGATGTACTCTGTGTATTGTACACTGTTTCACTTATAATGTTCAGTGCAGCCCCAGAGTGAATCATTGCAGTCACCTTAGTACCAAGTATTTGTACTTGCGCTCGTGGTAGGTTGACATGCTTATGGCTGTGGACTACAAATAACATATTGTATATATGCCTCATCACTGCTAGATGATCTGGTTTAGCTTCTTTAGCTTATGATGCGATTTGATTGACCTTACACCATGAGTTGTAACTTTCAGTTTTGTTATAGGTAGTCTTGTAACTTCCTGCTTGCTGCAGATTTGTGTGGCATTTTCTTACAAAGTGGTTTGGCTTGCCACACACTCTGCAGTCTTTGCCTTTCACTGGGCAGTCTCCCCAGTGTGGATACAAACCATCACAGTTTAATCTGCTTTTGTGGTTTACTATAGAAAACTGGTTTAGAATTGTGTCTGGCTGATTTTTGTCAACAGTGGCATATTGACTGGTCGTCCCTTTCTCAATGCCTGAAGCTTGAATGTCAGAAGTTTTAAGTGCTCCACCACAGTCAAGGAGCTTGGTTAAAGACAGATCTTCTTTGAGAATATCTGTTGCAGCAGGTCACACAGATAGGAACTTCCAGCCACAGGCGTTGTTTCTGACAGGAGGATCTCACCAGCAGTCAACATGGGACCGCCCCCAATGACATCACACGTTGTGCCCTATGGTATATAAGTGGGACGGTCCTAGAGGCTCCTCAGTTCTTTTCCTGCCACCAACCTGTATACGTCTCATCCTGCTGGAGCATAAGCCACAGTCAGCACCGAAGTTTTCTTATTTTCATAGCCATTTCTAGTGCATTGTGAAATGGCATCGATCCTTCCTCCATTTGGCAAGTTACTAAAGTTATATTTCTAGTCCTCATCGGCTGTGTTCATTACACTTTCTCCCGCAGTCTATGGAGTTTCAGGAAGATTACTCGATGACGGCTTCTTGACTCTCATATAATGAAGCAGTGTTTCACCGCTGGGGGCTTGGTCCCCGGGCCTCCGGGCTGCAGTTCCTTGTCTAAAGGGACTACTTTTTATTATGGCTCGGCATGTATGGTCTACAGCCACTTTTCAATGCCAGAAGCCACTTACATTTTCCTGTGAGCAAAGTGCTACTCTGCCATCCCATCCACTTAAACCGGCTGTGGTTCTGTCGACAAAGCACTTTCCAGTGACACGGGCACTCTTAACACTCAGTCCCATATATAAACCTTGTTAAAAGGTTCCATGCCTCGTCAACGGTGTTTCGTTGCCAACACATTGGAGAGGCTAAGGCTATTCATTACGGGCATTATACTACAACCTCGTAAACAAGCCTTTTTGCCGAAGAGAACTACTGTACCTCTCGTCAATAGTGTTTCATTGATGATTTCCAAGGCACTATTACTAAGTTCCATATAATGGACTTTCCTGACTACTCTCAGTGACTCGTCGACACTGCTTTGTTGATGGTGCATGGTGCCATATTCAGTCTGTTATGCATATACAGAGTTCAATCACTTAACCTGTATATGAGCTTTTGCAACAGGCTGTAGCCCCTTGTCAACGGTGATTCATTGACAGGGCCCTTTTTAGTCTGTCATGATTCCTAATGCCTCATCGACAGCGCTTGGTACCATAGTCCATTATGCCTATCCTGGGTTCAGTCACTTTGCCCATATACAAGCTTTTGCAACGGGCTGTATCCCCTCATCAACGATGCTTCGTTGATGATGCCTGGTGCCATACTCAGTCTGTTTTGCCTGTGCTGGGTTCCATCATTTCGCCTGTGTATGAGCCTTTGCTAAATGCTGCTGCCTCTCATCACCGGTATTTCATTGACTGAGCCCTTTTCAGACCATCATGATTTTTCGGGCACTAGCACTTAACCCCGTACATGAGTCTTACTGACTGATATCACAGCCTGCTGATTCATGGACAAAGCATTTTACAGTCTTTAGTCTATCTTGTCTACAGGAGGTTCTCTCTTCCAACCCCCGTAGTGGACCCTTTTCTAAAGGGTACCTTGTCTCGTGCATGGTATTTCGTTGATGGTTCATTTTTGCACCCTTCGGACTATACTGATTGCCAGGATATAAGCACTTAGCCCTTTATTTTGAGTCTTACTGTATGGTTCCACCTCTTGTCGATGGTGGACTGTTTCCGAGGCTCTCACTGTCCTCTGACTGTATTGCTCATGGGGCATGCTTACGCAGCCCCGTTTCCAAGCTTTGCAAAAACGGCGACTTTTTCATCTCCGATGATTCCTTGCTGGAGCCCTGTGCAGTCCTCAAGCTGTGCTGTTTTCACTCAGCCCTGTGGATAAGCGTTACTTTATGGATAAAGGACCTCATCGTCGATGGTAAGACAGCTGATGGCAGTGGTTATTTCTGGACCACAGAGCCGTCATGAGCTTGGTGCCTCATTTCCTATCACCACCAACTTATTGGAATAAAGTTAGGGATAATTCAGGCAGGTCCAAAAAGGACTTACCCTTGTCAAGAAACGATGACCAGAATAGGACTGGGACATGGTCACCATTCCCACCGTTCTTGTTGATCACTTCCTTAAGCAGCACTTCTCCTGCACAAGAGTGACGTGGCTTACTATTATTCTCTATTGATGCTCTGTGAATATCCCCTGACCTTAGGAAGGTCCCACACTTACACCCTAATCTAACAATCTTGTCTACGACATTTACTAAGAGCAAAACATGTCTCGACAGATGCCTCTCCTTCCCTCCTTCCCCAACTGTGGAAGCAGTGTCAAAATCCTAGCTCTGCTTGTTCCCATACTGAATTCCTGTTGGTGGGAGAGGATTGCCACTTGCATTTCTCCCAGAGGTACTCTACTAGGCCTCTTGATACTTTTTAGAGGACTCTACGATCCTGGTATCCCCCAGTAGACTTCCTGATAGCCAGTCCTTTGTGGACACCATCTACCATGAGAATTACATAAAATAAGCTTGCTCTGGTTGCACTGTGTGTGCCACCTGTTAATCCCATATCATAAAGGTCTTAAGCTTGTACATCAGCTGGTAGTCAGCATACTTGTGGGTCGCAGAAAACACCCTTCAGAACGCTTTTCTTTCCTGTTCTGGCTGCATCATGCTTATAGGTACTGCTGAGCCTGCGTCATTGGTTTACACCATGCCCTTTTTCCCTTCTTAGTCATCTGCCTCAGCATAGTGCCACCCAAATATCTAGGGCACTCTAGCCCCACAATTTGCTTATTAAATAAATTGTTTCTATATAAGATTTGATCTTACAAATAGGCTAACTTTTCTCGGAGCCATTTATACTAGGGTAGCTCCTCCTGAACGGATCGAGACTTGTATTCTCGAACTTTGTGACGTATGTCCAGTACTCCTTATTATGTGTAAACTACAACAAGGGGCATAATCTATTCAAGGTAGACGTCTAGAGTATCCTGATGACCCTCAGGTTTCCGTGAGGAAAACACCTCTTCAGTGTTTCCCTTCTCAGGTACCATTGAACTACGTTTTGGAGAGTCCTTTCTCTGGGGTAACCAACATAACAGGAAAATAAGTCATTATGGCTGGGGCCTTGCCCTTAACCTGCCTGTGAAGGCACACTAGTTTCCATAACTTTGCCTTCTGATTGCCCTTACCAATTATGTGTTGCATCTCCAGAAGGTATGTTAATACATATGGTACTAACATGAAGAATGGCCCTGTAGCCACATTCTTTTTTATGTGACAGTAAATGTACCCTTTCTCTAATACTACTTCCCCCCAAGCAACAGGGAATGTTGGACCAGAGACATATGATAAACAGTTCCTTTTCTGTGCCCATAACAAGGGATGCTAGCAGTCCTTGAGGGATATCCATGAGTTGGAACTTTCCTCAACATCCCATGGGTTATTCATGTAGGCTCAGATCTGTCAATCTGTCTCTCATTAATTGCCAGAAATATTACAGTATACTTCTTAATGCTGGCTACAGCCCAGCACTGTTCTGGTTTCTCAGTTGCCCCCTATCGGGGCTACTAGTGTTGACTTTTGTATCCAGAACCCAGGGAGCCACCCCAACTATTCAACAATACTCCTCTCTGCTCCATGAGGTGCCCAATTCCATGGGTTCCCCTCCATCTCACAGTTTACATGTGTCCGGTTTAAGGCTAATTCTCATTCCTATATTAACCTTTTCCTTCCAAATCCCCAGGTGTCCCCAGTGCCTTGGGGCTGCAGAACCCTTCATGGTAGAATGGCAGGATCATGAACAATCATGGAGAATTATAGATAGGTTGTACTCACATCACTGTCTCTCACTACCCAAAGATTACTGACACAGATATCCTTCATAATCCTAGGAGGACATTCTTCCATACTCTTCTCTTTCCATGACCTTTGCCGTGTGAGACATCCTCTCCTGTGTCACTATTCTAGGATATAAGAAGCCATTCAGTGCTTCAGGCATCTCAGGGTCCTTTGCCCAAGTATACTCTAGGGGTGATGGGACTAAATCAAGTGCTACGTAAACTACTCGGTGATCATACAACCATGCTCTGCCTGGCCCTTCCCTGACTTTGACTGATGTTGTCCCTCCTGCTCTCTGCTTAGATAATTGGCAGCCCCAGATCCCATTCCCCTCCCCATCCCCGCTGACTCTGCTCTCACTACTCTGGGAGTCCCTGGTCCATCTCAACCTCCACTCACTTTGTCCCCATGCTCGGCTCCTGCAGACGTCTCTTTGGCATGCTTTTACTTCTTGCCTATCGTGACAGAAGCCCTACAAACAGCCCTACAGACCATAAGCTAGGGCTATGAACTCTATGACATGGAAGCATTTCAACTTGTGAGTGGCTGGCCAGGGATTGGGTCCATTCGTTTACCTACACTGGGTCCTTGGTTATATGCTGTTTCTCTTGGAGGTCGATCTGAAGTACTCGTCTATTGAAGGGTTCTTATCAATGATGTCTGCCTTTCACATCCCTGCAGGGACTGTTCTCTTTCTACATTAGAGGTTTTGAACACCTTCTTGCAAGGCATTCTATGCCCGTCCATGGCTTCTTCCTAGAAGTCACATTACCTCCCTTTGTACCTGCAGCTCCCTCTGTGCTGTGATTCCTCCCTTGGACAGCACTAATGTTTGCTGACAATCATGTGGTGTGTGCAGAGGTGGACAGTGAGGAGGGAAGGAGGACACTCCAGGAAGATCTAGAAAGACTAGAACAGTGGTCACTCACATGACAGCCGGGGTTTAACGTTAGGAAGTGCAGTGTACTTCACTTGGGAGCTAGGAATCCAGGGTACAGCTACAAATTGGGGGGGGTACAGTTAATAGTCTCTGAGGAAGAAAAAGATCTAGGAGTAGTGATCACTGGCAAAATTAATCACTCAGAACAATGCAGGGAAGCAGCGGCTAAGGCAAACAGAATGCTGTGGTGCATTGCTAGGGGGATCACTTTGAGAAGGGAGGAGGTAATTCTGCCACTGTACAAATCCTTGGTGAGGCCACACTTGGAGTACTGTGTGCAGTTCTGGTGCTTTTATTTAAAGAAGGACATTATGCTCCTGGAGAGGGTCCAGAGGAGGGCGTCTAAGATGATCCTTGGAATGGGGGTAAGCCCTATGCAGAGAGACTTAGGGAGCTAAACATGTACTCCCTGGAAGACAGAAGGGACAGAGGGCACATGATCAAGACCTTTAAATACTTGAAAGGTATTAATAGAGTAAATACAGAGGGGGTGTTCGGACTGAAGGGGGAAGGGACCCTGAGGGGTCATAGCCTGAAAAAGGTTGGTGGGAAGTATAGAAGAGGCCTGAAGAAAGTATTACTTCATGGAAAGGGTGGTGATGTTTTGGAATGCGCTACCTGAGGAGTTGGTATCAAGGGAATCAGTGGGAGGTTTTAAGGAGGGATTGGATAGATACATGGGCAGGATACACGTAGGGTGTGTAGAGACCAGGGGTACTCTGAATGGAAATCAGGGGAGTGATGAGGGGGGAGCAGAAGCAGTTATTAAACTGTGAGCAGCATCTCAAGAGACGCGATATACCTCAAGGCCTAATCTGCTGGCATTTTCGTATGTTCGTATGTCTGCTAGGCACATCCCTGATTTGCAAGCCCTTATTTGTAAAGCTCTTTCCTTCCATTTCAGTCAACACAGATGCTAATGTCCTTGTGCGTGAATCCTACTTTTTTCTTCCACGGGTGATGTCAGATTTCCCTTTGTCCCAATCCACCCACCTGCCGGTCTCCTGCATGCATTAGCTGTACATAGTACATGGATATACTACCTATCTAGATCAAAGGTCAGAGCAATTTAGTGCCTCTTTTTTCTGTCTTTTGCCCAAGTAAAGGAGGCAATCTGGTTCCCAAGCAGTATTTGTCCAGCTCTCTGTCCAACTGTATTACTGGTTGTTATAACAAATTTGGCAAGTAATTCCCAGGTGTTGTACAGCCTCCCTGTGCGCATGGCATGGCTTTCCATGCATCTTGTCCACAAGGGTCTCCGAGGCCATAGCCTGGTCGATGGTTCATACCTTTACTACCTGTTCCAGCTTGGCCTTTGCGTCCAACAGCTGTGACACCTTTAACCATGCAGTTCTGGGGAACTGGGTTAATAAGTCATAAACTGGGGAATATGGGTGTGGGCAGGACAGTAGTGCGGTGGGTAGGTAACTGGCTGGGCAGCAGGACACAGAGGGTGGTGGTAAATGGCTGTCACTCCACAGAGGGAAGAGTGACCAGTGGGTACCACAGGGATCAGTGCTGGGACCGTACTATTCAATATCTTCATCAGTGACATTGCGCAGGACCTAGAAGGCAGAATTTCACTGTTCGCTGATGACACAAAGCTCTGTAACAGAGTAGACACACAGAGGGTGTAGACAGAATGAGAAGGGACCTGCAGAAACTTGAAGAATGGTCAGGGGTTTGGCAGTTGAAATTCAATGCAAAGAAGTGCAAGATAATGCATAAGGGGCACAAAACCCTGGCACAATATATCAGTTGGGGGTGAGGATATAGCATGCACCAAGCAGGAAAGGGATCTTGGAGTTATCATCTCTGATGACCTCAAGGCAGGGAAACAGTGTGACAAGGCAGCAGGTAAAGCAAATAGGATGCTGGGATGCATAGGCAGGGCATCACCAGCAGGAAAAGGGAGGTCATAATTCCACTATACAAGACACTAGTGAGGCCGCACCTGGAGTACACTGTGCAGTTCTGGAGACCTTACCACGTAAGGACATAGACAGGGTAGAGAAGGTTCAGAGGAGGGCAACAAAGATGGTGCATGGATTGCATCACAAGTCCTATGAGGACAGGTTGAAGGCACTGAACATGTACTCCCTGGAGGAGAGGAGGAGAGAGGGGATATGATAGAGACATACAAGTATCTTACAAGGAGGAACAGGGTGCAGGAATGCACTATTTTTAAGCGAAAAGATGTTCTAGGACTAGAGGGCATGGGATGAAGTTGAGGGAGGACGATTCAGAGGAAGCGTGAGGAAGAATTTCTTCACAGAACGGGTGGTGGACAAGTGGAACACCCTGCCAGAGGAAGTGGTGGGGGCTGAAACAATCACGGGATTTAAGAATGCATGGGATAGACATAAAGGAATTCTGGAGGTCAGGGGTAAGGGGCAACAGACTTCCTGGAAAACATAAACTGAACTTACAAACTTAAATGGGCAGACTGGGTGGGCCATAGGCCCTTATCTGCCGACACTGTCTATGTATCTATGTATGTCTTTTATCATATCTTTTTCTCCTATCGCCCATTTTCTTCCAGCTGCTTGGGACTCATTCCAATTTGTGTGACCTGCTGCAAAAGATATCCTTTAAGAAGATAGTATAGTTGCATAAGAACTTACTGTAACAGTAGATCTTCGAGAGAATCTCTTGCAGCAGGTCATGCTGCCCCTCCCTCCATCCCCCTTGTTCCCTACTCTAAGAAGGGGACTTTGTTCCTGTTTTTTCGGTTTTAGCAGGAGTCTCTTGCTTCTTCCTCAGTTCCCCCTCAGAGGCCTCGCAAGCAATGTCAGCGACATTCAGTCACCGATGGGAAAAGAACCGAGGAGCCTGTGGAACCTGTGGAGCCTTATATACCATAGGGCACGACATGTGATGTTGGGGGCGGTCCCATGTTGACTGCTGGTGAAATCCTCTGGTCGGAAACAATGCCTGCGGCTCGAAGTTCCTATTTGTGTGACCTGCTGCAAGAAATTCTCTCAAAGAGCTACTATTATGCTAAGTTCTTACGTAACTATAATTTCTGCCTCACTTAATGTTCTGTGTC
Source organism: Neoceratodus forsteri (assembly GCA_016271365.2). NCBI lineage: Eukaryota > Metazoa > Chordata > Ceratodontiformes > Ceratodontidae > Neoceratodus > Neoceratodus forsteri. The sequence continues at coordinate 1,721,238,623 of CM028129.1, read as the reverse complement.
GTTGTCTAGAACGAGTACAGTTTTGTATTATCTGTGCTTTTAGTTCTTTCTCCACATCATCAAACTCGCAGTTCTTAGCTAACATGCATAGTCTTGTCAGATATGTGTCTAGATTTTCACTAGGTTGTTAATTGTGAGGCTTTCTGAAACACATATTCATGCTGCACATTCTTTTTGGGAGAAAAATAGTTGGTGAGCTTTTGTTTAACATTTGCGTATTTGTTTTCGCTTGCTGACAACGTGTCATATATGCCGTGCACTTTTTCCCCACCAAAATGTAAAAGAAGAGCTTTTAGTCTCGCATCTGTGGTAATTTTCAAATCTTTGGGCCCATTTAATCCACCACAGTCCTATGGCGCTGGGTTCAGCGTCTGAATCAAATGTGGGAAAAGCATTTATTTATGGCAGTATTAATGTCTGTTTTTAATAATATTTTTTTGCACTCACTTGCACTTTATTTTGTATATCAATTGAAATCACATTTTTTGTATTGTCACTAATTGTTTATGTGATTGATATATTTTATAAAAGCTGTCCGGGTGCTTGGCTAGTTATCCTCTTGACAAAGCGCATATGCGTGAAACGTTGAGAGCTACTTGCTGAGTTGGTTCCTGGTCCAGAGTGTGTTGATGCTGAATTTCAAGCAATAAAGAATACCAACACGTTGCACCATTTTGTTTAGTGCCTTGATTTTTTTCATGAGTGGAGTGGGAGTGTGTGCAGCAGTTGGTCTGTTTTTACGTCGTTCATCTGTACTGCTGGCACCACACAGCCCTGGACTTCCTTATGCAAGTTTCAGATGTACTCACAATTAGTTTGTGTTCTTTCGCTCCCTTTTTTGTGCAGTTGTGGAAGTCTGGTCTGAATTGAGCGTTTCTCTGGTTTGGTTCTGAATCCTTGTCAGTAGTGTACTATTTTATATTTCTCTTTTAAAATAAGGACAGACACTTTGGTTTTCATTCAGCGCCTTTATTCACTGCGCTCTCCTTCAGCCACTCACATACAGAATGCGACTACGTACTGCCGTAAAGCAACAGGTGCACATGACAGTTACCAACATGCTGTAGTATTACTTAATTCCACTAGGTGGTTCTGTTGTCTTAACTGCACTACATTCAACATCTGATGAATGAATGAGTTTCCTGTAAAAGAGGAAATTCAGATTTTACTTTTTGAAGGCTGTTATGACCTTAGTTCTACTAACGAGGTTACCTAACGCATTCACATTCTGTGAGACTATCTTACAGTCTGGCATGGTATGCGCTAATCCTTGTAACTGTACTACATGCCTTTGTAAGCATTCCCTCGTACGAGAGGGTGAAAGAAAAGAATAATGTGCCTCTTACTATTAAACAACATGCCATCCATGATACTGAAACTTTTGAGAGGTCCTTAAAATAAGCATGGATGCCAGGTCCAGACGTGGGAAAACGTGTCACATGACTAAGGTATGGGGTAAACAACAATCCAGGAGAGACATTGTGGTCCCACCAGATTCCTGAATTACCCTTGTACACAAGCTAGCTGCAGACATTTTCGATTTTAAAGGGAGATCCTTTTTGCTGCTTGTAGATTATTTTTCAAAGTATCCAGAAGTGCTGAGACTGCAAGATAAAACATCCAGCACAATAATTGCCAAACTCAAGTCAGTATTCTCGAGGCATGGGATACCGAAAGAAATGGTCACAGACAACATGCCTTTCTCTAGTAAAGAAATACACTCTTTTACAACACAGTGGGGAATACAGTTGATCCATTCCAGTCCAGGATACCCACAGTCGAATGGTCAGGCTGAGAGAATGATTAAAACTGTAAAACTGATCTTTAAGAAGACATCCCACACTGGAACTGACCCACATTTAGCACTCTTGAGTCTACGGAACACTCCCATTTCAAGTATGCAATACTCACCTTCTCAGCTACTAATGGGCAGAGTGTTAAGAAGCACCTTACCAGAAACAAGACAGGTGCTTCTCCCACATGTACCTAAAGGAGCCCATCACAAACTAAAACTACTACAACAGAAGCAGAGGGAGTATTACAACTGCGGTGCCAAAGACTTATCCGTACTACATCCAGGAGACAGAGTATGTATGGAGACAGCTCAAGAATGGCAGCCTGCGACAGTTGAGGACACCAGACCTGAACCCAGATCATACACCATTGTTACACCAAGCGGTGGACGTTTTCGCAGGAGCAGACGTCACCTGAGACACAACAGGACTGTTACCACAACCGCTGAAGCAGCAAATGGTGAGCAGGTGATAGAGACTGGCGACACTTCAGAACAGAGTGTGGAAGTGCCTGAGATGGAACCTATTCAACTTCTGGACTCAGTAGAAGGCAAAGAACCAAGTTTGCTACCAGAGTCTCCTACAGGTTTACTGAGGCTGACTTGAAGAGGAAGGAGAGTGAAGATGCCTGTCAAGTATAATGACTGTTTTAGGTTAGTGGTACATGTGACGTAGACAGCCAGTTCTGAGTGCGGTATTATATTTTTTAAATATAAAATGTATTAATGTCTCTGCTGAAAATTCAAACGCTCTAGGAATGACCTCACTCATCCCCCCTCAGATTTCAGCTGACAGCTGCAGGTCCAGAGAACTGCTGACAGCATAATATGTATAGCCTCGAGGAAAGAAGAGAGAGGGGGGACATGATAGAAACGTTCAGGTACCTCAAGGGAATCAACAAAGTCCAAGAGGGTAGCATCTTTCAAAAAAAGAGGTGTGCAAGAACAAGAGGGCACAATTTGAAAATAGAGGGGGGGCGGCTCAGAGGTAATTTAAGGAAGTATTTTTTTACAGAGAGGGTTGTGGATGCATGGAACGGCCTTCCGAAGGAGGTTGTGGAGTCAAAATCAGTGGTGGAATTCAAGAATGCATGGGATAGTCATAAGGCAGTTCTGGGGGATGGGGGTAGGAAGAAGTAGGCTGCTGGTTAACTAGGATCTGCAGCTTATCCAGTAGGTAGGGGAAATGGGCAGACTGGGTGGGCCAAGCGGTCCTTATCTGCCGTCAAATTCTATGTTTCTATGTATCACACACTCAGTTTTTAGAGACAATGTGTTACTGGAAGACTTTTATTAAGGATCATGTTTCTCTTAGCTAATTACAGACTTGTTTAAATTAGCTTTGTTAAGAGGGAAAATCATAAAAAATGTTTATGACGTTGAAGAAAAAAATGCAGGTTCTAAGGACATGGATATGTTGTTCATCCACACTTATTGGCAGGTATCCTTGCCGCTTTAAATCTTGCTGGAAGGTCTTCAAGCTGGCTCCTCCCACCCACCCGGGTGGTAAAACTCTCGGCTCCGCCCCATGACGCCAGATCTTCCTTACCGCTTGGAAGCTCAGGTTCCCTCCTTAACGCTTCCGTATAAGACTGGTTTCTAATTCTTCGTTTTGCAATTTAAAAGTTTTCAACTTTAAACTTGATCTTCTATACCTCGCGGCTGCGATGGACCATCGACTCCAGTTTTGGAGATGCCTTATGCGGCAGAAGATGTCTCAACGGATCCGCTGACTCCACGCAGGTTCACTGCTTAGGCCTTGAGCACGACCCGCAGGCCCAAGTGACCTGTGCTCGGCCTTCCCGGCTCACGTCAAGACCGTGCGCCCGCTACAACTCTGGGCGCCCCGGCAGCTGCTTTTCCTCTGGTGAAGCCGCGGTCTGCTGTCGGCCCGCGGGCGGCGTGGCTCGGCGTGATCAGCTGGAGCAGATGATCGCTCAAAGAGGAGGCGGCTGCCGCGCCGCCTTCCTCGGCCGCTGCTTTTATTCCGCTCTCCCTGGGTTCCTCTTATTCGGCCTCCTTCATGGAGCTCTGTCCCTCCACCAAGGAGAGGGCCCATATCTGCTGGACCTTCTCGTCCAAAAGAAAGACAAGGGTAAGTCCTCTGTCGACTCTCTTGGGAGCGGGAAAGGTCCCTCTCTCGAGTAGTCAGCCATCGACTTCGGTCGATCTCAAGCCGCCACTGGTCTCACGGTATCCTCGCCAGATCAGTTGTGATCGAGGCTTCCGTCAACGTAATCGAGATATTTCTACCCTGGACGGGTTGTCGACTGGTGAAGCGAATATTCCTCCCGGTTTCCCGGTGGGAGTTGAGGGTCCCGTGGGCTTGCCAGTGCCTCTGGTTCTGGAGCCCTCGGTGAACCTTCCGGAGCCGAGGAGGGCCGGTCCCACCCATCCATCTTACTCCACTCGAAAACCGAGGTTCGCGGGTCTTGGTCTCGGACTTCTTGGCGGTCCAGCCGATTCGCTGTCACAGGCGGTCTCGGCATTCACTGCAAGCGGCGCTGTCAGTCAGTTCATCCTCCTCCTCGGATTTCGAGGAGAGGTTCGGCATAAGTTACGTCAAGCGGTGATGAGGATCATGTGGCAGCTAGCTTTCTTCTGACTGGGAACAAGCCGACCACGCTGCCTTCCCCGCCATTAAGTGGTTGTCACTGAGCAGCCAAGCAACCCTCGACCTTCCCGAGGCGCCTGTTCCCAGGCCGTTGTCAGTTAAAACCAGCTGCTCCGCCGATTCTGTGTTCCCCACACCGTGACGCTATTTGGAGCTCTGACCAAGAATTCTCGGTCAGCTCAGGTCTGCCCCATAGGCTGTCTGTCACCCTCAGTCCCGATCGGCCTCTGCAGGTGGAGGGGTGGCTTAGGCTTGAGACAGTTTTGTGGACTCTTCGGAGTCCGGACTGATCCTCCTCTTTCTCCAAGCGAGTGGACTTGGGAGTCCTCTGGGGTCAGTCAATGGCCCAGAGCCTCGTCCTTCTGGGCTTACTTAGGCTATCTCGAGTCCACCGGATGCAGCCTCGAGTCAGACCCAGCCGGGCTGGCATCCTCAATGGAGATATTGGACCGAGGATCCTTCGAGGCCTTCTCCGGTAGCCGAGGCCATTGTGGGTCCGGCCTGGAGCTCTGGCAGCGCCCCTGGCTTGCCCCTGCGCCGCCAGGATGGCCAGGAAGTATGCAGTCCCCTACCGGTTCCCTGTCCGTTTTTCTAACACCTCTCAGCCGAGGGGTTAGTTACCGACAGCGTTTTCCGGCGTGCCGAGAAATGCTAGGGATGTGGACAAACCTCCGACAAGGAGTCCAAGAAATTGACTATGCCGGCGAAAAGTCTCGCTGCCCTCCTCGTCCTTCGCTAGGCCAGCTCGGCCATGCTGATGGCACACTTCTCTTATGCCCTGTTGGGCTCCTGGACGAGGTAGTCCCTCATCTTCCTGCCGACCTGCAGACCACGGTTACAGGTGCGGGACCAGGCAGGGCAGTGGCCAAGCAGCAACTTCAGACTGCTTTGGACATCGGTGACTCATGCGCCCAGGTCAGTCATGGCCGCAGTGGGCTATGCGTCGGGCATGGCTGAGGATATCCACCTTCACAGCAGATACCCAGCACAAGTTGAACAGTCCCTTTCTGGGGACTGGACCTCTTCGCCCCTGGAGTGGAAGGTCACCTAGAGGATTGAGAAGTCCAATGCTACACTGGACCCAGTCTCTTCCGCACAAAGGGACAAAGGCCGCAGGCCACAGCCTAAACCTCCTTTCGTCCCTGCTGCGCCTGCTGCACGCCCGCCCAGCAACATCAGGGCCAGAAATTCGCTGGCACCGCAAACCCATGGGCTCGCCTAGCCTCCTCCAGGATGCAAGGAGGTAAAGGCCCAGGAGGTCCTTCGGCGTTCCTCCTCCAAGCCTGCTCAATGACGGGTTGAAGTGTGCTGTTTCCAACCCGCCGCCTTACTCCCAGGTTCCCCTGGTGGGGATGGCTCCACACTTCCTTTCTGCCTAGTCCGCTATTTCACGGACGGATGGGTACTGGAGGTGGTGGGAAAAGGCCTGCCTCTGAGTTCGAGCAGGCCCGCCTTCAGAGCCGTCGCGACCAGGGGGCCCTCGGGTCCGCAGCCTCACTGTCGGCTCGCTGAGCCGACATCGTCTCCTCCTCCAGAAGGAGGTGATCAGGAAGGTGGCGGACCCCTCAGACCCGGGTTTGTGTCCAGGTACTTCCTGGTCCCAAACGGACAGGGGCTGGACATCCATTCTGACCTACACAACTAAACAAGTTCCTAAGGTCTCGAACCTTCAGGATGGTTACTCTGGCTCAGATAATACCATCCTTGGAATGCAGGCATGTGGTTCTGCTCTCTGGACCTGCAGGACGCGTTCTTTCACGTCCCTATCTGTCCGTCCGATCAGAGGTTCCTTCGCTTTCGAGCGGAGGGATCCTCTTCGAGTTCCGAGCCATGCCCTTCGGCTTGTCTCTAAGCTCCCAGGGTCTTCACCAAATGCATAGCAGTGGTGACAGTATCCCACGGGCCGAGGGGTCCAGGTTTACCCTTACCTGGGACGATTGGTTGATAGCAGCCCTCCAAGCAGGAGGTGGAGCGGTCCAGGGATCTGGCCCTCCAGGTTTGCTTCCTCAAGTCGGCCTCTCATCAACGAGGCCAAGTCGGAACTCGTGACAAAGCAGGTGATACAATTCATCGGGGCAGAGCTCAACTCTCTACGAGCCAGAGCACGGCTCCCGGCGGACTGGGCCGAGGTTCTTTCCTCCTTTGCCCGATCATTTCTGGTTGGGCATTCACGCCCTGCCCGGGACTTCCTGCGCCTCCTGGGTCTCATGGCGGCCTGTACCAGCGTGGTCCGTTGGGCCCGCTGGAACATGCGCCCCCTTCATTGGGGCCTGGCCAGCCAGTGGTCTCAACGCTGCGATCCTTTGGACCAGCTAGTGATGGTGACCAGGGATGTGGAATGCTCTCCAGTGGTGGATCGTTCCATGCTCACTGCAGGAGGGCATCCTGTTTGTCCGCCCGAGCCGCGCGGTCTCTATCGACCGATGCCTCTCTGATGGGTTGGGGTGCCCATCTAGGGAACACAGTGCCGCGCCTCTGGTCCTTGCGGAGTCCCAATGCCATATCAACCTGCTGGAGCTCCGGCGGTCCGCCTTAGCTCTCACCGCCTTTGCTCCGTTTCTCCGGGGTCAAGTGGTCCGGTCCAGCGGACAATACCCGCGACCATGTGCTACCTAAACCGCCAGGCGGGGCGCGCTCCATGCTTCTATGCAAGGAAGCTATCCGCATTTGGTCACTCGTCTGCAGCCTGGAGGCGGATCTCCTAGCCATTCATGTGGCAGGGGCCTCCAACACCCTGGCCGTGCCCTGAGCCGGATAGGGGCTGCATCTCCACGAGTGGTCTCTCCTGCACGGAGGTACAAGATCTGTTCCTCCCATTGGGGCACACCTCAGGTGGACCTGTTTGCCTCCAGGAGAATGCGGGTTGAGGCTGTTTCCATGCCCGCCCCAGCAGGGCTCGCTGCAGGGGATGCCTTCTGAGGCTGTGGACCCCGGGCCTCTTTCGCCTTTCCCCATTTCCCTTGATTCACAAGGTGCTTCTCAAGGCAAGGAGGGACAAGGCGCAGGTGATTCTGAGTAGCCCCAGACTGGCCCCGCAGTGCTGGTATCCAGATCTCCTCAGCCTCAGCTCCAGGCTCCCGAGGCAGCTTCCAGCTTGCCGGACCTGCTTCAGTCAATCAGGGAAGGTGTTCCATCCGGACCTTCAATCCCTGCACCTGATGGCCTGGTTCCTGAGTGGCTAGAGTTCCAGGCCTTGGGTCTTTCCGGCGAGGTCCTCAATGTTGTTGAGGCGTCCGTGAGGAGTCGACCAGAAATGCTATGCCTTCAAATGGAAGAGATTTTTCCATTTGATGTCAGGGCAAGGGCTTGGACCCTTCCTCCTGTTCTTTGGTGAGCATTATTGGACTACCTGTGGTCCCTTTCTAGTCAAGGGCTTAGGTCGGCGACCCTAAAGGTGCACCTGGCTGCCATCTCTGCTTACAGGCGCGGGCGGGAGCAGTCGGTGGCGCAGGAGAAGGTGGTCTGGGCTTTTCAAGGCCTTGATCACATTTCCCCTCCGGTGCGAGAACCTCCACCTCCGTGGGATTTACTGCTGGTACTGGCAAAGCTCATGGGCAAGCCATTCGAACCAATGCACAGGTGTGATCTCTCACCTGTCGTTGAAGACCGCCTTCTTGGTGGCTATCACGTCAGCCAGAAGGATGGGAGAACTCCAGGCGCTCTGCATTGAGTCTCCTTACCTGGTCTTCCACAAGGACAAGGTTGTCCTGCGTCCCCACCCGAAATTCCTTCCGAAGGTGATGTTGGAGTTTCACCTTAACCAGGTGTTGACTCTGCCGGTGTTCTACCCCAATCACACCTCGGAGGCCGAATATAGGCTCCATTCTTTGGACCTTAGAAGGGCGCTCGCTTACTATAAGGAGCGCACGGCTGAAATTCGGGAGAGGTTCGCCAGCTGTTTGTCACCTACGCTGAAGCCGCACCTGGCAGACCTGCAGCCAAGCGGACATTAAGCAGGTGGGTCACCTCCTGCATAGATCTCTGCTATAAGTTGGCAGGCATGGAGCCTCCCAGAGGGATAAGAGCTCATTCTACCCGCCATACTGCTGCATCGGTGGCTGCTTCCAGGGACGTCCCTATCCAGGATATCTGCAGGGCTGCTACCTGAAGTCAGCACACACCTTCATCACCCATTACCACATCGACCTTGAGTCACGCCGGGATGCTGGTTTTGGGGCCTCAGTTCTCCAGTCTCTATTCCCTAAGTAGGGGTGTGCGCCTTGCCTCCCTCCTCCCGGAGAACTGCTAGGAGTCTGCCAGACAGTGTGGATGAACAACATATCCATGTCCCTAGAATACAAGTTTCACCTGTAACAGGAGTTCTAGGAATGGTATCGTGTTCATCCACGACCCACCGACCTCCCGGCTTGACGCACAACCTGAGCTTCCAGCGGGCCAGATCTGGCGTCATGGGGCGGAACCGAGAGTTTTACCACCCGGGTGGGTGGGAGGAGCCAGCTTGAAGACCTTCCGCAAGATTTAAAGCGGCAAGGATACCTGCCAGACAGTGTGGATGAACAACATATACCATTCCTAGAACTCCTGTTACAGGTGAGACCTGTATGTTATGCGTTGAGAGAAAACACAGGTTATTACACAGAGGTGAGAGGTCATAAATGCTCATATGAATCCTGTGTGAGGAGGGTACAGCATGAGATCAAAAGAGATGTCATTTGACACACATGAGTTATGCTGAGGATTGCAGAATGTAAAACTTTGAAAATACATCCTGTGGTTGTATAAGATGTATATTTTTTAGATATTTGACAGAGGAGGAGCTGAATGACTTCATCCAAAAGGGGTTGGACAATACTGCTTGTAAAAGATTATTTTTCTTGACTAGAGACACACTTCTAATCTGACACTGACTAAGGAAACATCTGAGCACTGAAAACAAGTATGTAGAAAGCTAGACAAAATCTAAGTATAGTTATAGGAATTGCACTGTTTTAAACCTTGTTTTGTTTAAAGATATGTATGTCTTGTGATACAAGAGTTCTGTATTGTATGTTTGACGTATTATTATATATTTTAGTAAAACTCTAATTTAGAGCAAACCTGGTCTGTCTTTGAATTGCTTTCTTTTGCTAAGAAATATTTATGGTTCAGCAGACATAAGCTTGTATGGTGGTACCAAACTGGAAACAGAAGCATTTTAAATCTGAGGTCTTTATTAAGTTTTAAGGGTTCATCTCTGAATACCTGGTTAGGTGCCCATAGGCAAAAATATCTGGCCCCCCGAAGACAGATATATCTGAGCTTGTGCATTGGGTATGCTAGCAAGAGGTTACACTTTGAATCCCTCCAGAACTGAGACCAAAGGTTGATCCGAACTCACAAAAACAGACAAGAGGGTTACCTTGTCTGTTACACTGTTCACAAGACTGCGTTCAGAGGTTGGCACTTTGGGAGTAGAGGGCCTGACCTGCTGAGTGAATCTGTGACAGATTGGTTGGCAGCGGTGGCATTAATTCCATGGAATGGGTTGTGCTCCAAATTAGAGAAAAGGAATGGAAGAAACCAAGAAAATAGAACAAGAATAGGGAAGGTTTTCCAGTCGACATCTGACAGATGAGTTTCCTGCCGTGAGAATGTAGGTAGGGGAAAATGGCCAGACTGGGTGGGCCAAGCAGTCCTTATCTGCCATCAGATTCTGTGTTTTTATGTCTGTGACATAGAATCTGCACACAGCCATTGATATGTCTACACTGACTCAGTCCAGTCCTGATAGTGAATTGCCCCGAATGACTAAAGTACTTAGTATTAAAAAAATAAGGCTACTGTAAGCAGACTAAACCTTGACCATCCCATTGTTTTGTAACCCACATCATAATAAATATTGACTATTAGTGCCACCAGTAAATAAAGGAATAAACATAGGTCTCCATACAGAAATAAAATACGAACATACGAATCTGCCAGCAGAAACAGGCCTTATGGGCTATCAAGTTAGTCTGCTCGAGTGTGCAGCTAGCACCCTTATATTGCAGCTGCCTCACCCTCCTCTCCCCCCTCACCTTTACCCACCTCGCACCCTGTCCCATGCCATGTTAAAACTGCCCACTGTGCTACAGGATACCACCTCCTGGGTAGTGTTCCATTTCTCCACCACTCTCTCTGTGAAAAAATGCCTCCTCATCTCTGTCCGATATCTTCCACCCTAAGACCAAGCCCTCTGGTGTCCCTTCCTCTCCTCAGCTTAAATATCCCTTCTGTACCCATTCTGTTAATCTCCTTCAAATATTTGAAGGTCTCAATCAAACACAAAATCACACATAACCCCTCAATACAAAGCATCATGGGATGTATATGCAAATCACCATGACATTTTAGGCTGGTTTAGCTTCATGCAGGAATGCATGGTGCCAATCATTTCTCTTAGGCATGCTGCACTTAATAACAGTAGTTTAAACAAAAGCAGTTTCTTTTTATCTAGCACTCTATAGCAAACCCCTTTCCATGCATGATTTGTAGGGCACTGTTTTCAAACAACATGAAGTTTCATTTTATAAAGCACCTTGCACTTTATTAATGCCCTGTCAGCACTTTATGTCTGAAAGATGTCTAAGATCAGAGGGCTAAGGGTTCAGTTCCCACATCTGGCACTTGGGTTAATATCCCAGTACTGACACTGTAGTGCAGCATGAGAGGGGTGCTGCACTTCTGAGGTGCCGTCTTTCAGATGAGATGTTAAACCGAGGTCCCATCTGCCTGGATTGGTGGTAGTTCAGGTGGATGTTAAAGATCCCATGGCACTTAGCAAAAAGAGTAGGGGAATTTTTTATTATTATAACATCAAAAAACAAATACAAAGAGTGTTAAGTCACAGAAATAATATACAATCATATGATAACCAAAGGCACAAAATATTACCGTCATACACTATTAGATAACTGCAACAGAACTATGTAAAATTTCCCCCCTATCCCACGAAAATAGTAGTGTAATTTTTTATTAATATTACATCAAAGAAATATTTACCACACAGCACAGATACACAAACAAAACCAAGTAAGGAAGAGAAAAAAAAATTAAAACATGCTTATCAGACAATAAACCAAACAGACTTCTTATAATTCCTAAACGAATCATTTCACACACCAATGTGTACCAACAGTTCCCATATTCTCTGTTCCTACCTGTAACTTAATCCAATTTTACTGCTACCCACCCTCACCTATTTATATTTTATAAACCTCGTGAACCCTCTCCACCAATCCGTCACCTTCCTAGTGGTTGAAAACCTAAATCATGAGATTACCCTGTTCATGGCTCCTGAATCAATAACCCTACAGTATCGTAGGGCATCAGTTTTTGATACAAAACCCATTGGCACCTAGCCTGCCATAGATAATATATTAAGGCACAACAAAATATTTGCAAAGTCTCCAGATCATACCTGTTCCCCAACTGAGGAGAATGACCCAATACCAATATATCATAATCTAAGTACAATAACCCCTTCATGTTCCATTTAAAGGCCAGGAATTTCCAAAGAGACCTGGCATATGTGCAAAAAAATAAAAAATGCTCCACAGTTTCCTCCTGCGCCACACACTCTAAAAAAGGACAAGTTCTTTCATTTAAGGCTTTATGCTTTGCATTTCCCCGAACCCCAATCCTTCAATAAACCGTGAGCCATAAAATTTCCCACATATATTCCGGCAGTCTAGAATTATTTAACCTCTTAAGTACTACCTCCATATAAACTGAAGGACAGGTTTTAAAGGCTGGTTCACTCGGGTATAATTGTTGCATCACTTTGGTATACAACTGTGGTCCTGTACTATCCCTTACTACTTGGGCCGACAACCCCCATTTAAATAATTTTTTTGCAATTGGCAAAAAGTAAGAAGGGATAAACAATGTAGGAATCTGTTTGGGAGGGCTTGTAAGCCAAACAGAGTAATACTGAACTAACACCTGTCTCATTAATACCCCATATCTTGATGAAGATGTCACCCACCTAGCCTTGACATTTACTGTTATAAATAATGTAGAGAAGAAAATTACCGGAGCCACCATCCCTAATCCCCCTTTTTCTTTAGCCAAATATGTATATTGCCGCTTAATTGGATTGAGTCTGTTACCCCATACCATCTGAAAAAATAAACTGTATAACTTTGTTTCGAATTTTATCGGCAATGGAAATATTATCACCATATATAATAAACCTGGAATTACAAATTGTTTGATGACTTGTACCCATTTCAATTTAGATAATTTCCAGCGTTTCCAAATTTGAATTTTCCCATCTATAGAAGTTAAAGCCTTTTCCCAATTTAACTCTGGCAAATTCTGGGACCCATATAGTAATCCCAGAATTGTTATAGGCTTGGGTGAAATCCTCAATCCCTGTATCAGAAGTGCATCCAGAGTGCCTACCCCAATAAACAATCCTTGACTCTTTTGTTTATTTAGTTTAGAATTGGAAATTAAGGCATACAAATCTGTAAACTCCAGAAATCTTTCTATTTGTTCATATTTGGAAAAAAAACACAAATCATCAGCATATGCTTGTACATGTAATTCTTTCAATATTGGAGGGCCACAGACCCCTTCCCATCTTGGATTCTGTGATAAAGATTGAATTAGTGTATCTACTGTAAAAGCATATAACAACGGGCTTAGGGGGCATCCCTGTCGGACCCCCGTGGGAACATGAAAACTATCCCCAATTTCCATCTGAATTATAGGGTGAGTAATAGCATTATTATAAATAGATTTTACCCAATGTAAAAATACCTCAAGTACTCCATAGTGTTTCAAAGTCAAAAATAAAAAAGGGTGATAAACCCGATCAAAGGCTTTCATTTGTTCAACCGAAATAATACAGCCAGAAAGATTTTTCAAATTCGAATATTCTATCCAATCTTTTACAATCATATGCACATGGTGGATTTTTTTTCTGGGAAGCCCACAAAATTGATAGGGGGGAAGAACGGTGACAGCAAACTGTTGGAGTCTTGTATTCATGATACCTGCCAAAAGCTTATAATCTGAGTTCAGAAGCGTAATCGGTCTCCAATTCTCTAGTAGATTTTTATCCCCTGATTTATACAAAAAAATTAACAACCCTTCAGTAAACCAAATTGGAATTGCTAGGGAGGTTAAAAAAAATTAAATACCAGCTCCAAACACTCAGAGAATTCAGCTGGGAAAGCTCGATATAAATCCGCCATCAATCCATCAATCCCTGGTGATGTACCTATTTTTTGGGCTTTAATAGCCGTTACTGTTTCTGCCCATGTAATAGGCCGAATTAATACTGATGTATTAAATTGTGTGTTTGGTAATTTAATCTGCTTCAAAAACTTCCTTATGGTACTCTCACTAGGAGGTGTCTCCGGCCTATGAGCTAGAAAAAAAATGTTTTTATCACTTCTTGAAGGCTTTTTGAATCTCTCACTAGGTGTCCCTCCTTTTTTAGAAGTGTTTCCAAATGTGTATTATGTTTGTATTTTTTAAAGGCCTCATACAGATCCCCAGAAGGCTACTTTTTTACCCCATATTGGAAAAGTACCTTCAGTGTATTAGCCCTACTATATTGAACTGCTTGAATTTGTTCTTTCAAAGTTGCGATTTGGGAGGAAGGATCCACCTTTGAGGTATTTGCCACAGAAGTTAGATAATATAATTGCTGCCTCAACTTAAGATAATGCAGAAATTTGTCATTTTCCCTAGACCTCCCTTGATTTTTTAATAATTTACAAAAATCCTCCTTAGAATCTTTCCACCACTCCCCTAAATCTTCATATAAGAATACTACCAAAAGTCTTGCTACCAGCAATGCTTGAAGTTTCCCTACTACCTCCGGGCATTTTAACAAAGGTGTATTCAGTTTCCAACGCGCCCTCTGTCTATGTGGTGCAGGATGAGGAGAAAAAGTACATAACAGGAGCATATGATCTGAAAAAGAAACCGGAAAAGTATCAAATTTAAAGGGAATTTTTTCAGAAAGAAAAATATAGTCAATAGTAGATGTATAGAGATTTCTTTTATAAGTGAATTTTAACCCGCCACTTTGATGGCTACTACCATTTACTAATCCAGATGATTTTATCAGTTACCATAACGTATTGGAGTCACAGTAAATCTTTTTCCCAACCCCCGAGGGATGGCTTCCTGCTGCCTTTAACTCGCAGTTAAAGTCCCCACATAAAAAAATTTCATAAGAAGTCAATAAAAAAGGTTTTATCATCTGAAAAAGTGCCACCCGTTCTGCCTTTACCTGCGAGCCATATACATTGATAAACCGACATGTCCTCGATCTCCAAACCCCGTCCAATATCATTAACCTTCTGGAATGAGGTCAATTAGCTTAATTAAGGAAAATTCATAGGAATTAAAAAGAAATCCTATGCCATCCGCTGTTTGTTGTCCAAAGGACCAATAGGATGGGCCCCAACACCACTCTCTCTGGAAAAACCTGGTCTGATCTAAAGAGTGCATCCAAGTTTCCTGTAGGAGGCAGATATCTAAAGCATTGCTATGAATGAATTCATAAATCACCTGCCTTCTTTTAAAGTTTAATAAACTGTGTACATTTAATGAACCAAGTTTAAACCCCAACATTCAAAAATTGACATCAACCATCTTTTGTCCTTCTCTTTTCCTTTTTACCTTTATAACCTTCCTGAACCTGAAAAGGGGAAGGGGGACTATCCTGTATAGGCTGAGAGTCAGTTGCTTGGTGATCCATTTCTGACTCGCCCCTCTGAGCTGCCAAAACTGCAAAGGGATTACAAGTTTCTACCTCTGTTGTGGTTGGGACCAGAGGGGGTTTAAGGTTCCGGGAAGACCTTCTTACTGGGATGACCAAAGGCGCTCTAGAGGACTCCTGCGGCCTGCCTTCTTTTTGTACTGTATAACAGACAGGAACAAGGGTGGGAGACCTCTGACCAGGAGCCTCAGAGGAGTTCCCCTCTGTCTGGGCCACCCCAGGCTGGGAAACAGGATTTATTTCTTCCATTCTACTTATAGGGCCTGTCTGAGCCACCCCTGTGACCAGGTCCTGAGCTTTTTGAATTAACAGATCTGGACTACCACTAGATGCCTTGTTTTTCACTGCCCATACACATTCTGAAAAAACATGACCGGTTTCCTCACAGAGATCACATTTTGTGAAATTAGCACATTGAAAAGCTATATGACCAATTTCTCCACAGTTTTCACATCTAGGCTTATCACAAGAGCTGGATAAATGTGTTCTGGAACCACATTTGTAACAAGCACGGGGCTGCCCTGCATAAAAGCACACCCCTCTATCCCTTCCTAGCAAAAAAGAATTTGGAATATGGTCTATCCCTGTGTCAGATTGCCTAAGTTTTACTTTGAAGCGCCATTCCCCTGTCCAAAACTGCTCAGAATCTAAGATAGCTTCAGGAGTACTCAAAATCTCACATTTCTGAGCCAACCAATATGAAATATCATCCACATGGACACCCTCATTTCGAAACATGATAGTCACATATTTAATTAATGGTTTCGTTAAGGGAATCACCAAGAAAGGTGTCCATATGGGGGAAAACTTCACCTGGTTGTATCTTTCCCAAAAAAGATCCAAGGCATAGGCAGAACGAAAGCTCGCATCAAAATTGTCTTCTCCCGATATATTTATAAACGCAAATACCTCCCTGCGAGAAAATTGTAAAGATTCTTTCAACAAACATTTACTCACATACAGCCTATCAGGCCTAACTTCCAGGCCCCCCCCTTATAGCGCAGTCACACAGCGTTTCTGCGTGGTGCTGCTTCTTTTTTAATTCTCGAAAATAAATCAGACATCAAGGGTTTTTCAGTAACAGGAGGATCCTGTACCGTGACCACCCTTTGCTCGATTCCAACCTTATTAGTAACCACTGGATCCTCTGCCTGCAAGGCAACCTCAGAAGGTCCTACCCTCCCCTGTACCCCTGCAGAATCCCCAGTAGGTATCAGTTCATCTGATAACTGTGGTTGCCATGTAGGCTCATTCTGAGAAAAATTTAATTTAGGGTCCCACTCAGGTGTGGGTCTCCAAGACCCTTTTTCCAGAGTCCATCCAGCATCACTTAACGCTCGCTGTGGGGTCCAAGTTTCCTCAGACAAGGGCTCTCCAAGAGGCTTAGTAACCGAAGCCATCACACCAGTTCCTGCTTTATTGGAAGAATTTTCAGCCTGCCCCTCTTCTGGTACCCCTAAATTCCTTTTAGCAAAAATCGCTGCTGCTCTCTTTTCTTTTCCCTCCTCTCCTACCTTCTGATGCCGTTTCAGAAACGAAAAGTCAGAGACACCTTCTTGATTCAGAGGGTCAGTTTGGAACACACAGTTCGCCTCCGTAGTTTGTGCAGTGGAAGGATTGAAAATCTGACCTCTGAGGACAAACCCTGCTTCTTTCGTCAGTGTAGCGGTATATTCGGAGGAAACGGAGCTTCCCCGCTCCAATGTAGCCATATCTGGGACTTTCGGGGGTATCCTAGCAACCAACGGTAAACCTTGAGATACCGCCAGAACTTCCATCTCTAAAACAGGCTTTTGGCACTGAATCTGCTTAGATTCTCTGCTGCCAGCCTTTTCCATAGCACACACAGTTTTTCCAGATTGTTTCCAGTTAGAAATAGGTAGCAACTCACCCGACTGCTTTAAATCATTACTAAGAGGCACTGACTGACAGATTACAGTCTCCACGACCTCCGGTGAAGTAGTAAGCGAGACCTCCTCTGCACAAAGTGCCGACAACTGCATATTGACTCTTTCTTGTTCCTGATTTAAAATCTGCCAGTTTCAGCTTCAGTTGTTCCACAGCGGTAAGCGTTATTGATACGTTCCTCATTATATCTGGTGTATGTAGACTCAATAAATCCTCCGTAGAGACAAAAAGCTCACCCTCCTCCAGGTCTTTATCCAGATGTAATTGCCCCGAGGGCTCAGTAGCTTCCATCAATACCAACATAGAGTCCGACTGCACTCCCTGCTCCTCGACGTCCATCCTCCTCCAGGTCTGACCACCAAATGGTCTGGCTCACAACAACAGCTAGTCCCCCTACTGCCAGCACTGCAGTAGAGGAATTTCCCCAGTGTCCTGGCCAAATTTCCCTCATTCACTAAAAATACCACCAACAGCTTAATCTGGTTCAAGGTCAGTTGGCATTCATCTGTATCCCCCTCCCGGGGTCGTGCCTGAAAATAGGCAGGATTTGTCTAGTGCACTTACCCGGTCAACAAAAACTAAATAAAATAAATAAAAAAAATAAAATAAAAAAGTACCTTAAGCATTTTAGCTTTCTACGTATAATGTACATGTAGTACTTTATTAAACAGCCAACAAGCAAGCTTGGCATTTTATGAAGGTATACATATTTATTCATGTTTCAGCCTTCTTCCTATATACAGTCAGCTGCTGTATTTGCTCATAGCCATATCTATTATTTCCTTGGAAAGGCATATGGCTGCGCTGGCCTGATGGCGCAGAGGGCTGAGGCGCTGGCTCCTTACCTCGCATCATGCCAGTGACCTGGGTTCAGGAATGACCTCAGGCCGCTGGGGTGCTGGCTTGGGGGCGGGGTTGGGAAGGTGATTGAGCTATGGCTGTCCTTCCATCGGGTGGATGCCTATTTCGCTGTATTCCTGCTCCCAATGGGTGGAGGTCCGGTGGGTAGTGCAGGTGGACAGAACAGCAACGCAAGTCTGGAGAGGGGCAGAAGGGGCCACTGGATCCTGGCGGGTGTGTGCGCCTCCATGCACATACTGCAGCGTGTGTCACATATGTTGGGGGAGGGAGTAAATAGAAAACTGAAAAGTATGTATAAAAAAAAAAGGCATATGGCTTCTGGTGAGGAACGGAATGGTGAATAAGAAACAAAGAAAGGAAGAAAATAAATTTAAGGAGGATACAAAAAAACTGCCATAGGTGGCCAACCTACTGCAGTGTTAGAAAAAGAACACAATAGTTTTCTAGAGGTACTGTTGCAGCAGATTGTATGGAAGGAAGAGGAGAAGATAGAAAAATGTCCCTAACTGCTACACCAATTTCCTGGGTAGAGCACAGCTCTACCACACTGTGGGGTTTGAAATCAAGAGCATCTCCATCCAAGATTGCCATGAGGCTACAAGGTACTGCTCTATGCAGCTTAATCAATAAAGAGCATAATAGCGTTTATGAAGAGCTGATAAATGCTCTCCAGTCTTAAAAATGAAACAGTTTGATACTAGGCATACAATTACTGTTTTCTGAATGACAGAGAAGAGATGGCCAGGCAAAAACTAAAGCATCCCCTGTTACGTGATCAAATTAGCAAAGCCCAATATGTATAGAAGTAAATAAGGGAAACTCCGGGACCTTCAAGTTTCCATGTCTGTGGTAAAAGAAAAAAACTAGCCCTGAATGAATATCGAGCCAGTTTGCAAGGCAGTATTATAGTTGTGGCCTGGAGTGGAGGAGAGAACGGCATTGGGCAAGGAAGAGGGGGCAGTAAAAAGCAAGATGACCCAGTCTCCATCCTAGCTCCAAAATAACATATTAATTGTGTGGAAAAACTTACCACAACTGCTAAAAAAGGGGGGCACACAGCAGAAACTGCTGCGGGACCTCAGTAAGTAAGAAGACTAATCGTTAAGCTCTTGTAGGCAAGGATGTCTGGGGGCTCAACCAGCTCGTGAACTAAGTTGCGTGCACTCACATCACGGTTAGAAAGGCCCCCCAGCTCCCCGGGGGTCTCAACTGAAGCAGCAAGAGTGCAGGGACACTGGGACCTGTATCACCATGGGAGGACCTCCACAGTCAGCTCCCTCCTGCAGCCCATCCCAGACAGACTACTGGGATGACCGCTACCCCCAAAACCCCCCTCCCGCGGTCACCCTCCTGTTTAAAGAATAAAGTTAGGAATTAAAGACGTGTCCATCAGCTTGGCTCCATTGTTCTGTGAAACTCCTTCAGCTGCTCAACCACACTGGCGAGAGAGACCTCCACCTGCTGCTTCCTCTGTCACATTGCTGACCTCATTTGCCATCTCCCCAGTGAGAAGGGGGCTGTGTTGTAGTAGGGTCATCCTCTGCCGGTAGACTCCCTCGCATCTGAAAATCCCTTTGTGCCTCTGCTATAGATTGGCAGCTCTTCTGCCACTGAGGATACTGCACTGCAGGCTTCGCAGGACAGGGTGTTTTAAATTTCAGTTGTCTTTTCTGGAGCAACTGAAACAAGGGAATATACTCTCTCCTGTGGCACGTTGTATTATGGGGCATAATTATCATAAAAAACACGATAGTGTTTTCATAAAGTATTTTCTGCTTTTGCCATTCCAGCTGGAGTAGCTTATCACCCTTAAAGGCATAGTTAAGGAAATGCACAGTAACGGAGCGGGGGCAGGCATCTGTGGTCGTGGGTTTCAGTTCCACTGCCGGATGTATGCGTTCTCTCCAAGGGGTAAGCCACCTCCAAATCCAGGGCTGTACGCAAGTAACTATCTAAAAACATCACAAGGTCAGTGCCTTCAGAGTTCTCAGGAATACCGTATAATCTAATGTCCTTGTGGCTAGCTCGGTTCTTGGCATCTTCCTGGCGCTGCATTATCTGTAGTTGAGTCTCTGCTAGGTCAAGAACCAAAGTTCCCGATTGAGTGAGCCTGTCGTCTGTGTGTGTGAGCTGCCTTTCGGTTTCGTTGATGCATTGTTCTAGGCTTTAAATGTCCTTACATACATCTTCAAGGGCTTCCTTCACATCTGCTGGAAACTCCTGTAGCACTGCGTAAATCGTCTCCAATTTGATTTTCTTCTGTGGAGATTTTTTATTTTTTCGGCATGAGATGATCATCAAGAGCTCCGAATTGGAGCTGTCATGGCAAGACCCACTGACCTCCTCCACCAGGAGCTGAAGTTTTGGCTTTGTAGACTTGGCCATGAGTCCAACATCCCTCCATTCCACTGCTGGTACCAGTTTGAAATGCAAAACAATCTGAGGAGTGATTTTAATGTCTGGGAGGGAACCCCTGGTTCACGTTCTCAGGTCTGAGAGAGCTCCGAATTGGAGCTGTCATTGCAAGATCCATCGGCATCCTTCACCGGGAGCTGAAGTTTTAGCTTTGTAGACTTGGTCGTGAGTCCAGCATCCCTCCATTCCACTGCTGGTACTAGTTTGAAGCTGCAAAACAATCCGAGGACGGAGTCTAGTGTCTGGGAGGGAGCCCCTGGTTCAGACTGCCATTTCTTCTGTAACATTGCCGGAAGTCCATCTGTTTCTTTTTTTTATGAAAAAGTAAACCAAACATTTCTTGGGAAGAAAAAAAAAGGCAGCATTATTTTTATTATATGTTTCAAGTCACATACTATACAAAATAACGCAACGGGCAATCATGCACAACTTGGTTGTGTTTCTGTCTGGGGTTCTGATATCATCAGCGACCTCTTGAGCTTCTCTCGCGGTCCCTATGATGTCATCAGAAGGAACTCCTTGACAGAAACACAATCCTTGTTGTGCATGGTTGCCCTGCATTATTCTGTATATGTTAAATATGCAGTAGACCAATAACAGGAGAAAAAAAGCCCAAAACACTTGTTAAACATCACTGTAGTAAATACTGTGTCATAGTTTTAAGTCATTTATTGCAGTAGCCATGTGCTTTGTAAGTGTCATTTGTTAGAGAATTACAGTTTTATTACCTCTGCAGTGTTGCAGCTCTTTTCTTTATTGATTGCGACAACCTGCCATCACTCTAGCAAAACTATCTGTTTCTTGTTTTCTACACTCACACCACAGCCACTTCTTTTTTTTTCGTTAAATCTATCTTAGATCCTGCACACAGTGAAGAACCACAAAGAGAAAGGCCGGGCGAACCATACTATGTTCCTCTTTGGGTTTGGAGATGGAGGAGGAGGGCCCACACAACCAATGCTGGATCGGCTGCAGAGAATGCAGGACACCGACGGGCTGCCCAGGTCAGTACTGTCTCCAGGAAAATCCTGGTACTGAGAAGTGCCAGGTTTGAATAGTTGAGTTTTGGTTATGTGATGTAGACTATTTTAACAGTGTTTTATCTTTTTTGGGAGGGGGTGGGTGTTGGGTGTAACCTGGGTCTGAATTTACAAATTACCTATTTCTGGCACAAGTCACAACTTCAGAAGAACCATGCTGAAGTTATTTATTGTGCCAGAACTGGGGTTGTAAAAGAACAGTGTTTGTTTCAGGTAGCTTTTTCTGATGTATTCCATCTACGCCAGTTTTTTTTGTCCTTTTCGAGGAATGTTTTCACACCAACGACTGTAAAGTGATTACCGCCATCATAAATAGAATGGGATCATGAAAGTCAGTTACGCTAAAACAAATGATGGTCCACTTGCTAGACCTTGAAGTTTTTACAGTTATTATTAGTATTTTATTTGCCCCCCCCCCATCCGCCCCCATTCCCACCCTGATGATTGGGAGTTACCGTGGCTGCATTCTTCCTTCATCCTGGAAGCTGGATGAGTGAACTGAAGGGTGGATGAGTGGCATGGAGGGCCAGGGAGTTGCTCTGAGTGTGATGGAGTGACCCAGAGGGTGGGTGAGTGACTCAGAGGGTGGGTGAATGGCCTGGGGGGGAGTGGCCCAGAAGGTGAGGGAATGACCCGGAGGGTGGACAAGTGACCCACAGGTTGGGCTAGTGGTCCAGAGGGTAGGTGAGTAACCTGGAGGGTGGGTAAGTGACATAGAGGGTGGGCAAGTGACCAAGAGAGTGGGTGAGGGACTTAGAGGGTGAGTAAGTGGCCCAGAGATGAGCATTTTACCCAGAGGTTGGACAAGTGACCTGGAGGTTGGGTAAGTGGCATGAAGTGTGAGCAAGTGGCCCAGAAAGTAGTTGAATGACCCAGAGGGTGGACTAGTAACCCACGGGGTGGGCATATGGACTGAACGGTGATTGAGTGATCTGGAGAGTGGGCAAGTGACCTGAAGGGTGGCAGGTGACCAGGAGGGTGGGACAATTGTGCAGAGTCTGCACAAGTGGCCTGGAGGGTGGGAAAGTGGCACAGAAGGTGGGACAGTGGCCTGGAGGTGGGACAGTGACCTGGAGGGTGGGGGGGACAGTGGGCCATAAGATGGAAGGGATTTCTTCCTGGGCAGTGGTCTGGGCCGCTCCCTGGGCTCTGCCCTGTACACTACCTTCTATTTTCTGGTTTGGAGGGGAGGGTCATTGGCATACATCTAGAGCATAGCATTAGGATGCGACCTGGCATGCACAGGAGACCTTTGTTTCATCCACCCTCCTAGAATGCACTTCATACCATGGCACCAGGATTTTAACAGGGCAGCTGTCTGCCTCTTTTGTGCTCATCCTATCAACAGCAATTCCTGTACCTTGGAGGTAAAATGCGCAGCCAAATATGGGTATTGCCATTACCCCAATAAGGTACTATTATTGATACCCTGTTCATTAGTTTGCTTTTTAAATTTCCAGTGTGTGCCAGGGGCAGTCTGGCCAGTTGGCATACCCTCTCTGGGGAGGTGAGAGGGCTCTGGGGCACAGTAGGAGTTGGGGGGGGGGGGTTCCCAGTGCCTCATGTGTCTCAATTGCATATTTGAGGTGAGCTCAAACCAATTAAAGGGCATTATGTTACTGTCAGTCCAATAATATCCTTTTGTACCATTTGACAATTCAATATAACACATTAATGAACTTTTATTTATTCGGTTTTTGATTACTGGGTAAGTACACTAGACAGTTGTATGTCTGTTTTTAATCACGACCCAGGAGAGTACAGTTACAGGCACAATGGAATACAAATGCAGTAAAGAAATATTGACATTAGAAATATTATAGTTTCACAATGCGAAACATGAGCAGAAACTTTACAATACAATACATGGTCAAGGTAGCAAGAACCAGTAACAACACTAAAGGAGGTCAGCAAAACCAAACAGAAGCAAATTATAGTTGCATGCCTACTGAGAAGGGACAAAAAGAAAAGGGGTCAGGGGGGAGCAGAAAAAAGGGTAACAGAATACGGAAAGCCATGAGCACAAATGCACGCAGTCTGAGAAATAAAATCTCTGAGCTAATGGCCATAATGTCGGAGGCAGACCTGGACATTGTTACTGTCACTGAGACGTGGTTCAGAGAGAACCATGACTGTGCCAGGGCTATGTTCTGTAAAGACAGGGTAGGAAAAAGGGAGGAGGGGTGGCTATTTACATTAGAGAGGATATAAAAGCTACAGAGGTTCTGGGCATAAGGGAAGAAGTGGCGGCTCTGTTGGTCACACTGGAAACAGGAAATGGCACTGCCATTCAAGCAGGTGTGATCTACAGACCACCGGCACAGGGGGAAGAGTTGGCTGGCGAGTTAGTAGAAATCATCCGTGAAATTCGCAGCAAAGGGGGAGATGCTGCTGTTGGGGGACTTCAACTTGCCTGATTTAAATTGGTGCACCCATTCTGCAGCCACAGCAAGAAGCAGAAACATCCTGTAAAAGCCCTTCATGGGGCAGGGCTCAAACAGCTAGTGACAGAAAACACCCGTGAGGGGGCCGTTTTGGACTTAGTCCTCACAAATGGGGACAGAGTAAGGAACGTAGGTAGTCATCTGGGATCCAGCGATCACTGCATGGTATGGTTTAGTGTGAGGACAGTAGAAGAATCTAGCCACACAAGACAAGGGTCTTGGATTTCAGAAAGGCAGATTTTGCAAAACTAGAGGTATGCTTGAGGGAAGCCCTAGGGGGTGAAAAGGGTGAGAAGGACGTAAAGGTGCAATGGGCGCATCTTAAGGGTGCCATAATGGAAGCCACAAGCCTATACATTAGGGAAATCAGGAAAACAAGGAGGAAGAGAAAACCACTGTGGTTGTCCAAGGAGGTGGCAGGAAGGGTGAGGGGAAAAAACATTAGCATTCAGAAGTATAAGGAGACACACAGGGAGGAGGACAGAGGTAAGTATCTGGAAATGCTAAAAGAGGCGGGGAGGGCAGTCAGAAGAGCCAAAGCACAGACAGAGGAGAGACTAGCACAGGAAATAAAGAAAGGAGACGACCTTTTTTAGATATATCAGGGAGAAGAAAAAGACCAGGTACGGGATTGTGAGATTAAAAACAGAAGGGGGTGGAAGAGGGGACCAGGAAAAGGCAGAAATCCTGAACAAATATTTTTGTTCAGTATTCACAGCAGAAAAGGAGAGGGGAGTCCACAGCTAGGAGGAAGAGGCAAAAAGGAGGAGGGTATTGATACAAGTCCATTCGCAGTAGAGGGGGTCCTAAAGGAGCTAGAAAAACTGGAAGTAGGCGAGGCAATGGGACTGTACGGAATTCACCCCAGAATCCTAAAATAACTTAGAAAGACGCTAGCGGCACCGCTGACAGCCTTGTTCAATAAAACATTAGAAACAGGGATGGTGCCAGCAGACTGGAAAAGGGCAAATATTGTCCCTCTCCACAAGAGCAGCAGTAGAAAGGAGGTGGATAACTACAGACCTAACCTTGGTGGTAGGAAAGTTGAGGGAATCATTACTCAAAGTTAGGATTGTGGCACACCTTGAATCCGTCAGGCAGCATGGCTTCATGACAGGCAGGTCTTGCAAGACAAACTTAATCGAGTTCTTTGACTGGGTGACAGGGGAGATAGACCAAGGAGGGGCAGTAGATGTGGCTTACCTACATTTTGGTAAAGCCTTTGATACTGTCCCACATAGAAGGCTAGTAAACAAGTTAAACTGCCTGGGAGTCAGATCAAGAGTGGTAAACTAGATTAGAAATTGGTTGAGCAGTAGGACAGAAAAGGTGGTAGTGAACGGAGTTCAGTCTACCGGGAGAGAGGTGACCAGTGGGGTGCCTCAGGGCTCGGTGCTGGGCCCAGTCCTTTTTAATGTCTTCATAAACGACATTGCGGAAAGGCTGGAAGGGAAAGTATACCTCTTTGCAGACAATACAAAGATCTGCAATAGGGTTGACACGCCGGGGGAGTAGAGAAAATGAGACGGGACCTAGGCAGGCTGGAAGAATGGTCAGACAGATGGCAGCTGAGATTCAGTGCAAAAAAGTGTAAAATTATGAACTTGGGGTACAGAAACCCGAGGAAGGAATACTCAGTGGGGGGGGGGGGGACTGCTGTCAGCCATCAAACAGGAGAGGGATCCGGGACTGATTATATTGGAGGACTTAAAACTGGCTGGTCAGTGTGAAAAGGCAGTAAGAGGGACCAGTGGCATGTTGGGGTGCATTGGGAGAGGATCACCAGCAGAAAAAGGGAGATGGTGATGCCACTATACAGATCATTGGTGAGACCCCATCTGTAGTACGATGGTCAGTTCTGGAGGCCTCATCTCAAACAAGATATAGAAAGGGTGGAGGCAGTCCAGAGATGGGCTACAAAAATGGTACGGGGGATGCACCACAAGTCGTATGAAGAGAGGCTGAAAGACCTCAATTTGTATTCTCCGGAAATGAGGAGGCGGTGTGTGGGTGGGTGGGGGGTGAGAGACATTCAGATACCTAAAAGGGATAAGGTACAGGAGGGGAGCTTATTTTGGAAAAGGGGGTGCACTAGAACTAGGGGACATGACTTGAAGTTGGAAGGAGGTAGAGTCAGGGGCAATGTGAGGAAGTACTTCTTTACAGAAAGGCCGGTGGATGCTTGGAATAGCATCCCCACAGGGTGGGGGCAAAGACAGTGAGAGAATTCAGGAATGTGTGGGACAAGCACACAGTAATACTAGAAACAGGGAAGGGAGGGAATGCCATAGATCAACTACAGCCTCCAACATAAGAAAAGACGGGTAGGAAATGGGCAGACTAGATGGGTCGGGTGGTTCTTATCTGCCGACAAATTCTGTGTATCTCTGTATGACACAGTACATTGTAACAAAAACAACAAGAGTATATGCTGCATCAGAAATAAGATGCATCAAGATAATTAAACAAATTTGACAAACTCTTTCTTAGTCATGCTGTTTACTCTGCATGCACAATTCCTAGCATGATTAGAACTGAATTGGGCTTATTTTCTATCTGCCTGTACTAAACTGTCTCTGCATTATTGGTAGTCGTTCACCTTACACCAGCATTTAGTTTAAGGCCTTTAAAGAGCTAGTGTATTGCCTGGAATTAATAGTAATTTTCAGTAGTAGTCAGCTATCACTTCTTATATCTGAAGTATTTTTTTCTTTGCTGTTTTGCTAAATAATTTTTTTTCTTTCAGACAGTACTGGGTATAATGTGTGGAAAAGCACTCTATGTGGGAGGCTGACAGTCAGTTCTAGTCCTCCCTGTACATAATAAGCAGTGTGACCTCTCTGATTGTGATGTCACTAGTAACCAAGAAGACCCAAACTCCTGCTGCTTGATTGATATCTTGTGACACGTTACCAATCAGAAAGCAGGCTTGTGATGTAACACGGAGTGAGCTCACATGCTAATTATTTAGGGGGAAGAATGTCACTAGATATGTTTGCTTCCAGGTAAAGTACTGGTTTTCCAATCACAACCAATACTGTTGGGTAGAAAACTAATGATCACATAGAAGAAGAAAAACACTTCAGAAGTAATAAGGCGCTATTCTGATAATTAATGAGATTTTCTGCCTACTATTTTTTGGCGTAACGAGCTCTTTAACCTCGTAACACTGAGTCTCCAGCAGGGATAACAGTGATATTCTTGGAGACAGACATACTGTACCCAGGTATGGATGCAGCCTGACCGCTTCTAAACTTTTATCCTACAGTGAATATGCTGAAGTTAAAGTGCTGATGAATTTCATTGAACCCCAGAACTCTGACTCCTTGCCACACCATAATGTTGACTATGGGCTGGCATGCTTCATTGTTTGGCTTTCAACATGCCCTTTGAACTTCGGGCTCATCTTTAGGTTACTTACTGTTGCTGTGAGCCTTTGAAGCATGTCACTTCAACTGCTGAACATGTCTGGAGGAAAGTGGTCTACCATCACAAGAGAGGCACCCTTCTACTTTCAACTGGTGGGCCCAACTGAGGGCAGACTGCAGGTTTCCAGGACAGATACAGTATCTGAGGCACTTAAATTTTTAACTGTTGTTATAACCAGCCATCTCACTAAAATTGAGCATGAAAAGCTTCAGAAATGTGCTGTGCCAAATGTTTGCTCCTTCTGTCCTGGTGGTAAGAGGAGAGGTATGGCAATATTGGTCCCATGCCACATAAGATCTGTATCCACAGCGACAGTCGCAGATAAGGAGGGTTGTTTGGTTCTTGTCCAGGGGACATGGGAGAATAGGGAGGTCATGTAGATCGGTGTTTATGTCCCATCGTGCTCCAATGCCCCCTTTATTAGATCTCTCTTGGATCTTGTACTCCAAAGTGTAAAAGATGTTTTGTTGTTATCTGGGTATCTGAATATGTTAATGTCCCTTGCACGGGATATAACAAACTATAGCACTGTCCCCCAGCAGTGACTTGCACATAAAGACTACAGGATGAAGGTTGGATAGATGTATGGCAGTCATTACACAGAGGTGAGAAAAATTTACACAGTACTCAGCCGTGCATGACTCTTATTCCTGGATCAGTTATTTCTTCATCCAGGTGGAAAATTTCCACGTGGTCAGAGATTGTAACATGGGAGATGATTTACTGTTTAGTCATTCTCCCGTCCATAACCTTCTGGTGTTTAAATGGGATGCGTCTTCAATCCCTCAAATTTCAGGAGTTAATTGAGGAAAAGATGAAAGAAATACTGGCGGATAATATGGTCTCAGGAGTCCCGGAGGCAAGTCTCTGGGACACTATTAAAAGCATCCTGAGGGGCTACATAACTACTGATTCAATCAGAGAGAAACTGGAAAGGAAACTGTGGATAAAAACATTGGTGGACACACTGCATTTTCTTCAGATGGCACATAAGCAGGGAGTCCATTCGCTCAAGGCCCAAAAGGATCGAGTTAGGCAGGAGATTGATGCAATGTGCATGCCCCAGATGGTGATTGACTCAACCTGTCTCAGTCAGAGATGTTATGAGGTAGGACCTAGGACCACCAGAGTGATGGCATATCAGCTTCAATGACAAAAGACAAAAGCAACTATATCAGCCTTGAAACACTCAATTACAGGGTGAAGTGTAACCCGCATCACAGATGTGGTCGATACCCTTACAGCTGACTACAGTACCAACGACTGTATACCTCTGAAACAGTTATTACCGAGGAATAGGCAAACAGCTATTTACGGACTCTACCTATGCCCCACCTACTTGGAGCACATGGGGAGGCCTTGATGGCCCCATTCACACCGGAAGAGATTTTAGAAGCTGTGCATAGGCGAAATACACAGAAAGACCATGGCCCAAGTGGGTATATCATCGAATATTATAAAACTTTTAAGGAGCAAGTAATTCCACGTCTAATGAAAGTCTTTAATTTGATACAATGTGGGGGGGGGGGTCCCACCTTCTTGGCAGTATGCCACCGTTTTGATTACATTGAAACCTAGGAAACACCCATACTTCTGTGAATCTTACCACCCAATCTCAGTGCTTTATGCTGATTGCAAATTATGTGTGATGGTGTTAGCTCACAGACTAGATGAGCTGCTACCCAACCTCATCCATAAGGACCAAGACAGGCTTTGTAGCGGCTTGGCAGGCTGTAGGGAACTGGGCACGGACAACCACACTAGAAAAAAAGTCTTTCGCTGACCATAAACGTTGTGCCAAAATCGATATTTTTGAAAGTGCTGTAGGAAGGGTGCAAGATTCTACACAACCTGCATGAAACTTCTGGTGATTTTTGTAGCCCTGATTACTAGTACCTCACTGTTGCTGCTGTATAGAAGGTTGCACTTTTCCTATGGCACTTTAATAAATACCGATTTTGGCATAAGACTTTTTTTTCCATTGTGGTTGTCCATGCCTAGTTTGTTGTTTTCTCGCTATTTCTTGTTTACCGTGTGCACCGACCGTCTCTGAGTACTCCCTGTTTGAATTTGTAGGCCGTGGAGAACACCAGACATACTCTTCGCATCTTGAACCACATGTATCACACCAAACAGCTGGCTCTGGTGGTGAGCCTTGATGCTGAGGCTTTTGTCCGAGTTTCCTGGCTCTTCCTATATGCTGTACTTGGGGAATTCCAGTCACTTTTATACAGTTCTTGTAGAGGATACATCACTCGTTCAGAGCATTCACAAAGGCCAATGATCATACCTTCTCTAGCTTTCAGCTGGCATGTGGCACAAGGATGGGGCGCCTTTTGTCCGCTTTATTATTTATCCTGTACATTGAACTATACACAAGGCTGTGGAATGGCAGACACGGTTTGGGGGTTGGAACTTGCATAGGTGGAGCATCTAATAGTGCTGTATGCTGACAGTGTTCTTTACCTGATGAATCTAGCACTCTCTCTTCCTGCAGCCTTTAACATTCTGGAGGGGTTTGGAGCAGTATCTGGTTATACATATGAACATACGAATTTGCCTGCAGATACAGGCCTTATAGTCTATCGAGTCTGCTCGAGTGTGCAGCTAGCAACCCTTATACTGCAGCTGCCCCTCCTTCCCCTCCCCTGACCCTCCCTCTTGCCCTATCCCATCCCCTTTTGAAGCAGTCCACTGTTCTACAGGATACCACTTCCACAGGCAGCGCATTCCATCTAGACAGCACTCTCTCCGTAAAAAAGTGTCTTCTCATGTCCCTCCTGAACCTTTCCCCCTCCAATCTGAGATTGTAACTTTGAATATCCTTACCCCCCCCTTAACTTGAATAGTCCCTCCATGCCTGTCTTGTTTATTCCTTTCATGTACTTGAAGGTTTCAATCGTATCCCCCCTGTCTTTCCTCTCCTCCAGTGAGTACATGTTCAACTCCCTCAGCCTGCTCATGTACGGTATGTCCCCTAGTCCCTGGATCATCTTTGTTGCCCTGTGCTGCACCCCCTCCAGTAACGTAATGCCCCTCATCCGGTATGGACGCCAGTACTGCATGCAGTATTCCAGGTGTGACCTAACCAGTGACCTATACAAGGGCAGGATCAGTTCCCCTATCCTTGAAAATATACCCCTGGCAGTATAACCCAGCATTTTGTTGGCCTTTGCAGCCGTCTTCCTGCATTATGCTGAGTTGTTAATCGAGCCTGTTATAATCATTCCCAGATCCTTCTCCTCCTCCTCTGTCATGGCTAGCTAAAACCCCCCCCCCCACCAAAGCTGTTAGTTTCTTCTTGGGTTTTTTGCCCCGAAATGTAGCACCTTGCACTTTTTGGCATTGAACCCCAACTGCCAGGTGTCTGACCAGGTCTCCAATTTTGACAGATCATCCTACAACTCATGCCACCCTCCTAGGTCATCCAGTACTGCTCCCACCTTGTTGTCATCTGCAAACAAACTGATCTTGCTCTTGATGCCCATTGAGATATCTGATTTGAACAACCCAAACAACACCGGTCCCAGCACTGAGCCCTGCGGTGCTCTGCTTGTCACTGCCCTTGGAGATGAGAGCTCCCATCCCACCATCACCCTCTGTTGCCTTCCATGTAACCAGTTTACTACCCATCCCACCATTTTTGCCCCTGTACCTGCCAGCTTACTACCCAGCCTCCCATGCAGCACTGAGTCAAATGCCTTACTGAAGTCCAGAAACAGGACATCCACTGCATGGCCCTTGTCCAACTGTCTAGTTACCCAGTCATAGTAATCCACCAGGTTGGTCTGACAGGATCTGCTCATGACAAACCCATGCTACCTAACGTCCTGCAGCCCACTGGTTATAAACTGAACACTAATAAAACAAAACCACTCTTTTTACTTTCAGGCATCAGGCACACTCCAAGGTTATTATCCTTTCCTTTTTTTCTTTTTGTGAACTTTATTTACGTCGCTTCTAACTCAGCATCTTGGGACATCTCTCAGGTGAGCCTCCTTCGACTTTTGGCCTACTCCCCCACCTGAAACCCTCGTGACCAGGAGTGAGGACAAGACACCCCACTCCATTTCCCAGATGTGAGCGGACCCTCTAGATCTAAAACCCCAGGGGGGGCCACCCAATGCCTTACTTGGGTATCCTGTCTCTAGATCTAGACAGCTGGGCCTAGGAGCAGAGCCAGGGCTTGGGAGAGCCGATCAGGAGATTCCGGTTTTGGGGATGTGGGCCGCAGTCACCCAAGGCCATTGTCACCTCCTCGAGAGCTTGGATTTTCCTCCTTAGTATTGAGAGGGCACGGACATACAATTATGACCTGCTCACGACAGGCATGCTCCTGCACCTGTGTGAAAGATGCCCGCCACTGTCCAACCCCTGCTAACGTGCTCACGCAGATTGCAGCAATCTCCAGGAACACCAGGAGTCACTAGTGCTGTGAGAGGCAGAGCCCACCCACCCACCCTAGGAGAGGATAGCAGTCCATTGGATGCCCAAGTCTCTCCTTCCCCAGCCAACCCCTGATGACCTGAGTCTGCTCCCAAACCTGGGTCACCGCATGGCACGAGGTGTGGCGTCCAGCGCATCAACCCTCGGTGCCACCGGGCTGGCCTGTTATCTTTTTTGATGGGCTTCAACTAATATTAATATATTGGTGTTAAGTTCACTAACAATATAGAACAATTATATGAAACAAATTACAAACCCTTAGTTTTGCGACTTGTACAGGATATTAAGAGATGGAAGATACTTCCATTAAGCCTTTCCCACATAATGGATTCTATCAGGATGGCAGTGCTTCCACATTTTCTCTGCTTTTCTCAAAATATAACACTAATAATTAAAGTGATTTTCTGAGGCTTGCCATAACCAGTGGGAGTAGTAACCTAACAACTTGGTGCAACTGGTGAAAATATATCTCCCATTACATCTCGGCAGGAAAGTGGCCCAGAGTATGGTATCAACTGTTGATGCTGCTGAGGGGGAGGAAAGGACTGGGATTCCCTGATCTACTTACCAGTTATCAGGCCACTCATGCCAGGATTTTTGCGCTCTGGTCTTCAGACACCATAGGAGCTCATTGGCTCCCAATTGAAAGGAACTCATTAAGTTCAGCAACTGTGGCAAACTTTTTAAGTGATTGAGACGGGAGGGGGATGAAAATAAGAACCTTAACCCATGGATCAGTGTAACGGTTCAAATCTGGGTCAGGCTGTATAAACAACTGAGCCTAAACAACTTCAACTACATCCTTTTCTGAAACACCTAAGCCTGCTGGCATATGTTGATTCCTGAGCACTAGCAAAGCAGGATCATTGCTATCGGGCATGGGCCAGGCAAAATAACGACAGCGCACCCTCTCTGTAGCACAACATGGTTTCTATCAATTTCTTGAAGTCAGGCATTTTATTACCTCACTGCTAGGGCTGATAAAGGAATTAATAAGCTTCCACTGTTGATTCAAGCATTTCATTTGTATTTACGATCCTAGAATGCCTACCACTTAATCTCCACATTATGTGATGCAGTACAGTTCTCATGACAGGTAAAGACCCTCACAGTAACACTAAAGTGGGGGTGAAGAGGTACAGGTATCGTTAGAAGAAGTATCTCAGATGTTGTCAAGAAACAGGAAGGACAACCAGTCTGCATATCTGGAGAGTGCATATGTGGAAACATCTGTTTCTTCAGAACTCGGATGGTACCAGCATATTCCTATGGGGAGGACATTTCATCTGTTGGAGGCAGTGTGGTGAGCTGAGGGCTACCCATACCCACATTATTTTAGTGTGTCCCAAAACCTTAGCCTTTCTGAGAGATATGGAAAAGCACATCACCAAGGCACTACTTCAGTCAGTCACTTTTACAGTGAAGCTATACTTGTTTTTGCATTTCCCAGTTGGCTACAGGAACCGCCGTACTAAATACTTATTAGGAGCTCTGTCATGTTGGCTGCCTACAAAAAATGTATTACAGAAATGTGTCTCACTCCACAGGAACCCAGGCTTGAAAGCTGGTGAGGCATAGTACAGCGAATTTATAAATTGGGAAAAAATTAATTTTTTGTTGAATGACAGTCAAAGAGTTTCATAACAGATGAAATCTATGGGTGAATTACATAATGGCAAATGATCCCAGTTTTGTTCCCTAAGTTCCAGCAAATGAGGTGGGTGGGGGCAATTTAAGGCCTTGCTCCCTAATAACTGCCTGCCTTCTTTCTGTGCCTCCCTCTTGCCCTGTGCTCCGAAGCACCTCCTTGTGGGCATAACCATGGCTGAGGGTCCCAGCTACATACCCATACTCCAGCAATAATAGCTAGCTGGGTTCTCTCTATTTCAAATAAAATACATAGAAGAAGGAGAGAGAAGACATTGGGGATAACTGAAGTAGTACTGGCGCCTGACTTTTGCACTGTAATATGGTGCTGAATGCTTGTATTTCTCACCATATGGTGATTGACTTTTATTCATAAATGTAGGTATTGTTTTTTTGAATAACTGTCTCATGGTATGGGCAGCTCAATGTATTTCTACATTCATATATTTCTGTATGCAAAATCAGAAAGTCCGCACTCACCAGCACAGTGAAGAGCCGTCCTCACAAAATGTAGCATGCAAAAAATCCTTTATTGAAAGCGCTCCAGACAGGTAAACACATCCTGATGCATGTCCTTTGATAAAGGAAATTATCTTTTCGAAGGTGTCAGGGCGTGTTTACCCATCTGGAGTGCTTTCAATAAAGACCACTACCTTCACATTCGTGAACAACTCTTCATGTAGTAATAGTGATCTTGAGACTTTTCTGATTTTAACTTGCGCCTGTTTTGTCCCAGCACCACCGTGCCTGTGCACCCTCTTCTTGTAACTGATATATTTCTGTATCCAATATTCATGCATTTAAGTATTTATGTTATGTGTCTGTTCGTGTTATGTTATATGTTCTTTATATTAAAACAATAACAACTATATTAACCCTTAGGCTGCAACCAACAAGATATCTTGTCCTAAAAACCTATGCGTTCTAAATCTTCCGGCAGCCTAAGGGTTAAAGAGCTAGTGTACTGTGGGAAATTAATATTAACTTTCAGAAGTAGTCAGTTGTAACTTCTTATATCTGAAGTATTTTTTCTTTCCTGTTTTGCTGATTAGAAGATTTTCTACCTGAAAGTGCAAGATGTGATGTGTGGAACGGCACTCTCCCTGGAGGCTGACATATTCAGTTTTAGTCCTCTGCTCCCTATACATTATCAGCATTATGTCATCATCACTAGCAACCAAGAAGAGCCAATCTCCTGCTACTTGACTGGTAACTTGTGATACATGTTACCAATCGAGCAGCAGGGCTTGTGACGTAACAGTGAATGAGGTTACATGCTGCTGATATAGTGGGAGGAATAAAAGTAGATACCGTATTTCGTTAATTAGAAGCCACCCTCAGGAAGGTGCTAATGAGCAGCTGAAGGAAGCAGATGCATCTCTCTAGAGCTCCGCACTACAGATCTGATAAAAGTATCATTTCTGCCTAAAAATACAACTTTTAGATGTACTTTGAGCCACTTACGTAGAGAAGAATGGACAAATTCTTAAATACGGAGAAATCGGCCCACCAAGCTAACAAAAACACGAAAAAATCTGCTACACAAGACGGCGGGAGCACGGGAGGCCCAGGCCCGATATCATTATTAGCAGCAGAGATCGCCATCATTAGCAGATCTGTGTCTGATCAAATCCTCGCTGACCTGAAACCTAGATGGGAAAAGTTCGAGCAGACCATTGAGGGGATAACCCATGAAGTAAAACAACACACACAAAGAATTGGTGAAGTTGATAAACGAGTATCAGATCTGGAGAACATTACAAGGATGACTCTGGAAAAACTAGCGAAGCTGGAAAAGGAGGTGGAGGACTTAAAGGAAGCCTTGGACTATCACGAAAATTACAGTAGATGAAATAACTTATGCATACAAGGCTTACCAGAAGGGGCTGAAAGAGGAAACTTGATTGAATTCTGCTCTGAAACCCTCCTGAAGCTCCTGGGACTTGAACTCAAGAAAGGGACACTGAAAGTCGAGCGGGCACACAGGGTCCTAGCGCCGTGACCACCAAATGATCAACCGCCTCGCCAAGTTATATTTCGGCTGCACCATCACCCAGACAGACAGGCCATCATGACAGCATACGGAAATAAAAAGGAGCTAATATTTGAAGGGCACAAGCTCACCATGCACCAGGATATGTCCCTGAGAGTGCAAAGAACATGTCATCAGTTCAGCTTGCACATGAATCAAATGTGAGAAAGAGGCTTGGACTTTTTCATGGTATACCTAGCGACAGTTAAAGTGCACTCAGAGGGAGCTACCTACTCTTTCTGGGATCCGGATAAGCTACAAGGGTTCCTAGATGAGTGGGACTAGAAAAATAAGAAGACATGAACGTTTAAAACTGTAAGTTGGCACTAATACAGTCGTGGCCAAAAATATTGGCGCCCTTGCAGTTTTTTCTAATAATGCACCATTCCTTCCAGAAAATTGTTGAAATTAAAAAATATTTTGGTATCCACATATGTATTTCTTTGGTTTGCAGTGGAATAAAACACAAAAAGCAGAAAAATGTACTAAGTTGTAGCTTATTCCACACAGAAATCCTTAAATGGCCCGGGCAAAATTATTGGCACCTTTTAGAAGTAGTTACAAATAATTCGATTTCAAGCAGGTGATTCTCCTTCACTTTGGAATTGAACTCACCTGTTCCTGTTCCAGGTGCCTGCAATATAAAAATCCCTCATTCAACCAGTTTGAATAGAGAAAAAGACTCATTCTCCTGTTTTGTGTCACTGTGTGTACCGCAATGAGCATGGAGAAAAGAAAGAAAGCCAGAGGATTGTCTGAGGAGGTCAGACAGAAGATTGTAGCCAAGCATGGACAATCTCAAGGCTACAAATCAATCTCCAGAGACCTTGATATTCCTGTTTCCACCGTGACGTAATAATGTTATCAGGAAGTTTGCGTCTATGGCACTGTAGCCAACCTCCTCGACGTGGCACAAGAGAAACTTGATCAAGATTGCAGCGCAAGATTGTTCGAATGGTGGAGAAAGCATCTCGATCAGCTGCCAAACAGATTCAAGCTGACCTTCAGACACAAGGTATGACAGTTTCAACTTGCACCATCTGTCGCCAACTCAATGAAAGGGGGTTATATGGTAGAAGGCCCAGGAGGACCCCACTGCTGAGGGAGAGAGTCATAAGAAAGCCCGACTGGGGTTTGCCAAAACACACCTGAACAAGTCAAAATCCTTCTGGGAGAATGTCCTGTGGACAGATGAGACCAAATTAGAGCTTTTTGGTAAAGTACATCATCTCTATGGTTACAGAAAACAAAGTGAAGCCTTCAAAGAAAAAGAACACCTTCCCTACAGTCAAACATGGAGGAGGTTCAGTGATGTTTTGGGGTTGCTGTGCTGCCTCTGGCACTGGGTGCCTTGAACGTGTGCATGGCATCATGAAATCTGGAGATTACCAGGCCATTTTGGAGCGCAATGCTGAACCCAGTGTCAGAAAGCTGGGTCTCCGTCGAAGGTCATGGGTCTTCCAGCAGGACAATGACCCCAAACACACTTCAAAAAGCACCCAGGAGTGGTTCAAGACAAGATGCTGGACTGTTCTGAAGTGGCCAGCAATGAGTCCAGATCTAAATACCATTGAAAATCTGTGGAGAGATCTGAAAACAGAAGTTGAGAGAAGGCACCCTTCAAATCTGGGAGAACTGGAGCAGTTTGCACAAGAAGAGTGGGCCAAACTGCCAGTAGAGAGGTGCAGGAAGCTCATCCATGGCTATAGGAAGCAGTTGATTGCAGTTATTTTGACCAAAGGCTGTGCTACCAAATATTAAGTCTAGGGTGTCAATAATTTTGTCAGTGCCATTTCTTTTCATTTTCTGATTTAGAAGGATATATTAAATTCTGAATCAAAAACAAAGGTTCTGTAATATTAACAGAGAAATAAAGAATTGTGGAGACCAAATACTGCTGTTAATTTCAACTTATGTTTAGAGGAAATTGTGAGTTATTTGAAAAAAGTACAAGGGCACCAATATTATTGGCCACAACTGTATGTGGGGGGAGTTTGACTCTGTTTCAGTCCCTTCACCCATACTCGTGATTTATGGCGCGATACCTGCATCTGGATATGCATCCTCAGTATTAGCCTTTGAGGGAATATGGCAGCATATTTGCCGTAGTTCTCCATTTGAACTAGAGACAGAACTGATTTTAAACTTCATGTCCCCGTTACTATGGTAACAGGCGCCCGATGTTGCATGGGAAGGGCCCTACATTAGTTGTGGGGGAAAATTATAGAAATGTAAAATGTTTTATTTTTTTGGACAGAGCATGAGCTGCAGGGGCGGGGGCGCACATAGATGCTATTGTGGGCCTCTCACTTTCCCTAATGGGCCATTTTTTTTATGATAAACTGCCTGCATTGAAGGACATCTGAAGAGGCACGTATGCATTTCATGTTAGAACTCTTCAACAAGTTTTAACCCTGAATATGCCTCGGTGATGAATGAGGTGGAGGGAAATTAAGAGTGGGGAGGGACACATAACAAGGGACCATCTATAAAGTGCGGAGAATAATATCTGAATAACAAGAAAGCTTACCCTCACTTCTATACATGATCTACCTTGGGGACAAATGCGAGATAATACTAGACGGATGCAGATTGATGTGCGGGGGGAGGCACACTGGGAAGATGGGGAGGCTCACCTACATTTGAAACACAGTTTAAAAGGAACAATTCTTTGTAAGCACGCAAACGTGGAGAAATATACTATAAGGGATAGGCACAAATGTTTTTAGGAAACAAAGTAGAGTGCGGGGGAGGGGTACAGTAAAGAAAGAGGGAAATACGTAAAAGATAAATATCACATTAAGTAGAAAGAGTTTTAGTCAAACAGCAGTGGGACTAGAAAGGGAACAATGGGTGTTACGAATATTGGGAGGGGAGTTCAAGTTTTCTAGTTCAAGTTGCCAGTTCAAGTTCATAGTTTTAAAGTTTGTTATTCTGTTTTCTGACCGCTTGGATGATGTTGCTTTGGACCAGAAATGCCAAGGGGAATCCTACAGAGTACCATGCATAACATCGATCCTTTGGAAAATAAGACCAGTAAAATCATCTCCTGGAATGTGAAAGGGTTCATGTCCCCTGCCAAGAGAGCTAAGGTCTTGGCTGCACTCCGCAGGAAAGGTGCAGACGTAGCCATGCTCCAAGAAACCCACCTGACACGCAGCGAGCATGATAAAGTGGTAGGGGGTGGATGGGGGCCTGTCACGCATTGTCCTTTAACTCTCACAAATAAGAAGTTGCAATCCTGATAAATAAGAAATTTCCTTTTGTGGCTCAACGTACGGTGACAGATCCCACAGAGGGTCGCTATTTGTTTGTTGTAGGGGAGATCCAAGGCTGTACAATAACCCTAGGCAATGTATATGCACCGTCAGTGTTGGACCCTACATTTTATCAAAAGATTCTAGATATAATTATAAGGGAACAGTTCCCCAGTCTGATACTAGGAGGGGATTTTAATTGCTCGGCAGGCCCCAAATTAGATTATTCAGGGACTAGATGCAGGGAAGCTAAGGTGGTATGTC
The DNA here is from genome assembly GCA_016271365.2 of Neoceratodus forsteri. Lineage (NCBI taxonomy): Eukaryota > Metazoa > Chordata > Ceratodontiformes > Ceratodontidae > Neoceratodus > Neoceratodus forsteri. The sequence goes on along the minus strand of CM028129.1, from coordinate 1,721,199,751 downwards.
AGTGATAATTGGCCCTAACAGATATGAATTTGCTAGATGCATGGAGAACAGCTAACCCAGGGGCCCGTGAGTACACTTTTTTCTCAGACCCTCATGGTTCATGGTTAGGGTTGGATTACATATATATTCAGCGGGACATCTACACGAGAATACAAAAGGTGGAACATAGCCCCATTTTTCTGTCAGACCACACCGTGGTTCAGATAGAACTCCATTTAGGGCAAAACAACGAGAGAAAGGGGACTGGAGGTTTCCTACTTATTTGCTGGCAAAGAAGGAATTCCGGGAATAGATAAAAATCAATGGAAATGTTATGAAGAGACTAATAAGGGCACTGTAGAGTCTAGTGGGATATACTGGGAGGCAGGCAAGGCCTATATGAGGGGAGCTGTCATCATTTGTACAACAGTGAGCTATTGTATAATAGCAGTAATGCCCTCCAGGGTGTGTCTCGTGCTGGGATAACGTGACGCCTGCGGCCTTGTGCCCAACTACCTGAGGTGTGACATTATCCCAGCACAACACACACGCAGTTGGGCATTATTGCTTAATTATGAATTGAGGATCGTAAATAGAGGAATCTGATTGGCCAAGAGCTTTTTGAAGCCGTGCTGATATTGGGCTACATCATCACGGCTTCAAAAAAGTTCCGGCACCATCAGCCTCTTTGCTCTCTACTGTCTGAGAACCGTTTTTTCAAAATGTACTCCTACACCACCCAAAAGCTCATTCATAAAATGTTTTAAAACCTGTTTGTTTTATTTTTTTTATTTATAAAACTTGAAACTCGGTTTGTAATAGCAGTAAGTCACTCCAGGGTGTGGTATATCATGGGATATCATCACTTCTCAGGTGGTTGGATGCACTCGGCCTGTGGCCTCATGCCCAACCACCTAAGGAGTGATGATATCCCATGATATACCACACCCTGTCGTGCCTTATTGCTTAATTGTATACTACGTGCCCTTACTGTCCCTACCCAGGCAAATCAGTACATCATTAGTCATGTATTTTTCAGGTCAGTCACGACTGATAATTGTTAATCATCAAATGGCCCCCATCGGACTATGCAGAGCTAAAGGCTACTGGTCAAGGTGGCTGACAAGTGAACTCCAAGCTGCTGTGAGAGTGCCAGAGCTTGGCATAAATACAAAAATACTGGTTTAATGTCGGATTGGCAATCCGATCGGAAGCAAAGAAACACCTGCAAAGCTAAAACATGATAAGTGCCAACTATCTGCAAAATCTACAGGTCAAAAACCTATCTAACCCCAAAAATTTATGAGCCCAAATTAACCTATTTTTAAAAGATCGGCCTAGCCCACCCTAACCGTGACATTCACTCTGATGGTCAAATAATATCTGATCCTCTCTCTGTGTCCTCCACTTTCAGCAAATTTGTTACTGACTTGGGCAGATTTAAATCCCCTTTCAAGCTAATGCCCAATGCCTGTCCACAACTGCGGTTCAACTGCGCTAATCCAATTTCCACTTTAGTAACAAGAAAGGAAGTCTGCGAGCAGCTATGACAAATCAAAATTGACGGCTCCTCAGGATCCTACACATCACGCACTTAGATTTATTACTAGAGTTCCATATTCAACCCATCACTGCACACTCTATACCAAGGTAGGATGGCGCTATCTCACTTTCAGACATCACAAAAACGCTGCTTTCAGGACCTACAAAGCCATTATAAATAAGCTCCCGCAGTATATCTCTGTCTGCCTGTCTCAACTGCTGGATATTACTCACTAAGAAGTCTTACCTACGTTTCCTTTGTAATACCTAGAGCCCAAATGCATTTTGGTGCAGCAGCCAAACGCCATGCCCTCCCTGTTGTTTGGAACACCATACAAAAGGGAAAGGGAACATTGTTTAACCAGGAGTAGCACACTAAGCCAAAGCTTGTTTTCAGATGCGACCTGGGAGCACAAGGAAGTTAAGTGACTTGCTCAGGATCACACAGTATGCACCTTGGCGGCTGTGGGATTCAAACCCAGGTCTCCAGATCTGCAGCTCAGAGCCCTAACCCACTGCGCTATACTGCCTCCTGAAAAGACCTTGAAGCTCGCATTCCCCATAAAACTGGCTTACTTCAAAACCCTTTTCCTACGTGCTTTCAAGGAGTTCTGTAATTGCTTCCATTGATTGACTTCAACTTCTGAGCTCTGACTAACCCTCCAGTGTCATGTCCTCCATTGCTTTTCCTACCTCGGCTAGTGCTGTCCTTCTCCCCTTACCTCCCCTGGCTATCTGCCTCCTCATTTATCACTATGGCTGCCTGTCCCAGTATATCTTCTGGCTTTTGTAAGTACTGTATGTGTGTGTGTGTGTGTGTGTGTGTAGAGATATATATATATATATATAATTGTTGATGTGTACTAAGCACTAGCTTTGTATGAAATGTCATCATTTGTTACTTCATGTACTATATATTGCATTGTTCTGATGATCTTGTGGTTCTTGTATATTTTCAAAATGTATTATCCACGTGTACCTAGCCCAGGTCCACCTTGTAAATGAGCCTGCCTCAATTTTGTTTTGCCTGGTAAAATAAAGATTGATTGATTGTTTAGATCCCTGATTCCTAAAAACGGCAGCCCCTATCATTGCCACCCCCCCTTAACACTCCTAATAAAGAAATCACTTCTCCTAGATGTTATCCCAGAAAAGTGAAAAACTGCTGTGGTAGTTCTCAGCCACAAAGCTGGGCAACGTGAAACTGTTGAAAATTATAGGTGTAGCTCTCTGCTTTGTACCCTAACCAAAATACAGGGAAAGATAGTGCCCCAACAATTGACTGAATACCTTGAGACTCACCATATTCTTACTCACTGTCAACATTTAGAAAACAACAGCGCACAGATACTGCCTTGGTTAGATTAACAAATGATATACTTCAGGCAACCGAATCTGGCAGTGCGACAGGTGTAATTTTCATAGATGTCACCAAGGCCTTTGACCTTGTGAACCAGACCCTACTAATAGAAAAACTGCGCATCGATGATCTGGATGAGCTATCCCTCTGCTGGTTCAGACATTACCTAGCTAACCACAGATTTTTTTTTTTTTTTATTGCCCCTTGCGTCCGACCAGCCTCTCCTTCAGGCCTTCTGCCAAGGACTACCCCGCTTACTCCATTCCGAACCCTCCCCAATGCCAGCTTCCCCCTGATCCCAGATCACAGCCGACCAGGGTAACCCAGTGTAACCCTTCGTCAGATGGGTCCCCTCCTTCCGGAGGGAAATTGCCTTCAGGCATTCTTGCTCTCGGCCCTGATGCTGCTGGGATCGGGATTCCCCAGGCTCTTCGGGGGTTCCATGGAGGCGAAGGATCCAGGCGGCCATCATCCGGTCGCACGGATGCCATTTTCCACTTTTCTGTTTTTTTCCCCTGTCGCGCCACTTCTTGTAGTGCCCTCGGTCTCCACCGGGGGCTGCTACAGAGCGAGGCATGGCCCTAACCCACCCCCGGGGAGGAGAGCAGTCCTTAAGATGCTCGATCCTCTCCGCCTCCACATGACCCCCAGCAGCGAGTCTGTTCCCGAACCCGGGTCGCCAGCGTGCTTTGAGGTAAGGCGCTCGCGCCTCAGCCTCTACGCCACCGGGCTGGCTCAACCACAGATATTTAATTAGATGGCAGGGCTGCCTCTCAGAACAAAGACACCTTCAGATGGGGTGCCTCAAGTCTCAATTCTTAGTCCCTTGCTGTTTTCTCCATTCATTAATGATATGATTGACCCCTGTGGTGGAGCTTCTCTCCAACTTTACGCAGATGATGCTGTCCTGTACAGGTCTTCAACCACCATCAACCAGATTAGTCTAGAACTGGGAAAAGACTTCAAACAGCTTGAAGGATGGCTCCAGCACAATAGCCGAGTTCTAAACATCAAAAAAAACAAACAAAAGCCATGCTCTTTGTCCCCCAAAAACTAATTGCTGGTAAAATTACCCAACTTAAGTTAGTTACTATGGAGGGTCCTCACCTTGAGGTGGACAACTCCCTGGAATACCTTGGGGTCACACTTGACCATGAACTAACTTTTGCTAGCCATGTAGAGGCTGTGTCCAAATCACTCCACCAAAGACTGGGACTGATGTACAGGCTTTTACCCTACCTCACTAAGCATGCTCGCCTTGCCACTGCCAACAGCACATTGCTGCCTACCCTGAAATATGGTGCCCCTGTCTTACACTCCTTGCGGACTGCTGATTAAAATAAACCTAACTGTCTGTACAGTAAAACTGGGTATTTCGCAGCTGGTGCCCCCTCTTGGCTGCACCACTGTGATGTAATAACTTCCCTGGGTTGATCCCCTTTTTCTACCTGTTTACAGCTCCCCCAGCTCTGCCTTGCTTTCATATTGATAAAAGCCCTTCCCCTCCCCTACCTTGAAGGGGTCTCAGGAGTCATTCCAGGCCCCTTCAGTCCTCATCTAACCCCCTATTCGAAATTGCCAGAGTTCACTCTGCTTCTGGTAGGCATACTTTTTCATACACTGCCTCCTCCCTTTGGAACACCCTACCATATACGATTATATCATGTGACTCATTGGCTACATTCAAAAACTATCTAAAAACCAATACACTGTCGGTGGCAAACTGCACATGTAACCAAGCAGAGACCAATAAATGGCCTTCCTGATACTCTCACTTAATTTGTAATGTGAGCCTGCCCCTAGCTCTTGGTCTTGATATTTCCACTGCCTCAACTTAGGTACTTTATGCAGTTGCCTTATTCCTATATAAAATGATCATGTATTTAACTGCACTGTTCTTATCCCCCTATTACATTGCTTGTTACCAATATCTGATGTCTCCTACTCCATTTTTGATGATGCCCGATTCTTGTCTCATAGACTTGGTATAATGTTGTATGCTATCTGATACTTAGACTTATATTTGTCTTACTACACCATGCATAATGTTGTATATTCTAATGGAAAACAGATTCCCCCTTGGTTGAGTTAATTATGCAGATAGAAGACCAATCCCAGGAATTATTAGAGATGGCGAGTTCCAGTGTAAATAATGACAAAAATCAGGATAATAACATCCCTGCTTCCGTGGAAAACAGATGTAGTGCAGAAGAGAACCCAGAGGCCAGACAGATCTATATAATGGGGGACTCAATGTTTAAATACATGGACTGCTATAGCACAAGGGGGAATAAAGAGAACATGATCTCTGTTTATTTTTCAGGTGCCACAATTGATGACATACAACACATAGTCAAAGACATACTAAAACCTGCAAAAGAAAAACCCCTTACTGTAATTCATTTGAGCACAAACAATGTTGAAATACAGCAGAATGAAGAAATAATCAGAGATTTTAAAACATTAAAAAAAAACATGATAATTGAGAGAAATTGTGAAATAATGTTTTCTGAGATCCTGCCAGTACCAAGGGCCAATAGATGGAGAAATAATAAAATCAAAAGAATAAACGACTGGTTAAGAAGTTGGTGCCTGGAAGAAGGTATCAAGTGCATTACAACTTGGGAGGTGTTTTAAGGAAGGAAAGACCTATGTCCATTAGATGGTCTCCACCTCAGCAGGAAAGGTTCAAAATTGTTGGGAAACATTTTCAACAAACATAATAATCCTAATGGTTTAAACTAGGAAGGTGAGGGAAACGGGTGTTGGGGGAGGACACCTTCAGTAAGAAAGGAACATCAAACAATAGAACATCAAGCAATAAAACTAAAAGACAGGCTTAAAATTTCTCTTGACCAAGGCAAGGGCCTGAATGTCATTAAGAAATCTGAGTCAGAACTAATATTAATAGAAAAGATATCGATAAAGCAACAGTCACTGAAACATGGTGGAATGAAAATAACACCTGGAACAGAGACATCAATGGTTACAATTTACTATACAGAGATCAGGAAACAAGGAGATGTGGGGGCATAGCAATCTATGTTAGAAATACTATTGTATGCAATGAAATGTCAAATCGGAATGAGAATCGGGTAGAAATAATATGGTTAGAAATTAACAGAAAAGATGACGGGAAACTACTTGTAGGCCTATGTTACCGACCACCGGATTACAGTGAACAGGACCACAGTGAACTAGTTAAAAACATAATGGATATGGGCCAGAGGAGGGACATCATTCTCATGGGTGACTTAAGTCTCCCAGGTATTAATTGCGAAAATATCTCTGTAGCGAACAATAGAGAACAATCTTTTCTTAACATGATAATTGAACGTGGACTGCAACAAATGGTTAGGGAACTCACAAGAATAAATAATATACTAGATTTAGTACTCCCGGATATAACTAACAGTGTGGGAAATGTGCCAGTAAATGAACCATTACTGAACAGTGATCATGATATTATCACATTCACTCTATCTAATAAGATAAAAAGAATTAAGGGAAACACAGTTGTTAAAAACTACGCAAGAGCAAACTACAGCTCCATCACTAGATATTTGAAAGAGTAAGATTGGGGAAAATACCTGTAATACAAACAATGTAAATACATTTTGGACTGAATCAAAACTACACTTTTAAATTTAAAAACAAGATTCATCCCTAATAAAAAAATATACAACAAAAAAGGTTTCCCAGTGGTTCTCTAATAGAATGAGAAAGCAGTTAGATAAAAAGAAAAGAGCCTTCAAAGCTCAAAGCAATGAAAAGGGACAGTAATGCTTATAACAGACAGAAATATAGAATGGAACTCAAGAACAGTGAAAGATTAATAAAGAGTGAAAGAAGAAAACTAGCATTTAAGATCGTCCATATAAAGATGGAGGAAGGTCCTTTTTTGCTTTTGTCAATAGTAGAGGGAATAATAGGTCAGTGGGTCCACTAAAGACAGGTTTATCAGAAATATCAGATCCAAAACAAATGGCAGATGCATTTAATAATGAATTTTGTTCAGTGTATGCCAAGGTTGATCCGTTACATCATGACATTATTGAATCAGATAATGAAGAAGTTAACATACAGAATAGTTTGCTGGATAACTGTATCAATATCACTAAAATGAGACAACAGTTAGATAAAATAAATACTGCCAACTCAGCAGGGCCTGATGAACTACACCCGAGATTGTTACGGTAGATGGGAGAATGGTTAGCAGCCTCATTAACTGCCCTGTTTAGATTGTCCATTTGTACTGGAATAGTCCCAGATGGCTGGAAAAGGGCGACTGTTGTGCCAGTCTTTAAAAAGGGAGAAAAGACCAACTACTCTAATTATAGGCCCATTGGTTTGGCACTTAGTAAAATCATGGAAACATTACGTAAACAAATGTTAGAGTCAGATATTGGAAAATAAGAATATTAGTGACATTGGGCAGCGTGGGTTTAAAAAGAACAGATCATGCTTAACAAATGTGTTGGTCTTTTATGAAAAAGTCAGGCAATTGATAAAAATGAACCAGTCGCTATCATATATCTGGACTTCCAAAAAGCATTTGATAAGGTTCCATATACTTTACTTGTCAGGATGTTATATGATTGAGGCTTGGACGTAAAGATAATAACATGGATAAAAGCATTGTTGAAGAACAGAACTCAACAAGTTAGAAAAAGGGGAAACCTATCAGACACTGGAGGGGTTTCCAGCGGGGTCCTGCAGGGATTGGTGCTGTGCCCAGTTCTGTTCAGTTTGTTCATTTCAGATATGGGCAAGGAAACTGGGAACTGACTGGTGAAATTTGCTGATGATTCTAAAGCGAGGGCAGTAGTAAGGACATAAGCGTAAATAGACAATCTCAAATAAGATCTGGAAAAAGTCGATCTATGGGAAGATGACAATGGCATGTGCCTAAATATGGACAAGTAACTTGTCCTACACTTGGGGAAAGGAAACACGAACACTACATATAGTTATAGGCTGAGAGAAGTAAATACAGAGAATGATCTGCGAGTACTTATAAATAAAGAACTTTCTTTTGGGGACCAATGCAATAAAGTTATACAAAAAACAAGTAGGATTCTAGGTTGCATAAGAAGAACATTTGTCTTTAGGAATAAGAATTGTGTTATGACTCTGTATAAAATCTACATAGGACCCCATCTTGATTACTGTTCCTCCTTGTGGAGTTCTCATTTAAAAAGGGACATTAACAGCCATCCCGGTGGCACTGAGGGTTGAGGCACTGGATGCCACACCTCGTGCCACGCCGGCGACTCGGGTTCAGGAACCAGCCTGGGCCACTGAGGGTCGGCAGGGGAGAGAGGATCGAGTATCCGGAGGACTGCTCCTCCTCTCTCGGGAGATCCAGGTTTTAGCTTTGGCATCGCAGTGGCCCCAGTGGAGACTGGAGGCACTGCACTGCTCAGGGCTTAGTGGGTTGCAGAGCCACGGTGGACATCCCTGGCGTCATTGCACGCCTGGGCTCTGCTGGGTGGGAGGGGGAGAGGGCGTAACCATAAGCTACCAGAAAAACTCTCTGCCTCCTGATAGGTGACAGAGGGTCTGGGGGTGCCTGCCTACCATGCCCAATGTCGGGCTCCTCCTCTCACTCCTCTGCTCTCCTCCATCTCAGGGCGCCCGACTGGATTCTAGATAGAGCGCCAGGAGGAGTATCTGCCGGTCCCACCTTGGGGGACTTGGAGCCGGGAACTGGGTGGCCGTTGGGAATGGCTGGAGGGCCCGATCCCCAGAGGATCGAGAGGGAGCTTCAGGTGGCCAGGATCAAAGCGGTCACCGTGAGTCCGCTCCTGAAAGAGTTCAGGAGGTAGAGTGATAAATAAAGTGTAAAAAAAAAAAGACATTAACAACATTGAAAGGATACAGCATTGTGCCGCAAAAACGATATCTGGACTGGGACATAAGACCTATGAGGACGGACTGAGGGATTTGGGGCTGTATACTCTTGAAATGAGAAGATGCAGAGGGGACATGCTTCAAATGTATAAAATTATGTGTGAAGGGGAACTAATGTCAACTTAAACACAAGAATGCAAAATCTAAGATGTCACAATAAACATATTTCTGTGAAAAATACAAAGAGGAATAACAGAAGAGGCTTTCAAACAACATGAAGTCTTGCTATATTATAGACATTAGCAGTTTGATCCAGCTCTAGAACTGCCCCGGAGTGAAATGGTTAAAACCATTCCAAAATAGAATTTTGGCACGAGAGCAGCTCTATCTGTGTCATTTCAAACTTGAACTGTCAGATTCTTTACTCCGCCTCAGTGAACAGTCACTCCGGAGGTTTCTCCTTCTGCTCGGTTCGTTTCTCGGTTTAAAAGTGTTTTTCTCGGTTGGATTTAACGAGAATAGTTTTCTTTTAACTCAAAACCGTTCGGTTCAAGCTCTATCTGTGGTAACACGTAAGTAAATGAAGGTTTTGTCTGTGTGGAACTTAAGTTATCGGTTCGGTTTGAACCGATCAGTGGGTTTAAAACTCATTTAAAACTAAAAGTTACTATTTTAGAGTGCGGTTCCCGGTTCTTATCGGTTCTAAAAAAGCCGGATTTATTACGTTTTTTTCCAATACCCGTGACACGGTTAGGAACCGATAAGGGTGTCTTGCCTGGCACTGCCGCTAAAAGGGCAAGTTTTGGTTAGCTGGCATTCGTTCAGAAACCCAAAAGAAAAACCGGGCCCACTGGGTTTCAACACTGTGATGTTTGTGGGGAAGTCTTTGCCAAGGCTGACCCACACACCACATGTGTTTATTGTCTGGGGTTTGACCACCTCTAGTCAGACTGCCAGGTATGTAAGAATTTCCCTGCAGCCACCCTGGAAAAAAGATTGGGCAGGCTCAGGGAACGAGAGGCCAAAAAGTCCGCTGACCCGGATGGCCAGCCCGGTTCGGTGCCAACCGAACCAGAGGGAGTGCCCTCTGACCAGGGCCAGACTTCCTCGGGCAAAAGAAAAGCTGGTTCTGAGGAACCAATTCCAGTAAAGAAAACAAGAAAATCAGCAGGTCTGGAGTCCAAAATTCCTTCTCCAACTGCTGCAGAGATAGCAAAAGCCATACTAATTGTCCAGTCACTGTCTCGGGGTCCGTCCGAACCACCACTATCTGGTAAAAGGTCGGTTCGTCCGGTCCCAGTGGTTCAGGATTATGATATTGAGGAATTTTATGAACCAGAGGAGGGGGAGGAGGATTATGAACAGTATGAATGTGGCTGGGAAGGTCTGGGTGTGACCATTGAACCGGTCCTCTCCCCAGACAGACCTTTAGAATCTCCCCCTATGCTGTCTGAGTCCCCATCTCATTTTATGTTTTATAAAAAAGTTGCTGAAACCCTCCAGCTTCCTTTAGAAGAGGCTGTGGATGAGCAAGAGGAGCCTGATTTTGTAGAAATGATGGATATTCCAGAGTCTAGAGATTGTCTATTCCTTTACATAAGTCTTTTAGGAAACAAACAATTAAAATTTTAAAAGCTCCTAATTCTGTGCCTCCTGTAGATAAAAGATGGACAGAAGGTATACATTGTCAGGCCCTGATACAGAATTCCTTTCTCAGCAATGCAGTCATGTTGAGTAGTTCAGGCTGCTGCCTGTGATAAAGCTAATATTCCTTGGCTTCACATCCTCCTGACAAGGATTCCAGGAAGATTGATGCCATGGCAAAAAACAGTATATGGCAGCCTCTGGACTCAGGCAAGCAAATTATATGGCTTATGTAGCTAGGTATCAGAAATCTAGATGGGATACTGTTATGCTATTGGCCAAGCAGGCCCATGGCCAGCTGGCTAGTGAACTAGAACAGGTGGCTGCTGATGGCATTGAAGCCTCTAAGGTTCAGTTTCATGCTGCTGTGGAGGTTAATGATGTTTCCTCTAGGGTCATGGCCACATCTGTAGCTTTTCATAGGTTGGCCTGGCTCAGGTGTACTAGTTTGTCACAGGATACCCAGACTAAGGCTATGGATTTTCCTGTGGTGGGAAATTCTCTGTTTGGAGAGCAGACAAAGAATTACATGAAGAAGATGGATGAATATAGGACTACTTACAAGAGTGCCCAGGCTAAGGAGCGGCAAGCCACTCCTCAAAGGCATGGCCCCAGGGGTAGGGGTAGGCCTTTCACAGCTTCTACCAGACTCAGGCCTCCTCTGCCTATGCTCAGAGGGGCTTCTCAGAGGCAGGGCAGACGAGGGGTGGGCAGACCTGCTCCCACCCCCCAGCCTAAAGCTCCCAGTGTAAACAGGCACCCTGATGGGGTGCCCAGGGCTGATTCTCCTGTACCAGTGGGGGCAGGCTGGCTTACTTCAGTCAGAATTGGGCTTCTTTAACCTCAGACAAGTGGGTTCTGGAAGTAGTAAGCCAGGGTCTGGTTCTCAGCTTCAAAAAGTTTCCCAAGTTGAGAAGCAAGACTTTTCTACCTGCAAGTGCTTCAGGAGACCCCGCTCTGGAAACAGAGGTCTCATCCCCTGTTAGCTCTCAGAGCAGTAGAAGGGTTCCTCCCTGCATCAGGGCAGGGTCTGTATTCCAGATACTTCCTTACCCCAAAAAGACAGGAGAATGGCAGCCCATTTTAGATCTCAGATATCTGAACAAGCATCTTTTGAAACCAAAGTTCAAAATGGTAACTCTGGCAATGATTTTACCTTCCCTAAGGCCAGGGACTGGCTAGCCTCCCTGGACCTCAAGGATGCCTATTTCATGTCCTAATCAGAAGATCCCTGAAAGTACCTCAGATTCGAACTGCCCTCAGGTCATTACCAGTTCAGAGCAATGCCCTTCGCCTTACCTCTGCTCCAAGGGTATTCACAAAGTGTCTAGCAGTGGCAGTGGCCCACTTAAGGAGGCAGAGGATTGCTGTTTTCCCTATCTAGATGACTGGCTCATTGTAGGCCAGTCCCAGAACAGGTAAAATCTCACCTGCAGGTCACCCAGCAGCTTCTCACCTCCCTGGGTTTTCTGCTAAACCTACCAAAGTCGGTTCTGGAACCAGTCCAGGTACTTACCTTTATAGGGGCAGGAGTGGACAAAAGCTAGCGAGCCTTTCTTCCCAGAAAGGGTAAGGAATTTAGTGGCTCTGGCCTCCTCCTTCACTCTGCAGGTCTCTCGACCAGCAAGACACTTTCTGCAGCTCCTGGGGCACATGGCTGCATCCACAGCTGTTGTGCAGGGGCCAGATTTCAGATGAGAGACATTCAGTTTCACTTGAGAACCTTTGGTCTCAGAGAAGAGACCCCTTTCCAAGTTGGTCCTAGTGACTGAACCTTGATCCTAGCTCTCCAGTGGTGGCAGGATCAGAGCAATTTAAGCGGGGGTCCCTTCATTTCCCCTTCACGACCTGACTCTCACTACAGATGCTTCCTTCTGGGTTGGGAGCCCACATGGGCGACCTTTCCACTCAGGGAGTCTGGTCCCCAGGAATCTCTGCTCCACATCAATTTGCTGGAACTCAGAGCTGTCTTTTAGCTCTTCAAGCTTTTCTGCATCTGTCCACGACAAGGTGATACAAGTCAGAACAGACAACACCACAACAATGTAGTACATCAACAAACAGGGGGCACTCGGTCTTCGGTCTTGTGCACCGAGGCAATGAAGTTGTGGTTCTGGCCTATTCCCCTGAACACTTCCTCATAGCAGTTCATCTTCCAGGAAGGACAATGTCCTAGCGGATGCCCTCAGCAGGATTTCCCAGGGCCATCACGAATGGTCCCTGGATCCTCAAGTGCTGGGGATAGTTTTTGCCAGGTGGGGCATCCCTCAGATAGATCTTTTGCAGCCCCAGACAATCACAAACTTCCTCTGTTCTGTTGCAGGCCTCCAGTGCTGGGCTCAGTTCCCTGGATGCCCTTCCTCTGGATTGGGAGGGAAGTTCCTCTGCTTTCCCTTTCCTCTCCTGTTCAAAGTACTAGTCAAAATCAGATCTCAGCCTTGCAGGGTGATTCTGATTGCCCGGATTGGGCCAGGCAGCCCTGGTACCCACTCCTTCTGTCTCTGACAGTCCATCTTCCCTGTGCCTCCCAGGAATCACAATCTGTTGACTTGTGCCCAGGGAAGGGTTTGGTATCTGGACCTCAAATCCCTCAACCTCAAGGCCTGGCTCTTGAGGAGTTAGAGTTGCTGATTTACACCTCTCTCAGGGTGTTCTTGAGATCCTAAAGGCTTCCAGAAAGCCTTCCACTAGGGCTACTTATAGTTCTAAATGGAAAAGGTTTTCCATTTGGTGTGCTGGGAAAAATATTTCCAGAATCTGCTGAATTGCCCATTTTGTTAGATTACATGGTACATCTTAATTCCTTGGGTCTCAGACCAGCTACCTTGAGAGTTCATTTGGCAGCTGTGTCTGCTTTTGTATCAGCAGGAAAGTCATCCCTCTTTCCTCTCATCCTGTGTTTTCCAAGTTTTTAAGGATTACTCCATACTAATCCTCCTTTTCGGGAACCGCCCTGCTTGGGACCTTAATGTTTGCATTGCCCAGTTAATGCAACTCCTTTTGAACCTCTGTCTTCTGCAGAGCTTAAGTTCCTAACTTGGAAAACTGTTTTCTAGTGTCTATCACTTCTGCCAGGCAGCATAAGTGAATTGCAAGCCTTGTCAGTGGAGACTGACTTTATTTCTTTCCACAGGGATAAGGTAGTCCTTAGGACTAATAGGAAGTTTTGCCTAAGGTGGTTTCAGATTTCCATCTTAATTAATCTATCTCCCTTCCAGTATTTTTCACTGATCACTCCTCTTGGTGAGAGGAGGTTGCACAACCTGGATGTTAAGAGAGCTCTTAGTTATTATATAGAAGCGTACCAAAGGTCACAGGTTCAATCCTCCAACTTTTCCTTACCTATGGTGAAGTTGGGAAAGGCAAACCTGCCACTAAGAGATCAATAGCCAGGTGGATTGTCTCTGTATCCAATTTGTTATCAGAAAGTGGGCAGAGCCCCCCGGGTTTGAGGGCTCATTCTCACCAGGGTACAGCTCGTCCTAGCTGCTGCCAGAGATATCCCTTTATTAGAGATTTGCCAGGCTGCTACTTGGAAAACAGTACACACCTTTACCAAGCATTACTCCCTGGATGTCCAGGCCAGGAGAGATGCTCGGTTTGGCACAGCTGTTCTTCAGAGCCTTATTCCTAAGTAGGTTCTGTCCCTCCTCCATGGAGGTACTGCTGTGTATTCTGCTAATGTCTATAATATAGCAAGATTTATGTTGTTTGAAGAAAAATTACTCACCTTAGTAATGTTGTTTCTTCTAATGGAGTCTTGCTATATTACAGACCTCCCCCAACCTGCCCTCTCAGAACCTCTACTTGTGAGGTGCGGGCAACTTAGTGTGGGCACTACTTATGCCCTGTTAGCATTTTGTCCCTTTGGGACTTTGGGGGTGTGTGTATACTGCGTGTGTGTTTTATTATACTTATGTTCCATTTTCATATTATTAGAATGGTGTTAGTATTTCTGGTCCCTTGACTTGAGTCTTGGGTGTTGGGACCATCAATGGTTGTTATTATTTAGGTAGCCATTTGGCTAGTGTAGGTTACAGCTTCCACACAGACCTTCGTGAGTTTGGCTCATAAAGATCTGACAGTTCAAGTTTGAAATGACACAGATAGAGCTGCTCTCGTGCCAAAATTCTATTTTGGAATGGTTTTAACCATTTCACTCCGGGGCAGTTCTAGAGCTGGATCAAACTGCTAATGTCTATAATATAGCAAGACTCCATTAGAAGAAACAACATTACTAAGGTGAGTAATTTTTTCTTTTTACTTATAGAGCCTCCATGCTATGGAACTCACTGCCAGGAGAAGTGGTCTTGGTGGAATTGTTTTGCTATTTAAAAAAAAAAAAGAGCCTTGATGAATTCCTGTGCCAGCAGATGGAACATTTGATCCCACAATGTGGGAGACAGGCTCGATGGGCCATTGCCTTCTCCTGTCTACCTACCTAGCACAGAATCTAGTATAGATTTGCTTCATTGTCTCATACTTGCCTTCTGCTCCTGTATGCCTCTCAATTGTACCAACTGTATGTCTTCATTTGTTACAGTATGCATTATGTTGTATTATTAACTCTGGGTCGCCCCTGAAAAAGGGGCACTGTCTCAGTGGATTTACCCGGTTAACAAAATTCAAATAAAATAAATGATCCTCAAGGGAGATTGTGATCTAAGATGATCATCTAGATCATGATTTAACCATCATACACAGACTTTCAAATCACCAACTGTTGATTATTGATTATTTTTGTAAGCTTACATCAGCACGATGGTTGTCTATGATCTGTGGATGATCAAGTGATGGTCATTGATGATTGTATTAGCTCTGTATTATAAGATTGTAAGTCACATGAGTAATAGTTTTATTTGCTACTGTTATGAAAATATGAATGCCACATATCAGCAAAAGCAAAATAATTATAATGTAAATCTCTTGAAGTCAAGTTTTAATCCCTTTAGTAAGAGTTTTCATGTAATGTTAAGTATAGCATACATATTTGCATAACTAATTTGCATATTTCAGAAGCACAGTATATGGACCAAAAATAATAGTAATTTCTATTTGTAAAATAATTTTATATTGACAGTATTAATTTGGAGAGTGTTAGGAAAGGTTTTGAGCGTCAGTGAGGTACATGTAGGAACTCACCACAACCATAAAAGGAACCACTGAATGGAGCTATATAAACCAGTCTGAATGATTTTTAATGCTGGTGAGAAGTGAGCTGTCAGAGTGAGGATAATTGAAAGCAGTGTGTTTGTACAGAAGATGTATCATGATCAAACCAATGATTTCAGTAAATATGTCTAAATAGAAGACAAGAAAAATTCCAAAAGAATAGAAAAAACATAAGCTTTTCTTTTTTATTTATTATAGTAATCGTGACCATGGGCAATCATGAAGAATCGTGATGATATTAGATCATCATTAATCACATTACTATTTTCAAAACTTCTTGGTTTTTGATTGGTAGCCATTTAAAGTTCATGTTTAATTATTGTTAATTAAGATCACAGTTATGGTTTTTAAAGTTTAAACATGACCATTGAACATAATTGACAATGATCATTCACGGTACAGCACTATCAAATCATCATTTTTTCAGCTCAACAGCTTGGTCTTTTTACAAACAGAGTTTTGCTGTTTTTTTTCTCATAGCTACAGTACTGGCTGATTAGCATGATGACCTTGAAAGACAGATTTTCCTTGCAGCAGGCCACCCTGTACTGATCTGACAACAGTGGCTGTTAAAGCTCATTATTTCCCATAGCTGTGTTGAAAGTTAACCTGATCCAGGAGACACTGAGGCCACAGGAACCACGGTAGGGGGATCCTAGCTAGTGCTCTTCTTATACTGGGGACTGGTAGCAGTAAGGCACATAAGGATAAAGTTGAGGTTCAAAAAGGAGTAGTGGAAGAAACAAAGGGGAGAAGGCTCGCAGGGTATGCAAAATATAGAAAAAATAAGACAGGAGATTGGGAGGAAAGTCACGGCACTCACTACTCGCATGAAATAAGGAAATCCGTGTACAGATTTGCTTTTTACCTTATTTATTTGCAAGACGTGCAGACATCCAACGCAGTATAGCAGGGAGCAGAAAATATTGACATTTCACCAAACGGCTTTATCAGTCCTGTGAGTGGCTCTTAGCAACAGTAGAGATTGAGAAGGAATACAGGTGTAGGATCATAGAACAGCAAAAAAGGCCCTGGAGCTATTAGAAGGGGATTTGCCTTAATGTCTGGATTCTGGGTAATAAAATCAGTGCACTCCAGGGAGACACTAAGGCAGACCTTGTAGCCATCACAGAAACTTTAGCCACAGGGAATAATGACTGGGACTTGTCAGTCCCAGGTTACACGGTGTTAAGGCAGGACAGAGGGGGAAAGGCAAAGGGGAGGCTAGGCCTGTATGTCAGGGAGGGCATAGAGGCTGGACACATCAGGGAAAGCAAAGGGAAACAGAGTCTCTGTGGATTCACCTGATGGTGCCCTCAGGCAAGAAAATATGAGTGGTGGTGATCAGTAGACCACCTGGACAAGGGAAAGAGAGACATCAGGAGTTCAGGATGAACTGGTAAGGGGATGGAAGAAGGGGGAAGAGGTGGTGGTGGTGGTGGGTGATCTGACTCTGCTGGATGTTGAGAGGGATGCTGCAGCGGCCAGGTGCACTAGAAAACAGGCCCTGCTGGATACATTGCAGGACTGCCTGCTGGTGCAGCTGATTAATGAACCCATTAGATAGGCAGCCATTCTTGATGTGCACTAATTTTGAGATCGTGGGTGGAGTGAGGGTAGGGGAGCCGCTGGGGTCCAGCAGCCATCACTCCATTTGGTTCAGCCTGGCCCTTGGGGCCAGCATGCCCATATCAAAAACTAAAATCCTACATTTCAGAAGAGCTGACTTCAACTGGATGGGGGAGCTGGTCCAAGACAAATTGACCAGAGTGGACAGCATCGGAGGTGTAGAGGAAAGATGGGAGGGAATCAAGAGAACCATTCTTGAGGCAACAAAATCATGCACAAAAATTATTACAAAACAAAACAGGTACAGGAGACCACTATCGTTTTCAGATAGGATCAGAGAAGCACTGAGAGCCAAGAAAAAGTCTTTCACCAGGTACAAGGAAAAGCAGGGAAGGAGGAATGGGGAGAGTCCCAAATAAAAAATAGGGAAGCAAAGAGGACAGTCGGGGAGGCAAAGGCAGACACGGAACTGCATATTGTAGAGGGGGTCAAGGGTGGGGCAAACAGTTCTTTGGCTATATTGAGGGAAAAAATAAGTAGGGAGGGGGTGTTTTTAGGCTACAAGGGGGGAGGGTGCTAAAGGAAGATGAACAAAAGGCAGCCATCATTAATGATTACTTCTGCTCTCTCTTCACAAGGGAAGACAGTGAGCCTTGTCTGAAAGTGGCATCAAGGCAGCTGTCAGGAGAATTCCTGAAATGAGGCAGCCAGTCTTTACCAGAGAAAGGGTCCATAAGGGTCTCGAAGCCTTAAAGGTAGTTAAGACCCAGGTATGGGTGGGATGCACCCAAGGGTACTCAAGGAATTGGCAGCAGATTTGGCTGAACCCCAAGTAAAGCTGTTCAATAGCTCAATTCAGACAGGTAGTTTCAAAAGACCGGAGGATAGCAGACATAGTCCCATTAGACGGGGGGGGGGAACAAGGAACACCCGGGGAATTACAGACCTGTCACCCTTACCTTTGTAATGAGTGAACTGATGGAGTCACTGATCAAAGAGGGCCTTGTGGATTTCCTAGAAAGCAGTGGTCTACAGTATAGTAAACAGCATGGGTTTGTGACTGGGAGTTTGTATCAGACCAACATGATAGTTTTCTTTGACTGGGTAACAAATATAGTAGTAGATAAGGGACACGCTGTGGATTTACTCTGCTTCAGTTTCAGCAAGGCTTTGAACTTGTTGCCACACAGAAGATTACTGAAGGACCTAAGTGTGGCTAGGGAAATTGGTAGATGGGTAGGAAACTGACTGAAGGAGAGACAACAGTGGTTGATGGTAAATTGGGTCAGATTGGAAGAGAGGGAGGTCACAAGTGGGGTGCCACAGTGATCTGTCCTCTTCTGTATATTCATAAGTGACACTTGAGAAGCCATCTGGGGTAAGTTGTGTCTCGCTGCAGATGACATGAAGCTCTGCAGTAGGATAGATAGCAACAGAAGTGCCAAAGAGATGCAGAGGGATCTACAAAGGCTAGAGAGGTGGTCTAAGGTTTGGCAGTTGAAATTCAGTGCAAAAATGCATGGTTATATGCACCTGGGGGAAAGAAAGAGGACGGAGTACTGGATGGGAGGTGTTGAACTGAACACTGTGGCAGAGGAACCTGAGGTTACAAGTGGAAACTGGAAGGGGAGAGATTTAAGGGGGATGTGAGGAAGTTCTAATTTACTAAAAAGTTGGTGGAGCCATGGAACAGTCTGTCAATGGAGGTAGTGTGAGCCAAAACTGAAAATGCTTTCAAGCATGGCTGGAACAGAGTGAAGTGTTTGCTGGTTGCTCAGGTTAGTGGCAGTAGGGAGGGAGCAGGGGGTGTACCAGGAAGGACAAAACCCCATATGGACAATAGGTCCTGGAACAGAGGGGGAACCCTGGGCAAACTAGGTGGACCTTTGGTCTTTTTCTGCTGTTATTGTCTAGGTTTCTAAGCTGGAACCATCCACTGCATAATGTTGAAACAAAATGGCTGACCAGGTGAAAATAAGTTGTTAAAGAGCTGGTGGCATCTCTGGGAATACTTTATTTTATTTATTTATTTATTTTGTTATCGGGTAAACATATGAGCCAAGGCCCTTTTTCATATGCGACCCGAGACTATAAAATGGTTACAAGATGTTATACAAAAAGATAACTTTTACATTCACTTAATACAGGAATACAAATACGTGACATATAAGACAAACAATGTAATACAAATTATTTAAAATAGCAGTGGCATTGCAAGCTACTCAATAAATGATGCTTCAGTTTCTTTTTGAACAAATTATGACTACTCTTAGTTCTCAATTCAATTGGAAGATCATTCCAGTATTTTGGTGCTTGGATAGAAAAAGCTTGAGCACCCATTTTAGTTTTAGTGACTTTCAAATTTAAACAAGAAAGAAAATTTTATCTCGGAGCTTCCCTTACAGATATCAGGTAATACAAGGGAGAGAGACTTTTTTGTCTCAATACATTATCCGTTTTACAACAAAGAGAGTAAATGGAACTCAAGTTAGGCGGCAGAAACCCTGAAACTTGATATAAAGTACAATGATGTGTACTATAAGGCAATCTATAAACAAATCTACAAATACTATGAAATACCTAGACAAACGTAATATTTACCCACAATTCTGCTGTTATTTTGCATAGTTTATTTATCGTCTGTTTGTTTTGTTTTTTTAAATCAAGGACACCTGCTTGAAAATGGGGTCCTTGTTCCTCAGACTTCATTTGCTCCTGCTGCCCATCTACAAGTGATGTCATAATCCTGTTTATGAATCACAGTTGGTTGCCAAGGAAATGATAATGAGGCCACAAGGAGGTAATTATGACATCACATGAAGATAGGCAACAAAAGCATTTGAAGTCCAAAGTGCACAAATCCTGTTTCCACACACATTTCTTTAGTAGTAAGAGAGAGAATAAGGGGAAGACAATAACAGGAAATACAGCCAGACTGGTGTAATTTCCAAAGTTTTCTCTGAGGTGTCACTGGCACATTAACATTTGCATATGATACAGCTCCTAACAAGAAAGCATCTCAAAGTGTTTTACAATCTACTTACTGCTACCCCCTCTCTTGGAACATGTAATGGCAGAGAGAAAAAGAAAATTACTTCTGGTGTATTTATTAATTGTGAATTTCATTTGTTTTAGAGTCCAGCTGTCTACCCCAGATGAGTTTTTTTCAGCTGTTGAGGCGGACCCAACCCTACTTTGTACATGGATAGGGGAACTTTTCCTGGAACTCCATAACGGCACCTACACCACTCAGGCTCAGGTACTATGAGAGAGAACAGCAGAAGCACACCTACACCACAAGAAACAAAATAAATCTGGAAACACATAGAAGTTACCAGGAGAACAAGGCCCTTGGTCCATTGTGTCTGCCCAGTCCTGCCTAGTGAATGTGGAATATGCAAGTCCTAATAGCACTTCACTCTGCACTCTTCTTTTCCCTATCTCATTTTGCTACAGTCTTTACTAAACCCATGCATCTGTCCCACTCATGTTTAAACCCTCCCCCCCACTGATTTACAAACATACATACGAACATAGGAAGAAGCCAGCAGAAGAATGCCATTTGGTCTATCAAGACTGCTTGTATTGCAGGGTCCACAGCTTGAGCTAATGTCCCTGCCTTCCCTCCCCACTCCTCCCATCCTCCTTACCCATGATTCTTACCTTCCCCCTATGCCTATCCCAGCCTCTCTTAAAGCTACCCACTGTCTTCAACGAGATGACCTCTTTTGGCAGTGCATTCCAAGTATCCTCCACTCTCTCTGTGAAGAAGTGCTTCCTGACCTCCCTCCTAAACCTCCCACCCTCCAGCTTAAGACTGTGCCACCTTGTGATATGGTTGCCACTCAACTTAAAGAGACTCTCCTTATCAACCTTATTTATCCCTTTCAGGTACTTGAATGTCCCAATCATGTCCCCTCTCTCTCTTCTGTCTTCCAAGGAGTACATGTTCAGTGCCCTCAACCTCTCCTCATATGCCTTGCACTGCTGACCGGATGTCATCTTTGTAGCCCTCCTCTGTACCTTCTTCAGCAGGTTAATGTCCTTTTTGAGGTGTTGTCACCCGTACTGAACTCCATACTCTAGATGCGGCCTTACCAGTGACCTGTACAAGGGCAGTATAACGTCCTATCTCCTACTACTGATCCCCCAGCTATGCATCCTAGCATCTTGTTTGCCTTTGCTGCTACTTTCTTGCACTGCATGGAGTGTTTCAGGTCACTAGTGATCATCACTCCCAGGTCCTTCTCCTCTTCTGATGCAGCTACTTGGACTCCACCCAGGTAATATTCTGTCCTGGGATTCTTGGCTCCAATATGCATAACTTTGCATTTCTTGGCATTGAAGCCAAGCTGCCAGATCCTGGACCACCTCCCCAGCTTTTCCATATCTTCCTATAGTTCCCGTATCCCTTCAGCTGTGTCCACTCTCCCACAGAGCTTGGTGTCATCTGCGAATAGGCACATTTTGCCTTTAATGCCATCCCTAATGTCATTGATAAAGACACTGAACAACACTGGCCCCAGCACAGAGCCCTGTGGGACCCCACTGGTTACCTCTCTGATGCCAGATAACTCTCCCACCACCCTCTGGGTTCTGTCCCTCAGTCAGTTTCCCACTTATCTGACCATCTTTTCCCCCAACTCCAAGATCCACCAACTTCCTTATCAACCTTTTGTGGGGCACAGAGTCAAAGGCCTTGCTGAAATCAAGATAGAGTATGTCTACTGCTTGGACCCTGTCTACTGTCTTAGTGACACAGTCAAAGAAGTCAGATTTGTTTGACATGATTTGTCCCCCATGAACCCATGCTGCCTCTCATCCTGGAGACTGTGTTCCTCTAGATATTCCACCAACCTTTCCTTTAGTATGGTCTCCATGAGCTGGCCAGCAATGGAGGTCAGACTGACTGGTCTATAATTCCCTGGATCATCCTTGGGACCGCTTTTGTGAAGGGGCACTACATGTGCTGTTCTCCAGTCCTGTGGTACCACTCCTGACTCTAGTGAACTATTAAATAGGTCTGCTAGTGGCCCTGCCAGCTCCTCAGCCAGTTCCTTTAGAACCCATGGATGTACTCTGTCCGGGCCTGGTGATTTGTCAACTTTCAATGACAGCAGAACTTCCCTCACTATGTCCTCCTCTATCACTATGTCTGTGTTCCCTTCCCCCCCGCTCCTCTTTTCCCTCCTGAGGGCACTGGTCCGTCCTTCTCCCTGGTGAAAAACAGAAGTATTCATTTAGTATCTCTGCTTTCCCTCCATTATCCTCCACCCACTCCATATCTTTCTTAAGCCTAACAATCCCTTCTTTCTTGTCCCTTTTCTTGGTCATGTCCCCGCTCTCTCCCTTGCACTTACAAGAGGACATTATCAAGTACAAGTTGTGATTGTTACTGTCATTGAGCATACCATACTTGTCTTCTTTGTGCATATTGTGGTGTGAGTTTTCAAAAAAACTGATGGTTTACTGTTTTCAATGTTTGGCAAATCTCCATTAAATCCTTGCTGGTGAGATAAATAGGCACATTATTTAATGAGGCGACATACATGCTCCATCGCCCTGTGATCTATTTTTATAGCATTTCATGTGCAGCACTGTTTATTTATTTGTTGTAGTCTAGGATTATAGATACCTTTGAGCCAAGGCTCTTTTACAGAGGTTCCACGTCAAGAGAGTACAAACATATTAGTATAAGCTACATAGGCCTCTGCATAGGCAAAAGAAAACAACATTAAAAAAGAGTTTGAATAACAACATTCATTGGTACATGTGTTACATCACAGTAATAAAGTAATGTATCACATAGGTTGGGATAAGTTCAGAGGTAAATAAGGAGTCGAGGAGGAAGGGTTGGAGGAAGGGGGGGGGGGGCAGCAGCAGCCAAAAAGAAGCTAGAGCAGATTCACAGCATTGTCATAGAACAAAGGAGAGGGGTGGTGGGCCACAGGTGGAAGAAGGAAGTTAGGAGAGGCAGTCACAGGAACTGGAGGCAGTGAGATGAAGATGTAGTCTTGATTTGAAGATGCCCAGTGAAGAGGTGGAGGTGATATGAGTGCTGAGGGCATTCATCCAGGTGGGAGCACGGTCTGCAAAGGATCTTTGACCCAGTGATGTGCAGCATTGAGGAACTTGTAGGAGCTGTTGTTCAGGCCCTCTGGTGTTACGTGAATTAGAGACTGGGTGCAGGAGGTCTTGGATACTGGGTGGGGTAAGGCCCAAGGTAGTTTTATTCTCCATCAGATAGGTTAGGTACTTAATGCGGTTTGTGAGTTGAAGCCATCCTGATTGGGCGTAGAGTTCACATGTATGTGTGAGTCGGTGGGCTCCAGTGAGCAGTCAGCAGGTCTTGTTTAGGGAGGTCGTTGTACGCCTGAGGGTGGTAGTAGAGGCAGAGCCATAGATTATGAGGCTATAGTCAATGACGGAGACCACAGAGCTCTGAATAGCCATCTTTAATGCTGCCTGGGTGAGGTGTTGCTTGTTGCGGTAGAGAATTCCAGTGCGTGCGTTTACAACTCTGGAGACGTTATCGATGTGGGTCCCATATAATAGACAATGGTTGAGAGTGATTCCAAGGTATTTAAAAGATGACACTTGTTCGAGGGTATGTCCAGCACTTGTTTTGATATCAAAAAGGTATTGCCTGTGTTTATTTTGTGAGCTGCAGAGGAGCATAAATTTAGTCTTTTTGTGGTTTA
Organism: Neoceratodus forsteri; assembly: GCA_016271365.2. NCBI lineage: Eukaryota > Metazoa > Chordata > Ceratodontiformes > Ceratodontidae > Neoceratodus > Neoceratodus forsteri. Next base: position 1,721,175,931 of record CM028129.1, on the reverse strand, counting down.
GAACCAGTTTATGTAAAGTGAACCAGTTTTCAACAGAGGAGAAGGCAAGTTGAAGGTTGTGAATTAATGGTTTTGGGTCTTTATAGGGGTGAGAAGCACAGCATCATTGGCATAGAGGATAATTTGTTCTGGGCAGGATTGTGGGAGAGAGTTTAGGAAAAGACTGAAAAGTAGAGGGCCCAGTATTGAGCCCTGGAGGACGCCAGAGCGGACTGGCTTGGAGTCGGAGAGTAGAACTGAGATTTTTACTCTTTGTGAGCTCTGGTCTAGGTAACTATTGAACCATGCAGTACAGTCCTGGGAGAGACCGGCATTCAGTAGCTGTATGGAAAGTAGGCCATGGTGGACAGTGTCAAATGCCTTGGTCAAGTCAATGAATACGGCTCCAGTTAGATGACCATTGTCCATCGAGTCATGTAGGGCTTCAGTGAACTCCAGGAGGGCTGTTGAGGTGCTGTGCCCTCGCCTGAAACCGTGTTGCTGTGGACATAGGATGTTATATTTGTCCAAGTAGTCTGAAAGCTGGTCAGCTACAATGTGCTCAAGGGCCTTGGAGAGGGGGTGCAGTATAGAGATTGGCCGGTAGTTTCCCTGGATTGACTTGTCACCACTTTTGAAGACTGGAGTGACAATAGCAGATTTCCATTTGCTTGGGAACTGACTGAGGTTGAGTGAGAGGTTGAAGATTCTGGTAAGTGGACACAGCACCTCTTCTAGGGTGAGGAATAGCAGTTTAAGGTTCAGTGAATCTCCACTAGCTCTGGACTTGGAGATCGCCCTTTTTACGTATTTGTGGACATCATCTGCCTTGACTTTTTTGAAGTGGAAAGGTGGGTGACTTGAGGGGGTAGGGAGGGAAGTTGTTGCAGAGGAGTCAGTTTCTGAGAAAAAAATCTGGGGGGAGGACACCACTGAGGTCAGTGAAGGCTGCATTGAAGGCGTTTGCTATGACCAGCGGGTCAAGGGTGGTAGTGCCATCAATTGACAGTAAGGTAGGGGAGGATTGTGACTGTTTCCCTGTAATTTCCCTTATATTGTCCCAAAAGGCTCTCCCATTTCCCCAAGTGCTGGTGAGGGCTTCTTTGTAGTAGGTGCTCTTTGCCATTCGTATTTGTTTAGTGCAGTTGTTGCAAGATTGTTTGTAACCTTGAGTGTCTGGTTGGGCGCCTGTAGCCCTGGCTATTGCCCAGAGGTGGTCCCTTGCTTTTAGTTGGGCCAGCAGCCCAGTAGTGAGTCAGGGATTGGATAGTGCCTTAACTTTGTGCTTTTTTACTGGGGTGTGGGAGTCGCAGGCAGCATTGAACGTTGTGATGAAATGATCAAGGGCCGAGTCTACATCCTGCGCATTGTATATGGGAGACCAATCTTGTCGCCTAAGACAGGATTTTAAGTGGGTCAGTTTGCCATGGGGTAGGACTCTGCTGGAAACAGTTAAAGGAGGAGGCTTACGAAACTTGTTTGACCAGTTGGAGATGACAGGAGAGTGGTCACTGAGGGAATCAGGGAGGACCAGTGATGTTGTTGATGTGGGTTGGGTGACTGGCAAGGACCCAGTCCAGGAGAGTGCTGGTACCTGACTTGTAGTCCTTCTTAGTAGGGGAATTGACCATCTGCGTAAGGTTAGCTGAAGAGATAGCATCCTTGTAGGTTCCTATGTCTGGTGCAAGCCAGTTGATGTTGAAATCACCAAGAAGGAGGATCTTGGAGCCAGTAGGTTGGGAACTAACAAAGTCCAGGACAGCTCGGACACCTGACCCTTGGTTTTTAGGTGGGATGTAGACAGGAACCACAGTGAGCACTTTATTTATGGGCACCAAGAAGTAATTTGATGGGCAGGAATTGTGCAGGAGAGTCGGAGGGGGTAGCGGTGACAGGGTGCGCAGTGATGTTGTCGTTGATGTAAAGTGCACCCCCCCTTGGTCATCCTGTCAAGCTTGTGGATATTATAGCCTTGTGGAGAAATAGCACGGTCGGGAGTATTGGGAGTTAGCCAGGTTTCAACAACAGATATGAGGTTAGGGTTATGCAGATCGCCAAAAGTTTGAAGGGCAGCGAGCTTAGGTAGTAGGCTGCAGATGCTGAGGGTGGAGATGATGAGGCCCCCTACTGATTTCCCAGTGCTGGCTGAGTGAGGTTACCAGGCCAGGGTTTGGGTGAAAACTCCCAGACATCAGTAGGAGGAGGAACAGGAGTTTAAGAGCAATCTGCTGTTGACTGTAGTATGTGAGGTTTCGCCTCCTTATTTTGCAGGGCCGGATCCAGTGCAAGTGCAGTAGATCCCAGTGTAGTACTGTCGATAGCAGCAAGGGTCGGTTTGCTCGGGTTCCAGATTTATGTTTGTCAGAAGGAGGGCAGCCCTTAGTTGGGGGGGAGCCCCGAGGGAGGGCAAGGTAGGTGGGCCAGAGTGCCAAGTTGGTGGTAGGGGATGATTAGGTAGTAGGCATAGGGAGGAGAGTGGTGGCAGGCACCAGGAAAATAGGTAAGGGGAGGAAGAAAAAAGAGAGAAAAGAGAGGCAAGAGCTGGTGATTGTGGAAAGGCATGGCCAGGGGGAGTAATTAGGGAAGGAGGCAGAGTGTAGGTAAGAGATAATGGGGATGTGAGTGCAAAGAGGCTAACGTGGGTGGGACAGGTGGGCATTGCAATCAACTGTACACTAGGTAAAGACGTATTGCATATTGGAACCCAAGAACGTGGGTGGAGCAAGTGGGTGAAACTAAAGGATAGGAGGTGAAATAGGCAGGGAAGGGAAAAGAAGGCAGGCGGGTGGAGCAGGGGTCTATTTAATTAAGGCTGGAGGTGGGGGAAGGGTCAGGCGTAAAATTTCGGCAGTCTGCAGTGCTATTGAATGGGCGCAGAGCCCAGATAGCAGCAACAGGGAGTTGTCCAATCAGGAGGCAGTGGCTGTAGCCTTGACCATTCGGGTGAAGGAGCGGAGAGCAGTTGGCCAATGGTGGCCGATCACCGCTTTCACAACCCAGGCTCTTTCCTTACCCGGCTTGTTGGTGCACTGGGACGGCATGTGGTGGTGTCAGGGGTGGAGGCTTGAGGAGCTGTGCCTTGGGGGACACGGCTGGCCCATACAGGGCATGAAGAATCTGGCTTTCTGAGGCGGTGTGCTGTGGTGTCAGGGGTGGAGGCTTGAGGAGCCGCAGTTGCGCCTCGGGGGACACTGTTGGTCCATACAGGGCACGAAGAATCTGGCTTGCTGGTGCGCTGAGGTGGCGTGTGGTGGTGTCAGGGGTGGAGGCTTGAGGAGCCGCAGCCGCGCCTCGGCGTACACGGCTGGCCCATACAGGGCACGAAGAATCCAGCTTGCTGGTGTGCTGAGGCAGCGTGCGGTGGTGTCGGGGTGGAGGCTTGAGGAGCCACAGTCGCACTTCGGGGGACACGGCTGGCCCGTACAGGGCACAAAGAATCTAGGACACATATGCTCCATCGCCCTGTGATCCATTTTTATAGCATTTCATGTGCAGCACTATGGTTTAGATATCCTTTAACGAGCAGCTCTGCCTTACACCATGTACTTTAGTGAACATAGAAACATAGACAGTGATGGCATAAAAATACCACTGGTCCATCCAGTCTGCCCATAAACCCTAACAAACCTGAGATCTGTTGTCCATACAGGGTTCTAACCCACCCCTATGCTCCTCACCCTACCACTATCACCCTAGGCAACCACTAAACCCTTCACTCTGTCTCAGCCATGTCGCCCACCACATCAGCTGGCAGATTGTTCCACGGCTCCACCATCCTTTCTGTAAAATAAAACTTTCTTACTTCCCTCTTGAATCTCCCACCTGTCAGTTTCCACTCATGCCCCATGTGTGCTTTATCCTCTATTTATGCTAATTAGTTCCTTGCAGTTTACCTTGTTCAGGAACTTGAAGGTCTGTATCATATCTCCCCTCTCTCATCTGGCCTCCAGCAAGTACATGTTCCGTGCCTTGAGACGATCCTGGTAAGTTCTGCCCTGCTTGCCCTGAATCATTTTGGTCACCCTATGTTACACTGTCTTCAACCTGCCCTTATCTTTTCTTAGGTGAAGACTCCAGAACTGGGTACAGTATTGCAGGTGGGGCCTCACCAGTGACCTACAGAGAGGTGGTAATACCTCCTTCCTTCTGCTGTCAGTACCCATTCCTATACACCCTAGCATCCTGTTTGCCTTACTGTAGCCCTTGCTACACTGGCTTGATTGTTTTATGGAGTCATTGATGACTCCTAGGTCTCTTTCTTCAGAGGTCTTGCACAGCTTTACCCCTCTTCCCCCCCATCCAGTACTCTGTCCTCAGTTTCTTGTTCCCTATGTGCATTACCTTTCACTTTTTGGCATTGAATTTCAACTGCCAAACCTTTGATCACCTCTCTAGCTTTTGCAAGTCTCTGTGTGTCTCCCTAACCCCCTTCCCGCTGTCTATCCTGCCATAGAGCTTAGTGTTGTCTGCAAAGAGACACATCTTGCCCTGGATTTATTCTCCCATGTCACTGATGAACATCTTGAAAGGGATGGGACCCAGGACCGATCCTTGTGGCACCCCAGCGGTGACCTTCCTCTCTTCTGATTTGACTGTTAACCACAACCCTCTTCATTCTGCCTTCCAACCAGTTTCTCACCCATCTGTGTCTTTTACTGTACCCAGCTCCTCTGGTTTCTTCAGTAACCTTCTGCGAGGCACCAAGTTGAAAGCCTTGCTGAAATCAAAGTAGAGTAAATCCACAGCGTGACCCTTATCCACTACCCTTGTTACCCAGTCAAAGAATACTATCAGGTTGGTCTGGTTCTCTAGCAACAGAGACACCAAACAAAGTCACTAACCCAGCAGCTGTATTGCATGTGTACACTCCAGAATATAAGCCTTCAAAAACTGACCAAAGTTTAGAGAAAAGGCCTAATAATACGACAGTGTTTGCTATTTCATCTGTACCAGAAGCAAGCCAAGAACATGACTTTCTGGTAACTGTAGCAACAATTGTAACTACAAACTCAGATCTCATAGAAAAGCAGATCAGCAGAACGATATTAAGCTGCTGGCGAAGCCCGAGGTATCCTCAACAACTGTTGAAAGCGCAGTACAAAGATCTCTGTGTGTGTTGTTATTTTTTGTACTTTATTTTTATTATTTTTATATGTAAGCATATATAACATTTCCATATTTAGGACAGATCATATAGATGTAAAATAACCACATGGAGGTTACACATTTCTCCTTAATCCTAGGATATTTGTACATCCTAAATATTTTGATACCACAAGGAGGGGTTTACCAGTATTCAATCTAACAAGTATGTAAAGATAATAAGCTGCATAGATAAGCCCATGAACTGTACAACTAGTTTCAAAATGGCTAAAGTCTTTATCGGGGTCCCAATAATATACACCCTGCAAAAGAGCTCAAGGCATCATACTATCTACCTATAAGTTCAAAAACTCATAATACTTTCTTAGGTCAGCCAAATCTCACTGCATGCGAACATCACCCTTCCATTTTAATATAAAACATTTTTTTTATATGAAATAGTTTGTATAACTTTAAGATCAACTTGTCTATAATAGAACTAGAAACTATTGGTCCCTAATTTACATAAAATGAGCTGAAGAGCTAATTTGTACTGTAAATATTTTACGATTTTGAACTGTCCCATCCACAACAAGACAAAGATGAGCCTTAGCCTTTATAACTTCAGTAAATGTTGAGAGAAGACTGTCCAAAAATACAGGCTTAGGAAGTCCTCTGAAATAAATTGTAATAGGGAACAGATAAATTGTAAAAGTTATAATTCAGTACTTAAGGCTGTTCAGTCCTCGTCATCTTCCAGATCGCAATCCGCTTCCCCAGGGTCTTGATTTCAGCCTTGGTTGCTGCTAACAAAATGGGATGCCCATTTACCCTCCTTGTGAAGATCCACACCTTTCCGCTGTGAAAAGTCCTGAACCGGGTCGGAAAAACAGCCGTGTGGATGATCGATCCTTCATCAGCCGCTTTCTTACCCTGTCAAATTTTTTGCTTCACATACACATTCCGTAGCTGAGATCAGGAAATAAGTACATGTGCCGATCGTCCTGGGTGAGCGACCCTGCTTATCTGGCGAGCCACAGGATCTTGTCTCTGATGTTTCGTCGAGGCACAGGTCAGGAAGCACAGGAAAAACCAGGAGCAGTTGTAAAATTTGCAATAAGAGTATTTATTTCTACTAGCAGTAACAAAAATAAAATTGTTAACTATAACTATTTACAAAGGCCCCAAAAAAACAGAAAAAGTCCATCTGAGTTATTCTTCAATCTTTGTGTCCATTTTTCTCTCTAGCAGTTGCAGCTCAGCTCTCTTATAAGTCCTTTGAACCCCCATTCTTAACAAGCATCCTGTTCTTGTATGTTTTAGGCAGGTGCTGCAAGAACACAGAGGTCCCAGCTCCACTGCTCTTATGCAAAAGGCTTAAAAATTGAACTCGGGTAGCCTCTTGAGTTCCCAATAGCTTTTTACAATCATCTCAAAATACAATTTATATACATTTCAACAGTAACACTAAATATTTTCTAAACAAAGGGATCCCAATATCAGCTATATTTCCATACAATGATTTGCATATATTTTTATATCAGCATATGAGCAAGGGAGAAAAAGACATCAAGGGAAGACTGTAAGATGCAAAGAACTGCGAGACTGTTGGGGTGATCAAATCCTAGGTCTCACAGGAAAATTTGGTTGTGCAACCAGACTGACAAGAGACAGGAAAGGAATAGAACAGAACAGATTCCTGCATTCAAACTCTTTTCGTAACAATTGGGACAGGGTCCTATTCCACCCTGTCACATGGTGTCCACACCATCCATAACCAGGAGCAGAGTCAGTGGATTCTCCGAGTCTTCCCGGTAGCCTCGCGGTGTAATCTGGTAAGCTTTCTGCAGGTTTAAATGTAGGTTCTGACCTTCAGGCACTTGCTTCGAACCTAGACAGTTTTGTAAGAACTTGAGGGGGTGGTCTCCCTCTATCCCCTCAGGCAAACCAAGTATCTGAATGTGCGACGAGCGGGCCTGGTTCTCCAGTGTTTCAAGTCTGGCCTGCATGTGATTACTTTCCTTCACGAAGAGTGTATTTGCAACTGATTCTGCTTGTCGCTTTGCATTACCCACCTCCAATTTCAACCCTTCGACTGTCTTCTCCACAATGGATACCCTTGTGGCAAATCAGTCCATTTTGTTATTCGGATCAAAGACCAATGTGATCAGCCTTTGTAATTTAAGGCTAGTAGAAGACCTAGTCTTTTCAAGTTCTGGGTGGGATGCAGCATGCGCTTCAAGATCAGGCCGCAATGCTTGAGAAGTCCCGGATGTTTTATTGCCCACTCCGCCACCTCTTTCTGGGGATTGCCCATTTTAGGTTTTTAGGGCTCCTCTGTCGATCTAAAGTAGTTGTTTTAATGAATGGAGGTGATTTTTAGGTGATTATTATCTCTGATGTAGAGCTGTTGAGAGATGCTGCCACTCAGCTCGGGCTCCTAGCGCCCCGTGTTTAATAGCATTATTAACTTCAGCCTTGCCAAGCTGAGCATCTCCCCCCAGAATCAGCCATAATCACAGCTCCTCGGCTGCCTCGGACATTGGCTCCCATTTCAGTTTACTGGACTTCAGAAACAAAATCTATAACAGTATATTAGTGCAGTCAGCTCGGTAAATCCAAGCACATTGGACTTGTTAAATTCCAGTATTCAGCACATTCAGGATTTAGAACAGCAGAGCCCTCTTCCCTCAGGCTTACTCATGGATACCAGAAAATCGGAAGGAGCTACTATTTCTAAAGATTCCTCCGATATTATAAGTGGAGCAGTGAACTTAGGAGAGGCTGTACCAGCTGTATCTAACAGAGTGCACCTGTTGAACACTAGTTAAAGCCTAGAAACTGGTACAGTTTCAGACAGTAACCTGTCCCTAGTATAGTATCAGCCTTTGAGGAAACTGCACAGGTTAATACTACACTTCATCCTGGAAAGGTGATCGCTATCGGAACGGATGCTGCTTTACAAAAACAGGAACAAAAACCCCAGGATAACTATTCATCAGACATCCAAGAAGCCCTGATAAATGAAGTTAGGCAAGGCTTCGCAAAAAATAAATGTCTCTAGAACAGTGCTGAATGAATCTTTCTCAGAGTTACTGTAGCAAAAAAATAGACATGCTGAACAAACGAACCTCTGAACTTGAATTAAGAATGAGTACAGCAGAGGATAAAACAGAACCTATGCAAAGATTGATAAACAATCAGACCAAAGAACTGGGAATATTAAAACAAAAAATAGAGGAAATGGAGACCAGATCCTGAAGGGATAATATCAAACTAGGGGAGATTCCTGAAGGAATAGAAGGAGCAAACCCAGTGGAATATTTTGAAAAACTGTGGACTGACACACCGGGAAGACCTATTCCACAGTAAAAAGTAGTGCTAGATAGAGCTCATAGGAGAGCTTATAATCCTGACTAGCGTGGAAACCAGCTGAGGTTTGTTTTTGTCAAGCCTCTTCACTTTCAGGACAAGGAAGCCCTGTTAAGAAAAGCGAAGCTGGAAAAGGGATTGCAGGCAGGAAGAATGCCTTTTCAAGTATATCCAGACTTCCCACCTGAAGTGTTACGGAAAAGAAAAGCCTTCAAATCAGCAAAGGCTATATTGAACCAACATGGAATAAGATTCATGATGATCGCTCCAGCAAAACTAAAAGTGGTTCTGCAGGGGAGGGTTAGGATATTTATGTGTTCTGTTGAAGCAGAAAGAGTAATCAAAGCTGTCCTGATCGGTGATTCAGGTGGCCCTCTGACACACAGCTTTACTGCTCCTGGTAGCCCTTCACGTATGCAGCCTCTGGAAGGTCCACTCTCCATGGAAAAGTCTCTAGAGAAACGTGGAAGCCCCAGCTACTTCTCATGGACCAGCAGGTGGCATGCTAATGGAAATGCCTGGCATTAAATAAGCAGTCTCTAACAAAGTTCTAGCAGACACTCGTTTCAGTACATTATATATATATATATATATGTAATATTCTTTGCAAAAAGTGTTATTAATGCACCAGTTAGGGTTCAGATTACACCAATAAAAGTAGGGAAATGTGGTGTTAGGGTTCTGAACCCTGATGCCCCACCTCCACCCTGCAGATAGCAAAAGGAAAAAACATTACAGTTTCCCCTCTCCTGAGTCTTCGCAGATCAGGCCTGGGGTGTTCCTTGGGGTTGTCAACTCGAACGCTCAACTCATTACATCAGTAAAGAAGCTGAGGTGTGCAGACTGCATGAGAACGGGGTGAGAATTATTTACGTATTTTTGGATTTGTTTTTGTTAACCGAGTAGATGCACTAGACAAAAGCATTGCCTATTTTCAGGCACAACCCGTAAGAGTTACAGGCAGCATAGGTGACACAATAACAGGTGATACAACACCACAAAGCATAGCAGGTGGTGCGAAACAGGAGTTACAGACAGCGCAAGCATAAAATAATAGGTGATACAACAGAACAAAGCATAGTTGGAGATGCAACACAACAAGGCATTGACGGTGGTCAGGACACAAAGATAGTTATCCTTGAACACAGTACTGTAAAAAGCAGGTTGAAGACAAAGTAAGTTAAATGCAAGTAAACTTGTTGACAGGTAAGGCCTAGTTTAAGTAATATTACGCTGGGTCATGTTACACGAACATTAATCAGTGCCCATGAGGTGTTTATGAAGGTTGCTCTTAAAGACCTGGTGAGACCGAACGAGACTTAAGGCTATAAGGATGGAGTTCCAAAGTTTGGGCGCAAAGGCAGAGAACACCTGCTCACCCATCTTTGTCATACATTTGGGGACATCAAGGAGCGACCTGTCCGCAGACCTCAACAGGTATGCCTGTGGAGGGAGGGCATCTTAACAGTTTGGCTAGTGTAAGTGGTGTGCTGGATCTTATAATGCTATCAGTTGTACAGCCTGCAGTGTAGATTTGATAGGAAGATGGGGACAGCCACCCTAGACTAGAATATAGAATGCAGTGATGGGTGCTCCGGGGCGCAGACAGGGCAAAGTGGCAAATACTGTTATAAGATGTGTTCCAATTGTTTAGGACCCCTTTGCTGGCTTCCAGGTAGGTAATAAAACCATTTATTTATTTATTTATTTAAAAGTTTTTCCAGGAAGGCATACTGAGCAGACTACCGCTCGATTCCAGACGTGCCCTGGGGGTGTAGGGGATGGGAGATACATACAAAAATCAAAGTACAGACATTTCCCAAAATAAATACAAAAACATTAACTATATATATAGCTATGTACAATATAAATACAGAATGCAACACAGCAAGCAACCAGAATAATCTGGGTAATATGTAAGGCTTGATCGCAGAACACCCTGAGCAATAGCTAGTCTAGCGGCATTAGTGAGGGTGTGTGTAATTTTATAGGAGAGTCCCAATTCTATAATTACTGACTTGCAGATAATGGATATATGGAGGCTGAAGTCCAGAGTAGGGTCAAGGGTAATTCCAGTGTACTTAAAGGACTCTACGACATTGAGTAGTGTACTGTGTGGACCAGGGATGGTAACAATGGAGGGACAGGCATTGCTTCTAGGCACAGAGCCGAATAACATCGTGACCATCTTCTAAGAGTTCAACAGTAGTCTGTTTTGCCTAAGCCAAGATTGTATACAATCAAAACCTCAGTCAGGTCAGAATTAATGATTCATAAGTCAGTGGCACTGTTATACAGCACCATGTCATCTGTGTAGAGTAATGCTGAACACAGACCAGCTAGAGTGGGCAACTTGTTGAATCGGGAGAAATGAAAGGGACCTAATATGGATCCCTAAGGGACACCAGCACTAGTTGGGGAGAGATCCGATTTGATTTTATCAATGTGGACGAATTGTTATCCAGCTAGGTAGCTTGCAAGCCAGGAGGTAGTTGGAGGCAAGAAACCCATTGTAGTGAGTTTTTCCAACAACAGAGGGTGATCCACAAGGTCGAATGGCTTCGTGAAGTCTATGAAAAAGGTTGACAACCCCAAGGAACACCCCAGACCTGATTTGCGAAGACTCGGGAGAGGGGAAAGCATAATGTTTTTTCCTTTTGCTGCTTGCATGGTGGGGGTGGGGTGTTAGGGTTGGGAACTCTACCACCATATTTCCTTACTTTTGTTGGTGTAATCTGAACCCTAACTGGTGGATTAACTTAAGTTTTTTGCAAAAAATATCCTTACTTTTTGAGATTGTATACTCATATCCTCATTCATGCAGGTCCCACATATCCATTTGCCTATGGAAACACTGGGCCCTGCACTTCTATCCCTTCATAGATGCATACATCCATGTTGGTGTGGAAGCATAGGGCTCTCTGGGCCCTGCACTTCAATTTCTCCCAAAAAGCAATTAATTTGCCTGGTTGTATGGCTTGTTAAAGTGATTTTGTCACTTTCTGCTTCTTAGAAATTGACTTACCCCACTGGATACCTAAAGGTAACAAAAGTCATCCTGTCCCGTTTGTAATAGTGAATGTAGCGTCTGTATTTAGAAATTTAAGATCGTATTTTCACCCCCAAAACACCAGCCAAACACATTCCGTAACTTCCTCATGCATTGAATATGCTCCAGCACTATGACGTCCTGCAAGGGAGAGCACGGGGGCGTGCCCATTGAAGCGAATGGGGCTCAATTTTGCATGGTATTTAACAACACATAATAGCCAGTTTAAGATCAATGAAGGACACTGTTTGACTAACAAGGGCCTTGTTAATCAAGCGATGTTCAGCGTATGAAGACGTAAAGGACCATGCTGGCCATTGTTTTTGAGGTGAAAATTCGATCTTAAATTTCTAGATAAAGGCACTGCATTCACTGTTATAAATGGGACAGGATGACGTTCACTACTTTTAGGTATCCAATGGGGTAAGTCAATTTCTAAGAGGCAGAATGTGACAAAATCACTCTAAATGTCCAATGTTATCTTATGTGAATTTTGATTTTCTTTTATTTTTAAGGTATGTTGTATGGCCCCTAAATGTTTTGGGGTTATTATGGTGTTACTGTTGTAGTACTCATCAAGACCTTTGTTTTGATATATAGAGTGCTTCTTAACTGCAAGTATTGAGGGAGTTATCGCTTGTTGAAGTTGAAATATGAGGAAAAAAACAAAGTCCAAATTCTTTTTTCGTTCAGAGTATTGCCCTTTGGCTTATCATCTGCACCACGGGTCTTTGCCAGATGTTTAGCAGTAGTGGCAGCAGCCCGCAGGAGAGAAATTCTTCTACTACCTGGATAATTGGTTGCTCCAAGCTCACTTCTTGGAGGAGCTTTGTCGTACTCTCTACATAAGTACGTAACTGTTCTTTTTAAAATATAAAAAACAACTGCTGATTTAATTGACAAGTAGCTGTGTCATAGAACACAGCATGATAGTACGATGTGGTTCAGCTAAACTTATCGGCAAAATGTATTGATGGTTCCCTGTTAGATGTGGTTGATTCCTTTAAATACCTAGGGACCACTCTTGACTGCTCATTGAATTTCTTCTTGCACACCTCTTCTGTCTGCAAGGTAATAAACTTGAAGCTTGGCCTTGCCTGTGCAGTTAGACGTATACTTACCTCTAAAGTCTGTATTGCCATTGCAAAAGGGGTCGTTCTCTTCTGCCTTAACTTGGGTATCCTTTCTTTGGCAACTCGATTAAATGTGGGATGTCTCCTGAGCCATATCTATGGTATCCTTTCTTTTTCCAACTCCTTGAAATCTGTCTTGGCTAATTCGATGTGTCCTACAATAATATATGCCATTTCACACTGTCCTCATACCATCTAAGACACCATTATGAGCTCTGTTTGACTTTAGGATGGTTATCCCTATCATCCTGGCACTCATTTGCACTTGGGTGATTCCCAGACAGGATTCTCAGATTCGCCACCCGTCTCTGTTGTTTCTCTGTCCTTCCGCTTTAAATCTGATAACTCCTTACTTGTTGTACCTAAGGGTAATACTAAGATGGGCAATCAGGCCTTCTCATCCTGTCCTGCCAGATTTTGGAATCCCTCACAAAGGGAAATACTTCCTCACATTCTCTTTTCAGATTTATACAATCCTTTTTTGACTGTAACTGTACCTGACTGCCTAATGAATTAATTTTTGGATATCGATGCACAGGTTCTGTTCCCTATCTATGTTCTTTTTTGAGCACGTGGAATTTAAATATTCTATGGTTATAATAAATGGGTCTCCCTTTTTCCCATAGGGAAACCGTGGCATAATTTACCATTGTAAAGGAGCATTTATAACGGCAAACACGCGCACGATTTCCCCTGCTGTGCAAATGCTCATGCAGCAGCGCGACCAGTCGAGACTGCTCACCGCTTCCGTGTCGCCCGAAACAGAACCGTCACAAGAACTCAGCGGTAAGTCCATTTCTTTTCTCCCCCTGTATACCCTGGAAACACAGAAAGACCTGCAAAAAAGGTAAACAACGTCTTTAAAATACGAAAATCTCGGCACCGGACTAAAAGGACCAACCGTAGGATAAGCGGGGAACTGTTTATTTTATATAATTGCTGAGAGGCAAAGAAGGAAACCCAGCAGACTATATAAAATAAAAATGAATAAAGTGTCAAACTCTTTGTTTACACACACCCTCGTGGGATGCTTTCACAAACCCCTCGGGCTTAGCCCTTGGGGGTTTATGTAGCATCCTACAACTGGGGTGTGTGTAAAATATCGTTACACACCCCGACCCATACTTTATTCTATATTTTACACACAGTATTTACTGTTCTTGTGGTCAGTTGTATTGTATACTGTAATGTTAAGTTTTTCATTGTAACCTCCCCAGTCGTACCTGAAAATAAAAGCATTTATTTGTCTAGCATGCCTACATATGTAAATAATGCCCTTCTTCTTGCTTCTGTTTAATATTATGAAGTGTCTCAAACACTGATGAGGGGGGGGTGCAAAAACATAAATAAAATTGGCCTTCCATGCAATTGTCCTGAAACATAAGCAGTTTTACACATATTAGTTTAGTAAATACTTTGTCTTGAAAACCAAAGCTGATCTGATCCTTTTGATTTCTTTTTCAGATTAAGAAAGGGAATCGGGAGTGTGAAACTATTCTGCATGACATTGAAGTTGTCAGTTGCCTGGCCTTATCCCAGAAACGTACCTTTCAGTATCCTTCTACCAAACTGCTGCACCTTTGGAGGTAAAGGCCTTCTTGGGACTTCTTTTTTTTTTAAATATAGTTTTTATTAAAGTATTGTGAGGCACAACAAAAATCACATTATTGGCACAAGAAGTAGTGGTGTACATGTACCGACAAAACATTATTTGGGCAACGAGACAATTACTCAATAGGATACAATGTCCCTATTCCTTAAATCAAGCAATAAGCCTTCTTGGGACTTCCATCTATTCATGCATTAGAACAAGAAACAGTTAACCTACACTTGCACACCCATCCTCCTAACCTGCTGAAGAAATTTTCAGACATCCCACTACCAGGAGTGGATCATTAAGAGGAGGATCAAGCACCCACGCAGGTAGTCGCTCACCTCCTCTGGGGAAATTGGGCTTCCAGTCCTGCAACCAGACTGCCATAGGAAGGGGTCATGGCAGCAAGAGTACCTTCTTTGGGTGCATCCACTGAACGACAGGAGAGAACAGGGAACACAGAGGCAAATTTAGACAGGTGATGGCCCCATCAAGTTGAAAAAAATTATTTATGCTCCATAGTGCCACAGCCCCTTTCCTCTGGGTCAGGTCTGGTCTTGTCCCTGAGCATCTCTGGTGCTTACCCGATCTCCTTTCAACCCTATGAGCTTGCGCTTTGTTGCTTGGCCAAACATTTTTTGATTTATGGTTGGGTAACCTGGTAAGGCCCACTAGGCACATGTCACTGTTTTCAGGGGAGATCCAGGAGCACTGGAGAGGTTAAGTGACTTGGTCAGAGTCACACCGTATGCAAGCAGAGATCGTGGGAGTCAAACCCAGGTGTGCTGGATGTACCAAGCTCATTCAAAGCTTGTTACTCTAACCTCTAGGCTATACTGCCAACCCCTGAACTCACACCTCCCATTGAGGGGTGGGGTTTGGTAGAGGCAGGAAAACCGTGGGTGAAGAAGGTGGCTAGAAGTGAAAGGCGGGGCTCAAGTGCATCCAGAATCATTCCAGTCACTCCAGGGCTTTTCCCTTTTTGGTTGCAATTCCTCAGGACGTTATCCTGCTAGGATCTCCAAGTATGAGCATGTCAGTGTGGCACACAGAGCTCGGCAAAAGTCCCTTCCCCCCCAGTCCCCTTCTGCAGTAACACCTGTGGTCACCCAGTTGATGGTGTTGTAGCAGGGATCACCATCCTCCCTTCCTGAAAGAAGAGCACACCCTTTTGGACACTCTGCCCTCCTTCCCGTAACTATTTATGCTGCTAATACTCATGTGATTTTCAAAACAAGACCGAAGCAGTACTTAACTAGGTCTGTATGTAATTTTTAACTCATGTTTTATGTGGTAAGATTGTGATTTTACATTGTAAAGTGCATTGTAATATTTTATACTTCCTGTATTTGTCATCTTTCACCTGCCCTCTTGTGAGCTCCAGGCTGCACTTGAAGCAGGGCTTTTGGCTCAGTGTGCTAACCCAGTTAACAAATAATAAAATAAATAAATCCCTGGCTGGCTGCTGATGGCTCAAACTTGTTTCCGAACTTGACTCACTGGCATTGCGGTAGCAGAGCTACCACTGTGCTGACAGGCTGTCTAAAAGCCCAGATATTTTATCTACATTAAGGCACTGTAATCAACGAGTGTAATAGGCAGTGTGTGTAAAGAAGGGAGCGTGAGGTGTTGCTTTGAGCAGTAGCATCCCAGTCTAAAACATGGGCCTGTTTTACGCCAGTATCACACAGCAGGCTGTGTGACGTGAAAACGTGTGAGCTGAAACATTTATGTTGGTCCAATGCAAAATAATCACACCATGTCCTTTGTCTGAAAAGAGTAACAGAAAACTGATTTGTACTTTGCATTTTGAATACAATACATTTATTTTCCCCCTTGTGGCAGGCTTCTCCTCCTTAACCAATTTCATGATGTCTTACCTGGCAGCTGTATTGAACTGGTCGTGGAAGATGCATTGAGATACTATGATGGTAAGACATGCTTTTACAGTGAGGCGGCATAGAGCACTGGTGTGCTAGGGAAGATTTTTGTGGAAATAGGCTGCTGACTTTGGTGCAGTACGAAAATCCATTCTAACAAGTCGTAAATGTAAAACCCAGCACTCCAATTTGTCAGATCAAGAAGACGCTAGCTTTTAGTTTTCTTCCAGAAGCTTATTTCATTTTATAATTTCAGTGTAATGTGCAAACATAGCAGCAGTAAACGCAGAGCGAGGAGGGGCCACTAATGCCCAGAGTTTCTTACTTATCAAGCTCCAATAATGTCGTCACGAAACATTGAGTGTCAGTGGGCCCTCGCCTCCCTGTGTTTACTGCTGCTGTTTGCTGTTAACATTGAAATGGTGAGATGAAGTTAATTTTTAGAAAGACACTAAAATCTAATGTTTTCTTGCTTGGACAAACTGGAGTGCTGGGTCCTACATTTTTAGTTTCCTGAGCTTACATATTTGCATCCCAACAGTTAAAGTTTGGTTGACATTTACAATTCACGCATGCAGGTACAGAGTTCTAGGATCCTGTAATTATTACTGATGTTATACAGCATTCTTGTTTTTCCTCCTTTTCTTTTTGTTCTCCTGTCTCAACCAGACCCCTTCTGTGCTGTCCTCTCAGCCCACTATCCACCCTCCCCAGTGCTTACCTTCTCATCCGGTGAGTCCCTTGTGGATTATGTTCCTTCTAACCATGTGGTTGGGCCATCACAGCTGGTCAGACCCCTAATCTAGATTGCCCACAGGCAGTGTCTAGTCAGTGGTGTGGGACCATTGGAGGCCATGGGGGCCATCCAGTGTGCTCAGAATTTTTCCTCCTGCCTTTCGTCCTCCAAGGCTGTAGATCATGCAGTGACACACCATGAATGCTTGCAGAGGTACATGTGCATGTATCAGCATCTGAAGAGAGGCCCTCCCTGTGTAGACATTCCCATGCTGCTGTCACCTGACTTTAGCCAGGTCACAGGCATGTAAGCGTAGATGACTCCGTCCTTTCTATCTCTCGGCAAGCCCCTGTACAACCTAAGTCAGTTCATGAACCATTGTTGCTGGTGTATCAGGCAGCAGTGTTACTGCCACAATACCAAGTCAACCTATTTTATAGCATGCCTTTTTTTTTTTGTTTATTTGGTTTTATTTTCAAATATGTAATTGAATCTTTTTCACATAATACACAACCATAGTATTTTCAAAAGTATTATTCGGATACTTAACAGTACATTATTAAACAAGACATTATTAATCACATACATTCTGGTCTTAGCTAAGGAATTTTTGTCATCCAGACCAAATTCCATTTCCAGCCAAGTTGTGCCAGTTCCAGCTGGACTCATGTATTAAGTGGTGTTGGGGGGTGACATCTGGCAGTGATATTGCCTTTGCCCTCTGTGACACAACCTCTGTAAAGTCTACCCAGATTTTTTTGATAAGCTGCTATCCGCGCTGAGGTTCTGTATATGATTTTTGTCTGTAGTGGGATGCTTAGACATGCAATTAAGTCACTGGGGGGGGGGGGGTGAACTCTTCCAGGCCCAAAGAATGATCAGCTTCGCACATGCGAGGCTCTGTGAATGACCGTATAGCGCCCAGGAGAGAGTTCTTCAATTTTGACTAAAATCACACAACAGGATGGCACGTGGGGAAGGCTGCAAATTAAAGAGCTAGTGTACTACATAAAACGAGTATTATTTTTAAAAGCAGTCAACCGTTACCTTTTATGTCTGAGGTACTTTTTATTTTCTCTTTGGTTAATTAGAAGATTATCTATCTGATGTTAGTAGGTGTGATATGTGAAACAGCACTCTGTCTGGCAGATGACATATCTTTCTCTGTTCCCACACTACATCATCAGGATTGTGACCTCACTGACTGTGACATCACTGCTGCTTAGAAACAGCTACTCAGTAGCTGCCAGGTTAGTTACCTGTGATGTGAGTCAGTGACAATCACAGTGCTGATGATGTAGTGGTGGTAACAGAGATAAATATGTCAGCTGCCAGGCTGAGAGCTGTTCCACATATCCAGCACAATATTATCACATAGAAAAGGCTGTTGCGCCAGTTCTAAATGTTCTTAAAAGGAAAGGTCCACAACAAAACGCACCCCCCCCTCCGTTGTGAGGAAGGGCCCGATTAGCACTATTACAAACAAAGTACATTTTTTACTTCCTTGGTGTTTTTATTTTCTAATACTTTATCTGGTTGATCCTGCCTCTGTCTTTGCTGGCATTTTGTGAAGCAACTCCACGAGCGGCGTGCCCACAACCACCCAGGGCTTTCACGAAAATGACATATAATGTGGGGAGCAGCCATGGTTCTGTCCATTAGCTTACTGTATTGTTGGAGCTTCTAAAAGCTCCAGTTTGAAAGGTACCTGTCTCCGTGCTATCCCGAGACCAGGCACAGACTGCCAGCCTATACCTGATACTCCAGGATGCTCGTCACAGGGCAGGCAAGGGGATCAAGCTCCTTGCCCTGGCACCAGATAGAGAACCTTTTCCACTTAAATGCATAGCATTGGCAAGTCTGTTACTTTTGGGAAGGCTCACAGTGTGGAGCACTTCTTATAACAGACCCAAAGCCCGGAACTCTAGCCGCTCAAGAACTAGGCCGAGAGGTGCAGGGATGTCAGGTTCTGGACTGTCCGCTGTTGTCTGGTCAGAAGATCTGGGCAGTGAGGCAGCCACAACAGAGGTCTGCTGCTGAGGCTGAGGAGATCTGGGTACCATAAGTGCTTGGGCTATTCTGGAGCTATCAGGATCATCTGCACGTTGTTCTTCCAGGCCTTGACCACCACCTTGTGGATCAAAGGGAACAGAGGAAAAGTGTACATGAGGCCCAGGATTCAGGGCCGTGTGAAGGCATCTCTTAACAGTGTCCTAGACTGTGGGTGGTAGGCACAAAACAGCTTCAAATTTGGCATTCTTCCAGGAGGCAGACAGATCCACGAGAGGAGTGTGTCCCACAGGGAGAACAGGTGGTTGACCACTCCCTGATTCGGGGACCACTCATGCGACATCTCTCCTACCCAGCTGAGAGTATCTTCCAACTGAGTGTTCATTCCTGCGACATGTTTTGCCAAGAGTTCTGCAGCCAGTCTGTGCATGAGGGTCCTTGTGCAGAGGGCCTTCTGACACATGGGAAGGAGTGTGTTCTGCCCTGCCTGTTCATGTAGAACATGGTCGTGGTGTTGTCTGTCTGGAATTGCATGACCTGACCCCTGACTGGAGGAGCAAATTCTGTCAGAGCAAGCCACACTACATGGAGCTCCAGCAGGCTTTTGTGGTGATCGAACGTCTAGGGTGACCAGAACCCATGTGCTCTGTGGTCTTCTAGGTGTGCTCCCCACCCCATCAGAGAGACACCCGTCATCAGTGTGATGGATGGCTCTGGGCAGACAAATGGGGTTCAGTTCAGTTCTACTGGGGACCGGGAAAAAGCTCTGTTGAGCAAGCTGATTTACAAGGAGGTCCTGGAGCGACTATACAGTATAAAGGGAGACATCGATAACAATACATAGGAATAACTATACATCGGTTGAATTAGGTGAGAGTCAACAATATTCCTTCCTCCAGATGTTCTGGTACAGTCACCACTGGATGGTGTCCCACATCGATCAGGTCACTGTGACCATCTGGTCCAAGCGGCCTAGGCAGTGGGACCACTGACGGCCCAACTCCCACTACAGGTGGTGCTACTGTCAACATCCCCAGTGTACCATGCTGTGTAGGGTGCCATGTACCCCAGCAGCCGCAAGAAGTCCCGGACAGGGCGTGAGAGCCCAGCCTGAAATGATTGGGCAGAGGAGGTAAGATCCAGTGCCCAGTTTGCAATGAAGCAGGCCTTGGCTCGCAAGGAGTCTAGTTCTGCCCCAGTGAACTTGATCACCTACAAGGGCACCAGTTCAGACTTGTCCAGGTTGACTAACAGGCCCAAGTTGTGACAGGTCTGGATAGCTAGGTCTTTGGACCTCTCAACGGTCTCCCTGGACAGCCCAGCTAACAGCCATTATCCCAGGTAGAAACATGGAAGTTGAAACATAGAAGTTGATGGCAGGTAAGGACCGCAAGGCTCATCCAGTCTGCCCATTCAAGGTAGGGATACATCCTGATGACCTTGTGCCACTGGAAGGATGCCACCACTGCCATGCACTTGATGAAGACCCTGAACATGGACAAGAGACCGAAGGGCATGATCAATATCTGGTACAGTACCCCTTCCACATGGAACCAGAGGTACCAGTGGTGGGATGGACAGACTGGGATGTGGAAGATTGCATCCAGGAGGTCCAGGGAGCAGAACCAGATGCCCTGCTCCAGAGAGGGAATGATCTGATTCAAAGTGACCATCTGAAACTTGCGCTTCTGCATGAACTAGTTCAGACTGTGTAGATCCAGTATGAAGCACCTGCCCCCATCTGTTTTGGAACCAGGAAGCATGTGATCACGTAACCCTGACTGGCCAGGGCATCTGGGACACTGGCTATGCCTGCTTTCATGAGGAGTTGAGCAATGTCCTCCCGAATGGTGGACAGCATGTCCTACGACACCCTGGATTCCAAAGGAGCATGGACCCAGTAAGGCAGGAGAGCCTCGAAATGCAGAGGCAGCCCTCTGCCAACTGCCTCTAGGATCCACTTGTCTGTTGTGTTAGTGGACCAACGTGGCAAGACGTGGTACAACTGACCCCTGATTTGGAGGGTAGACAGTGACAGGATGGGTGGAGGGACAACCCCCCCAGCCCGTCACTATGCAGCATTTGCGGGGGCACCGTCCGCTGGGGTCAGAGGGGTACTACTGCCTTGGCCCCACCTCACTTGGGACCCTGGCCACCAAAGTTGGGTTACAGGTGCCAGGTCCAGTATTGGAAAGCCTTTTTCATAGGCTTCTGTTTCAAGTCCTTCTGGGACAGTGCCACAGAGTCAAGGGTGGTATGACCTTCCTTCCATCCCAGTGCCAAAGAGGTTGGTGCCCAAGAAAGGGACATTGGCCAGCTTATGCTGGGTGTCTGCTGTAAGGGTGGACAGGTGCAGCCAGACCCTGTGATGCATGGAGATGGCACTGCCATGGCAGAGGCACAGGAATCGCCCATGACTAAGGCCATCTTGAGCTGCAGGGAGTGTTTGAAGTTGGCCATCTTGATGGCGACCCCAGGACACTGCATTGTACACGATTTTAGCAGCATGGTCAGTCTTTTTGGACTCCTTGTCTGGATGCTTGTCCACGTTCCCATGGCCCCAGATTTGTGGAAGGCCAAGACGGAGACCAGTCCTTCGGCAGAAAGGTGGTCTGAGAACCGTGAAAGAGAGCCAGTAGGAACCATGGATGGCCAATCAGAGTTGTTCGAAAATGGCCCTTGATCATTTCTCGCTGTGGACCACCCGAGAGTCCTTGGACAGGGTGATCTCCATCGACAACTGGCCTGGCAAGCTGGTAGCTGAGTGGACCTCCTTGGTTGGGGTACCCACCTTTGGCTGAGGTAGTAGTGGCTGCACTCTCAGGGGGGAGAAGCAGTTGCAGGAAGCACTTGTCAAGCATGGATTGATGAGGGCATGACTGGCGGCTGCCAGGTGACTGGAGGTCCAGAGAGTAAAGCCCTACCCCACCCTGCAGTGGACCACTGTAGCCAGAGGAGCTCCTCAAAGTGCCGGTGCATATTGCCTTGAAACCTCTCCTCTCTTGAGGACAAGGAGGTCAATGAGCATTAACAGCACTGCCTCCCAGTTGAGCGGAATTGAGAACAGAATCATCTCAATCGAGACCTCGATCATTGACTGGACTGTCAACGTTGAGGAGAGCCCTCCAGTGGGTCATGGTAGACCACTTGCATCGTTACGTTAAGTAAAAGAGGCTTTGGAGGCTCCACTGCTGGTGGAGGCTGCTCCCAAGGTGACCTGGTTGGGAACAATGACTGGGTCATGTCCACCTGAGTGAGGACCAGGAGAACTGGGGTCTGCGAGATCCAGTCATCAATTAATCAGCAGGCTTGAGGAAAATTTCCATGGCTTGCTTGACCAGAGTTGAGGTTGACAAGCCTGATGGGTGTACTGAGGAACTCTTTGACCTTACCGTTGACTGAGGGAGTTTCAACAAATGTTGAGTGGTCGAGGGAATCAAGGGATCGGGAGGACTTCGATCTTTCCTGGTCCCATGACCAGCGACAGCGCTTGTGTTTCTTGCTGCAGTGGTCAGGGCTTTCCCTACATGGTCTGGTGGAACCTACACATTTTGCGGAAGCCTTCTATGAAGAACCCTTTAACCCTGGACCTAGCTGGGAGAAGCGCTGAGACCGAGGAGGTGCCCACCACAGCGGCTACTGCTTATTCCTCAAAGGCTGTGAGCTGAGCACCCGACCTGGCAGCTGATGAGGCCTGCCTGCAGCCTTTGGGTCTGGTCTTCAGATCCCATTCCAAAGGCCGGCCAAGGGTAAGCCAATGCTTCTGATCCTCAAGGGATTCTGGAAGCATAGAGAAGCACAAACGGCACCCGGTCACGCTGTACTTCCTGCCCAGGCAGTATAGGCACTAGTCTTGCGGGTCCGTGACCAACAGTTTTTGGCAGCACTGAATGCAGAACTTAAACCCTGGTTTCTGTGGCTCCATGATCCTTGAACAAGGGAAGTCAAAACCCAAAAACTGTAAAGGGAAGGTCCTCTCAGCCTTTTATTGTTTACCTGTGTAGTTTGTAGGCATGAACAATGATTGCCTCTACTGCACCCTCCTAATTTCATCAGGATTTAAATGTAAATGAAGGTACCCGAGTCTGGTGTGAAAACCTGCTTGAATGAATCCCTTGCAAACCTCATGACCCAACTCATGTAAGGCATCCTGGAGTTTTATAATGTTTTAGTGCTAAAGTCTGCAGTAGTTATACTGTATTAGCCAGTGCTGCTGTTGTCCTCTGCTGTCCCTATGTTGTTGTCTTATGCTGGCCATGAAACTTTTCAAGGCATAGTAAGTGTCCTGCTGTTTTCTGTAGTTTAAAGTGTATGTAAGTTGGAAAAAATGCTTTTAGAGAATATAGGGACATCACAGGACATTTAACAGAACTGAATGAGCGTATAATTTCTGCTGGCTTGTGCAGGTGCGCATCATCAACCCCCATGATACCTTGCATGAGTGGGGTCATGACCTTTGCAATGGACACAAACAGGTTTTCACATCAAGGCAAAACAGAGTGAAGCAACCTCATCTATATTTAAATTAGGATGAAATTAGGGGGATGCAAGAGAATGAATCATTGTTTATGCCTACAAACTACACAGGTATACAGAAAATAGATTGAGGGGACTTTCCCTGTAAGTCGAGAGAACATTGAAAAAACTTTGAAAACTAATTATTGCCAATGGTCGAATATCCAAAGCAAGAGCTGCTAAGGAGGTGACCTGTTCTTCTAGCGGAATGAAAGATCTGATGTCAGGGGATACACCGCCCAGTTTGTATGAGGAGCTTAGCTTAAAGATGTCCAGTGGAACTGCCAGAGTGTGGCTAGTGAGCTTGTATCCACACTCCTAGTACCTACCGTATATTTCTCATGTAATAGCTACTCCCTACGTGTGTGAAATGTGAGTTGGAGGCTTAAGGTTTCCATGGAGAAGGATTTGCTTGATAAGAATGAGCATCAGGGTGGCTCAGCTGGTAGTACATCTACCTCTGGGCCACAATGTGATAGGTTCTAGTCCTGCTCGAATTTAGCGGTATTCCAGTACATTTTGAGTACCAGATTTCATGCCAGAATACTAAAATTCGAGCCCTGGTGCCCCGTATGAAATACCAGATTTTTTTCTGCCACTTTCATGCAGTGCTGGTTCCAGACCATGTGGTGGCACTGTTCGCAACACAAAATGAGCAAATTTCACCCTTCTGGCTCTCAGAATACAGCAATGTGAGCTGCATTCTGTGGGGCTCTGAGACAGCGGGAGTTTGCTGTTATTTATTAAGCCTAGCACTGTTCTGGTTGGTCAACAGCAGACATCCCCTCTTCCATAGAGCAACTTAGCTGGCTGGCACATTATTTTTGATGGCAGGTCTTCAAGTACTGACGAAAGTAGAACTGAGTGAGAAAGGGGTCGGGCCACATCTGAAGGGAAAAAGAGAGGTGCAGTATTTTTTTTAAGGGGAAATTGCCTCCTGACAGGTATCATTCGGTGCGGCTGCCCCTGGAGTTAGTTTTTGGTGGCAGTGTCTATATTTAACTTTTAGTGCAGCATTGCAGTATTTCGACTCTCCTCTCAGCCTTGTGATCGTGTTCTAAACTGTGACAAGATCGTGGAGCTGGCTGCAATACAAAGAGAGCAGCTGACTGCAGGCAGACTGATAGGTGAGTGGGTTGTAGAGGTGACTGCTGTGGAGTGTCCCTGACCTCCTCTCTCAGCCTTGTGATCGGGTTTCTTGGCTGAGGCGTGACCGGCATGGTCAAGTGGCAGATGCAGGATCAGTTGATGGGCGAGCAGGTGTTGTGATCACAATGGGTCATGTAGCTGAGATCGGAGGGTAAATAGGCAGGGCAGGACAGCAGACGGTACAAAAAAAAAAAGAAAAACGGTTACCATACACCACAACCACTGTTCAACTTAATTGGTTTGGGGGAAAAGATTAGTAGTCTGACAGCATAGCACTGCAGAAGGATTTGCTGATGAAAGTCGATTCTGTGCCAGATAGCAATCTGCCACTAATTAAGTTCACCTCCCCAAAACTCGCCTGGTGATCTTTTTGTTTTGTTTTGTTTTTGTGCCATCTGCTGTCCTGTTTTGTCTGTTCATATCTCGGTTTCAGCTCCACGACCCACCTGTCATTACAAGGCCGCCTCTACGACCTGCTCGACTCCTCTCATATCAGCCACTTGAGCACGTCAGTCCCTTCTTGGTTGGGAAGCCTGGACATGGGGCTGAGGGGGGAAGTTAGGGATGTTTTATTGTAGCCAGCTCCGCGGCTCGGTCACCCATCGGTCTGCTTGCTGTCAGCTGTTCTCATATCAGCCACTGGACCACAGCAGTCCTGTACTGGTTT
The DNA here is from genome assembly GCA_016271365.2 of Neoceratodus forsteri. Classification (NCBI taxonomy): domain Eukaryota; kingdom Metazoa; phylum Chordata; order Ceratodontiformes; family Ceratodontidae; genus Neoceratodus; species Neoceratodus forsteri. The sequence continues at coordinate 1,721,150,765 of CM028129.1, read as the reverse complement.
GGAGAGTGATCACGGGGCTGAGAGGGGAGTTGAGATATTGGGTTGCAGACGGCTCCATGACCTGCTCACCTGACACCCTGCTTTTGGGTCAGCCGATGGTAAAGCGCATGGTATGAACATTTTGTTTTTACAGCAGTCACATTAAAAATATATATGAAATGGAATCGGGTGTGTAGTCAGCTTTGGTTTTCCATAGATTGAGTGCTTGGATTGAAAAGCAGCAACACTAGTGCTACTTTATTGTTCCGGTCAGTACATGTATTGCTGCACAGAGGGATAATGTGCCTTTGTGACATTTATTTTTACACTTCTCCATGGAACGTTCATTACTACGAGACCAGTTTTTTTGTTATAGTGGTAGCCAACACATGTATAATGGTTGGAACCAGAGGCAACTGCAGTGCATACTGTTCTTGCTTGTGCTGAGCTGGCATTGTGCTCGGACTCCGTGACTCCATTGGGGGGGAAATGTGCTTTTCCATTTGGAATGCAGATTCAGCCTTTAAATATTTTTGCATATCACCACAAGGTGTTTTAGAGCACAGTACTGCCGTCCCACTGGTGCAGCGGTTAGATTTTCCGCTTGCGGTGCCGGCGACCAGGGTTCGGGAACGGACCCGGGTCACTGGAGGGCCGGCGAGGGGGGAAGGATGGAGCATCTCAGAGACTGCTCTCCTTCTCTGGGGGGAGGGTGGGGACACTGCCCGGCACTTGACGGACTCCTGGCGGAAGCCGGGGGTATCGCAGCTACCGGCACGTGACAGGATTCAGGAGGCAGGGCGGACGCAGGACATCATTGCACGCCACCGCTCCCTGTGCACAACAAGGGGAAAAACCCTGCTCCCACTGCCTTAATGATGCCTGCTCCCGCTGCATAGGCTCTCAGGCTGACTCCCGCCTTTCCCAGGTTTGCAGCGCCTTTGGTCAAGGCGCCAGGACCCCGCCCTGGAGTCAAACCAAGGGGTTCAGGGAGGGCGGCTAATGTGAGCAGCCACAGCCGGAGTCCATGACCCGTCAGATGGTCCCGGCGTGGGATGCAGGACAAAAATAGAGAATTGGGGGAAAAAAAAAAGAGCACAGTACTTAGTGTCCAGTCTAAGCCAAGTCCCTCAGGTACAGTGTTGCTGCACAAATGGACATCTCAATATAAGCGGAGCTGCAGCTTCCTCCCAATTCATCACTTCCGGTCAGCAGCTTGGAGAATGGCGCTGCACAGTCTGTAAAAAAACAGGAAAAGGGTTGGATCTGCCAGAATACAAGAAAAAAAAAACGGAATCCCCTCTTGTTCAGTCACACATGTATAGGAAGCTAACAACCTAGAACCTGTTAGAAGTATTTCAGGTATTCTAGCTTTAAAAACATAAAAACCCATTGATATTAGGTGGAATACCAAAATTCTGCATCTAGTATTCCGCCAAGAATACCCCTTTTTTTTTTCTTTAATTCTACCCCTGAATACCATACATGCTGGCATCCGAATGCAGTATTAGGGGGAAGCTAAACCACAGGGCAAGCTGGCCAAGAAACGTCGGGCCCCTCCAGCAAACAAGACTTCCCCTCCCAAAAAAGCCACAGGAGCCTCGGCCGCTGCGCTGCTCCAGACCTCCTGACTCCTCACCTCTCCCACGGCCTGTGGACACACCAGAGGAACCAGTAGGAGGGAGGTTCTCCTTCCATCTACCAGGTTGGGAGAGGATAACATCAGATGCTTGGTTGCTCCAGCTGATCGCAGCAGGAAACTCAATAGAGTTTTTTCAGAAACTGCCTCGAAGGTCACCCCCAAAGTCATCTTACTCCCTGGAACATCTTCCTCTGGTCCCAGAAGAAATCTTCTCCCTTCTCTCGAAGGTGGCGATAGAACCAGTCTCCAACCACCTTTGGGGGACGGGTTACTATTCCCATTTCTTTTTAGTTCCAAAGAAAACTGGAGACGTGAGACCTATTTTAAACCTCAGTTCCCTGAACATGTCCGTGGAGTACAAACGCTTCAGAATGTTCTCCCTGCAGAGCCTTCTGCCTCTTCTTTGGCAGGGACTGTGGCTGTGCGCTTTGGATATGCAGGATGCTTACCTGCACATCCCCATTCGCCCTTCCCACTGCAGATTCCTTCAGTTTTGTTTTCAGGGGGACTACTATCAATTCAAGGCCCTCCCATTTGGTCTTTCCTTGGCCCCCTGAGTATTTACCAAATGCCTATCTGTGGTAGTGGCCCATCTGCGTACCCAGGGAGTGCAGGTATTCCCTGACCTGGGCAATTGGCTCCTGGCGGCCCCATCCAGGGAGGCGCTTCGACACTCTCTTTCCCTCACCCTGCAGGTTTTCACCAGCTTGGGTATCACCATCAACCGGGCAACGTCACATTTGTTCCCTGGCCAAAGACTCCAGTTCATAGGGGTGATCCTGGGCACGACCATCAGCAAGGCCTTTTTGTCTCCGGACAGGGTGGACACCCTACAGACTCAGACGCGTCTGCTGTCCAGTCGCAGGTCGGTGCAAGGTCAGTCCTTCGCCTCCTCGGGCTAATGGCAGCTGCTATCACAGTCCCACGCGCTCAGCTCCATATGAGGATATCTCAGTGGATGCTTCAGTCTCAATGGGACCAAACACTGGACGACCTAGACCAGGAGGTTCTAGTCTCCGATCCCATGGTCAGGGACTTGCAATGGTGGATAGTTTCAGAGAACCTTTCTCGGGGTGTTCACTTCAGTAGCGAACCCCCCTCCCAAACATTGACAACAGATGTCTCAGGAGAGGGCTGGGGAGCCCATCTAGGGTCTCACAAGACTCAGGGCAGCTGGTTCAGGCTCGAGCAGAATCTGCACATAAATGTGCTCAAACTCAGAGCAGTCCTGTATGCACTCCAGGCCCTGCACTCCTCCATTCTGCCCTGTCATCTAACCATTCAGACAGACAACATGTCTGTGGTCTGGTACATCAACAAGCAGGGAGGAACTCGTTCCTACCCTCTGCAGGGAAGCAATGAGAATTTGTAGCTGGGCTATCCAGCACAACCTTCACCTGACGGCAGTTCACGTTCCGGGAGTAGAAAACACGCTGGCAGACCACCTCAGACGGTCTTCAGCCAGAGCCCATGAATGGGAACTGGATCAAGAGGTAGTAGATGGCATCTTCCTGCTCTGGGATACCCCTCAGGTAGACCTGTTCGCGTCTCCTCAAAAAGCAAAACTTCCCGCCTTCTGCTCGCTTGCTCCAGGGCGAGACATTTTCTGGTAGGACGATCTATCTCTCGACTGGAGGGACAGATTCATCTATGCCTTCCCTCCAGTTCCCTTAATTCCTAGGGTCTTCCACAAGCTCAGGACAGAAGGAGCCCGGGTGATTCTCTTTGTTCCATTCTGGCCCAGGCAAGTTTGGTTCTCTCTTCTGCAGCAATTTTCAGAGGAACCTTCGCTTCCTCTTCCTCTGTCACAACACTTGTTGACCCAGGATCAGGGGACCCTTGTTCATCCAGGTCTTAAATCCCTTCAGTTGCATGCGTGGCTCCTGCAGACGTAGCTCAAGCCCGTTTCGGGGTTTCTTGCTCGTAGCAGATATTCTGGTAGAGGCCAGAAAGCCTTCCACCAGGTTCACCTACGCCATGAAGTGGAAACCATTCTCTATTTGGGCCTCATCAAAGGACTTTGAGCCTTTCTCTTGCCCAGTTGAAAGAGTCCTGGACTACATGCGTCATCTCTTCGATCTGGGTCTCAGCCATTCCTCTTTGAAGGTCCACATGGCAGCGATTTCGGCCTACCATGTCTCCTTTGGAGACAGGACTTTTGCTCAGTTGGAAACTCTAAGACATTCCTCAGAGGGGTTCTCCATCTGAGAGCCCCCATCCGCATTCCTGCTCCTCCTTGGGATCTGAATTTTGTTCTCAAGAAGCTTACTCTGCCTCCTTTTGAGCCGGCAGTCTCAGCAGATTTGAAGTTCCTCTCTTGGAAGACACTCTTCCTAGTGGCCATTACTTCAGCTCGATGGATTTCCAAGCTTCAGGCCTTGATGTGCAAAATCCCGTATTTGAATTTTCACAAGGAACGTGAGGCTCTGCGCACCAACCCTAAGTTTCTCCCTAAGGTGGTGGCAGAATCTATGCTGAATCAATCCATTGAGCTACCTGCTTTTTTTACGCAACACTTAATCAGGGGGAGTACCTCTTGCATACTTTGGATGTTCATAGAATACTGAGATACTATACCACTAGGACTAAGGATCTCAGGAAATCTGATCAGCTTTTGACTCTTTTGCTCACAAAAGAGAGGGCAATGCCTATGTAAATGGCTGGCTCATTATATCACTTTCTGTTATGACAATTACAACAAGACCCTGCTGGCCGCCTCTGCGGCTTGTTTCAAGAAGGTGTCAGTGGCAGACATCTGCGGAGCCGCAACTTGGACTTCTGTCCATACCTTTACGAAACACTACAGTTTGGATATTGCCTCTCGCCGTAGAGCAGGCTTCGAGTTGGCTGTACTCCAAGGTCTTCTTTCATAAGACCCGTTCAGCCAGAGGTTCCATTAGTGGGATCATTTTCCTCCTCCCGAGTGCTTTTCCTTTTTCAAGACTGCTTGGGAATCAGTCCTGTATGTAATTACCTATTGCAAGAGCCCTCTTGAAGTAAGATAGTACAGTTATATAAGAACTTACCGTAACAGTAGATCTTCGAGAGAGGCTCTTGCAGTAGGTAATGCCTTCCCGCCCTCCATCCCCCTTAGCTTTTTCAGCTCCTTTTCCAGGAAGAGAAATATCCGCTTCTCTTTCATCTTGCCTTTTTTGGCCCTTGGTGGGAAAGAACTGGAAGGCGGGCATGGGGGACCACCCCTTTACACTGACGTCGCATGATGTCGGTCACCTGACGTGGGGCAGTCCCCCACCAGAGACTGCTAGCTAGAAATGTTTCTGTGGGGTCCTGTCGCCTGCCGGGTCAGTCCTATATGTAATGATCTACTGTTACGGTAAGTTCTTACGTAGCTGTACTTTCTGAGAGTGGTGTATAGTTCACATCCAGACAACCCACTCAGCCTGTCCTGGCAACTGGCACACACATCCCTGCTTCCACCATGCAAAGATCTGACATCATGGGGTGAAGTCGGGGGATATACCACCTGTGTGGTGGGAGGAGCTTTGCTTCAAGATGTCCAACGAGTTAGCAATTCTGGTGGAACTACCAGCGTGTGGATGTGAACAATATACCACTCTGAGAACTGTGGTTACAGGTGAGTTACCTTTTTTCCACAACAAGCTGAGCATTAACTTGTTTACAGTAATCTCCTGTGTACATTTGGTATAATGTTGATACAAGAAAGTTACAGATTACAGCTACAGAATACAAATAAAAGACACACTAGATAAACAGAATCTATATCATCATCAGGATGTCTTGAAGTATATGACACCGGTCACAAATTAAAAAATTGTCAAGGTATCAATTTTTTAAGGAAGACAAGGGGACTTGAATGAGAAAGTGCCCTCTTCCCTTCTAGTGCTGGTCCCTCCATGAGAGGGTTGAGGTGTATTCTTGTGGCAGTGTGAGAACAGTTGCATTGTGACTCCCCATGCTGTGCTGTGGGATAAGTACTGGGACTCCAGTCTCCAGTGCTGTCAGTCAGGCACCTTTCATTGGGCAAACAATGCATGGCCAAAATGTCAGTCAGTCAGTTCTTCAATAAATTACTTTTCTCTTTCTATAGCTTTCTGACTAAGGCAGGTAGAAAGTGTTCTTTTTGACCATTGCTCGTGCCGACTCCTGTAACTGATGTGAATGAAAGCTATACTGATCCTCTTGGCTTGTGGCATGGTCCAGTGGTTGTCTCTGTTTGCAAAGCATAAATGGCTTCTGCTTGCAGCTCATGAGTGCCTCAGTTACTGGGCTGTAGGCTAGTCTCTAACGTTTACCCAGATTGCAAGTCCCTACTTGAATTCCTGTCTGTGGAGCATTGCATCAGGAGGCCCCAGGCTGTGGCTCCTACCCTACCAGGAGCTGTCTGACTGGCACTGATACACAAGACCCTTGAATGTTACCCCCCATGCTGGGCAGTACAGTGGGACATGGATCCATCGTAGGCTGGGGTAAAACTGCATTTACAGTGACATTTTCCCTAAGTACCTTCTATTCCTGCTGGTTACTCATGTGCAAGCTTCAGTGCTGATGTTATATCAAAGATATTGTGCATTTTCAGATTAATTAATGTTTTGTTATGCAATGTGTATGTTATGTATAAAATGCTGTATGAATGTATATTATGCATAAAAATTCAGTGAAAATCTTTTAACAATGGAAAGCATAAATGACCCTAATGGAATGTGTTGTGTTTGTCCCTTTGGCATGTTTTTTAGAGATCCGCAGCAGTGGTGTTCCACTTCTGAAGGATTCAGTGACTGCCCTGTTGGGCTCCTCTGATGAGAAGCCAGCTATGAGTATAAAGGTGCTGAACACACTTTCCTGGGAGCGAACGGAAGTCATTGCCAGACGTGGACAAGCAGGGCAGGATTCACTAGGTATTGCTGAAGCTTTGACTGAAACTAGGCTAACCGGTTCCTAAGGGTTGGGATGGGTCTGGTCAGCATTTAAAATGTATATTTTTTCCACTTCCAAGGATGGTTGTTGTTATTTTCCACATAGCCACCTCCCTTTCAAAAAATATGAATGTCATGTGACAATTCAGTTTTAAAGGCATTTCTCAAATACTTTAGAGAGAGACTGGGTAACAGAATTACTTTAACACAGCAGCTAAATAAAAAGGAGTTAAAATTCAGAATAGGGTGCAGATGTCATTGATCATTACCAGATAATGTCTAAAACAGCTCTGGCAGTGGGGAAAAAATAAGTAGTCATACATGGTAAAAAATCAGGTTTGTTCTAAGGTGGGATTTGAACAGGGGGAGTGAATTGATGTTGCATAAAGACACAAGAAGGCTGGTCCAGATGAAAGTGGCAGCAGAGGAGAATGAATTGCCTCCCACTGTGTTAAGGATAAGGGAGGGAACATGGAGAAGTCTGAATCAGAGGAGTGAAGGGAGCCTGAGTAGTCGTATAGGAAGATAGGATCAAAAAGCTAATATGGGGCCAGTCCGTGAAGGATCTTGAAATGGAGGCATATGAGTTTGAATTTGATTTTTTTGTCGTTCTGTTTATTCTCTGTGCCCCTATCCCTTGGCATCCCCAGCCCTGCCACCATGTTATTCCCTAGGACTTGCCTTGGTCCATACTATCCTTGGTGTGCCCACCACAGGAAGGCCGCTGGGATGGAGCCACTCTCGGTGGAGAACAAATTCCTTCTGGAGCAGTGCCTGGTCTGTGTCCAGGCCCTGTGTTTTTCCTTCTGCTTAACTTCACCCTGAGGACCTCTTAGCCTGATGTTGTGTCCTACCTGGTGGGAATCCTAGGTGTATAAAAGTCTGAGTTCAGTTTTATTTTGACAAAGCATTTTCATGCGAAATGCATCAGGTGTTAGTCTCACTCAGGGGCCTTTTTAAATTGGTCTTTTTTGCACATGGCACCTCAAGAAAAGCTTTTTTCTGCAAGGTATTAGTGATGTGATGTCATGACGGGCTCCCCTATCGACGTCAGAGATGTCCTTGCTGGATAGACTGTCCTCCTCTGCACTTCCCCCTGTGATCATCTAGGGAGTGGTGTGGTAGCAGAGAACTGGAGCCCCCACAAGAAAGGACTGATTGGATGCTCAACTTTCCTCCCCTTTGCCATCTTGAATTGGATTTTGAAGGAAAACAAGAGCATGTATGTGGTATGACCTGAGCTGGAGCACAAGCTGCAGTTTTTTTAGTGTGCGGGGGGCCATCTTTTGGCTCCTGCCACATCATTGGAGAGGCTAGGTTTCATCATTTTATCTCCAGGCTTGGACTCTCTGTGACTTGCTTCCACTCCTGGGGACAAATTGTTGCAGTTGTGGGGGTATACCTTAGTTGTGAATAGTCACTGTGTCCAGCAGCACATCTGCTCTGGCTCTGCAGTGTGGGGGGGCACTGCAGGAGCAGCACAACATGAGATAATGAGTCCTGCTGTATCAAAGCTGTGGGATATGTAGTGGCCTGCGCTTGTTCTCAGACTAGCATCACTTATGTGAGAGCATGGAGTAGTGGCCCACTGTGTTTGCCCCTACTACTGTAATTTCTAAGTCATAACTCAAAATGTTAATTCCACCAGGTTTTTTCTTGGCCATTGGCATTAATCTTAACACCTTCTGTTAATAAGTTCCTCACCACTGAACATCTGCGCCAGTGCCACGGTCAGACTTTTCTACCTGCTGGGAGTCCTAGGTGGGTAAAAGTCTTAGTTCAGTTTTGTTTCGATAGAGCATTTTCATGTAAAAAGCTTCAGGCCATGGTGTCATGTGATGGTGGGAGGGGGTCTTATTAAATTTATGTTTTTGTACATAGTACCTCAGAAATAGATTTTTTCTTGCCAGTATTACTGTGTAAGTTTTCTTTGTTCTTCACTTAACCGAAGCTCGAGTGCCACGAAGCAGGAGTGTAGCATCGTGAATAGCGTCTGCAGGGCATCAGCAGGCAGCGGGCCACGCTGGTAGACAGGGAAGAGCTTCACTGGGAGGGCCGCATATTTCCTGCACAGACATGGGGAGTCCAAGGTGGGGAAAGGGTTTCATGGAGTGGGGTAGGACCAGGTTAAGGGAGAAGAAGATGAGCAGGGGCAGTCAAATAGGGCAGGAGATGGGAAGGGTTGTATCTTGCCAAGGATGTGGAGCAGCCATATTCCTGGGAGTGGCTTGGAGGTTAAGCGGTTGTAGGGTGTGTTGGCGGGTGGGCCAGCTCAGGCAGGAAATAGGGTGGTTGAGGAGGGGAACTGGAGGCATGGAGGAGACAGACTAGGGAGGAACACAGCCAGGAGGGAAAACTAATGAGGCATCCAGAAGAGCCCAAAACAGGCAAAAATAAGGGGGAACTAGGTGGGACAGCAGGAGGGCCACACAAGCGGGTGTAGCAAAGGGAAGGAAGTGATGACTGGAGGAGGGTCAGGCACAGGGGCATGACTAAGACTTAGTCGGAGCAAAGATATCAGCCTGTGGGATGGGGGACTGGACTCATTCAAGGAAAGGAGATTAGCACTGCAAACAGATTCTCAGCATTGGCTACTGTGGAAGACCAGGTCTCAGAGGGGCGGGAAGTTACAGTGAAGGAGCAGGGAGAGGATGCTACAGGGGAAAAGTTACACAGGGGGGAGGCAGTTGGCAGTACACCTAGAAGACACAATGTTGGGGGGGTCAGCGAGGTGATGGTGATGCAGTCTCTCCAGAGGAAAGGAAGGAGCAAGGAGACAGGAGGATGGGGAAGGCTAAGGATAGGGAGAGGAGGGGAGTCAGAGTGGGGGAGGGACACATTTCAGGGAAGACACGGGGAAGTAATAGCAGAGGAGGTGATAGTGTGGTGGATGGAGCAACAAATGAGTACAAAGGGGAGGTTCCACAGACGGAAAATAGTTCAGAGGTGGAGGTCAGTACCCAGGTCATATTTGCAAGGGGGAGAGGACAGGACAAAGGTTGGGGGAGGCAAAGGGAGGTGTGACAGGGGGGATGAGAGGACCCTGCGGTTGGGGGGGGGCAGGGGAGCAAGGGGCAACAAGAGGGTGAGCAGAATAAGCATCACAGAGTCATAATTCTAGGGGATTCTATACTTAAGGGTATAAGATGGGAGAAGGGGTGCCAGAAAAAGTAACATCTGGGTAGAATGCATGCCAGGCATGACAGCGAATAGAGCGGGGCAGCATATGGGCAGATATGTGGGGAAGGTGGAGGGGAAGCCGCACATTGTGGTGCACCTGGGAACAAATGATCTGGAAGGAAGAAGGATAGAGGAGGTACAAGACAGCTTCAGGGAAGTGGGAAAACTATGCAGCAAAGAGGGAACAACGGTAGCCTTCTCAGAAGTTCTGCCAGTGCCAGGGGCTAGTACGGACAGGAAGAGAAGAATCGGTGACTTCAAAAAGTGACTGAGGGAATGGTGTGGGACCAAGGGGTATGGATTGGTGGGGGACTGGGGTAGCACATGGGATAACACAGATCTTTATGCAGGGGATAGGTTACACCTCAGCAGGGCAGGGTCACAGGTGTTGAAGCAGAAGTTGGGGGAGTTCATCAACGAGAGGTATCGTTTAAACTAGGTTGGGGGGGGAGGCATTGGAGCTGGGAATCACCAGGAGAGGGTGTCCCATGGACCTCCACCCACCACAGGGATAGATACGACCTTAGGTGAAATAGTGGTTGAAGTGGAGGGTAAGGAAGCAGGAAGGATAGGAGCAGCGTGGAGAATGGTTTCACTAAATGCTAGGAGCCTGGGGAACAAGATGGCGGAGTTGCAAGCATTGATGGCAGGGAGAGGTGGACATAGCTGCCATTACTGAGATGTGGGCAACCAGGCATCATGACTGGGACCTAATCATCCCAGGGTACAAACTATACCAGAGGGATAGAGATAAAGGGAAGGCTGAGGGGGTTGCCATTTATGTAAGGGAAGGGATCAGATGTAACAGGGAGGAAGGGGAGGAGGGCAGGTCGGAAGTAATCTGGCTGCAGCTACACAGCCAGAAAGGGACCAAGATCTGTCTGGGGGTTGTTTATAGACCTCTGGCCCAGAACGAGGACATTGACAGAGAACTGGGGGAGCAGATAAGGAGGCATTGTGACAAAGGGAGCACAGTGGTGGTGGGGGATTTTTATTTCATTTATTTAGTTTTTATTTGACCGGGTAAGTGCACTAGACAAATCCTGCCTATTTTCAGGCACGGCTCGGGGGGAGGGGGATACAGATAAATGCCAACTGACCTTGAACCAGATTAAGCTGTTTTAATCAACCAGGGGTAGATTGGAGCATCCTAGCAACCACTTGCACCGGGGAACAGATCCTCCTGGAAGCATTCCAGGATGGCTTCCCTACCCAGAGGATAATGGAGCCAATGAGGGAGGGGAATATGCTAGACCTGGTACTGGAAGATGGGGAACAGGTCAGGGATGTAAGGGTGGAGGAACCTCTAGCAAGCAGTGACCATCGCACAGTGTGGTTCTCAGTCAATCTGGGTAGGGAAGTAGACCCACTACAAAAACTAGGATCCTGGACTTCAAAAGGGTGGACTTTGGCAGGATGGGACACACACTGGAAAGTCATATGGCAAGCATCCTTCCAGAAATGGATACGGAACAGAAATGGGCAGTCATCAAGGCAGGACTGGCTGAAGCCACTAAAACTTGTGTCAAGAGCCACAGCAAGAAAGTCAGGACCAAGAAACCAACTTGGATGAGTAGAGAGGTTGTGGAGAAGGTGAGGGAAAAGAGGAATGCATTTTGGATCTACAAGAGTATGTAAAGTATATAAAGAGTATATACAGGAGTACAGCAGTATAGCGCAGTGGTTTAAGGCTCTGAGCTGCAACCTGGAGACCTGGGTTTGAATCCCATAGCGTGCACTCGCATACTGTGTGACCCTGAGCAAATCACTTAACTTCCTTGTGCTCCCACGTCGCACCTGTACACGTTGCACCTGTAAACAAGCTTTCTGCTTAGTGCGTTTCTCCTGGTTAAAGTGATCCAACAGGGCAGAAGACAGAGAAGAATATGTGAAGAAATCCAGAGAAGTGAGCAGAGTGGTAAGGGCAGGAAAGGTGGCTAAGGAACGGAGGTTAACGCAGAGGATCAAAGAAGGAGAAAAGGATTTCTTCCGATGTATCAGAGAGAAGAGGAAGAGCAAGGATCAAATTGTTAGGATCAGGAGGGGAAGTGGGTGGGTGTAAAAGGGGGCTGAGCAGGCAGAAGTACTTAATGAATACTTCTGTTCAGTCTTCACCAAGGAGAGGGATGGGCCTGTACCTGAGAAGAAGGGTGAGGTGGGAGAGGGTGGGGGAGAAGCAACCACGGATGGGGAAATCACGGTGGAAAGGGTGAGGGAAGGCCTTAAGTCCCTAAAGGTGGACAAGGCACCTGGCCCAGACAGAGTCCACCCCAGGGTGCTGAGAGAGTTGACAGAGGTCCTGGCAGGGCCATTGGCGGACCTGTTCAGTATGTCTCTGAACTTGGGGTGCATGCCCAGGAACTGAAGGGAAGCACATGTGGTACCTCTCCATAAGAGTGGGCCCAAGGACGAACCGGGGAATTACAGACCAGTGAGCCTTAATACAATTGTGGGAAAACTGATGAAGACAATCCTCAGGGAAAGTCTGGTGCAATTTCTTAAGGATAACAATCTCCAGGACAGCAGGCAGCACGGGTTTGTCTCGGGCAGATCCTGCCAGATGCATTTGGTTGATTTTTACGACTTGGTTATGAGGGCACTGGACAGGGGACATGCGGTGGATGTCCTCTTCTACCTGGATTTCAGCAAGGCCTTTGACTCAGTGCCACATGGTAGGCTGACCTGCAAGTTGAGGAGTCTGGGAGCAGGGAGGAAACTGGTCAGATGGGTCGAGAACTGGCTGCAGGGTAGACAGTAGAAAGTAGTAGTGGGAGGGGGAGGCATCTGAACCCAGGGCAGTAACAAGTGGTGTACCACAGGGCTCGGTGCTGGGACTGGTTCTGTTTAACATTTTCATAGCCGACATTGCAGTGGGGATTAAGAGCAAGATCAGTCTCTTCGCAGATGACACAAAGATTTATGCGGAGGTAGATGGGGGGGGCAAAAGTACTTCAGCAGGATTTGGCAAAACTGGAGGAATGGTCTCACACTTGGCAGCTTGGTTTCAATGCCAAGAAGTGCAAAGTGATACATTTACGAGGCAAGAACCCAGGGCACACTTACTGGCTGGAGGGTGTCCCGTTAGCAAAATCCAAGGAGGAGAATGGTCTGGGAGTGCTGGTAAACAGGGAGAAGAACCACTCTGCTCAGTACAGGAAGGCAGCAATGAAGGCAAACAGGATGCTAGGTGCATAGCAAGGGGGATTACTTCTAGAAGTGGGGAAGTCATCTTGCCCCTGTACAGGTCCCTGGTGAGACCGCATCTAGAGTAGTGTGTGCAATTCTGGTGCTCCTACTTGAATAGGGACAAACTACTGGAGGGGGTACAGCGCAGGGCAACGAAAATGATCCTGGGGTTGGGGGACAGACCATATGGGGAGAAACTGAGAGAGCTCAATATATGTACAATTTAGGAAAGAAGGGAGAGAGGGGATATGATGGAGACCTTCAAGTACCTGAAGGGTTTGAACAAAGTAGACGCCAGGTGTATGTTCAATCTGAAGGGCGGAAGGGAAACCAGGGGACACTCTATGAAGTTGGAAGGGGGCAGGTTTAAGAGGGAACTAAGAAGGCACTATTTCACAGAAAGGGTGATGGCAGGGTGGAACACTCTGCCAGAGGAAGTTGTATCATTGCAGAGTGTTGGGGGGCTTCAAGAGGGGGTGGGACAGATTCAAGGGGAGGGTACAAATCGTGAGGGGGTGGGAGATGAAGGGAGGGCATATGATGGAGGGGGGCAGTTGCAGTCTGATGGACTGAAGTGTTGCACGCTCGAGCAGACTAGATAAACCGAATGGCCTGCATCTGCTGGCAGTTTCATATGTTCGTATGTTCACTACAGTTTTGTATTTATTTTGTTGCTAAAAATGGCTTTGTTGTAGTTGCTGTTTGCCGTAATAAAAATTCCAACTAGAATTAAAATCCACAACAGGTGGGGTGTTAAGAATCTGAGCTATTCTTAAGCAATAAGGTATGACAGGGAGTGTGTCATGGTGGAATAATAGCCCATGTCGGGGTGGGGTGAAACACGAGGTGTAGCCGAGAGCTTCCACCACCCGAGAAGGGCCCTTGGCCCACCATATCACACCCCCTGGAGTGCCTTATTGCGATTATGAAATGAATCATTTTTAGTAAATTTTATGCGTTTTTAAACATAATAGTTTGAGCTGGGCCGTTGTGCTGGGATAACGGCCCAGCTGAAAGCAGCTCTTGGCCAATCAGAATTCAGCGTTCTTTCTACCTATTCATAATGTAACACAACAGACTGCTTTGGCTGCAACGGCAGCTGCATCATTTGACTTGCAGTGATCAAATTGCTGTTCATCCTGTATTATTTTATTCTTGAGATGAGCAGTGAATCACAGGAAATGTTTCTGACCTAATGGAACTGTATATCAAGCATGAGAAAAATTCAGGTGTAAAAACACTCCATCAAAAACTGACGCACTACTAACTCAGAGCTAACTTTATGCTGCAGGCATTACTGTAATGGAAGGATTGTACTGATTGTACATTCGAGTCCGATAGTGAAAATCTTAAAGCTTGAGTTCCAAACTGTACCTGTAAGCTGAGACTGACAGAAGTGACAGGGCTCATTATTGGGAGGGAAAAAGAGCTATTTCAGTGGGTGGGATGTGTGCCCTTTAACCAGGACTGCTCCCACTCTTCCACTTTTAGAAGGAAAGTTTAGGAAAAAATCAGAGTTTGGGTTTGGCTGTTCTTTCTCTATTTAGTTTTTGTAAATCTCGTTTTGAATGTTCTGCCCTTGCTACTACAGTGATATATCAGATACGTAGAATTTGTCGGCAGATAGGACCAGCAGTTCAGCCAGTCTGCCCCTTGCCTGCCTGACTCGGTGTCCGACCTAATACTAGACCAGATATACTGAGCTGATTGCCCTAATGGTGTCTCAGTACCCTCCTCCCAAGGTTGTCTATACTCCCCTTTCCCATAGACCTCACAGTCCCCTTGTATCTGTCCCATCCATGCTTGAACTCCGTCACTGACTTGGCTTCAGCGATATGCTTGGGCAAACTATTCCATTAACCCACCACCTTCTCTATGAAAAAGAACTTCCTTGCATCCCTTTGGAATCTCTCCCTGGATCCCATCTGTGCACCCGGTTACGGTGCTTTCATGTCTTGTAAATAGATTCTTTTAATCTACCCTGTTAATTCTCCTGAAGAACTTGCAAGTTTCCTGTCTCCTCCTCTCGCCCCTGGCCTCCAGGGAATAAACATGGAGACACTTCAGCCTGCTCTCGTGGGTAAATGGAGTTTAACTAGTCTTGTCAAACACATAAGAAATACTGCCTCGTGCTTACCCATAATAAAAGCAAACTCTCTTCAGGAGCTGCTGATGTGACCAAATGGTTATAGCTCAACAGTCAGTCAGTGTAACTCCATGGGCTTTTTTGTCTGCACCCCTTACAGAACAGCCGGCATCTTAAAGATAACTTTACAAAACATAGTATTTAGACACACTGATATTTCACATTAGTTCAGTAATTCTCCTCCCCATTATTTGTTACTAAGGTCATTTGCATGAAAACAGGATCTCTGCTTGTAGAGTTCATCTATTCCTGTGTCCTTTTCCCTACTTGAGGTCATGCACTGCTTATGACATCACAGTTACTCCCATGACAACA
Source organism: Neoceratodus forsteri (assembly GCA_016271365.2). NCBI lineage: Eukaryota > Metazoa > Chordata > Ceratodontiformes > Ceratodontidae > Neoceratodus > Neoceratodus forsteri. Next base: position 1,721,135,422 of record CM028129.1, on the reverse strand, counting down.
GATTGTGATGTCACAACAACAGAATATGATGTGAAATAGGGAGTAAGTTGTAGAGGCAGATAAACTCTAAGGGATAAAAGATCATGTATTCATACATATTTCCACCATAAAAAATAAAGGAAGAGAACTCTATAGAAGATACACGAAACAAAAGATTTATTGTATGTAAATATAGTGTGTGGTTTGAGCTTATTGTGCATTGAAATCGCACAACTCATTAATCGTATTGTGCTACTTCCCAAAGCGTTGTGTACATTCTGTTGTTATTGTGCATGTTCCTTATTTAAATTGCCCCCTTATTTTGCACATTCTATATTAAAATGACCTGTTATAGTGCACATTCCATATGCAAATACCCCCCCAGTAGTTCGTACCGACTCCCACCGACTTCTCTGAGTGTTTTCTGTCACAGCAGTTCAAATTACCTTAGACAAGTCGGAATGGTAGGCGCTTCTGTGAAACGAACAAAAAAAATTTCCACCGTGGGTCAGTCAAGTGCGGGTAACTCAAACGAGTCAGTTTTAAAATAATAAATTGCACAAGCCAGCCATGGAAAAGAAGACAAATCAACATAGTGCAGGACAGCTCCGAGGACAGTGACTAAAGTAAGAACCCAACAGCAGTCACTGTGCCTCGAACACCACAAACCAACCACGAATAAAAACCCTCACTCTGTTTTAGTTTCCTCCCACAGATCACTTCTGTAACAAGAAGTACACCTCAAAACTAGGACTTTTCCTTTTTTTTTTTTCTTGGTACACTGCTGCAGATAAGCCATAATTACAATAAAAACAGTAGAGTTTATTGTAAAGCCTATTACACTCTCTGACTCTTTACTTTAGAGACCATACACTATAAAATATGGGTACCCATACGCAACTCGCCTTGTGTTTCCAGCTCAGGGTTGAGATACCAGCATGGACCTCTTGAGCTTCGCTCTTGAAGTCCATATACTGGTATCTCAGCCCCACGATGGAAACACAGGCTCGTTGAGTATGGTAGCCCATACATTATTCCTTATATTATGTTTTCCGAAGCTTTCCTTGAGGTGTCAGCGGTTCTTTAACAAAAACTGTAGTATCAAATTGGACTACCGGCTTGAACAATTTAGTAGCCCAAGAAATGGCTGTCTCTGTGTATTTAAACCCCAGATGTAATCTTGTCCTTCTGTTTTTTCCAGTTCTGGTGACAGTTCCCAGCATGGGTTATACCACAGTGACAGAATCCTTGGTGCCTCCTCATCCTGTAAGAGTAACCAAACAGGTACATTGTTATTTATTTAAAATATTTTTCTTGTCGCAGCCTCTAGGTCCCAAACACCAGCTGCTGCCACACTCCTTGATCTGCACTGCCTGATACGGAAAGCACTGATCCAAGATCAGCAGTAGGGTTCCCTGCAACCAGCCTGACCCCTGAGGCAGTGTAGTCTACTAATTTGAGTACCAAGCTCTAAACGTGGAGACCCAGGCATGAATCCCTCCGCCACCTACTGTGTGACCTTGAGTGAGCCACTTGACCACTGTCTGTTTTATTTTTTAAAGTATTTATCTTCCTCATAGGCTGGCAGGCCCTCGTCATCTTCGGCCTCCCAACCCCATCACCAACTTTTCCTCAGACTCTCCTGGCTCTGGGTGAGTCCTCACAGATTTCCCCTGTGTGGCAGGGCCGTAGCCTTTCTGGAACACACATCCAGATTCCATGAGCCATGTCTAGTTGGTGGTGTCGGGCCTGTGGAGGTTAGAGTCATCATCTAGTCTGTCAGGGTTTTTGTCCATCAGCGTTTTCTCCTCAGGGCAGCTCAGCATGCAGTTATGCACCGTGCATTCGTGCCTCTGCACACACACAGGTATCCACATCAGAGGGCAGCCCTCTTCCTGCTGGGGCATCCCTCCGGTGCTTATCAGTTGGTCTCCACCAGGTGGCAGGCTGGTAGCGGGACGCAGGAACCCCCTTCCTGAGAGAGGAGAGCTGTCCCTGAGATGCTGTATCCTCTCTTCCCCGGCTGACTGCCAGGTAACCCGAGTCCGTTACCGAACTTAGGTTGCCGGTGAAGCACATTCCAAGAAGGCAGATTTTTCTGGCCAGTTTTACAACAGTATCAGTAACCAGCCAAATTTTAAAACAGTATTTTACCTAAAAGTTCTTAGTTTTAATAAATATTTAATTCTCTGAATCTTTCAAAAAACTCAACATGTACGAAGAGTGAGCAGAAGTGTAAGAAATTAGTGGTTTCTCACACCTCCTTAGCTCTAAGAATACTTCAGTTTTGTGTATAATAATAAATCGTCTCTTGTAATAATGCTAACAGATACAATGTTTGGGGGTTTCACTCAGTAATAACTGGACCAGGTCGGCCTATGGCCTTGGTGTTTATTCACACCCCAGGTCTCATTATTACCTCATAAATCCTGTCCACTATAGTGTTACCGTGTAAGTGTTGGCCACTCGGCTGCAGCATTGACTTAGTAGTTAGCATGCACACCGATCCTTTGTTTAATTGCATTTCGCTAAATTATTATAATCCCTGCGATCTGCCACCTCTTGCGCTGGGACAGTGGAACCCACTGTTAATGAGACTTTGTCTCAGTGGGTTATATCCAAGATCCTGTATTGAATAAATCAGTGACATTACCTAAATGAAAGAGCTATCCGTGGCTGTGAATGAGCTGCCTGCAGACAGCTTTGTTCATAGCTGCAGACTGGTGTGTAGAAGCCTCTACTTGTGAGAGACCCAGCTGTGAAAGTTATGCTGTGGCAAGTTGAGACCAGCGTGGGTGATAGTAGAGTGTTCCATGCTGACCTGTACTGGATCACCGACACACTAACAAATACATTTGCACACTCTTGTGTTTTGCAGCCTGACGGTTCTATTACCATGGAAAATGGGATTCTCAGAGTCACTTTTGATTCAGTGGGACGCATGGCATCACTCTATCTAATACAGTCCAAAAGGTACTAATTAGAGTTTTTTTTTCTCTCACTATCCAGTGGGTCAAGCTATCCTCCACAAGGTCTGTATTCCACAACTAACAGAGTAGTCATCACTTTCTTACCCTGTTACATACTTCAGTCCCCTCATTAATTGTCCGGTACGTCCCCTACAGATGGGACAGCCAACTGGAAGCAAGAGTCAGCTGGAATATTCCCATCCAGAGGGCTAAAGGGAGAAGTGGCAAGGGACCCAGACGACAGTGCCATGAGTGGGTGGGAGAGTATAGTGGTGTAGCTGCCTGATCTTGTTTTTTTTTTTTTTTCCCACCTGTATCCCACTGCTACCCCACTGAAATATGTTCTGAAAAGGGAGACCTTTCTGGCCAGTCAGAAGCAGATTGGGACCAGGCCAACAAACCACACTTACAGACACTGACTGTAACTAGCCATACTGGAACTGCATAGAAAAGGTCACCGCATCCTTTGTCGTCTTCCTGCATCACAGTGGGGTGGGGGGCAGGATTTCAGTCCTCTGCCCAGAACCTGGGTATTCTTGCCCACACGACACCCCTCCCTCCTCCACACATGCATCCACAAGGCAGTTGTGTGACAGCAGGAGCCAACCGGACCCTCTACGCTGCTCATGCCACCAGATATGGTACTGCCCAGGCTTGGGATGTGAACCTGGAGCATTAGAAACATGCTGAGCTGCAGTGCTTATTATTATGCCATCAGGTATCTGAGAGTATCTTTTTATTATTACTTACATTTTATGCTGCTTCTCTGGTGTGGCCCCTATCCCCCAGGTTGGGCCCAGTCCTGTACCCCTCTGCCCATGCCTCTAGCCCTACCCCTCTGCCTTCAATCCCATTAGTGCCCTCCATGGCAGTATTTGGTCAAGTCACACACACACACCTGAGCCTCCGGGGAGAGGCAACAAACACTGGGTAGAGAGAGCACCAGCTCTTCAGGGTTATCTTTTGCTTTTCCAAGAATTAAACTTTACTATTGAGTCACACTAGTGGGTCTTAGCTGAAGGCATTAAGACCCTGCGGGAACCAGAACTTTTCAGGAGGTCTGGCGCCGAGGCAAGCTGCGCACATATGCGGGCGCTGAGAAGGGCCTCATAGCACAAGGCTTACCTTGGTACCAGCCCTCAGTCTCCTTACTTGCTTTTTTCCCGCCATCAAGTGCACATCAGTGATGATGTCACTCACCCGCAGGATTCAGAACTTTATGTCTATACATATATCTTCAGTTCTCTCAGGTTTACTTTTTAAAGCTAGACTTTGTTATTTTTATGTCAGTTTATTGATTTTATGCAAATATTTCAGTCAGTCTTTCACAGCCCTACTGAGTCAATGGCCGACGATAGTAGGGATCCTTCTCAAGCAAGCTGCTCTGGCAGGGCAACAGGGCTGCGTCTGGTCCACTTTAACTGTCAGGGAATGGTTATGACAAGAGACAGTCCAGTGCTCGGGAGGAAGGACAGTCCTCCCACAAGCACAGAAAGAAGCCGACCTGTTCCCGATCCTGGTTAGGTTCTCTGCACCGCTCAACCTTGAGTTCTTCCTCTTCCCATCTGAAGGGGAAGAAGCAGTACCCCTTGAGGTTGCCCTGTACGAGATCTGCTACGAGATCCTCTGTTTCCCAGAGTCGAAGACCCTCACCAGTGCTGTTGGCATCAGCGGTGGCTTCTGGTATTAGGAGGTCAAGGTCTTGGGTCAGCGCCCCTCTCTGTCTGTAAGTGGGGACTCCAGAAGGCAGTTCTACCATTGAGCAACTCTTATGGGGCAATGGGTGCAGCATCTGGCGTGTTTACCTCTGCCAGTCATTTTATGTCTGGGTTCTTGTGCTATGTGTCTCACCAGCCTGCTCTCAGCAGGGGGCTATTATAAGAAGGCTTGTAGAGGTGTGGTAGCCTCATTGTCATCAGCGTACTGTATGGAATGCATCAGTGTTGATGGGGAAACACAGCAGAGGCCAGTGGGAAGAAAGCTTGCAATCTCTTCAGCCCCCTCAACCCAGTCTGATTTTATTTAAAGCCATGCCCTTTTCTTGTATGTTTTATTTTCCCTGTGTCGCATATCTCCAACTCCCATCAGGCAGTGACCTACCAGTCAGTTCCACAGGGTGGCACCCATGCTGTTGAGTCCAGCTACTGGCACCGGGGACACCCCCTGAGAAAAGGTCTCTAATCGCAGCCCCGGAGTCCCTGTCTTCTCTCCCTGTGCTAGCTAACCGGTGCCTGTGTACTTGGTTTAAACACACTGTTAAAAAGCATGTTACAAAGCCAGCCCAATAGCTTAGCAGTAGTGCCACAACTTGCTGTGCCTGGGAATGAACTCGAGTTGGGGGCTGGCCAGGGTGTGGAAGGATAGAGCATCTGAGGGTCTGCTCTCCCACGGGTGGGCAGGGATGCATTTCCCATAGTACGCCTGACATCCAGATGTTGGTGGGAGTCATGGCAGCCCAGCAACGGATGGGACACCGACAGACATGCACTGTGTTGATGCACATCAGACATCAGGGGAAGAAAACTAGAGGAAAACACCTTGCCAGGTGGTGTGACAGGGCTGGCACACTGAACTGGATCCTGCTTCAGGGGGTTGGGCAGACACTTCTACCCCACCATGAGGAGAAAGTTGGGGTATCTCTGCATACGCACAGGGATGGTAGCTAACTGGGTTGGAGGGAGTCATTCAGAAAAGGTCAGCAAAAGACAAAGTAGCATAAAGACAGTAATAACAAAGCATGTTGCAGCGCTGTCTCTGTGCCCTACATCAAGCGAGACTTGTATTCAGTGCAGTGCAGTTGGCTTTTGCATGGTGGGTACATGAGCTCGTTACTTTAATTCAGGCTGGATGTGGCACATTTAATGTATTTTACTTTTCTATAAAACATTGTAGGTGATGGCACATAATTCCCTAGGCACGCCTGTTCTCAGAGGGTATGTCATTCTGTAAAGGCTCATGGCTACTAGTGGTCATCAGTGCAGAATTTGAGATGAGTTGTGTTTCTGTGGGATTCACAGGGTTAAAGGTTTTAAATGACCACTGTTGTGTTTTCCAGAGAATCGGTGGCTGAGGCTTGTTTTGGAAACCAGTTTGTGATTTTTGATGACATTCCCCTGTACTGGGACGCTTGGGATGTGATGGACTATCACCTGGAAACAAGGTTAGTCAAAAAGCCTCCGTCTCATATCCCAAGGTTTAATAGCACCTTGCTAGTACGCTTCAGCTCCAAGACTGTTCCTTTAAGTAAGTTTGTTTAAACTCTGTAAATGTATCTCTAATATCTTTTAGTGTCTCATGCCTCATTTCAGTCTTTAGCTTCTGGCTGTTGCGATGTTGGAAGCCGAGTTCAAAGCATTAAAGAGCAACTCTGCACTTCAGCATACACTTCCATAAATTTTTTAGTTTGTTTCTCCTACCTGGCTCCTGCTCGGCCTTCCTCATCTGATCACCCCTGTTATACGGCCACTGTCCAGTCTGCCCTGGCTCCTGTAGGGCCCTTGCCTTCTACCCCCACGGATTGCCCCCGTGGTGGGGTGGTGCTCCCACCAGGTCCGGATCCAGTTTTTGGCGATGCCTCCGAAGCCGGGTGTCCCATTTGGATGGTCACCAAACCACTATGACCTGGGGCACCATTTTCCCTGTTCTCACCTGTGTGAGTGGGGTGTGCAGTGATGCCAATGAAGAGGGTGTGCACGCGTCCGCATGCACTCCTCCTGGTGCCTTGCCCCAGCTCAGCTCCTTTATGCACAGCATTGGTGCACCATCCCCAGCTCCACTGGGGGCCAGAAGCACACAGATAGCTGGAGTCCCCCCCCCCACGAGAGGGAGAGGGAGAGCAATCCCTCAGACGCTCAATCCCTCTCCTCCCCTGCCGACCCCTGGTGGCCTGAGTCCATTCCCGAACCCCGGTCACCGGTGTGGAGTGAGGTATGATGTCCAGCGCCTCAACCCTCAGCGCCACCAAGCCGGCTCACTTCCATAAATTTGATGTTTCAGATATTACAATTAGAGAATACTTTTTTTTTATTATTTTTAATGTTTTTTCCAAGGTTACAGCATATCTTGATAGTCTATCCAAAAAGCCTATATAAAAAAAGCATTTGCCTTTCTCCAGTTAACCTCACGGTGCCTTTGTGACATCACAGTGCCTTTATTTGTGACATCATAGTGCTCACCATGACAACAGACTGTGATGTCACAGGCAGCAACTGTGAGGTCAGCAGAGAAGAGTCAGATGCATATTAAAGACTCAGTGAAATAAGTACTGCATTACTTGTAATACTTAGTAGACCAACATCAGGGAGAAGTAAAAAAAAAAAAGAACTAGAGAACACAAGTTAAAACATACTAGTGGTTTTAAGCTTTTTATTATAGTACAGCGTTGGTCTTTAAGTACTCTGAATGGCTTTAACGTTTGAAATATATATATTGGAGACAGCATGGATGTTTGCGATCTACAAGGTGGTAATTTCATGGAGTGAAGAAGGAGACTCAACAATTCACAAGGCCAAAGACTGAGCGGCCTTATGCCCGCAGCATCACAGGATGAAACTACCACCGAGTTATTCATAGGCATCAATGTCTGATTGGTTCTGTTACATGATTTGTGGAGTATTAAGACATTTGAAAAGTACAGAGTGCAGGTGTGAGTCTGTTATTCACAGTTCACACATTAATTCTCAGGTGTGATGCTACACCCATGAATAACAGTGTGAGCTGTAAATAACAATGTATGAACTGCCGGCCCAGCAGTGGGATTTCCGCTTGCGACGCTGGCGACCCGGGTTCAGGAACAGACCCGGATCGTCGGAGGGCTGGCCAGGGGGAGAAGGATTGAGCGTCCGATGGGCAGCACTCCTTCTCCGGGGGGAGGGTGCGGGCAACATTCGGAGCTCTGGGGACTCCTGGCGGAGGCCGGAGAACCATGCCGTCGACGCTCAAATGGGGAGGCGGGCAGACGCTAATATTGCATCGCCCCCGCCTCTCGGGAGGGAATATGGGAGGGAACAAAATCCCACGCCTATGCTCTCGGTGACAGCTGTTCCCCAGGAAAAGCCTGATTGGCCACGGAGCCGTTCCCCAACCAGTCACAGTTCCAGCGGTCCGATAGGGGTCGGAATCGCGGGCCCCACCCCTCTGGGGTAAGCCAGGGATGACCCGGGAGACGGCAATATCCGTGGCCGGGCTCCAGGGGTCCGTGACCAGAGTCGATGGTCGACGAGAGGCGTGGGGAAAAAACAGGAAAAATTAAAAAAAAAAAAAAAAACAATGTATGAACTGTGATTAATGTTTCTAACTTCCCTGAAATCTTCAAGTAATCCAGCTCAACCATCGTATCATATCGCCTAAGTTCTTGCCGAAGGTGATGTCCATGCTGACTCTTAATCAGGACATTAACCTTCCGGTTTATTATCCGGAGTTTGTCAGTCAAGGTGAAGCACTGTTGCACGCCTTGGACGTTCACAGGATTTTGAGGTATTACCTCCACAGGACCCGCTCCTCCCAACTTTCAGACCAGTTGTTTGTCTCATTCGCCAAAACGAATGCTAGGGGCTGCTATTTCCAAACAATCACTAGCCCGTTGGCTGGTGCAGTGTTTTATTTTCTGCTACCAGCATCATAATAAACCACTTCCGGGAACAGTCAGGGGCCACTGTACCAGAGCAGTGGTCTCTTCCTTCACAGCCTTTAAAAATGTCTCTTCGGCAGATATTTGTGCTGCAGCTACACGGAGTTCAGTCCACACTGTCATCAGGCATTACAGCCTGGACATTGCATCCAGAAGGAGAGCAGGTTTCGGACTAGCAGTCCTGCAGAGCCTACTCTCTTAAGTGCTTTTTTTCAGCTTCAGCTGTTTTCAGCATCTCTCCCTACCACCCTCTCAGATCTGGGTCTATCCTTGGGTACTGCTTGGGACTCAGTCCTAATGGTATTACCTGCTGCAAGAGCTCCACCATCGAAGTCAGATAGTACAGTTACATAAGAACTTACCGTAACAGTAGATCTTCAAGAGGAGCTCTTGCAGCAGGTGGTTTTCCCACCCTCCATCCCCATAGAAACATAGAATTTGACGGCAGATAAGGACCGCTTGGCCCACCCAGTCTGCCCATTTCCCTACCTAATGGATAAGCTGCAGATCCTAGTTAACCAGCACCCTACTTCTTCCTACCCCAACCCCCTAGAATTGCCTTATGGCTGTCCTATTCATGCTTGAATTCCACCACTGTTTTTGACTCCACAACCTCCTCCGGAAAGCTGTTCCATGCATCCACAACCCTCTCTGTGAAAAAATACTTCCATACATTACCTCTGAGCCGCCCCTCGTCTATCTTCAAATTGTGCCCCTTTGTTCTTGCACACCTCTTTTTCTGAAAGATGCTACCCTCTTGGACTTTGTTGAGTCCCTTGAGATACTTGAAAGTTTCTATCATGTCCCACCTCTCCCTCCTTTCCTCGGGGCTATACATATTAAGCTCCTAAGTCACTCCTCATATGTCTTCTGGTGCAGACCCTGCACCATTTTAGTTGCCCTCTTCTGGACTGCCTCCATCCTGTTTATGTCTTTGCAGAGATTGGGTCTCCAGAACTGCATGCAGTACTCCAGATGAGGTCTCACCCACTGTCTGTACAGAGGGAAAACAACTTCCTGTTTTCTACTGGTGATGCCTCTCCCTATGCATCCCAGTATCCCCCCAGCCCTCCTTACTGCCCTCTCACATTGCTTGTCCACCTTTAGGTCATCTGATATGACGACCCCCAGGTCCCTTTCCATTTCTGTTGTTGTTAGTATCTCACCCCCCATTGTGTACTCTTCCCCTGGGTTTCTGTTTCCCAGGTGCATTACCTTGCACTTCTAAGCAATGAATCTAAGTTGCCATACATTTGACTATTCCTCCAACCTTGCAAAGTCCCTCCTCATCCTTTCCACCCCATCTTGTGTATCAACTCTGTTGCAAATCTTTGTGTCGTCTGCAAAGAGACATACTTACAAGAATTGTAATTTTGTTTTTATGTCACCAGAACATGGTGGGGACTTCCTGCTTGGTTCTTCAGTTTGGTTTTTAGCCGGGTCTCCGGTGGGAGAACTGAGATGGTGCCAGGGGACCACCCCCTATATACCACGTCTGATGTTGGGCGTAGCCGACATCAGGGGTGGTCCCCTGCCTCAGACTTCTAGCTACAAGTTTTCCGTGAGGTCCTGATACTTGCTGGCTTCAGTCCTAATGATATTACCAGCTGCAAGAGCTCCTCTCGAAGATCTACTGTTACGGTAAGTTCTTACGTAACTGTACTTCTAGGAGCGTGGATATGTTGTTCATCCACACTTCTTGGCATGCCCCTTTCCCCTTTAAATCTTACTAGAAGTCTTCAAGCTGGCTCCTCCCACCCACCCGGGTGGTAAATACCTCGGCTCCACCCCATGATGCCAGATCTTCCTTTCTGCTGGAAGATACAGGTTCCCTCATGCTCTTGCAGCAATTCGTAGGCCCTGGATTCAGTGCATCATTTTTGTGCCGAAGCTTACTTTAAAACTCGTTTGAGTTAGCGATTCCAATTTTACCGCATCAGACATGGAGGAAGAATCTTCCCCCGGATTTCGCCGGTGCCCCTGCGGCCAAAAGATGTCACGCACTGATCCTCACCTAACGTGCGTTTATTGCCTAGGTGTCGGACATGACACCTTGTCGTGCACTTTTTGCCTGGCCTTTCATCCCAACGTCCTGGACGACTGCTTGGCGCGTTTAAAGCTGGGGAGACCGGAGAAAAGGAACCCGCCGGTGAAATCGGAAGGAAGCGAGGTGGGTAGTTTCCGTGGCTGCGGGATCCGCCGAGCAGCTGGAACAAATGAAGGCATTTGAGGAGGAAGCAGCTCAAGCTTTGGCCAGTCGAAGCTTTTTTGTTCCACTTAACCTTGGCTCCACCTTTTTGGGCTCCTTCAGGGAGTTGTGCCAGTCTCTCCCCACCAGGGGTGGAGCCCTCGAACTCGCACTCCTCCGCCCTTGGAAGAGGGATAAGGACCCTGGGTCTTCGTCCAAGCAAAGACATTCTTGGGACCGAGAAAGGTCTGAGTCCCAGGAACATGCAGTCTCAACTTCAGTCGAGATCGCATCCTCGGCCGCCGGCTTCACGGATCTTCCGTCTGGCCAGGAGACCGAGGAAGTGGCCCATGAGGCTGAGATTATTCTCGACCCAATCGACCCTCTGTCGCTGACCCCGGTAGACGACTCTTTGGAAAGGACTCCCGTCCTTGTCTTTCCTGATGAGGAGACCCAGCCTGCTGGCGTCCCCATTCAGGACCCGGTTCCAGAGCCTCTGTTTTCACCGACCCCGGTGTCTCCTGATCGACCGGGTCGGCCCACCCGATCTCGGTCAAGATCCAGAACCCCCTCGACCCATCAGCCGAGGAAACACAAACATTCAAAAAAGAGGTGCCACAGGTCTTCATCCTCCTCGGACGAGGAGAAGCTTCGGCGGAAACTCCGTCGACACTATGAAGACCTCATGTGGCAACAGCTGATTTTGTCTGGGCAGAAGCCGGCTCTGCCGTCTACCCCGGCTATCACTAGGCTCCCACCTCCTAGGCCGATGCCGACCCCTCTGGAACCGAAGCTTTTGGTTCCCGTGCTTGTGGAGCTGGCCCATGTACCGGTTCGGCCTGCCTCAGTCTCTCCACCGATTCTGGTGAAACCACCGCCTAAGCAGCCTCAGGGAGGGGCTTCCTCAAAAGAGGAACGAACAGACACTGGGCTTCCCCGACGCCTGTCGATAACGGTCTCCCCCGATTGCCCTTGGCGTATCGAGGGAGACCTAGGCGGGAGGCAGTCATATCCCGATTTTTCGGACTCAGATGCCACTGGATTACATTCCCATCCCAGGGATGATGAGTCATCCATGGCAGGACTGGAGGAAGGCCCTTCCTCTTTTCAGGGCATTCTCTGCCTGATCTCCGAATCCACCAGAATGTCCCAGGAATCTATCCAGAAAAAGGCAGAGTACCCCCTTACGGATATCCTAAAAAGGGGGGATACCTCAATGGAGGCCTTTCCAGTGGCCAAAGCCATTGTTGGCCCGGGCCTTGAGCTTTGGCAGTGTCCGGCTTCCTGTCCAGCACCATCTGCCCACATGGCCCGCAAGTATGCGGTGCCCATGGGGTCCCTGTCGGGGTTCACAGAACACCCTTCGGCCAGGAGCCTGGTGACTGCCTCTGTGTTCAGGTGTACTGGTAGTTCGGCTGACACTGACCGACCCCTGGACAAGGAGTCCCAAGAATATGGACCACTCTGCCCATAAGGTCTATGTGGCCTCTTCCTTAGGCCTTCGTTAGGCCAGCTCGGCTGTTATCATGGCACATTTCTCTCATGCCCTTCTGGGGTCATTAGACAAGGTCCTCCCTCACCTTCCCACTGACATGCAGACCATGGTCAAGCAGGTCCATGATCAGGGCCATGCTGTTGCAAAACAGCAGCGCCAGACAGCCCTGGACATAGGTGATTGCTGTGCCCGCTCTTTAGCAGCCGCAGTGGCCACTTGCCACAGGGCTTGGCTGAGGCTCTCCTCCTTCCCGGCAGACACTCAGCATAAGTTAGCTAACATGCCCTTCCTAGGCACCGACTTGTTCGGTCCAGGAGTAGCCAGTCACCTTCAGCACATAGAGCAGTCCAATGCCACCTTGGATGAAACTTCTGTGAAAGGTTCTTCGGGCAAGAACCAGCAGAAGAGAAAGAAGAAGCCATTTCGGCACTCTTCCCTTGCGACCAGACAGTCCTCCTATCAAGGAGGTCTGCAGTATCAGCAGCAACAGCAGCAGGCTCAAGCTTGGTGCCCATGGCCCAAGCTGGGTCTCAACAGTCCCGTAAAGGAGGCCGAGGTGCATGTCCATGAGCCTCCTCCTCCTCTAAGCCTGCTCAGTGACGGGTTGGGGGTTGCCATGCCTACACCTACCACACCAGTTCTGGGTCCTCCCGTGGGGGGCTGGCTCCGCCACTTTCTTTCTTCCTGGTCCAATATCACCTCGGACAAGTGGGTTCCCGAAGTGGTTGGTCAGGGACTGCCCTTAGAGTTCGAGCAGTACCCTCCCAGCCGAGCCCGTGCCCTTCAGGAGGAAAGGATCTCAGCTTGCACTCAGTCGGCTCTTCGAGACAATGTAGCTCAGCTCTTCCGCAAGGAGGCAGTAGCTCCAGTGCCGGATCCTCCCACAGACCCAGGCTTTGTGTCCAGGTACTTCCTGGTGGTCAAGCGGACGGAAGGTTGACGCCCCATCCTAGATCTCCACGACCTGAATCAATATCTCAGGTTCCACACCTTCCGGATGGTAATTCTGAACCAGATCATACCATCCCTGGAGTGAAACATGTGATTCTGTTCACTGGATCTACAGGACGCATTATTTCATGTCCCAATCCGTCCATCCCATCAGCGGTTCCTCCGCTTCAGGATCGATGGGACCCTGTACAAGTTCCGAGTCATGCCGCTCAGCCTGTCATTGGCCCCACAGGTCTTCACCAAGTGCATTGCAGTGGTGGCAGCCCACCTTCGGCGTCGAGGAGTCCGAATTTACCCTTACCTCAACGACTGGCTCTTGGCAGGTTCCTCCCTTCAGGAGGTGGAGAGGTCCGGTGATCTGGCTCTCTGAACCCGCTCCCAACTTGGCCTCCTGATCAACGAGGCCAAGTCAGAACTCGTGCCTTCTCAGGTGATGGGCTTCATCGTGGAGAGCTCGACTCCTGTCAAGCCAGAGCTCGGCTCCCAGCGGACAGGGCGGAGGTTCTCTCTTCCTTTGCCCAATCATTTCTGGTTGGGCACTTGCACCCTGCCCGGGACTTTCTGCGCCTTCTGGGTCACATGGTGGTGTGCACCTCAGTGGTCTGATGGGCCGGGTGGCACATGCGCCCCCTCCAATGGGAGCTGGCTGCCCAGTGGACTCAGTGCCACGGTCGTTTCGACCAGCTGATCACTGTAACCCAGAAGATGTGGGACGCTCTCCAGAGGTGGGCCGCCCAAGACCATTTGCAGGAAGGGATCCCGTTTGTCCACCCCGAGCCGACAGTCCTTCTCACGACCGATGCCTCTCTCACGGGCTGGGGAGCCCACATGGGGGACAGCAGGGCCCTTGGGTTCTGGACCTCTGAGGAATCCCGATGCCATATCAATCTGTTGGAGCTCAGAGCAATCAGACTGGTACTGTCAATTTTTGCTCCTCAGTTCCAGGGTCAAGTGGTTCAAATCTAGGCGGACAATACCACGACCATGTACTACCTCAACAAACAGGGCGGCACGCACTCCCGTCTGCTGTGCAAGGAGGTGCTCTGCATCTGGACCCTCGTAAGCTGGTTGGAGGTGGATATCCTAGCCATCCATGTGGCAGGAGCCTCGAACCAGCTGGTGGATGATCTCAGCCGCATAGGCCAGACATCCCACAAGTGGTCTCTCCATCCAGAGGTAGCTTACAGTCTGTTCTCCCATTGGGGCAAACCATTGCTGGACCTGTTTGCCTCCAGGGGAAAACACCAAGCTGAGACTGTTCCATGCCTGCCCCCGTCAGCAGGGTTCGCTGCAGGGGGATGCCTTCTCGAGGCCGTGGACCCCAGGCCTCCTCTACGCCTTCCCTCCTTTTCCCTTGATCCACAAGGTGTTACTCAAGGTGAGGAGGGACAAGGCGAAGGTGATCCTGGTAGCCTCAGATTGGCCGCACCAGTTCTAGTATCCAGATCTCCTCAGCCTCAGCTGCAGGCCTCCGGAGCGGCTTTGCACACACGCCAGGACCTGATATCACTGAACCAGGGGAAGGTATTCCATCTGGACCTTCAATCCCTGCACCTCACAGCCTGGTACCTAAGCGGCTAGAGTTCCAGGCTCTGGCTCTTTCCGAGGATGTCTACACCGTGGTGGAGGCTTCTCGTAAGGAATCGACCAGGAAATGTTATGCCTTCAAATGGAAAAGATTTTCCATTTAGCATCAGGGTAAGAGTCTGGACCCTTAGCCTGCTCTGTGGCTGACATTCTCGACTGCCTTTGGTCTCTCTCGAAAGGGGGTCTGCAATCATCGACCTTTGGGGTGCACCTGGTAGCCATTTCTGCTTACTGGGCACGGGCCGGTCAGCCGACATTGGCGCAGGAGACAGTGGTTGGGCGCTTCTTCAAAGGCCTGGATCACATATCCCCTCTGGTGTGTGAACCTCCACCTCTGTGGGATCTACTGCTGGTTTTGGCAAAGCTCATGGGCACGCCATTTGAACCCATGCACACGTGTGAGCTGTCACACTTGTCATGGAAGACGACCTTCCTGGTGGCTATCACGTCAGCCAGAGGACAGGGGAGCTCCAGGCGCTTTCTGTGGACTCCCCTTATTTGGTCTTTTACAGGGACAAAGTTGTCCTGCGCCCCAACCCGAAATTCCTTCTGAAGGTGGTGTCAGAGTTTCATCTTAACCAGGTGTTGACTCTGCCGGTATACTACCCTAACTACACCTCAGACACCGAGTACAGGCTCCATACTTTGGACTTGAGATGTGCTCTCTCCTATTATAAGGAGAGGACGGCAGAAATTCACAGAGAGGTTCACCAGCTGTTTGTCACCTACGCTGAAGCCGCTTCTGGCAGACCTGCAGCCAAACGGACCATAGCAAGATGGATTACATCATGCATAGGTCTGTGTTATGAGTTGGCGGGCAAGGAGCCTCCCAGAGGGATAAGAGCTCACTCTACCCACCAAAATGCTGCTTCCAGGGACATCCCTATCTAGGAAATCTGTCGGGCTGCTACCTGGAAGTCAGCAAACACCTTCATTACCCACTACCACATTGACCTTGAGTCACGCTGGGATGCTGGTTTTGGGGCCTCGGTTCTCCAATCTTTATTTCCCAAGTAGGGGGTGTGCACCTTCCCTCCCTGCTCCCAGAGAACTGCTTGGAGTCTGCCAAGAAGTGTGGATGAACAACATATCCATGCTCCTAGAAGAACAGGTTACACACCTGTAACAGTAGTTCTAGGAGTGGTATATGTTGTTCATCCACACGCACACCTGACCTCCCCGGCTTCGGGCGCACAACCTTGCTTCCAGCAGGCTAAGATCTGGCGTCATGGGGCAGAACCGAGGTATTTACCACCCAGGTGGGTGGGAGGAGCCAGCTTGAAGACTTCCGGCAAGATTTAAAGGGGAAAGGGACATGCCAAGAAGTGTGGATGAACAACATATACCACTCCTAGAACTACTGTTACCGGTGAGTAACCTGTTCTTTTGAAGCCAGTTTCCTGGCAGCATTGTGGCCTCAACACAAGGCACTGCAGGTTCTGCAGTGGATGTGGGGATACGTAAGCTTGGGACTACTACTGAAGATGGTGGAAAAGGTGACCACTTTGCATCTTTAGCACATTACAAGATTATCAATGTATTTTTGTGTAGTTTTTATTACTTTTTAAGCTCAACTGTTAACTTTAAAACTCACACCCACTTTTCTTAATCCAAGTTGCTGCACTCCATCCATCATAACTGCTGTTATCTTGAGGTAAGGTAACCATGTTGCTGTGAAACCATGCTGTAGCCTACTTCCGAACGGAGCTGGAGCACAGTTTTGAACATGGATTATAGCTTGTTTTTTACTGTGCTACAATCTGGACCCAAACTCATTAAAATGGTTTAAAAGATAGTGTGGACAAGGCCTAAGCACTTCATATTACATTTTGACAGATCAAGGGATTTGTGTTTGTATAAGTTCACTGTTTGTCTCCTCTAAACAAACTCATCACTTTTTTATGCTGAACATGGCTTCATTGATCATCTGGCAAAATAACCCAAGGAACTAAGAGCCGCAAAGACGAACGAAACAGCTGATGCAAAACCGCCACTTTTGAAACTAATGGTAGCTTTTTTACACAGTCTGCATCACCTGACATTTAGTATGTGCTCATCATTGTACATGGGTGCGACATCACACCTGTGTATAATGGAAAATTCCTAAACACAATTTTGAGTTAGAAACAAAAGCAATCAGTAATTAATACATGATAAGTATTTATTTCTTTTGTATCGCAAACAGAACATTTATGTTGCTTTTCTTTGCCTATTTTTGTACCTATCTGCCACCATCTTGCCGGGACTTCCTTGCAAATGAGACATACTATACATCTCAAGGGTGAGTTATTCTGGTTAAAGAAGAAGAACACTGAGCCTGTACGGTATGTCTTAATACTGGTTCATATTCTGTTATTGTTCCATCCTTACTGTTCTTAAAGTAAATTCATTGGGTGGGGCTGAGAGGGACATGCAAACTACATCACACCATTATAAAACTGTACTGATCACCAGTATGGAACTCAGAAACACCCACAAAGCTTATTTAAAAGGACTGTAAAGATGGAACAATAACACAATTGGAACCCATATTTAAAAAAAAAAAAAGCTTCTACAGGAAACTAGAACTGACCGGATCAGCCAGTTCTCCTTTAAGTATTATATATCACGTGATTGTAGCCAATCAGCAAACAGAGCCACTGTACCTCTTGACCTATGTAGAGTGGTCCTTTGCAGGAATGTTAGGAGTGGCCCTTTCCAAATCAGAGCTAGGTGGAAGAGGGGCTTAATTTAACTTTCGAAATAAAAAAAATTGAAGGATTTTGTAACTTGCTCCAGCTAACTCAAAAGTGTTATAAACTCAGTAGGGTCTTTGCTGGGTGTCAAATGGTATAAGGGACTCCTCTCATGAGGTTTGGGCAGCCAGAACTGCTCAGCTTTCCTTTGCGAGCCTCCCACTGAAACATCACACTTGGAGTGTCATATACCATAAGAGACACCCAGCGGAGGCCCTATTAACTTATACATAAATATGAAACTCTCAGTTGTGACAAATCACTAGACTCGAGTCAAGTAGAAACAAATATGAAATGGGTAAAGCAAGGTGAGCTGTCCTTGGTACTGCACCTGATCTTGTTGCTGTATGAAAGATATCATTCACATGTAGGGCATGAAGTCTTCTGTCTTTCTCAGGTCATTTTAGCTATACTACCACAGTTCAAACTGATCCACCCGTAAACTGGATTAGAAGGTATGTAGCAAGTGGCTCCTGTAGTGAAGATTTCCCTGACATGGCTGATGTAGTAATCCCTTTTTAAGCTGGGGTCTGGCAAGGCACAATGTTAACAAGCCAGAGCGCAGAACAATACTTCACGGGCTAAAGAGAATTAAGACAGAAGACTCCTTGCCTGCCTGTTATAGGAAAAGGAAGTGACATCACCGATTAGGAGACGGGTCCAGCCAATGTGACTTCTCCCAACCAATCTCATAGTACTTAAGAGTGTGTACTGTGAGAGCAGGGGCAAATATTCTTTTTTGTAGTTGCAGAATTAAAAGAACACCGTTGAATATAATTCCTCTGATGGATTTAGGCTGTTAAATTGATTTTGTTACTGCGGACAGTACAAACAAGATGCACCATCCTTCTTCTGCTGTGGTCCTGCTTCTGACCAGTTACATATAACAGACAGGACAGAGGCAGGAGGAGGGCCCAGTGAGTTGTTCAGAGTCAGCCATGGAGTAAACCAGTTGTCTAGCTAAGATTCAAACTAGGATCTGCAGACCACTCGGAGCAATTTCATCTATCATGGCTTCATGTGTATCCAACTGATTTTTTTTTTACTTTGCTTATTGTACAAAACAAAACCAAAAAAAACAGCGTTCAACTCTTTTAATTAAAGGAAATGTATAACTTCAAACCAAAACCCAGTGTATAATTCCACCTTGCTCAAACTCATTTCTAGTACTCTAGGACAGTGCTCCACATAAGGTGAGTAACATTCTGTTTTACTCCTCTGTTTTAAGAAACACTCTTTAGACATTGTTTTTATGAGTACCAATACTCATCCCAACACTAGTAAGTGCTCCACTTTCCATGGAATAGTGCTTTGTTACACCTCTGAGGATTCAAAAGGAGCAGTTTGTGTCCAGGTTTAAAGCACTTGTACCCATCCAAATGTTGTTTTACTCACCATATTTCAAAACTGGTGAGTAAATTATTTGTACCTGTCAGCATTATCTATAGCAGTGGTCTACATGCTGTCGGATGTCAGCACCTCAACAGCTTCCACTTCCACACATGTAAGAATCACAACTAAAGAAGGACTAACTTCATTGCACAAACTCAGCCGCACCTCCGACAAGGAACCCATGTCCAGTGTGTGCTCGTGCTTGAACAACACAATTAAGGGCCAAAGTGTGCCTTGAGCATGACTTGCTCGTGTATAGCTTTTGAATAACCAGCTGAAAGGGTCCTACATTCTGCAGTTTCAGTTGTTTTGATGTTACACTTAAGCACTTTGAGCTGGCATGAATAACACTGCCAATACAATTACAATATAATCACTGTCTGAGGCCGGGGCAGAGAGGGATGAAACTGCAGCGTGAGTAATTAAGAACACATGGGGAACAGTCAGCACTAAGAGCCCTACACCCAAATGTGTGTCTGGTCTGAAATTGCACGGTGACCTGTTGTTAAGACGCCATAATGTGGTAGCCGCAGCAAGGGCAGGAGTGATCGGGGTGATCTGGATTTTATATCGTCCCGCATTCATGACCTGTTGGGCATCCCACAACTTTGTGCCGCTTTCACGGCATGCGCCCCCCCCCCGGGAGTTTGTTATATTTCTTTCGTTGGGGGCGGGGGGGCAAAGCCCCCCACAAAAACTAAGTTTTTCTGGGGGTGGCGCTGTCAGTTTAGGGTGCCGGAATGCCACCCGTGATAATTCTGGATGACATAATTCCGGCACCCTAAACAGCTTTGCCTACATTGCCCATACACTGTCATGGGTGAACTAAATTGCACTTGCTGTGCAAAAAGCAAAACAAAAAATGACTGCTTACTGCATTACAGTAGAGCATATCTGTTGGAACCTGATGACTCCGAAGCTGACATTTGTTGTGACTAGAAATCCCAGAATCCCTTGCTGCTGATGTCAGAGCTGAGCTGCAGCAGTGGGAAATTCAGTAGCTTGCAGTGCAGATTAGAGCTTTTAGAAGCTCTGATCAGATGTTTGCCGATCCCGCTGTTCTTCCCAGGGCTAAGTACAGTCCTTTGTGATTGAACTTAGCCCTGGGTGACAGCGGAACCAGAAAACAAAAGATCAGAACTTATAAAAACTCATAACATGCACTGCAGGCTATTAAATATTCCACTGCTGCAGCCCAGCTATGATGTCAGCTGTATGGGATTCTGGGATTTCTAGTTAATGACAAATGTCAGCTTCGGAGTCACCAGGATCAGTCAGAAACAATCTAATGTACTGCAGTAAACAGTAAAAAAGATGTTTTTGCACACAAACTGCAAATTGGAACCAGCCCCACACTTGGTTGTGAAGTTTAGTGCTGACTGTTCCCCTTTAAACTGTGTCAGGCCAGCACTAGTGGGAAGCTTAATGGACAGGCTGTGTGCTAGTGGTGGACAATCATTACTCAAGAGAAGGAAAGGAGGACAGAAGGGGGGAAAACCAACAAACTCCTTCCTCCTTCATTTTTTTCTTTGCCCTTCTTTGTAGGAAGCCAGTAATAGAAGTCCTGAATCCTTTGGAAGTTGTTAGCTCTGATGCACTTCGTGGGAGTTTGAAATTCTCTCTTCGGATCAGTGAAAGCAGTGTGATCCACCAGGAAGTCATCCTGGATGCAATGTGCCCCTACATAAAGTTCAAGACAGAGGTAGGGAACAGAGCATGTGTAGGTGTGCATGTCTGTTCAGAGTATCATAAAAAATTTTTATACAATAATCTTAAACAGTAAAAAAAAAAACTTACTCGCCGTGACGAGAGCTGTTGCAAATCTCAGCACATGACAGGAAAAAAGTTACGGTCCGGCACCTCATAACATAAAATCACTACACTTTAATTCCCTTTAGAAAGTCTTGCTTTAGATGGCTAAGACTTGCAGCATACCAGGCATTCCCGAGGTTAGTTTAACTGTTGTTGAAGTTTTTTAACTTGTTAAAGTTGGGACTTTTTTGTCAAATAAATGATATATTGAATTGAAAATTATGACGGTTTCTAATTCTCTTTTTTCATTGTGTAATAGCAGTAGTACATTCCAGGTGTGTGTCATCCATATCATGGGATATTGTCACTTCTCGGGTGCATGACTCACTCTGCCTGTAGCCTCATGACTTACAATGCAACTGAGTCATGACAATATCCCATGGTATAACAGACACTTTCATATATTATTACTTACATTTGTAAGATGGGATTTAAAAAATTGACTGAATGTAACAACTTAATTGGTCGAAACACATTATCTGACCATTGATTAATTTCCTAGAAACCACCCAGTTCATAACTAAGCTACCCTAATCTACCTATCAAACAGCCTGACTAAATACAAAGGAACCCTTTTTCCATTAAAACAAAAACCTTTACCACTTTTTAAATGCAGTAACCCACAACAGGGCATGGGTGTCAAAACGCATTTCCCAGAATCATTTAAAGGCATTTAGTCTTTGTTACCAAACTCACATATTCTGCCTGACAGCAGCCTAACTGCAATGAAGTAGAACCTTTTTCCATTTTATAAAAGCAGTAACCCACTCCAGGGCACATGCTTCTTAAGAATTTGTGCACTTCCCAGATGCATTGAAAGGCGCAGGAGGAATGTTTAGGCAACCAACTTGACCTAGTGGCCTCTGTTGCACTTATTCTTTCTCATGACCAAGTCCTTTTTCTTAAGTATTTTCTAGTCTAACGCCATGCTGCCATAGATCACCACTTCAGTGAAATTCCAACAGAATACAGTTCATTTAAAAAAAGTACAAGTCCCTGTTAGGAGTCGAAGCACATCTCTTGCTAAAGATATAAAAACGAGAGCTCCTGCCTGGATTTGAATTCATTGTCTTTTGATTATCAGCCTGTTGACATTTCCTGTTCACCACGAAACTGACATAGGAGTGCATGCAGCTCCTCTGACCTAGTGACTGACAATCACTAGTGTCATAGAGCGAGAGGAGAGAAGGTCAGGTTGGGTGCCTCAGCAGTCCTGTACCATTAAAAGGCACTTAGCCGTTGACCTTGTGCCTTCCAGTTCACTCGGGGCGTGCATTACTTCTGTAGAATCCCATGCCCTGTCATAGGTTATTGCTTACTTAGATTGCATGTAGCATCTGGTGCTCCCCTCCATTCCAAACAGTCCTTGATGTGCTGTGGTATCCTCCCTGTCCCTGACCCAGTCTGTACTCCCGTTCCCTGACCCACCATCATCCGCTACACCCGTGTGCCTCCAGCTTGCACATGCATGACCAGTTACTGCCTACTTAGAGCAGAAGGTAACTGCAGCTGTTTGCAGCGATATGGGAGCACAGCTGTAAGTGTTGCACTGTATCCCGCATGACTCTGTTGTCTGTTTGCATATTGGCCCATCTCCCCTTACCCTGTGCCCAGTACTCTGTTTGTGGCTACACAGGAAGTCTGCAACCACATTACACATAACTCGACAGGGTGGCACAGTCTACAGCAGTGTAAAGTGATCTTAGTAATCACTGCGCTTCACTCTTTGCGACTCTGCCTTGGGCCTGGTGTCTTTTCCTACAGTTAAAACAAAACTGGCCTGCACTGAGCCAGCTTAGGCCACCCAGCGTGAGGGTAATCCCTGGTTAAGACATCAGCAACTGATCTGTCGGTACTTCAGAAAAAGATCGGCACCTACCCCCTTTATAACTATGATATGCCCGTCCTCCTGCTGGAGAACTTTCCACCGGCAGTGCTTGATTTAGGTTATAAGGTCTGGGGGAGTTATTCTTTATAGTGCCTATCACAGTTGATTTCGAATTTGGCTTCAACTGTTTTTCTGACCTGCAAACCACCTTCAGACTC
This sequence comes from Neoceratodus forsteri, assembly GCA_016271365.2. NCBI lineage: Eukaryota > Metazoa > Chordata > Ceratodontiformes > Ceratodontidae > Neoceratodus > Neoceratodus forsteri. Next base: position 1,721,112,639 of record CM028129.1, on the reverse strand, counting down.
GGGACACCAGGAATTTTTTAGATATATGCAGCTTCAACACTATTTTCTTTAGCTCCCACTGGCAGCATGCACTCTTGCCACCCACCCAGTCATCATTAACTATTTTCTGACTATTTTCTTTTTAAAACACGACCATCCACTCCTATGATTGGTCCCTTCTTGATCACACGGATCCAAGCTTCTGCAGTGAGATGCTCATTGCATCCCTTGGGATGACCACTTACAGGCAGGGTGGCCTCCGTGATATCTGGAGGGCACACATTACTCTTTTAGTAGAATTGATGTAGCATTTATGTCACAGGTGTTGCTCACCCAGACAAGGGGAGTGTCACTGGGTAACATACTTCTGTCTGATCGTGCCCCAGTGACACTGTCCCTGGCATGGGGCAGGACAATGGGACCAAGGAATAAATGGAATTTCAATACATTACTCCAACGGGGGCTTTTGTTCAGTGGCTCCAGGGGGAGCTATTAGGTTACGTCACACTAAATGATACCCTTGACATCTCCCAGGCCATCTGATGGTAGGCTGTGAAAGCAGTCGTCCAGGGAAAGCGGATAGCACACACATCAAGAGTAAGGAAAGAAACGGACAAAAAAACACCTTGGTATATAAGAAAGGGTCCTAAAGAAACTAGAACTGGACATACATCTGCACCAAGATAGGTGGGAGGAACTACGCTCCCTAGTATTCTCTACAACCGGAGCAGAGATTGAGGACATGCTACAGCGTAAAACTGAATATGCCCTGTACTGCTTAAGTCAGACTTACTGGGAGGCTGGGGAGCAGCCCCAGAAGCTGTTAGCTGCTCGCCTTAGGGCCCAGGAAACTGACAAATATGTTCTGGTAGTACACACCGCATAGGGTATGAAAGTTACCTCCTTCCTAGATATTAAAAGTGCATTCTGGGATTTTTACCAACAGCTCTATTCCTCAGACATCCCCCACCCCACGAGCCACTGTGATGATTTTCAAACAGACCTGTCTCTACCGTAGCTCCCCCTGTGAGAACACTGCCCAGTTAACCCAGCCAATTACCCTCAAGGAAGAGGAAGAAGCCATTCCATGTCTGAAGGCAAATCACGGGGGCCGGTTTGCTTCTTAATGAGCTGTTTGTTCTTTTCGGAGGCCTTGGCACCCTGACTAGCTGGAGTGCTCATCAAGGTGTGGAGAAAGGGAATTCTTCCCTCTTCCTTTTCCAAGGCACAAATAACACAGAGTCAAATGGGGGAGCAGGGGAGGTAAAAACCAAAAATAATAATCCAGAATGACCACTTATCCTAAAGAAGTGAGTTTCCACTTCATTTGAGATCCAGAGACTAAAATAGTTTTTGGGCTGGCAGTATAGCCTAGAAGTTAGAGTAATGAGCTGTGAACGAGGTCGGTACATCCAGCAGACCAGACCTGGATTTGATTCTCACAACCTCCACTTGCATACAGTGCGACTCTGAGCAAGTCACTTAACCGCTCAGTGCTCTCAGGTCGCCCCTGAAAACAGGCACTTGTGCCTAGTGGGCCATACCCAGTTACCAAAGACTAAAATAAAATAAATAAAAAATAAAATAGTTCAAACTGATTTCAAACAAATTCCATGCGTTGACTGCCAAAATTCGGTGCTCAAGTAGACAGTTCATGTGACTTGATTGAGTGATGGTAATGCAGGTTCTGGATCCCCAGGTTGTCTGTTAAATCAGGGAGTCGGTGTACTCTATATTTTTACACTGCTCACCTATAGAAAGTCCGTCTAATAAAATGTGGGTTTGCTGCTTTTTTCTTAGGTCAACTGGAATGAAGCCCACAAGTTCCTGAAGGTAGAATTCCCAGCGAGGGTTCGCAGTATGAATGCGACTTACGAAATTCAGTTTGGACACCTACAGAGGCCAACGCACTGGAACACCTCGTGGGACTGGGCTCGCTATGAGGTAAAGGAATGAGGGAGACTGCAGCTGCCTTGGACGTGGGGAATGGGGACATAGGTTTAATGTGAGGCAGTGTACAGCACCACACTTAGTGGTGAGGAATCCAATTTGCACATATACCCTGTGTGGTACAATTAAGTGGGCAGCCCAACCAAGGAAAAGGATTTGGGGATAGTTGTGGACACACAGCTGAAGCTAGGCAGGCAATGAGCTACTGCAGTCAAATGAGCAAACATAATGTTGGGATACGTTGTGAGGACCCGGCCCATCTGTGCAGTGGTAGTGCTACCTCTCGTGACACCAGCGACCCACATTCAGGAATGAGCGCAGGGTGTTGGGGGGAGGAAGATCGAGCACCCGAGAGGATGATGTCCTCCGGGGAGGGAAGGTCACCAGCTGTACTGCTCCACAGCCACCTGGGTGACCACAGGTGGTAGTGCAGTCAAAGAGGCATGGGGGAGGGAAGGATGCAAGGCTGGTGCTGTGCACAATGTATGATTGCATACATGCACATGCACACCCCCGCTGCCTGCATCCTATGGGAGGAGAACCAGAAAACCGGAAATACCCCAGCCAGGCAGGATGAGCACCTGTTCACTACAGGCCCCTCACTCGTGACGTTGCACTCCTCCAATCTGGGACCTGGTCCATGCAGTGAGAGACTCAGTGCGTCACCCACCCACCCCCAGCCAGGGAGGGGTGAGACATGTGGAGGATGGAGTAGAAGGTAAGTCCATGAGAAGCCAGGTGACGAGGCTGGGGGAGCTGATGTGAAGGAGGGCCTGGCTGGAGATTAGACTGCACCTCGAGTACTGTGTCCCTTTCTGGTCACTGCAGTACTGAAAGGACATTGCATTAGTTGAGAGGGTCCATCATAGGGTCACTAAGCTCATTTGTGCCATGGGAGTAAAAGCTATGAGGACAGAATAGGGCTGGTGGTATAGACTAGGAGTTGGAAAAGCAACGAGCTGTGTCTGAACTTGGTACATCCAGCAGACCTGGGTTTAATTCCCCAAACCTCCACTTGCATTCAGTGTGACCCTGATCAAGTCACTTAACATCCCTGTGTTCCCAGCTACCCCTGTAAATGGGCTTTGTGCCCAGTGCACCTTACCCAGTTACCAAAGAATGAATGAATTAATAAATGAATAAATAATTAAAAGACTAGACTTACTCAAATTATTTAGCTCATAAAAGAGAAGGCTGAAAGGGGACATGATCATAGTGTTCCAGATACTAAAAAGGATATGTGGGTGAAGCATACACATGTGTTAGAGCTGACGCATACAATCAGAATACAAGAAGGCATGCACTCAGCTGAGTGGTGGCTAGATAAAGGGAAACTATGGAAAGCATTGCTTCACACAGAGGGCAGTCATCTTTAGGAATAGTCTTCCCGGTGAGAGTGGAAGCTAACACTGTTCAACTCTTCAGAGAAGGATCATACAGATTTCTGAGGGAGAACAGCATTGAGAGACAAAAGTAGAGGTAGCAATGCTAAGGGACATCCCATTACAGAAAGGGCACAAAAGGAGCTAGGCAAAGTACAGTATAGAGTCACAAAGAATAATAGGGGGCTACAAAACATACTGTATGAGGAGAGACAGTAGCAGGTGGTTTTCTCTAGACAAAAATATATTGTGCGGAGATATGACTGAGGTATTTAAGATCATAAAAGGGTGTACAGAACTAGATTAGAACAGAATGTTTAGCAGAACCAGGGTACATATGTTTAAACTAAGGGACGAGACATTCAGGAGGGATTTATGGAAACATTTTTTCACCCAGAGGGTGGCATGGTTGTGGAATGGATTAGCAGAGGAGGTAATCATTTATTTATATTTAAAGTTTGCTAACTGGTAAAATGCACTGGGCCACATGGCCTTTTTACAGACATGACCCGGATATATAATCAGTGCAGATAGTAAGTAAATTGAATTTTATAAAACACTTCGTCCTTAAGGCCCGAAGCTCTGCAAATGGAGTTCTATTAAAACGTGTAAAAACACAGAAACATAATCTCAAACATAGTGGAGTCCCTCCCCTCATTAACATACTAAAATGAGGCTTCATCAACCAGGGAGAACAGCTGAGTTTTAAGGGCCCTTTTAGAAACCTCTGCAGAGGAGATCTGACACTGCTGACTTGGTAGGATGTTCCACAAGCCTGGGGCAGCAACAAAAAAAGACCCTGTCCTCTGAAGATTTGAAATGAGCATTTGGAATCACCAGTAGATTATCCCTTGTGAAGCTGAGAGGATGGTCCAGGGTATATGGGTGTTCAGCATTTCAAGACTAGACTCGATAGCTACCCAAGGGGAAAAGGCGTTTCAGATATTTACTGTTAGAATAACAGGAAGGCAAACTAGATGGGCTGCACAGTCTTAATTCATCCAAACAAACTTGTGTAACATTCCAGCAGTTAACACAAATGCCTGGGGAGATTATTCTTAAATCAAAGGAAGTACTCTGCTTATTTTCCCAAAAGTTCATTCACACAGCAAGGGATCTGTCGGCTTAGCAGTAGCCCTACTGCTTATGACCCTTTGGGAACGAGCCTGGATTGCCGGGGCCAGCTGGGGTAGGAGGATCAAGCGTCCCAGAGGACGCTGTCCCCCGGGGAGGGAGGAAGGGCAGTTGACTTTGCTGGGATACTGCCACCTGGATGTCCCGACGACAGTCCCTCAGCTGGGCCCGGTCGACAGGCCTTTATCTCTGGCCCTGACGCCGGACCCGACCCCTACGCCAGAGCTCCCTCGTCCGGTTCTGACGCCGGATCCTCTTCCAGCGCCGGATCTGGTTGTGCTGGTGCTGACGTTGGTCCCTTCAATGTTGACTGTTCCGACGCCGGACCCTCTGCATATATATACAACGGCGGGTCCGACGTGAGTTCTCCCGATGCCTGATCCGTCATCGGGAATCTACTCTAGGCCCTGAACTGTCCCCCATTACCTCTTTGGGTATCCTGGGGATCCCTACCCGGGGGGGTTCCACTCCTGATTGGAGCCAATTTGAGCAGTTTCATGGATACAACCCATATTCCCCTTATATGGGTTTCCAGGGGTTTTATCCCACTCTGGTTGCCCCTCCTCCTCCTCCCCCCCAGCCTCAACCGCCCCCTGCTCCCCCTCCTCTGGTGGTCCCGGATTTCAAGACCTTAATTCAGTCTTGGTGGCAGGGGGCCAGGTCAGAGCTGGTTACCGATCTAGAAGCCAGACTCCCGTTGCAGCAGTTTCCTAGATCCCCTTCCCTGAGTAGTTCTGTTTGAACCGTCCACATCTCGGGGAAGACTCGGCAGGACGTTCCCTTGCAGGATTTCCATCGTCGTCCTGTTAAGGAGGTGGAAGACAGTTCCGATGGGAGGGAGGACTCCGAGGAGGAGGAACCTGTGGAGGATCTCAAGGATACGAAAGGAAGAACCTCTCCAAAATCCCCTCTGGAGGATCCTTCCTTTTTGGACCTCTTGAAGACCTTAAGAGATCATTTCGACTAGGAGTCGGAGGATCAGGATCCTATGTGGCAAAGACTCACGGAGCATCTGGATTTAGAGTCTCTGCCGTCTATTCCGGTCCCCCCATGGATGGGTCCTCACCAAGACCTCAACACCACCGTCTGGCAGATGCCTTATTCGATACCGGCTGTCCCCAAGAGGGTGGACAGGCTCTACCAGGTGCCTAAGTATGCGCCTTTTTTAAAGGTTCATCCTAAGGCAGACTTTGTTGCCATCTCGGCTGCTCATGACCGCTCCACAGCTCCCAAGCACATGAGCACAACACCTCCGGACAAAGAGTCGAGGCTGATGGACCAGTTGGGGAAGAAGGTCTACTCATAGGCCACGTGCGCCCTTAGATCCCTTAGTTACATGGCCCACATGGTATCTCACCAAAAACAGACCATGGCCAGGCTGGAGGCAAGGGTCCAGTCTATGGACCCATCGCCTCTTAAGGAGGAACTTGCCAAGGATCTCCGCCTCTCCAAGATCTCCTGTAGGCATGCTATTCGAGCCACCTACGACTCCATCGATTCGGTGGCCCATACCTCGGTAACTGCCATTGCCCTTAGACGGCATTCCTGGCTTCGTCTCTCTGGACTCGCCAACGAAGTCCAGTCGGCGATTCAGGATGCCCTCTTCAGAGGCTCAGTCCTTTTTGGAGGAGATACCAAGGACATTATAACGGATTTACAGGACAAAGGTGTCGCCCTTAAATCTGTTAGGTCCATGTACTGATTGGGCACTCAACATCAGCAGCAGCCCTTTCGGAAAAGGACTGGGAAGCAGTGGAAAAACGCTCAGGCGAGACGCCAAGGTAAGCATAAGGCCACGGCACCGCTTACCCTCCCGCTCCCAAGAACCAGCGACTTTCGGAGGGAACTTCTCCCGAGCTCGCCACTTCTTGACTCTTCGGCCCCATTGCACCTCAGTCTCACAACGGTGAGCAGGTGGGGGAAGGTTACTTCCGGCCATGCAGGAGTGGAGGGCTTATCACTTCAGACGAAAGTGGGTCCTGCAACCAGTGCCCGCCGGATTACCATCGAGTTTCTGGAGATTCCTCCAGATACTCCTCCTCGGAGGTCCTCTTATTCTAGGACCAGGCTCTCCTGCTCGCGAGGAGGTCAACGTGTTTTGCTCAAAGAAGCAATCAAGCCAGTTCCCTTCAGGCAAAGGGGAAAAGGGTTTTACTCCCATTTCTTCCTGGTTCCAAAGAAGACCGGGGACTTCAGACCCATTCTCAACTTGAGTCATCTCAGTCAGTATGTGGAGTACAAGAAGTTCCGCATGCTGACGCTCCAGAGCCTTCTTCCTCTTCTGTTGGAGAATCATTGGCTCTGCACCCTGGATATGCAGAATGTCTACCTGCATATCCCTATCTTCCCCAGTCACCGCTGTTTCCTGTGTTTTTGTTTCCAAGGGGAGCATTACCAGTTCCAGGTGCTCCCTTTTGGTCTATGTTCGGCACTTCAGGTTTTCACCAAGTGCCTGGCGGTGGTGGCGGCGTTTCTATGCTGCAGGGGTTTTGCGGTGTTCCCTTACCTAGAAGACTGGCTGATTTCAGCGTCGTCCAGGGTTCTTTTATTGGAAGCTCTGTCTTTCACGCTGGACCTCTTCAACTGACTAGGAATAATGGTCAACGTCTCCAAGTTGTCCCTAGTTCCATCCCAGAGACTGCAGTTCATTGGGGCAGTTCTGGATACAGTCCAGTGCAGAGCCTTTCTTCCTCCAGACAGAGTGGAGACCTTAATCAGCCAGGCTCGCACAGTAGCCTCGCTCAGGACCACTCCCGCCTGGGAGGTCCTGAATCTTTTGGGACTGATGGCAGCGTCCATCACGACCATTCCCCTAGCTAGGCTACACATGAGAATCACCCAGTGGTCATTAAGGGTGCAGTGGGATCAGCTCCTAGATGACCTGGATCATCCGGTCTTGGTCTCTTCAGCGGTCCAAAGGGATTTGCAGTGGTGGGAGGATCCCCACAATCTCTCCCTGGGACTTCTGTTATGAAACCCTGCACCAGTAGCTACCCTCACCACGGATACCTCGAATATGGGGTGGGGGGCACATTTGGGGGATCGTCAAGCTCAGGGCCTTTGCATAGGCCCGGAGCCTTCTCTCCACATCAATGTTCTGGAACTCAGACCCTGATACCCACGGGAACACTGTTGCTCCAAACGGACAACATGTCATAGTTTAGTACATCAACAAACAAGGAGGAACCTGATCCTACCCTCTCTGCAGGGAGGCGACTCGGGTGTCGAACTGGGCATTCCAGCACCTTCTGGTCCTGGTGGCCGTGCACATTCTGGGCGTTCTAAACGTCCTGGCAGACAGTCTCAGCAGAACTCGAACCCTCGCCCACGAGTGGGAATTGCGTCAGGAAGTGGCAGACTGCATCTTCTGGAAGTGGGGGCATCTGGAAATCGACCTCTTCACCTCCCAATCCAATGCAAAACTTCCCAAGTTTTGCTTGCTCATTGCAGATCGCGGTGCTTTCTGGAGCGACACGTTATCTCTATCATGGACAGAGAAATTTTTGTATGCTTTCCCTCCTTTTCCCATTCTACAGAGTTCTCCTCAAACTTCAAGCAGAGGGAGCAAGAATGGTCCTTATTGCTCCTCTCTGGCCGCGACAAATTTTGTTCCCGCTGCTGGAGCAGCTCTCCAGGGAACCACCGGTTCCACTTCCACTGACTCACGACCTCCTGAGTCAGGATCAGGGCAGGTTGGTTCATCCAGGGCTCAGGACCCTGCATCTTCATGCGTGGCTCCTTCAGATGTAGCGATTTCTCGCTTGCGGGTCTCCTCTAGAGTGGCTCAGGTCCTCATTGAGGCCAGAAAACTGACAACCCGTTCCACTTATGCCATGAAGTGGAAGCGGTTTTCGATCTGGGCTTCTGCTCAGGGTTGGGACCCTTTCTCCTGTTCAGCCCCTCAAGTCATGGAATACCTCCTTCATTTATCAGACTCCGGTCTGTCCTATTCTTCTTTGAAGGTCTGTATCTCGGCCATTTCCGCATACCACGAGCTAGTGGATGGTAAACCCGTGGCTCAGCTGGAAGTCTCAAAGACCTTTCTGAAAGGCATCCTCCATCTGAAACCCCCCATCCGCAGCCCAATTCCACCTTGGGACTTGAATTTCGTTCTGGAAAAGCTCACCCTGCCTCCTTTCGAACCGGCCATGAGCTGTGATCTGTGCTTCCTTTCATGGAAGACGCTTTTTCTACTGGCTGTCACCTCTGCCCGAAGGATTTTGGAGCTTCACGCTCTAGTCTGCAAGGAGCCCTATTTGATTTTCCATAAGAACCGGGCGGTCCTTAGGATGCATCAGAGATTCCTTCCTAAGGTGTTATCAGAATCCACACTGAACCAATCAGTAGAGCTCCCGGTTTACTACCCATCCCCTTCTAACAAGGGTGAGGCACTCCTTCATACGATGGATGTTCATCGGATCCTCCAGTGCTGTACTCACCGGACTAAAGAGCTCCACTCTTGTGATCAGTTGTTCATATCCTTTGCCCACGGGTCGAGGGGCAGAACAGTTTCTAAGCAGGGCCTTTCCAAATGGTTGGGCAGCTGCATCAGGTTCTGTTACCAGAAGTATGATAAGTCTCTTCGGGGTTCCATAAGAGGTTATTCTACTAGGGGCATGGCTGTGTCTGTGGCCTTCCTTAGGAACGTTTCCGCAGTGGACATCTGTGCTGCCGCTACTTGGAGTTCTGTCCACACCTTTACCAAACACTACAGTCTGGACATTGCTTCTAGGTGAAGGGCCGGCTTTGGATTAGCTGTCCTGCAGGGCCTTTTGTCCTAGGCTAGGTCCATGCTGGAATCCAGTTGTTCTGTTGAGTTAGCTTCCTCCTCCCTAGTTTTTCTCTTGGTCTCTCTCTGGAGGGACTGCTTGGGACTCTGTCCTATACGTGATGACCTACTGAAGGAACCCTCTCGAAGTAAGATGGTACAGTTACGTAGGAACGTACCATAACAGTAGATCTTCGACATAGGTTCCTTCAGTAGGTCATAATTTTCCCTCCCTCCTACCCCTCATTTTAGGTTTTACAGGGACTCCTAATTCCTGCTTGCTCCTGCTGTATGGCCTCTTCCTGGCTCCGGCGGGAGAACTGGAGGGCGGGTGTGGGGACCGCTCACTATATACAGTCACGCTGACATCAGTCACGTGACGTCGGGTGGGCGGTCCCCCGTCAGGTATTGCTAAAAAAGTCTGCCGTGTGGCCCGATGCCAGGTGGCAGCAGTCCTATATGTGATGACCTACTGAAGGAACCTCTCTCGAAGATCTATTGTTACGGTAAGTTCCTACGTAACTGTACTTTTCTAGGCATGGTACGGTCACCAATTTTCAGGATAGGCGTGATGAGGGCAATTTTCCATTTGGATGGGAACTGACCTAGAGCAAGAGAGCGGTTCAATAGGGCAGTGATGGGATAGGATACTTCTGAAAGGGTCAGCCTTAGTAATTTAAGATCAAGAGAGTCGTCACTGAACCTAGATTTTCTGAGTGCCCTTACCAGGAGGGGGGCAGCATCACACTGGGAAATAACTTTGAGACGTAAAGGGGGCACTTGGGTGGGTGTAGGGGTTGTATTGGGGGTGGGTGCGAAGAAGTTGGCAGGGAGCACGCTGCTGAGGTCTGGGAACAAGGAATTCAGTGCATTTGCTATTATTTCGGGGTCCGTGGAGATACCACCATTGACAGACATCTGGAGGACAGTAGAGGTTTTGCCACTGAGTTCTTTGAGAGAGTCTCAGAATGTGCACCCTGTATCCAAGGAGGCAGTGAGTGCAGCTCATTAGTACTCAGCCTTTGCCCGTCGGACCTTCCAGGTACAGCGGTTCCTGACCTCACAGTAGCCTCCTAGCTGCAACTTCAGCTAGAAGCAGGGACATCCTAGACTCCTTACCAAGGACGTTGCTCAGGCAGCTAGTCAGGGAGCCCACTTGAGATGAGGCAATACTGGACCTGGAGCTTACAAGCACTAACAGTACTGCAGATGTCAAAGTGGGAGGCCTCCTGGGGACCAGTGATCACCCTACAGTGTGGTTCAACATATGGATGGCAGCAGAAGCAAACCACAAAAGGATGAGTGTCCTGGACTTCTGGAGGGCAGATGTTTAAAAAAAAAAAAATGGGTGAATGCCTCATAGACGACTTAGCAAGGGGATGATTGTGGGTGGGTGGAAGAACAGTGGGCTAAGTTAAGGGAAGGCATAGTAAAGGCAACAAGCATCTGTGCAAAGCATGTGAGCAAAAACAGGAGAAAAATAGACCACTGTGGTTCTCAAAGGAGATGGCTGGAAAAGTAAAGTAAAAGAGAAGCATTCAGGAGACACAGAGGGAAGAAGATAGGGAGGTGTGTCGGGAGAAGAAGGGGAAAGCAGGGAAAGTGGTGAGGAGCACAAAGGTGCAAACTGAGGAGAGGATAGCCCAAGAGGTAACTAAAGAGGAAAAGACCTGTTTTTATGTACATTAGAGAAAAGTGGAAGACTAGGAGAGGGATTGTGAGGTTAAGACAGCCAGGAGGGGACTGTTCAGAGGAGGATCAGGAAAAGGCAGATATCCTGAACACATACTTTGTTCAGTCTTCACAGAGGAAGGGAAAGGGCCACATAAAAGCCACAGGAGTACTAGGGGGAGGGAGGTAGACACAAGTCCATTTACAGAGGAGAGAATCCTGAAGGGACTCATAAATCTGAAAGTGGACAAAGCTATGGAGCCAGAGGGAGTACACCCAAGGTTTTTGAGGGAGCTCGGGGAGGTACTGGCTGTACCTCTGACAGCCCTATTCAACAACTCACTGGGAAACAGGAGTGGTTCTGGATGACTGGATGAGGGAAGTAGAGCGCAGTGATTTAAGGCTCTGAGCTGCAAATCTGGTGACATCCAGCAGACCAGACCTGGGTTTGAATCCCACAGCTTCCACTTGCATACTATGTGACCCTGAGCAGGTCACCTAGCTTCCTTGTGCTCCCAGGTCGCACCTGTAAAAAAGCTTTCAGCTTAGTGTGCTGCTCCTGGTTAAACAACTAAATAAAAAAAAAAAAAAAGTTGTAGTCCCGCTTCATAAAAGCGGTAGCAGGGAGGAGGCTGGCAAGTGCAACTATAAGCCAGTCAATATGATATCAGTGGTGGGGAAGTTAATGGAGTCACTGCTAAAGGAAAGGGACTGTGGAGTATGTTGAATGCAGTGGGCTGCAACAGCTGAGGCAGCATGAATTCATGTGTGTGTGTGTGGGGGGGGGGGCATGTCAGACAACTCTGATAGACTTCTTTGACTGGGCAACCAGGGAAATAGATCAGGGTGGGGCGATGAACATGGCCTTAGATTTTAGTAAGGCATTCGACACCATACCACATAGGAGACTCATAAGGAAACTGGGCAACTTAGAGGTGGGTTCTAAGGTGGTAAACTAGCTAAGAAATTGGTTATTGGATAGGTGGCGGTGGTGGTAAATGGAGTTCACTCAGGGGATGGGAGGGTGTCCAACAGGGTGCCTCGGGCTTAGTACTGGGACCAGTCATCTTTAATGTCTTTATAAGTGACATTGCAGGGGTGCAGAAAGGGACAGTATGCCTCTTTACAGATGACATCATAATCTGCAGTAGGTTATACACTCCAGAGGGGGTGGAAAGAATATGCAAAGACCTGAGAAAACTCGAGGAGTGGTCGAGGGCATGGCAGCTGGGTTCAGTGTGCAGAAATTGGAGAAGTATTGCTGGTCACCAAACAGAAAGGGACATGGGAATAATCATATCCGATGACCTGAAGGTGGCGAGAAAGTGTGACAGGGCAGTAGACAGGGCCATTGGGATGCTGGGGTGCATTGGGAGGGGTATCATCAACAGAAGGAAGGAATTGTTGTTGCCACTGTATAGCTCGTTGGGGAGACCAACCTGGAGTATGATGTCTCGTTCCGGTCACCACATCTCAGGAAGAACACAGACAGGATGGAGGCTGTCCAGAGGAGGGCAACTAAAATGGTGCAAGGGTCACATCAGAAGCCCTGTGAGGAGAGGCTGAAGGACCTCAATATGTACACCCTAGAAAAGGGGGGACAGGATAGAGACCTATAAATACCTCATGGGGTTGAATAAGATACTGGAGGGAAGTAATTTTCAGAAAAAAAAGAGGCACGAAAAACAAGGGGACATGAGTGAAGCTGGTAGAGGGGGTGAAATTTAGAAGAGATGTGAGGAAGTATAATACTTCACAGAGAGACTGGTAGATGCATGGAACAGTCTTCCAGTGGAGGTGGTGGCAGTGAGAACAGTGGAGGGCTTCAAGAATGCATGGGATAGGCATAAGGGAATCTTAGAAAATGGGGGGGACGCGCAACTGGAGATCAGGTAGGGTCTGTGGGGACAGGATAGGCCAGGACAATTGGGCAGACTTGATGGGCCAAGTAGTCCTTATCTGCTGTCAAATTTTATTTTTAAGAATAAAGGAACCCCAGGACCCTGGGTAATATTCCATCCTTGTAAAACTGATTCTAATTACACCACCGCACCTCTGTCAATTACCTGCAGCTCTCACACCACCCTGGAGCAGGCAACTTCCTTCTTGGTCTCACCATAGATGAGTCCCCATCATTCAATGAACATATACACAATATTACCACGGTGGTCAGTAGGAAACTAGGGGCTCTGTACAGGCACCAGTTCTGTCTTCCTCCTGAGTCCAGGACACAGGCAGTCAGAGGTACAGTCCTTCCAATCCTGGACTATGGGAATGTAGTCTATGGGGCCGCCACTGAAACTAGCCTGCTCAAAGTGCACGCCTCCTTAAATAAAGCCTGTAGGTTTGTGTTAGGGGTAGATCGCTTGCTGCATACATGTGAACTGTACATATGAACTGAGTGGCTCCCACTTAGGGACCGCAGTAAGCTCCATGCCTGCATCTTGGGACAGAAGGCCCTACTCAGACTTGTACCTCCCTCTATACAAGCCTTATTCCATCCTGCTCCAGCTGAACATGCCACAAGAAATGTTACCAAACATGCATTAGCTGTTCCATTCAGACGGACTGCCTTGGGGAGACGAGCCTTTGCTGTCAGGGCCCCTGCTTGGATAAATGAGCTACCAACTGCCACCACAAGCCTTACCCAACTTGGGCCTTTCAAGTCCGAGCTAAGGAAGTCTATCCACCTTCCGTACGTTGCTATTGCCACTCAACCCACAAGTCAGCACGCCTCTGTTCCCAAAGCCATGCTCCTAAAGACCATCTCCCCTCCTGTATGCTGCCACAGCAACTCTTAGCCTAGAAGGTACCAGAACCGTAGGCTTGTCAAGTTCTTCTTTCACTTCTACAATTTGACACAAAACTCCCTGCTAACCACCTGCCCATATCTGCCCACCTGCCTGTTCACCCTTCTCCTCCCACACTCTCCCTGACGAACCTTCACCGGCTGACCTCGTTACACCACCCACCTTTGTGCCTGCCATCATCCCCTTCCCCTGATTCCGCTTCTCTTACCTAATCCTGATTGGTTCCCGCTACCACTTCTGACTACTATGCCTAGGCTGACTCCTCTGGTTATAGCCTAGTAACCTTTGGGTATCAGTTTTGATGAACTACTCCATCTCCTGTTTCCCCCCAATACAAGATCCTGCCTAGCTTCCACCTCTGATTTTTTCTCAAAACTAGCACCTAACTCTGACTTAAGCACTTAATTGTATGACATGACGTGTGAACCCAACCCCATTGACTATATGTACTCTTGTTTGGTTATGTGTTGTTATTTGCCTATGTTATCCTAAATTGTTACGCTATTGCTAATGTTTACTGATTTCTCCTGTTCACATTTTTCCTACTATTAGATGTTCTTGACAATGCCTATTAAGCTGCTACTGACTCCAAACTTATGTACCCTCCCCTACCCTTGTGATGATGATCCTTTGTAAATGAGCTTTTAGCTCAAAGGTTGTAATTCTGATTACTAAATAAATAAATATGTTGTCAGGTTGTGCAGGGTTTGCAAGAACGTATTTGCTGCAGCTGCACCTGTATGCATAAAGTCTTTCAAACTTGCAGTATTTCTCTCATTAGTCTGAAGAGCACTTTGCAATGCAGTGAGTATGAAAGGTGCTATATAAAACCTATTTCAGTGTAACTGTCACGGTGGGGGGACCTTGGTCTGCAGGTGGACTTCTCCTGCCATATGACCACTCACCAGTTTTTGTCCCCGTTCCCTTCCCCGGCTAGTGTAGCCACCTTGATGCACACTGCCCTTGGCCATTAGCAGCCATACAGCATGCTTGATGACCAGGCCATCATTAATAGCCTGCTGGGTGGGGGGGCATTCCCAAGTGGATGGTCTCAGATCAGCCTCTTCGTAGTTCCATCAGCTAGGGAATGGGAGTTCGGGCTGCTTTTTTAACTTACCACTTTATTAAATTAAATTAATTTAAAATAAATACTTTACTGTCCTGTAAAACTTAAAATTACCATACTAAAACTACAGAAATACCAGCAAATCCTATATAACCGGGCCGTATTAACCATATACATGTAATTTTTATCATTTCTTTTTTTTTTTTAAGGTTTGGGGACACAAATGGGCTGACCTATCAGAGCATGGGTTTGGAGTAGCTCTGCTGAATAACTGCAAATACGGATACTCCGTGCATCAAAACGTCATGAGGCTGTCACTGTAAGTACTGTGTTGGACTGGAGGAGACATCAAGAGACCAGGCACTCCTGATGGCTCCTTGGGACTCCCTTCTCAAGTCTTCCTATAAACAGCTTTGATATGGTCAGTGTCAGTGGTTCAATAGGTAGCATGCTCACCTCTGGGGCCAGAAAATTAGAATGTCATTGGTTCTAGCCCCACACCAAGTACTGGGGGTAACACCCAATACTGGTACTGTTGTGCAGTATTGGGGAAGCGGTGCTGAGCTGCCATCCTTCAGATGGGATGTTAAACTTAGGTTCCTTGTACCCGTGGCAGGTGGCTGTCCAAGCGGAAGGTAAAGATCCTGTGGCACTTACCATAAGAGTAGGGGAATTTTTATTTACAAAACCTCAACAATATTATGAAGCCGTTTTACCTCTTGAAAAACCTACAATGTTTTTAGAAATATATAACAACATAAGATACAATGTCCAGCCTTGTTTTGGCCCTTAAGATATGTGTGTAACCCATGCAAGTTTCCTCCAAAAAGTTCTGAGAGTATTAAGTGAAAACTGGAGATACTCATTCCTGTAAATGTTTTTACACAGTCCCAAACCATTTCTATCAAATCAGTTTGAGAGACAACTTTCTGTTGTAGATACAGTATGTTAAATGGGCAAAAAGTACAGTCAGAGTGTTCTGGTGGTATTTTTCCCACTGATCGTGAGAGGAGGGGGATTTTCCCCATGTCCTGGCCAACATGCCACCTGGTCGCAGAGCAGGTCCTTGTAACCCCACCACCCTGGACGCATCTTGAAATGAGCTGTCACAGCTCACTGTGGCTTGCCTGCTCAAAACTTACAAATAAATAATATAATAATAAAAATGTCTAGAAAGTAAATTCCATAGTTGGAATGTTGCAAAGTCTGAATCATGTGGCATAGACTGCAAGCTCTGTATAATGGTTCATGACCGGTGTTCTATGTTTTGTAGTATGTCAGTCATTAGCATTAGAACACGTGAGAAGTCATACGACTGCTGGGAGAGCAAGGATCTTTCTGCTTGTTTGGGAAAGCATCACTCTTGCTACTGGTAATAGGCCAGATTCCACAGCTGCGATTAACTGCCGAAGTTGAAAAGTGTGGGAAAGCTCCCGAGCCAGCACTAGTTTTTTTTTAACATTGTTGAAAAAGTAGGATTTTACTAAAATAGGCTTATAATTTCTGTGTTTGCAAGAATTATGGCTACCTTAGTGTTTTCTGGTTTTTTTTTTTTTTTTTTTACACGCTCCAGTTGTTGATCCTCTAAATATTTCAGTGATGATTGACCAAATTGAACTGTATCCTTCAGAAACCTTCCGATCCTTCCCAAATTACCATAGAGTAGTGTGCTTTTGACATCACAATCTATTGCTTTTGATAGGACAATGCTGTTACAATGACAAGCACCAGGAAGTTAGCTGGGGACAATAAAAAGCTTTTATATACAGACTTCTTGGGCTGAGTGCAAATCCCGACACTTAAAGCCTTTTTGAAATGGTGGACAAGATGTGGGACAAGACTGGAGCCGCTTTTCCTGTTTTATGGTAGGTTTATGGTTTAGTTATAACTGAAATTACTGTCATAATTTTAAAATGCGGAAATAAGCCCCAAATTACAGAATATAAAATTGATACAGGCCCACTTCCCCAAAAACCAGATCTTGTTACAAATCACGTTCTGCTTATTGCTAAGCAGCAGCATCTGCACTACAGGGGCTCCAACTTTTTGAACAGTCTGCCAAGATGTGCTGTAAACCCTTGACTGGAAAACTGAAAATCTCAAAACTGTGGGAAAAAACATATTGAAAGGAGTACATCTTAGCCAGCTCGGTGGCAAAGAGGACTGAGGTGCTGGGCACCTTGCCTCTTGCCACGCTGGCAACCCATGTTCGGGGAAGCGAGCATGGTGCGAGGAGTTACGGGGTGGGAGAGGGCTGAGGGATAGAGCAGCTGCCAGCAGCTCTCCTCTCCGGATCGGGAGCTTGGCCTGCACCTAGACTACCACCATGTGCAGGCGTGATGGTGGTGCAGGCAGGTAATGGAGCTAGACACTAGGCCAGGGGTGGGTAAAGCGGAGTTGGTCTGGCCAAGGTGTGCGTGCGCGCCTCCACGCACTCGCCTGACCTTGTCTGTTGCTCTGGGGGTTAAAAGAACAGGTGAGAAGGCAGGGATTGCAGCTGGCTGATGCCCCTAGGCTGAGTCTGGTGGTTCCGCCAGGATGGAAGTTGGAGAGGCCTCGAAAGATCGCGGAGACTGGTATGGACGGCTAACACAAGGTGCTGGCCTGCTGGGAAAGATGAACACCAATATTAACAAAAAAAAAAAAAAAAGCACATCTTTTGACAATTTCTAATCTAAAAAAATTTATTGAAACAGATTCAGAATGGAAGGAAGAGGGTACCTTATAAGACAGGTGATAAGGGGCAATCCAAACTAGAATAAAAAAATTAAAACGAGGGGCTGGCTGGACAGCACTGTAGCAGGGTTACTGCTCAGGATGCTGGCAACCCAAGTTTAAAAATCAGTCCGAGTTATAGGAAGCTGGCCAGAGGAAGAGGATCAAGCATTCCAGAAGACACTCTGCCCTCTGAGGAGGGAGGGCACTGTTCTCCACTGCAGTACTGCCATCTGGGGGACCACTGAAGGTAGTGCAGTAGGAGGACAGAGGGTGGGTGGGGAGGTTGCCAGTGTCAGTGCACTGGCATGCTTCGCCTGCTCATGCCCTTGACATCCTTGCATGTGTTATCCCAGGGAGTAGGGGGTAATGAGGAAAATGGCTCAAGCACCAACTACGATAGATCCCAGCATATGCAGGTCCCGTACCACTGTCTGAGTTACCGCCTAATGATGTAGAAGGACCCAGAGGTAAACCTCTCTCTCTCTCTCTCTCTCCTCTCCCTCTCCTCTCTCTCTCCCTCTCCCTCCCTCTCTCTCCTCTCCCTCTCCCTCTCCCTCTCCTCTCCTCTCCCTCCCTCTCCCTCTCCTCTCCCTCTCCTCCTCCCCCCTCCCCCCCCCTCCTCCTCTCTCTCTCTCTCTCTCTCTCTCGTGTCTTGGGCCTGACCATGAAGTCTCCGACTGTGAGCTCTGCCAGAGTTTAATCAAACAATCCTCTGGCGATGCAAGAAGGCTTTAAAAATGTCCTTATCAAACATCAGGTAGCCAATTCCGGCAGGGTCCCAGCCTCCCAGTCACCGGCAGGGTTGTCAAGCTCCCCAGCCGCTAAAGGCCTCAAGACAAGTCCTCGGGAGTTCAAAGACCAAGATTGGGACCACTCCCTGATTGCCTCTCTTTTCTCGTCCGCGGACTGCCCCCCCCCCCCACCGAGGGCCATCAGTGCCTCAAACATTGGACCTTGATCTTGAAGACGTCAGCATCAAGGCGGAGGAGTACCATCCTGACCTTATTTTTCCTGATGAGGAAGAGAAGGAACCCCTCCCCTCAAACAGATTCACTGCTTTCTCAATCAGCGATGATTCTGCCACACACACTCCTAGGTCTCCTCCAGAGGACCCTACCTTCTTCAGTATCATGAAGCGGTTATCCTCAGCCGTGGGTTTCCATACTGAGGAGGATGCCACCAGGCAAGATGTGGTGGATTTCCTGGAGATCCCAGAGTCTCCTCCTAAGATCATTCCTCCCATTTTGCCTGCTCTGAGGAATGCTTACCATAGCCTGATACTGGTCTGACATGGTGGCAGCTATGCCCCGCAGGGCAGATAAACTTTACCATGCCCCTCAGGGGTTTCCGCATTATGCTACCCAACCTGAAACAGATTTGGTAATCATAAAGGTAGATCATGACAGGTCTGAGGTGCCCAAACACCTTAGCTCCGTCCCCCCCAGACAAGCTGTCACACAGAATTGATCTTTGGGGAAGAGGGTTTATGCCTCCTCCACCCTTGGGTTGAGAATTGCCAAGTACCTGTCTCATATTGTAAAGTAACAGAATACCAACTGGAAGAACGACAAGGCTACTGCCCAGGAGGTTCTCAAATGCTTGCAGACTGCTGAGGATGTTAGAAAGCACCTCCTATGGGCCCTCTGTGATATCTGGAATACTGTTGCCAGGGCTGCTGCCACCAGTATCTGCTTTTGTAGGCACTCCTTGCTGAGGGTCTCTGGCTTGGTTGCAGATGTCCAACAGAAGGTTCTTAATGCCACATTCAATGGCTCCAAGCTCTTTGGGCCTGGTGTCCAGGATATCTTTAACAATTTGTAGGCATCTGACAGGGCTGTCAAATCTGTCCACTCTCTCTCTCTCTCTCACACACACAACCTAAGAGCAGACAGCACCATCCTTTTCATAAGGTGTCCAATAGGCCAGGAGCAGCCTCTCAGCCCCAAGGCAAACGCAGAGCCTCCATCACTTTGCCCACCCCTTCCAACAAGCATCCCTGTGGTGATGGACCAGCCCCAGCAGCTGGATCCACCTCTGCTTGACTCCTTGCCCAAACCCCCCCTTTTGTCCCCGACCAAGAAGTGATGGTCAGAGGTCGGTTCTTACCCCATCTCAAACAATGGAGAACCATAATATTGGATGCCTGGATTCTTCAAATCATAGAAAGGGGTCACACTCAAGCTCACCAAGCAACCCCCAGACGACTCCTCTGCCCTCCACCTAACTCCTGGCCCATCTGTGTGTTCTCTGGGAGGAGGTATAGTCCCTTCTGCACAAAGGGGCCATCGAGGCAGTACCCAGGCACCTGAGAAACAAGGGTTTTTATTCCAGGTTCTTCCTAGTCCCTAAAAAGACTGGCAATCTGAGGCCCATCTTAGACCTAAAGGACCTCAGTCTGCATGTCCAGTACAAAAAGTTCAGAATGGTAACTTTGCCAGGTCGAAGGCCCCCTGTCAAGAAAAGCGACTGGCCATGTTCTGTGGACATGCAGTATGCTTACCTACACATCTGTGTTTCCTCCTCACAGGAATTTCCTCCAGTTTCTTTTCCAGGGTGAGCATTACCAGTTCAAAGTGCTGCCCCTTGGTTTGTCCTCTGCGCCGTGGGTCTTTACCAAGTGCTTAACAGCAGTGGCTGCGGCCCTCAAAAGGGAGGGAATGTACATTTCCCCTTATCTGGACGATTGGCTTCTAAAGGCCCCATCCAGGGAACAGCTCCTGGAAACTTTAGAGTGAACCCTTCAGTTGCTGCTCTCTCTGGGCATTATCGTCAACCTGCCCAAGTCAGTCCTGGTTTCGTCCCAAAGGTTGTCGTACATAGGGGCGGTTCTAGACTCAGTGCAGGGGAAGGCTTTCCTGAATCAAAATAGGGTGGAGTCCCTTACTGCCCAGGTTCAGGAGGTGGCCCATAGCCATTATATTCCTGCCAGGGTGTACCTAAGGCTGTTGGGACTGATGGCAGCTGCCATTTCCACTGGCCAGGCTCCACATGTGTATCCTCCTGTGGACTCTCCAAGTACAGCAGGACCAGCACATGGGTGAATTAGATCAGTTTGTTTATTTATTAAGGTGAAGACCATAGAGCAAAGCTCATTTACTATGGCGACCTTAGTATCAAAATACAACCTACAAATGCCATGCACATTAGAAACTACAATATCACAAGTTAAACATACAAATATAAAATAAATTAAATAAAAAAGAGATTATTCAACGTTACATATAAATAATAAACCCATCTAAAAGCAATTACAAGGGGTGGGGAGAGAGAGGAGATATATTTTTAATACTGAGATAGAAGGGGCTTTCTTATATTTATCGCTAAACACATCAGGGAGGTTATTCCAGTGCCTAGGGACAAACTGACTAAAGAATGTTTCTGATCGTTCAGTTTTAGTATAAGGTAGCAACATTTCCTTAAGATGACTATTCCTTAGGGACAAATCAAGATCCCTAAAGGTTATTTTGTCCTTTCGGTACCCAGGTACCATGCCCAGCCTCCGCTTGTATGAAAATATGCTTTTATGAAGCTCTCTCCTACTTGAGAGGGAACGCCAACCCAACTTCTGATACATATTACGATGAGGTAATCTAGGACAATTTAGTATTAGTCTTGCCGACCGATTGTACAGGACAGCTAACTTATGCAGTCTGTCAGAGGTAGAATTGCTGTATAAGATATTTCCATAATCAATAAGAGGCAAAATTTACATCTGAACAATTACATTTATGGTGTCAGCTTCCAAACAGTGCTTGTGATGAAATAAAAATCCTATCCTCTTATTTACTTGATTAATTAAGTAGTCTAAGTGATTATTTCCTGTCCCAATTCGATCCAGCCAAAAACCTAAATATCGGTAGGTGTCAACATTCTCCAGGGCGTCCCTAGCGTTATCAGTAATGGCTAATTGAAAATTACAATCACCTTGAGAAGAAGTTCCAAAAGTCATACATTTTGTTTTTGTTGAGTTCAATTTTAATTTCATTTTAATAAAATAAGACTGGATGCAGCTGAAGCTATCCTG
The DNA here is from genome assembly GCA_016271365.2 of Neoceratodus forsteri. Taxonomy (NCBI): domain Eukaryota; kingdom Metazoa; phylum Chordata; order Ceratodontiformes; family Ceratodontidae; genus Neoceratodus; species Neoceratodus forsteri. The sequence continues at coordinate 1,721,091,137 of CM028129.1, read as the reverse complement.
GAGAACCTGTTGGACACATCAGACAGAGGGTCTTGACGTATAAATTATCATGTCATCTGCATATAATTGGTAGGAAGCATTACCTACATGTTTTAAGTCCTGTAGATATCTTAAAAAGTTCTGCCAATAAGGGAGCAGACAAAATCCCAATTACTGATTCAATCTAATGTCTATCAGATAGGTAAGAATTGAACCAGTCTAATGCTAGACCACTAATTCCCATCTCATTTAGTTGGGACAACAAAAGCTGATGGTCTGCTGTGTCGAAGGCCTTGGAGAGATCAATCAGTATGGCACCAGTATAATGTTTGACCTCCATAGCCAATCTGATGTCATAGAAGACCCTCAACACTCAGCCAAAGTCCCATGTAGTTTTCTAAAACCTGACTGGTATTGATCCAGTAAATCCTGATTTTCTAAATTTTCAGTCAGTTGTTGGGCCAGTAACTTTTCCAGTTAGTGCTGGTCTCTTCCCCAGAGCACAAAGTGCTGCAGTGGTGGATGGACCCCCCTGAACCTGTTGCAAGGAGTTCCATTCCAGATCTCCTCTCCACAGCAAATCTTCACCACTGATGTCTCCAGTTTAGGCTGGGGGTGCTGATCTGGGTCACATTCAAACCCAGGGCTTTTGGTCCCAGATCGAAACCTCCCTGCATATCAGTGTCCTGGAGATGCAGGCAGTTCTGTATGCCATGCAGGCTTTTCAGAACCATCTTCTTCTGCGTCAACTGCTGATTTGGTCAGACAACCTCAGTGTAGTTTACTACAGCAACAAGCAGTGGGGGGAGCGCATTCGTACTTCCTGTGCAGGGAGGCCATGAGAATGTGGTATTGGGTGTTAGACCACGGCCTGACCCTCTTAGCAGTCCACATTCCGGGAGTGCTAAACACTCTGGTGGAGAGCCTCAGCCGGACCCAGTCCAGCATTCACATGTGGGAGCTGCTCTCATCTGTCACAGATCTGTTCGACAGATGGGGTCATCCAGAGTTGGACCTTTTTGCATCACCCCTCAACGCAAAACTGCTCAATTTTTGCTCGCTTGATCCAGGGCCTGGAGTTTTCTGGTGAGACGTGTTGTCCCTCTCCTGGAGTAGGAGGTTCCTTTAAGCCTCCCTCCATTTCCTCTGATTCAGAGGGTGCTAATCAAATTGCAGATGGAGGGGGCCAGCATGATCCTGGTAGCTCCATTCTGGCCTCGCCAGATATAGTTTCCATTACTGCAGCAGCTGGCAGAGAAACCTCCGGTCCCTCTCCCCCTCTGCCAGAACTGGCTGACCCAGGCTCAGGGGATCCTGGTCCATGCCAACCTCTGGTCCCTCCATCTGCATGCTTGGCTCCTGAGGACGTAGCCATCACCAGACTTGGGGTTTCCAGTAGAGTAGCAAACGTCCTAGTGGCCACCCAGAAGCCTTCCACTCGAGTCACTTATGCCATGAAGTGGAAGTGGTTTGCCGTATGGGCTGCCAAGCATAATCTGGACCCCTTCACTTGTCCAGTGAGCCAGGTCCTGGACTACCTGATCTCTCTGTCTGACTCAGGTCTCCGGTACTCCTGCTCAAGGTGCACTTTTCGGCCCAATCCGTTCTCCTGTCCTGGCTTGGGATTTGTATTTTGTTTTTGAGAAGTTGACCCTGACTCCTTTGAGCCAGCCGCAACTTGCAAGCTACGCTTTGTTTCCTGGAAAGCATTATTTTAAGTTGCTGTTACTTCTTGAAGAATTTCTGAGCTTCAGGCCCTCTGGTGCAAGGAGCTTTATTTGATTTTTCATAAAGACGGGGTGTGTTTGCACACAAATCCTAAGTTTCTCCCTAAGGTGGTGTCTGAGTTTACACTGAATCAATCTATCCACCTTCCTGGTTATTTTCCAGATCGTGCCAATCCAGGGGAAGCACTGCTCCATACGTTAGATGTGTGCAGAACTTTGAGGTATTACCTGCTCCAAACCAAGGAATATAGAAAGTCGAAGTAGTTTGTTGGTTTCTTTTGCCTTGGGTAGAGAGGACATTCTGGTTTCTAAACAATGTTTATCTAAATGGTTGGCTAATTGCATTGTGTTCTGCTACAACAAGTGTGACAAAAAATTGCCTGGAGCAGTCAAAGCTCATTCAACAAGGGGCATGGATACCTCTGTGGCTTGTTTCTGAGGGGTTCTCAGCTACTGACATTTGTGCAGCTGCCACCTGGAGTAATGTCCACACTTTTATCAAGCACCACAGTCTGGACATTGCCTTTAGAGCTCATGCTGGATTTGGCAGGGCTGTGCGGCAGGGCCTCCTGTCTTAAGTTTAAGGTTTGCCTTCCTCCCAGACTGTCTGTTTGCATCTGTAACTGCTTGGGACTTGTTCCTACTGTGTGACCTGATGACTGAGGTACCCCCAAGGAAGACAGAACAGTTACGTAAGAACTTACCATAACAGTAGATCTTCAAGGGGATCTCAGTCATCAAGTCTGTCTTCCCTCCCACCGTCCCCCTGTTTGGGGCTTTTTACTGGAACTTGCTATTTGCTGTATCCAGCCTTTTATTTATTTTATTTATTTATTTTTGGAAGTCAGATTTACAGCCTTTGAGTCAGGGACTCATTTACAAAGGCACCTCGTTACAGGGAGGGTAGACATGGTTACAGTGTGAGATACAATAATGGTAACATACAGGTGCAATACAGATACCAGAAGAACACAATATAACAGTGGTTTACAGAATAAAGTTACATGCAGTACATAGCAATCGTATAAAGTATAACAATAGTAGAAGTCACAACCCTGGTCATACCGTAGAAATACCTATGTGGAAGGGGGCAGGGTGGGGGAAAGGTGGGGGAGGGAAGCAGTCCAACAGACATTGTCAAGGCTGTGGGCCAGAAACGGGGAGGGACCCCAACATTAGGTTGATTAAGGGCAACTACAGCTTCGGGCGCCAAAGAGGTGGTTACGGAGAGCGACTTTAAAGGGACCAATTTGTTATGGGCTTGGGCACCGCTCCCCCTCCTTCTCTCTCTCTCTCCACAGTCCCCCATGGCTAGAGCTGTGCTCCTTTTGTCTCTGGGGGAAAGAACTGAGGAGGGAGCAGGGCTGCTCACGCCTTTATAGGGTTGATGATGTTGGCTGACGATGTCAGCATGGGCAGCCCCAGTTTTACTGCTGAAAACCTTGTGCGTGGATCCCGCTTCACCAACAATGTGACCTGATGACTGAGATCCTCTCGAAGATCTACTGTTACGGTAAGTTCTTATGTAACTCTTCTTTTCTATTGCAGTCATGCAGAGGATTAGGCAGTAAATTTTTTCAAATTGCAGAAACATTGAAGTTGAGACATGTTGCAGGATTCTTGCTCAAAACAAGAGAGTGGTGCAGCCTTTTGCTGGTTTGTTCTTGCAGTCTACCAAAAAAATGTAAGCAACTGATTGTGAGTGAGATCATTGCACGTGGCCTGCATGAATGAGCAGCAATGATCTTGAGAACCAGCATATAGTTCAACTCAAACTGCAGGATTCAGTTAAAGCTTGTTCATGTACCTTCTGTGTGTCCTCATTCACAAACTGGGTATGAGTGTGTGCTTTCACTGAATCCTGCAGTTCAAGCCAAAATGCTTGTGGGTTCTCAAGACATTCCCTGCTCTTTCATGCAGGCCTTATGGACTCCCTCTTGCTCATCAGTCCCATATCAAGTACTCCGTGGTGTCTAGTGGCACACCCCTGCCTCATACAGTTCCATGCCAAATACACTAGTGGCTTCAGTGCCTGATTGTTCAGTGTGGAGGGGAGCCTGCCTTAAGACCCCACGGGGAGGGGGTAGCGCAATGGAGGATCTTGGAACAGGTGAGTGCAGGGTTTTTTGTGTTGGGAGGTGTTCACAGGACAAACCTAAGGAAGTTTGTAAGGGCAGAGGATAAAACCTATGAGGGGGGAAAAAATGAGTTGTTAATGTTGGTATGTGTTCTTTGCAGATTGAGGGCACCCAAGTCTCCGGATGCCATGGCAGATGTTGGCCACCATCAGTTTACATATGCTGTCATGCCCCATACAGGTGAGTTGGTGTGCTGCACAAACCCTAATATGGGGGGGTTAATATGACCGATCATTTACATGCCACCCATGACCCATCAGGGTGTTATGCTGTATTTAAGTGTATGGTCACGAGTGGTTGGGGGCGGGGTAGTTATTATTGGCGCATCACACCACCCTCTGTCCAAGTGCCATTCTTGTTTGGGGGGGGGTTAGTGAATGGTGACCTTCCCCTAGAGTGCTTAATCGAGATTATGAAATGTGGTATGGCACTAAATGAAAAAAAATTAAAAAAAAGTCTTCCCCGTCCCCCTTCATTATGATGGCTGGGCACATGCGCAGTGACCCATGTGGATTCATGTATACAGGGTTCAAGCCAAGCAGAAAGCTGGAGTTCCATATCCAGCTGTGTAATATTATGCATGCTTGGAAACAAAAAAAAAGCTCACCAGCCCTCCCTTTTTAATTTTTTATTTATTAGTTTTCATAAGTTAAATTTACAACATTGATCCACAGTGAGAAAACTTATTAAACATCTCATACTTCATACATTACAGTAGGAAAAATGCACATCACACCCAGTTTGTTACATCAGTGAGGGCTATGTATACAAACGTAACCCTGAAGGGTTGTAAGAAAATAACATCAAATAACCAGCATATTACGTTAAGCAAAGGACCTGTGTATTGAAATCGTAGTGTGCTGAATGTCCATGAATGAGCTCTGTAGCTACTGTATGTCCATATTCAGCACTGCGTAGAAACTCGTAGTGGTTCACCGCACATTACCTAGGTCTGACTGCACCATATTGTGCTCAGGGTGTTTGTAACTTACTAAAATTGTTTAAACAGCATTAAACCTCTAGTTTCAAACTTACAATAAAGCCTCAGTTCTGTTATTAAGCAAGTCAGCAGACAGGCTTGCCTCTGTCTAAAGTACTGTGTCCAGTTCTGGAGACCACATCTCCAGAAGGACATAGAGTGGAGATGGTCTAGAGGAGGGCAACTGAAATGGTACAGGGTCTGCATCAAAAGCCCTGCTAGGAGGACTGAAAGGACCTCAATATGTACACCCTGGAATAGTGGAGGGAGAGGGGGATATGATAGAGACCTTTAAATACCTAATGGTGGTAAAGTATGGGTGGGAAGTATTTTTTCAGAAGAAAAGGTGTTCAAGAACAAGGGGACAGGCTGTGAAGCTGGAGGGGTAGATTCAGGAGAGTTGTGAAGAAGTACTTCACAGAAAGAGTGGTGGATTCCTGGAACAGTCTTCCAGTGGAGGTGGTGGGGGCAGAAACAGTGGTGGGGTTCAAGAATGCATGGGATAAGCACAAGGGAATCCTAGTGCAAAGGAAGGGGGAAGGAGAAAGAGATGTAGATCAGGCATGGTTTGCGGTAATAGTGTAGGTAGGGAGAAATGGACAGACTGGATGGGCCAAGTGGTCCATTCTCCATAGTTACTGGTCCCTTCTGTCTCACCACCTCCAATACTTGATTGCGATCTGTCGGGTAAGTTAACACCACCAGCAGGGTTCTTGCTCCTTCCGACCTTGTCATGGCCCTGCGTGGTGGGTTCCATTATGCAGTACTCCCCAGAGGTGCTGGAGAAAAGTTGTAGCTTGTAGTGAGCCAGTCAAATACATTTTTTTTTTAAATTTCTCTATTAAAGAATTAGAGCACATTATAGCAGTTAATATGCAGCAGTATGTCACTAGAAAACATAAATTCTTACATCATGGTTGTGACTTATACAGTTTCCATTTTACAATATAAGTTCTACCATCTTAGCAGGTAAAGCAAATAGGATGCTGGGATGCATAGGCAGGGGCATCACCAGCAGGAAAAGGGAGGTCATAATTCCACTATACAAGACACTAGTGAGGCCGCACCTGGAGTACACTGTGCAGTTCTGGAGACCTTACCTACGTAAGGACATAGACAGGCTAGAGAAAGTTCAGAGGAGGGCAACAAAGATGGTGCATGGATTGCATCACAAGTCCTATGAGGACAGGTTGAAGGCACTGAACGTGTACTCCCTGGAGGAGAGGAGGGAGAGAGGGGATATGATAGAGACATACAAGTATCTTACAGGAGGAACAGGGTGCAGGAATGCACTATTTTAAGCGAAAAGATGTTCCAGGACTAGAGGGCATGGGATGAAGTTGGAGGAGGGCGATTCAGAGGAAACGTGAGGAAGAATTTCTTCACAGAACGGGTGGTGGACAAGTGGAACACCCTGCCAGAGGAAGTGGTGGGGGCTGAAACAATCACGGGATTTAAGAATGCATGGGATAGACATAAAGGAATTCTGGAGGTCAGGGGTAAGGGGCAACAGACTTCCTGGAAAACATAAACTGAATTTACAAACTTAAATGGGCAGACTGGGTGGGCCATAGGCCCTTATCTGCCGACACTGTCTATGTATCTATGTATCTTTTGTTACAGTACACGTATAGCTGTTATAAATTTGGGATATGGTTACGGAAGAGTTGGCAAATGTACTATACCATTTCATAATAATGTCACGGAACAAACTCCTGATCTTCTTGCATGATATACAGTACCCAATGTTGCTACTGAGTTTGGAACTCACATTGTGTACATTTAGATAGGCTGTTATGCATTCCATCTTGTATATGTCTTTGACTGTCTCTTGCCAGGAAGCTCTAGTTGGGCCTCAGTCTGCTTCTATTGTCTAGTAATAGCTTTTTTAGTTGCTAATGTACAGTGGCGTGAAAAAGTATTGGCCCCCTTCCTGATTTTCTCTGTTATTGCATATTTGTCACACTGGATGTTTTCAGGTCTTTAGACAAAATGTAATATTAGATAAAGGGAACCTGAGTGAACAAATAACACTTGTTTTTTTTTTTTTACTTATTTCATTTATTTAATGAAAACAGTTAACCAACACCAACTGGCACTGTGTGAAAAAGTAATTGCCCTTACACTTAATAACTGATTCGCCACCTTTAGCTGCAATGACTGCAACCAAGCGCTTCCTATAATTCAATATCAGTCTTTCACATCGCTGTGGAGGAATTTTAGACCACTCTTCCTCCCAGAACTGCTTTAATTCAGTAACATTGGTAGGTTTTCGAGCATGAACTGCTCGTTTCAGTCCTGCCACAGCATCTCTATTGGGTTTAGGTCTGGACTTTGACAGAGCCACTCCAAAACTTTAATTTTACTTCTTTTCAGCCATTCTGATGTGGACTTGCTTTTGTGTTTTGGATCATTGTCTTGCTGCATGACCCAACTATGCTTCAGCTGACGGACGGATGACGGACATTCTCATAAAATTTTCTGGTACAGAGCAGAATTCATGGTTCCTTCAATTATGGCAAGTCGTCCAGGTCCTGAGGCAGCAAAGCATCCCCACACATCACATTACCACCATGTTTGACTGTTGGTATGATGTTCTTACTGTGGAATGCTGTGTTTGCTTTATCGACATAATGGGATCCATGTTGTCCAAAAGTTCCACTTTGGACTCATCTGTCCATAGAACATTTTCCCAAAAGGCTTGTGGATCATCCAGGTGCTTCTTGGCAAATGAGAGACAAGCATTTATGTTCTTCTTAGTTAGCAGTGGTTTCTGCCTTGCTACTCTCCCATGAAGCCCATTTTGCCCAGTCTCTTTCTGATTGTGGAGTCATGAACACTGACCTTAGCTGAGGCAAGAGAAGCCTGCAGTTCTTTGGATGTTGTTTTAGGATCCTTTGAGACATCCTGGATGATTTGCTGCGCCCTTGGAGTAATTTTGGCAGGCCGCCCACTCCTGGGAAGAATCACTACTGTTCCAAGTGTTCTCCATTTGGAGATTATGGCTCTCACTGTGGCTCGATGGAGTCCCAGAGCCTTAGAAATAGCTTTGTAACCCTTTCCAGACTGACAGATAGCAACAACTTTTTTTCTGATCTTTCCAGGAACTTCCTTTGATCGTGGCATAATGTGCTTGTTGAATCTTTGTGCTGGCAACGTGACTCTGATGGTAAGGGTCAAAATAAGTGAGGTTTATATTGAGCAGGGCTGGCTGTAATCAAGCCTGGCTGTGTTCAATCAGCTGACTCTAATTATCCCTTTAATTGGGTTGATTTAACTAGGGGGCAATTACTTTATCACACAGTGCCAGTTGGTGTTGGTTAACTTTTTTCATTAAATAAATGAAATAAGTAAAAAAAAAAACAACAAGTGTTATTTGTTCACTCAGGTTCCCTTTATCTAATATTACATTTTGTCTAAAGACCTGAAAACATCCAGTGTGACAAACATGCAATAACAGAGAAAATCAGGAAGGGGACAAATACTTTTTCACGCCACTGTATAGACCAAGGCCATAGATCGAGGAGAGATTCGAATATACTGTGGGGGATTGACATACTGTAAGTATCATTGTGGGAAAAATCAGGTCTGGGTGTATGGAAAGTTGTTCCATTTGAGCTGTGAGGTCCAACCAAAAAGAAGCAGGTAGGGGGCAAAGAAAATATGTGCATAGTCTGTATTGTGGGTTCCACAACTGCACCAACATGCCCCCTGAGTGTTGGGTAGAAACGCTGCTGTTTTTGCTGGAGTACGGAAATACGAAGAGCGACACTTACAAGTGAATTCATGCCAGATATTAGAAGAGGTAACTTTGATTGCTATTTGTGAGTAGTTATTCCATGTGGAGCTGGGTATTGAGTTAGTGAGAGCTTGGCTCCAGCTATGTAAGATAGATTGAGTGGAATCTGAAAGGTATTCTTGGAGGCCCCAATAGAAGTGGCCGATCAGGTGTTCCCAAAGTGTATCTGCTTGTGCATCTAGTAGTAATTGTAACAGTATAGGCATGGGATCCAGTAAGGCGGTATGGTCTTTAGGTTTTGTGCAATAGGTAGGTAGGTACAGACTTGTAGGCAGCCAAAATGTTCTCTTACTGTATGATCGAAGGGGATCAACCCTTGTTTATATAAAAACCGGCAAATATAGGAAAGTCCTAATCATCACCTACATCAGGTAAAGGCCTGGTCTATCTGTGGGGGATAGAAATCCGGATCTATGGACGGCACTCGAAGAAAATAAAAGTGGAAAGCTAAATGAGGGTTCTTATAGAGAGATTTCCAAACTCTCAGGGTGGCTGCAGTATAGTGGCCATAGTCTGTTGCTGAGATAGGAGTGGTACACATCCCCGAAAAGGAGGAGGCCAATGTTGAATAAATCATACAAAATAAATTCAGTATGTTTCCAAGGAGTGTCTAACCCAGGGTAAAGCCAGACATATATTGTACGTAAATGAACACTCAGGATTAAGTAGGGTTAAAGTACATTGTAAGTATAGAGTGCCGTCTTAAACTCCTTACCACCCAGGGTATGCCCTCTATATGTGGGGCTTGCCGAAGCGCCATCGCCAGAGGTTCAGGGGATAACCTGTTGTACTAAATTTAGTTCACTTTCAGAACTGCTGTATTTCTATCATGTTTGGCTCTGGTTACCTTGCAGGTTCTTTCCAAGAAGCTGGTGTCATTCAGTATGCGTATAGCATAAACTTCCCCCTTCACACTGTGCTGTCTGACTCGGTCACTTCTTGGAGCGCCTTCTCAGTCCTCTCCCAGGCTGTCATCCTAGAAACTGTTAAACAGGTAAGCATCAGCATTTTCCAATCATCTTACTGCGCATTAGGAAAGGCGAACCCCTGGAGACATTACCTGCAGACTCCTTTCTTTCACTGTGGGTAGTGGGTACTGCCCTCCCAAATGCAGTGTGCGTCCCAGTATCCCCCACGATTCTCCCATCACCAAAGGAATAGGTTGAAAACTTTAAACACTTTGGCTCAATGATATCCACGGCATTTCGCAAAAATAGTTTGGAGATCATACTGTGATGGTGGGTTAGGGCAGGAACAGCGCTAACATGCACCAAAAGGGCAAAAGTTGCATGCTGCCCAAAACTGACCCCTCTTTCCTTTGCCAGTGGGTCCAAATTGATGCACCTACTCTGTAACAATATCTAAAGGAAGGGAATGTGAACTGTTTAAAATCTGCCACTGATTATGTTTTGACCCAGTAGATTCTTCTTCAGATCCACATTTTTTATACTAGTGGGTCCAGTTCAACTAATTTTTTTTGTACTTACTTTTTTCTCTCCCCCTGGCGGCCCTCGATTGGGTGGGAACTCCAGCTCCGTCCCCCAACATCTGCCGGCACCAGCATCTTTCCTTCAGGGCTTACCCCCCACACCCCCACGGAGTCGGCGGGAGGGAGTGCTCACCCCCACCGCATGCAGGATCCAGTTCTGCTGGTCTGACTGGCTGGGGGCGTGGCCTGCTGGTGCCCACCATCACCCAACCGCCAGCAGTTTTTCCTTGTTTCCTCCCCGCAGAGGGGGGCGTGCAGGGACCCCAGTGGCGGTGCTGCGCACACTCCCATGCGCTGCACACTCAACGTCTGCCCCTCGAGCTTAGCAGCATCAGTGTGCCAGCCCCTAGCCTCTGCTAGTGGCCAGGCTAATGCCGACTGCTGCATCCCCCCTCCCTGGAGGAGGAGAGCTGTCCTAGGGATGCTTGATCCTCCTCCTCCCCGGCTGACCCCTGGTGACCCTCTCGCACCACGAACATGAGTCTCTGTGTGGCAGGAGGTAAGGCATGGATGCCTCAACCCACTGCACCACTGGGTCAGCTGCCAGTTTGACTTATGTTTTACCCCCAGCGCTGTCACTGGGTTAGGGTTAAGTTTTCTGTCAGTTTTCTGTATGGTGGGGTGCAGGGGTGCTTCTTATTAAACCCCATCTTGTAGCCGTTTTATAAATTCTTCTGGATTTTTGGATGGTAAATGGTACCGATGTTGTTCTGTGAACACAAAATAATGCCACTGAATATATTAGAATATAAATGCTGTCTAAGGAATATGATCAAGTGGAGATTTCACGTCAGTATAATGACTGGTCACACTAACTAATGTTTGCTAAAAATATATTTACTGTGACTTTTTCTCATCTTTAGAAACCATGTGATTGAGATGAAGTGGCATTCTGCCACAAAATGTCAGCATGTATCAGTGATCCATATTAAATATTATGATGAAAAAAAAAAGTGAGCCTCCAATTCCCTCTTGGATAGTATATCAGAAAAGTCCACTGAGTTTACCGGAAGGCCAATAAAGGTTGAAGAACAGAATGTGAACCAGTATTTGGAAAAAAAAAAAAAAATGAATTGCAAGTTCCCTTAAACCCATATACATACTTTTGTATATATCACCATGCTTCCCAATAAAGCCATTTACGCATTGGAGCCCCCCCCCCAATGCAAATTGCACTGAACTTCCCAAACATGGAGGAATGGTAGGAATCTAGGCAAAACCTGTCCTTTCTGCCAGTTAGACTGCATATTATGTCTGCTTGATCCCATGATGACCCCCCCCATCATGTCTGCGTGAATACTCCCAGACGCCCCCACAGCTAACTAAGCAGTGAGCTGAACTCAGGGGACATCGGCTGCTGCAACAGCACGGCGATGTGTAGAAGTGTTCATGCAATGGCATAATGTGTGAGGGCATGCAGGATGAGCCAGTTAGAAAGTTAAACTTTGGGATAAGCAAGTAAAAGTTTGTATCCCTGGCAGTTTTTCGGACCAGGACCTGTCACTACCACTGAAGGCAAGAGGGACATGGTCCCCTTTAAAAAAGCCAGTCAGGTAGATGGGAAGTAGTGAAGATTCTGGTTCTTAAATCTGCTTTTTACTGCCTCCTGTAATCTAAAAAATGGTGTTGGAGTAGGTGCCGTGTACTCATCAACTGGAAGACATGGTGGGGCTAAGGGCAGAAATCTGAGGATTTTTGATCTTCCGGTTTTAGCCCATCCAAAGGTGGCAGCATGATTTGTCTTGTTAACCAAATCCTGGATGCAGCAGTTTCAGGTACCACTAGAAGCCAACAAGGGCCTAAGAGTTGTAATTCTGATTTCCTAAATAAAATAAATAAGAAGCTCTCAAGAATACAAAAATCTATGTAAGATATAAATCTTCTTTTCTACTTGTTGTATATCTTTATTTACCAACTCTTCTTTCACTCAAAGGCTGAAGACAGGACTGATGCCCTGGTAGTCCGACTGTACGAGTCACATGGGGGCTCAGTGGTCACATATTTGCAAACTGCACTTCCTGTGAGGGAGGCTATATGGTAAGTACTGTTCCATATGGACATGGTTCTTTCAGGGTAGCATTCTGGGTCTCCGTCACCCCCTTTTCTAATGCTGTAAATGTCAGGTGTCTCACTCAGAACCACACTGTCACTGTCTGTCTCCAGCAGCAGATGCCCTTCCATAGATTTCTGCTCCATTGTCGAATGGCCTCTAGTTGGCTGAGACTCAACCTTGGCAAAACAGAGTTGTTGTCGGTAGAACCGAGTCTTCAGGGGTCGGCAGGTCAAAATTGTGTTGTAGGGCTACCTTAATAAATGGTATAGAATTGTTTGCTGTAGATAGGATAACAAATCTGAGAGTCATTGGGGGCCCTTGACTGATGATCAGACATCATGTTTTGGTCTTAGTCCGCAACGGATTTTTCCATCTCCAGAATATCTCCCAAATTAAGCCTTATCTGGTGGAAGAGGACCGGCAAAGCTGGTGTACGCCTTTGTGAGGCCTAGACTTTATTACTGTAATTCCCTTTGCCTGTGGCTATCTGGAGGGTTGTTACACTAACTGCAGCTAGTGCAGAATGTTGTGACCAGCCTGGTAACTGGGACATCTTTTTCAGAGCATATCATGCCTGTGCTCCAGTAGCCACACTGACTCTCAGTTAGGTGGCGCAAAACATTCATTTTTTTTTCAATTTTGTGTTACGGTTAATTCTGTCTGTTCACTCCTCTGGCTGGGCCCCTATCACAACCGACCATTTGAGCCCAGCTTCTCCATGGCTTCCCCCCTCCCCATGGCGGGGGTGGCCCCAAAGGCGTCCAGATGGATTCTGGGATAGGAGGTGCACCATGTCGCTGGGTGCTGGGCCTGCAGAGGGGAGGCCCAGTCTGTGTTTTTTCCTGCTGTGTGTTCCCCCAGGAGGGAAGGATGTGCAGTGTTGCCCAAATAACTTAGTGCACACTTCTGCATGTAGGATGACGGCAGGCGACGCTGCTTCCATCCCCAATGTTGCGGTCTCTGGCTACCAACTCCCCAGCCGCCGCTAGGGGCCAGGCATACTCAGGGCACTCCTTCCCTGGAGGAGGAGGAAGAGGAGAGCAGTCCAACGGATGCTTGATCCCCTTGCCCCCAACCAACCCTTTGCCATCCCAAGTTTGCTCCTGAACATTAGCAGTCGGCAAGATAATCAGTAGTGTTACTGCAGCACCGGCAGGCTGGCCTTTAACATTTTATTGTTAAAATATAAAGCCCTGCTTGGATTGGGTTCCAGCTATGCAAAAGATCTCTTTATCGATGCACCTGGTTGCTCCTTAAAAAAAAAATGAAAAATTTTTTCAGCCTACCCAGGTTTTTACTTCGGTCTAATGACCTCCCAGTCTTGTGGTACTCTAGCTCCCAGTCTTTATACTCCATGATTTACCCACTGTAGCTGTGTCAGGATGGGATCCTTGATTCCCCCCTCTCCCCAAGGCATGCATCTGGCTGGGCCACGTGATCCATGAACTCCGGACCTGACAGTACCATCCTTCACTGTGGACCTTGAGGATATCTGCCTGTTTAGAGGTGCTTTATCTGTCCCCCACCTCCCCCCGCATGTTTAGACACTAGAGGCTTCGCAGCATCAGCAGTGTGCATCATACCTCATGAGAGAGTAGGCTTGCTGACTCACCACAAGGGGTCACTACAGAACTGGGCTGTGGTGCCAGTTCATACCAGCGCTCCTTTACAGCCTTGGCACCTGGCTGTGAGGATCAGTCTCTTCTTGAACTTTGATTGCCAACATTTTTTTTTCTCCTGCTAGGCCAGCTTGGCATCAGCCCAAATCCACCCAGCTGGCACATGCCTTCCCCAAGACTTACTGGCACTGAATCCCCTATAGATTGCCCCCCATGGCAGGGCCAGGAATGGAAGGTTCATACCCTCCCCGCCAACCAGTGCCTATATCTGGAAATCACCAGGCCTGGATGGCAGCGCAGATCAGGGAATAGGCCAGGCTCCCTCGCTATCTCCATTTTCTACCGCCCACCTCCCTGACATTAGGTACAGTCCACAGCCAGCCTCAACTCATCAGTAGTGAATTCCTTATGGATTGCCCCCATGGGGGGGGCCAGGAAGGGGAGTTCCATCATCCCCCCACCCACTACCCATATCCAGAAATTGCTAGGCGTGAGTAGCAGTGTGGGCCAGGCAATGAGTTACGCTTCACTCATCAGCTTTGTTCATTTTCACACTACCCCAGTGTTGAGTACAGCACTTAGCCAGCCTTGCATGCTGCAGGTATACCCCTACAGAGAGGCATGCTCCTGGGCCCACCGCAGAGATTTCCAGAGTGGTGGATCCCAGCAGCTTTCCTCTCTGAGCTCGGAGCACTGCACCTTCCAACCCTTAAGCTAGCCTGACCAGACTCCTGAGTTTGCTCTTGAACCTTGTCCGCTAGCATGGGAGCATAGAACATTACCCCAGCAGGCCGGAATGCCCACATTAAAGTGTGATGTGTTTACCTTTAGCCAGCTGGGCAGCCTCTAGAAATCAGTTTTTAATATAAATTAAACCGCTGTAAGCTTGCCCACTGGTGTAGTGGTAGCACTACTGCTTGTGGTGCCAATATCCATGGTTTGCGAGTCAGTTCAGCGCATCTGAGGGTTGGCTGGGGGGAGGGGGATCGAGCGTCCAAAGGACTTTTCTCCTGTGGGAGGGAAGGATGGCAGAACCCCAAGAATACCTGGCCCCTAGCAAAAGCTGGGGGAAAAGCAATTTGGTACAGCCAGAGAGCAAGGGGGCATGGCAGAAGTTGACACGTCGCGCAGGAATGCATGGCAGATGTCGTGCTGTAATTGTGCGCTGCACCCTATCAGGGAGAAAACTGAAAAATGTAAGCCATCAGAGTGACACCAGACACCTGCAGGCCCTATACCCAACTAGTCAGGCCAGCCAGTGAGAACTGCATCCTGTATGACGGTGGGGGTTGGAGCACCCCGCTGGGGGAGGGGGGGGAGAGGGGCAAGCCCTTGGAGAAGACAGCTGACTGCAAGTTCTGGTGGAGGTCAGGTGACAGGGCTGGGGTGTCTGGGTACTGAGTCGACCAGAGGGGAGAAACAGAATAACAAAAAAAATTTTAGTCTCAACCCAAACAGACTCTTAGTTTGACTCTAGGCCTCTAGAATCTTAGAAATACACTTTAGGAACAGAGATTGCGTATAAATACAGATCTTCAGGGATATCTCTGTAGAACATAGTCATCAGACACTAAGAGCCCATGGAAGCTTTTCTGCAGCAGTCTACAGGGGCCGCCCACACCGAAGTCACTTACCTTTTCGAAGCGCGGTGGACCCCACGCACTCCTCCATTCTTTCCCGCCGTCTGCCATTCGCACACGGACTCTGTGGAAGCTCAGTTTGACTGCCATTTTTTTTTTTTTTTTAACTTTTTATTTTCTTCTTTTCAGTTCAGTCAGCAGTTCTGTACATACATTTGCCTCAGGAGCACAATTTTTCCATCAGATTCTGGCCATACATTCTATATTTCAATGGTAAAAATATAAAGTCATCTAGTCAGTTAATGATAGTAATTGTTAACAGTAGGTACAATATCTAGGCCTGTGGGCTATCCTAGGGGACCTTTCTCCCGTTGATAAGTTTCAACTGTATGGTGGGGGTGGGTTCCAAGGAGGGGAGTTGAGCAAGCCCAAGGGAGGGTCTCTCGCCTAAGTCTTCATCTGGGCATCTGTGTTATATGATTGGCTTGGCCTGGCCGAGCTCTACAACAGATCGAAAGGATTAATGGGGGGAGAGATATCCTCGCATCCAGTCATTCCTTTTCAAGGAATCAAATCTGGTCAAGTCTGCGCTATTTGCAGGAACCAGGGAGTCCAGTATGTTTGGATTACCTGTGTTCTGTTTTGGAGGTGGGCGGTGAGGGCCTCCATCCTGTATACTGCATAAATTGTGTTCTCCCATTGGGCCATGGTAGGGGTTCTGGGCTTAACCAGAGTCTAGTGATGCATTTTTTAGCAGCTGTAAAAAGTATATTAAGTAGGTATTTTTGTGATTTATGCTTAAACTGTTTCGGGAATAGGAGGAAAATAGCTGCCTGAGGGGTGGGTATACCGAAGTCTGTGCATAAGTCTGCAATAGCCTTGCCAATACCCTCCCAGAAGCCACTCAGAACCGGGCATGTCCAGAATACATGAGTGTGTGTGTGTGTGTGTGTGTGTGGATACCTCACAGCCACACTGCCTCCAACATGATGAGTCCCCGGATTCAGAATATTTTGCCACTATCTGAGGAGTACGAAAGTATCGGATAGCCACTTTCCAAGCGAACTCTCTCCAGGAGTACAAGTTCGTCGTTTTATGTTGTGCTCTCCAGACTTGTTGCCATTCTCCCGGGATGAGTTCTAGGGATAATTCTGCCTGCCATTGAAATTGTACCAGGTCGACATTTGATGGGGATGAATTCTGTAATGTCTGGTATGTCCGGGATACCAGGTGACTCTGGTCCCTGCCCTCAGTCATGTTTAATAAGAAGGAATGCAGGGTAGGGATTTCCATCAGAGGGATCACCAATCCCATTTTTTGGGCTAAAAAATGTCTAAGTTGAAGATATCGGAAGAAATCCAAGTGTGGCAGGCCATATGATGATGAAAACTTTATTTTTATACAGGAAATTCTAATCATTAGGATTATACAATCCTGTTCACAAGATAGTCCTGTTTAAATTTCACTTAGTTACTTCTAAACATATAATATATAACAATACTCAAATAAAGACAAAGCATAAATGATACACAACATTTCAAACATCCAACAATGCATTAAAACACAAATACAAATGAAAAAAAAAATACAAAACAAACATATATCCCATACATATTCATATGCAGCAACATTCTATTTTATAAGATTTCAGGATTTCATTTTAAAATCGTGTGTCTTCTAAGGATCTTATTGAGGGGTAAAATATTCCATACTTTAGCTGCCTGACATAAAATTGAACCATTACTGTATTTATTGTAAATAATTATGGGACAAACTCTATGTCTATGCACAGATCTTAATAACTCATGCCTGCCTTTACTAACTTTAGAAAAGAGTGTTTGTATAATATAATGTTCTGGGTAAAGTGTTTTATATTTATGTATCAGTATTAACCAATTTTTTTGAAAGATCATTTCTAAAGACAGCCAATTCAGTTTTATAAACATATTACAATGATGAGTTCTGTATGAGCACTGTAAAACATATCTAGCTGTTCTATATTGCACCCTATCCAATCTAATCAACTGATGTTTACTCGCTGTTCTATAAATTAAATCCCCATACGTCAGGATTGGCATAAACAGCTGTTCAGCCACTTTTTTCCTATCCTTAATTTGTAAACATTTAGTGGTTCGTCTCAAAGCTCCTAATTTCTTGGTCACCTTTTTTATATTATTATTTATATGAATATCAAAAGTTAACATGGAATCAAACGTCACCCCCAAATAGCAGTAACTATCCACCTGTTCTATGAGTCTTATTTGTGTTTGTTACGATATGAATCTGCGATTTAGACTTCTTATTTGAAAAGTGCACCAGTTTAGTTTTTTTAGCGTTCATCAAGAGCCTTGACCTGGTGAGCCACCCCCACCCGGCAAAATCTGTTTGAAGCTTCTGTTGGAGATCCATAACAGAGCTACCGGTGGTGATGATTGCAATATCATCAGCATAAAGCATCACGGCTGAATGTCTCACCACCTGGGGTAGATCATTAATAAACAAGAGGAATAACAAGGGCCCTAAAATGGACCCCTGTGGAACTCCTCTGCTTACATTTCTAGATGTAGATAAAGTCTGTAAGATCTCCACCCTCTGAGTACGTCCTGTTAAATAGGATTCTATCAATTTCTGGGCCCATCAACTATACCTATATCGTTTCATTTATCAGTAAAGGGGTGGCTCACCAGGTCAAAGGCCTTGGACAAATCCACAAATACAACAGCAGTTTCCAAATTCAAAGGAGTACAAACCAGATCTTTAAACTCTTAACAGTGCTGTAATTGTGGAGTGACCCTTTCTAAACCCTGATTGGTAGGGTGTTAACAGTCCATATTTGTCCAAGTGTTCAGAAATCTGCCTATTTACACATTTCTCCAAGCATTTGGACAAAATGGAAAGTAAAGCTGTGGGCCGATAATTATTCAATTCTGTAGTATCACCCCCTTTATGTATGGGGATGACCTTACTCTCTCTCCAAGACATAGGAAAGCATTCAGACTGTAAGCTCCAATTGAAAATATAAGTTACAATTGGAGCGATATAGTCTGCCGCTAACTTAAGAAATCTACCCTCAATTTCATCTGGCCCTGCTGATTTATAGGCATTTATAGACTTCAGTTACCTACATACTTGATATTTTCAAGGCCCTAAATCTAAAAGAAGGTAAACAAGATGAATGCACAGACTTCATATCTCCAGATGTAAAACTCCCAAATCATTACAGCCTGGCAGGTCTACAAAAATTGATTCAATGCCTCAGAGATACTCTGGATTATCAATTAGATTTGCCCCAATCTGTAAATTTAAATTTGTTTGTACTCCAGATTTACCAAGATTTGTTAAATGATTAATGGCATGCCAAAATTTACGAGGGTCAGAATTACAATTCAACTTATTTCGATAATAATGGGCCCTAGCCTTTCTTATGAGATATTTACATGCATTCCGTTTTACTTTAAACAGCTCCCAATCAGAAGGTGATTTAGATTTTAAAGCCTTTCTCCACAACCTATCTTTTACTCTAATATTTTTCAAAATCTTTTCATTAATCCAGGGTAACTGGTATGTTTATCCGAGATCTAAATTTTGGTGCATGATAATTGCAAATCATCGAGAAAGTAGTGGAAAAGTATTCTACAGCTGGAGTCTACTTTGTTGATGTTCGTCCCCAGCGAGTTTTGGCGTTTGTGTGACCGCTTACCCGACCGTAGTGTGGCAGACTGAGGAATCGGAGAGCAGTGGAAGGATTCTGCGCCATTCTTTCTGGACTGGTGGTGTTGTTTCTGTTTTTGCTGAGGAAACTTGATTTGGGAGTGTCTAATTGCCTGGGGATTCTCGGACATTCTTCGAGGTTTAAGCTTCAGTTGTGGGATAAGGGTTCCCTTAAATTGTGTTGTGGTTGCCTATTATCCATGAAAGTGCTACAATAGGCGATTGTTTTAATTTGTGGGGAGTGTTGTCCACTCATTGATCTTCAGCCGGGCAGGAGTCGCCCTGGGTGCTTCCCAAGGGAGCTGGGGGGACTAGGGCTTCTCCTAGGCTGTCTCAGGGCCAGCGGTTTGGGCTGACTTACGGGACAGCTTTAGCAGTTGGCTGTTGATTGAGTGAGGTATACTCCTGCAGAAACATATTTCGCCTTCTGAAGCTCTTGCTATCTTGGATAATTAACTGCTGGAACTGTTGGCGTCTGAAGAGCAGCTGTTGGAAGACCTATTGGACAGTTTCTGGGTTCCCATGTTTGCACATTTGAACAATTTGATTTCTCTCCTGAGAACTCTCTGACTTTGCCTGGATTTTATGGTTGGACTATCGGAGAATTGTTTTTCTCTGATTTTTAGTGATATATTTTTATTTATTTTAATTTTATTACAAATTTGATTTATTTATATAACTCCCTGCCATGTGAGAGGTGGTATTGGGAGATTATTACATAACATTTTAGCAGTGCTGCATGTGAGAGGTGCTACACTGTTTAAAACACAAGTTTGTTTAATAATTGATTAGTTATTTTATTGTGTTTTAAATTATTGTATTTTATTCTATTTTTGCCTTTGTATTTGAGCTGGGGATTATTTTGGTTTATTTTGTTTTACCTGTCCTCCCTCAGTGAGAGAGAGGGAGGAGAGTGTGTTATTGAGTGTGTTATTTATAGGTTTGATATTCTTAGGTTTTTATTTTTATTTGAGTAATGACGGTTGGGCATTATTCCCCCACTAGGCTTAGGGAACTACGTCCATTTGAGTGCCCACCATTGTCATCCGACACCTATTTTAGGTGTCGAGCATTGGGCATTTTGAAGGCGAGGCGAAGGTGGAAGCTGGGCCTTGTGGGGACAGGAGAGGGAGGACGGATTGGGGTTCTAGGGTCCAGAAGCGTCCTGGGCGTAAATGGGGTCAGGATAGAGGTTGCTCTTATCTTGTCCCCATACCCAAGAGTCCCGAAGATTTCGGACAGGTACCGAGGTCTTCCCCGACATCTCATCCTGCCTTGGCGGTGTTGTGCAATGCCAGATCTATAAAAAACAAGACAGCTATTATAGCTGATCTTGTTGGGTCATCTGATCTGACTTGCATCACGAGACCTGGCTGGATGAAAATCCTAACCCTATATTGGCCTTGGCAACTCCAGCGGGTTCTCTGTGATACACCGTCCAAGGCTGGATTGAAGGGGCAGAGGTGTGCCATTATGTTTAAATCTGAACTGGGCCTTGTGGATGTGCCATTGGGAACACCAGATCTTTTGAATATATCCTGGGTGAGGTGCAGGTGTGGGATTCTCCTCGTCACCAATCCACCAGGTGACGGAGGAAATTCCTACAGGAGATTAGAGCTTCATTGTCGACCTGGTGTTGAGGTTTCCCAGATTAATACTTCTGGCCACTTCAACGCCTGGGTCGACAATGAACTCTCTCATTTTGGTCAAAATCTCCTCCAGTTGATGAATACACTGGCCTGACACAGGTGGTTACCACTCTACCCATATAGGGGGCATTCATTGGATCTGGTTTTCTCTTGAGTATGGAGATCACTGATTTGGGGTGGAACCAATCAGTTGGTCGGATCATTACACCATAAGGTTCAGTTTCAGGGCCCCTCTAATAGGTCTGCCCCTACGGAGATGGTCCAATACCGCCTTTTAAGGGGTATCGGCCCGGAAGCCTAATGGCGGTGGATCTATCAGGTTGTCGGGTGAATGCATGAGTCAGATGATCTTATCTCTGCCTATAATGAGGCTGTGAGAGATGCTCTGGACAAAATTGCTCCTGTTCATGTTAAGCCTCTCACCATCCGTTCAAGGCCCATGGTTTGATGGCTCCTTGAAGAATTAAGCGAGTAGGCGAAGGCTGGAGAAGAGCCTGGCGGAAATCGGGCCTTGATGCTGACAAGCTTAGATTGCTAGCCCATTATGAAGGCTACCAATCAGAAATTACTCATAAGAAGGCAGAATTTCTGTCCAGAGATTTCTGCTGCAAGGAATCGGCCGCTCAGCTTTTCCAGACTGTGGACAGACTGTGCAATCCAGTCTGTCTTCAGCCTAGAAGCTTTTCTCAGCAGATGCGAGGAGTTCGCTCGCTTTCTTGCAGATAAGGTTGCCAGCATCAGGTCCAGTATTGGTCGGCCTCTCCTTGAGGATTGTGGTGGGCGACTGGTGGTATCTAATCCTCAGCCTGTTTGGTTGGATTTTCACTGCCACGAATTCATGGACATTGTGAAGATCATCCAAACAATGCGACCAATTAGTTGTAGTTTGGATCTGGGTCCTACACCGCTGTTACTAGGTTGTGTAGAAGTTATCTACCCTATCCTTGCTGACATTGTCTGGAAATCCTTGGAGATGGGGTTTTTTCCTGATCCCCTTAAGGAGGCAGTAATTCGACCACTCCTTAAAAAATCCTCCTTGGACCCAGACTGTCTAGCTAACTACCGGCCTATCTCTAACCTGCCATTTGTTGGTAAGGTTATTGAAAAGGCAGTTGCATTGCAATTGGATGATCATCTCACCTCTCATAATGTCTATGATACTCTCAGTCTGGCTTCAGGAAAAGGCACAGTACTGAGACTGCCCTTGTTGGGTGATGAGCGACCTCCTAATGGCTAGAGATCGAAAGGCTTGTACCATCTTGGTCCTTCTTGATCTTTCTGCGGCATTTGACACTGTAGACCATGGGGTGCTATTGGGCGACTGCGGGTCTTTTCTTGAGCTGTCTGGTACAGTCCACAGTGGTTCGTTCTTACCTCACTGGTAGGTCTCAGAGAGTTGTCACTGGAATTTATTCCTCTGGCGCTTTCTCCTACCATGTGGGTACCACAGGGCTCCATTTAGCTCCCATGTTGTTTGCAGTGTATATGCTGCCATTGGGAGAAAATCATCAGGAGATACAGTTTGAGTTTTCACTGCTATGCAGATGATACTCAACTGTATATCCTTTCTCCACGATCAGAGTGATGCACTCTGTACTTAATAACTGCCTGGATGAATCAGAACTTGGATGAGTTCGAGCTGGTTAAAACTTAACCCGGATAAGACCGAGTATTGGTTGTGATTCAGGTCGTCAGAGGACTAGGTGTTGGAAAGCCATCGAGCTTATTACTTGGTGGTGTACCGCTCTCTAGTTCTTCACAGGTTCGAAATCTGGGCGTTATTTTTGATGACGGTCTGACCTTAAAATCACAAGTGTCAGCTGTTGTCAAATCCTCTTTTTACCATCTGAGGAATATCGCCCGGGTGAAACATCTGATTCCCCGGGAGGACCTTCCAACTTTAGTCCACGCCTTTGTTACCACCCGTCTGGACTACTGCAATTCCCTCTACCTAGGGCTACCAGGGGTTGATATCCGCCGCCTTCAGCTGGTGCAGAGCGCTGCAGCCAGGCTTTTGACTGGGACTTAAGAACCAGTCATGCATAGCCGCGAACTGCACTGGCTGCCTGTTCGATGGCGGATTATCTTTAAGGTTGGTTTACTAACCTTTAAAGCCCTACATGATCAGGGACCGGTTACCTGAAAGATCTGGTTCCTATTGCCCCTCCGTCCTCTCCGCTCCGCCAGTGAGGGATTGCTAGAGATTCCCAGGGTTCGTTTGAAGTTATCGGGATCTCGTGCTTTTCCCTTTTCGGCTCCAACCCTGTGGAATTCTCTACCTCGCTGGTTAAGAGAATGCCCGACCGTTGACAGTTTTAAAATTGCTTTAAAAACACATCTTTTTACTTTGGCGTATTCTTTATAGTTATGGTTGTCAATGTTTGGATTTTTTGTCTTTGTTTTATTTATTGTTGTACAGCGCCTTGAATTTGAAAGGTGCTTTATAAATAAATTTGACTTGACTTGACTTGACTGGTACTAATCTACATCTTTCCCAGTTTTCGTTAGCTACACTCTGCAGGAATCTCTGTTCAGAGAAATTCCGCATATCCCTTTTCTTGTTGTTAAAACATTCTGACAAAAACCAAGCTTGTTTTGTCACCACAGCCCATATTGGGTTATGGTCACTAAGTTGTGGTGGTAAAGTTCCTAATGCCTTAATGTCTATTAAAGAATTTGTAAATAAGAGATCCAGTATAGTTCCTTCTGTCCTGTTATTGGTGTACCGAGTTGGTGTCTTAATGTGCTGGGTTAGTCCCAGAGTTGAGGCAGTCTCATCTAATTTCCTACCTCTTGGCCTTGAACCAATCACAATTCATATCTCCTAATAAGATTAGAGACCTGTCCCTATACAACCACAAATCTTGTTCAGTACTTCTTCAATAAGTGCTAAACTTGATCTAGGAGGAGAACAGACTACAGCAAAAACTAATTTAAGTCTGTCCACATATATTACCAAATATTCAATATTATTTTCACTCCCCTTTGAAGAAGTTCCACATGGCCTACCTTATTTTTAACATAAAGCATTACCCCCTTATCTCTATCTGATCTAAGAAGTTGATAATTTGGTAAGTTAGTTCACTGTCCCAGTCCTGTTTGATAACCAAGTCTCACTCAATCCCAGTACAACAGGATCATGTTCCTGTACCAATAAGGCTAGTTGATCAGTTTTCAGTGCCACACTTTGAGCATTATCATGCATTACTTTACATATATCATTCACTGGGCCAGGATTCAATTCTATATCCTCCCATAATCATCAACATTATAAAACAAGTCCCTTATAATCAGGTACTATCCTTAATAGACTTACTTTAAAACCTTAGTATTTTAAGTAATCAAATCTCCCCAGTTTCTGGTAAAGACATTCCTTCTGGTTGATTTCAGTTGCTTCTCTGAAACAAAACTTGGCCAATACTCCCAGTTTATTTCCCTTTACACTAATAGTAGAAGCAGCCATCAGGAAGCAAATAAATGCTAAACTACTTAGTACTTTGAGTACAATCATTTTCAATAGCAGCGAATACATTTTTTTTTAAAAAGTGCCTTAAGCAGAACCCACTTAAAAACTTTTTTATGCTTGTTTACATAAATACAGGATGGTATAAGAGTGGTAAGTCCAAATCCAAACTAAGCAATATAATAAAAAACAATACTGTTAAATACAAAACAACCACTCTTATCTATAGTAATGAGGCACTTACCACCCTTATTCCAAACCGCGGGCAGTCAACAAGTGTTCATATTTCAAAATACACCTGAGCGTTTTAAAAATATTTCTTCTGAGTGGTGCAGCCACTCACGCTCACGCCGCCGCTCGGCGAGGGCTTTTAATACTCGTTATATATATATTTTCGTTATATATATTTTGTAGTTGATCAAACCTTAGAAAGATCCCAGCCTCATAGAATTTATAAGTGTTTGATAGTCCTAAAGAGCACCATTTATCAAAGGTGGGGTCTGTCAGTGCTGGTATGAAGTCCGGGCTCCGTGCCAGAATTCCCAACCATCCTGCCAGCATGGAGTTTTGACCGCCAATTTTACCTGTCTTTCATTTTCTTTTGTCATTGTAGCACTTTTATTTAAAAGTGATTCCTTTCTCCACTGTATGTCGAGAACTACTGCTTCTTCTGCTCTTTTCCATCATTGTCACTGCGGAAAGATGTCCTCTACCGAAGAACACCAGCTCTATGTCTGCTGTCTTGGGTCTAACCATAATGTCCTCACCTGTGAATCCTGCCAGAAATTCAACCATGCCAGCCAGTGCTGATGAAAGGAAGCCCTGCAGAAGTTCTTCATGGAGCAACAGGTAGGCAGCGGAGAGCAGGGGTCTTCCGCGGACCCATCTGCCCAGTCGCTGGTGTCCTCCATGGGCTCACAGGCCACCAAGACCTGGGACAAATCCTCAGGGAAGGACTCTCGATGGGATAAGGAAACAGTCCAAGGACTGCTCCCCCATCGGCAATCCTGGCCACTGCTGGATTTCTCCTCTTCTTCTCCTGGGATCACCTCGTCGACTGCTTTGGTGTCAGTACCTCACCCTGTGCAGGCCTCTACTTCTTCCAGGCTCCCCATGGTGGATTCTCCTCCCACCCATCATAGGGCTGTGGAAGGGCCATCATCCTCCGGGTCATTGGCCACTGCCCCCGCCATCGAAACCTCTTTAGCCTCGAGGTCTGTCAGCACGAGGCTTACCCACTACCTCTTCAGTTAGCGGTTCATCATCGGACCAGGGCCTCAGATCCCTCTGTTGACGCCATTGTCAACGATGGTCTCCTTCCCTGCCATCGACCGCAGTACCATTCTAATCTCCATTACTACTTCTCTTATCCAACAACTAGTGACACATGGCCCAAGCCATCATGGCCTGGGACATTGTCGCCTGTGCCATTGGCGGCAGTTTTGGCAACAATGCCTGTTAGGCCTGCATGCCCATGCCGCCTATGGAGTCAACAGCGCGCATTCATCGGTCCCTGCCCCAGAGCACTCCGACGATGAGGAGAAACATCCTGATCCTCTCCTCCTGAGTAAGAGAGGAAGTTAATGTGAAACCTCTGATAGGTCCACTGTCTCTGTGAGTGAGGAGTCTGTCAAGCACACTCCCAGGCACCCCGGACCCCTCCTTTTCAGTGTCATGAAACAGTTCTCCACAGTGGGGTTCCAGACTGAGGGTGGATGAAATCAGGAGTAATATGGTGGATTTCTTGGAGATCCTTGAGTCTCTACCTAAGATTATTCCTCCTCTGCTGCCAGCTTTGAATGATGCAGCCACGGCAGCCTGGCGCAGACCCAGTATGGTGCCAGCTATGCCTAGAAAGGCCGACAAGCTTTATCAGGTGCCTCAAGGGTTGCCCTTCTATGTGGCCCAGCCTGATACTGACTCTGTGGTCATTAAAGCTGCTCAAGACAGGACTAAGGCCCTAAGCACTTTGAGTTCCCTGTCCCTGACTGGGAGTCCAGAAGGTTGGATCTGTGGGGTAAAGGACATTTGCCTCTGCCACCCTTGGCCTTCAGATTGCCAGTTATTTGGGGATCCATGGGATCCTAGTGCCTGAGATAACCCATCTTATTAAGTACCAAAATACTCTTTGGAGGAAAGGCATAGTGACTGCTGAGACCGCTCCTGAGGGTTCTCACAAGCAGGAGCTTCTCAGAGTACTCAGGCCTTGGAGGATGTTGAAAGCACCTCAGAGCCATCTGTGACATGGTTGACACTACAGCCCAGGGCAGCTGCATCTGCATTTCGCCAGGCGGCACTCCTGGCTGTGAGTCTCTGGCATTGCCATACATCCAACAAAGGTGTTAAATGCCCTTTTGTGGGTTATGAACATTTTGGTCAAGATGTGCAGGACATTATTAATGAGATGCAGGCTTCTGGTAGGGCCATTCTATCTGTCTACTCATTGTATCTTACCTAGCCCAGGCGTAAACTATGGTCCTCCTTTCAGAAGCCCTCCAGCAAGTCGGGTCCTGCAGGAAAGTTTCAAAGTAAATGCAGAGCCAGCTCAGCTTGCCTGCTCCCTCTTCCTCCACGGACCCTCAGTCAAGCAACCCAGAGGTGGCAGTGCAGTCCCTACCGCTAGTTTAGCCTCTGCTTGACTCCTTGCTGGACACCCACCACCTCCTCCTTCCATGAGCCAGAAGGTGGTAGTTGGAGGCAGGTTCTCTCCATTTGCCCCAGTGGAGAACCATCACATCAGATGCTTGGATCCTGCAGATAATTGAATAGGACCATGCTCTCAAGCTTCTAGAGCAGCCCCAGATGTTCCCCCAGTCCCCTGTTTTATCCTCCAGACCACTCAGAGGTACTGGAGGAGGTCCTCACCTCTGCTGCACAAACAGGCCATAGAACCAGTCCCAGGCGGCAAAGGAAAAGGGTTCTATTCCAGGTTCTTCCTGGTTCCCAAGAACAGGGGACTTGAGGTCCATTCTATACCTTAAGGGACTAAACCTCTTTATCGAGTACAAAAATTTCCAGATGGTCACTTTGCATGGTCTTCCTCCTGTGCTCAAGCAGGGCAACTGGCAATGCTCCTTGATATGCAGAGTGCCTATCTGTATATCATGGTTGGCCTCCCTGACAGAAATTACCTGCAGTTCCTATTCCAGGGGAGCATTACCAGTTTAGGGTATTGCCCTTTGGCTTATCCTCTGTACTACGTGTCTTTACCAAGTGCTTAGCGCCCCTTGATCAGGGGCCTCTATCGTTCCTATACCTGGACAACGGTTACTGAAAGCCCAGTCCAGAGGCTCTTGTTGTTCACTCTGGAATGCACCCTGCAGTTGTTCCACTTCTTTGGCATCACTGTCAGTCGACCCAAATCTGTGCCAACATACTTAAATATTACAATGCATACAGGGTAGTCGGAAAGGGGAGGAGTGGCAGTTTATATCATGGAGGAATAACTTGAGCGAGGGAGGAATTGGAGGAAAGGGAGAAAGGTGAGGTTGGGGTGGTTTACAGACCACCCAGTCAGGATGAGGAGAGGGACAGGGAACTGAGCTCACAAATATTGGATACTGTGGGGAAAGGAGAGTGGTAATTGTGGGGGTTTCAACCTGCCCAAGCTGGACTGGAGCTTACCCTCCACAACAAGTGCTAGGAGTCAGGTGATCCTGGAAGGACTGCAGAGTAGGTTCCTGACTCAGGGCTTCACTGAACCAACAAGAGCTGAGGCAATTCTTGATCTGGTGCTCACAAATGGGGAGCATGTACAGGAGATAATGGTCAGGGAGCCACTGGGTGGAAGTGACCATTGCACAGTGTGGTTCCAGTTGGATATGGGCAGGGAAAGCATCCCAACTAAGACCAAAAGCTTGGATTTCAGGAGGGAAGACTTCAGGAAAATGGGTGAAGTGCTAAGGAGCCATCTGGTGGGCATCAGAGCAGATATGGGGGTGGACCAAAGGTGGTCCATCATTAAGGAAGGAATACTGGTAGCCAAGATGAATGCGTTAGGCTCGGGGGAAGAACACAAGGGCCAAGCCAGCTGATTCAGTGCTGGGGTTGCCCAGGCAGTAAGGGAAAAGAGGTTGGCCTATAGAAATTCAGGAAGACCAAGAAAGGTTGATAGGAAAATTACCTAAGGTTGGGTAGTGAGGCAATAAGGAAGTCTGGTGAGCAAAGGCACAGAAGGAGCTGCAGATAGCTGAAGGAATTAGGAAGTGGGAGGCTTTCTTTCACTATGTAAGTGAGAAAGCGACAAAAAAGAAAGAGATTGTTAGGCTTAAGAAAGGGGTGGAGGATAATGGGGAAAAGCAGAGATATTAAATGAATACTTCTGTTCCGTGTTCACCAGGGAGAAGGACGGACCAGTGTCTTCAGGAGGGAAAAGAGGAGCGGGGGGGAGGGGAACACAGACATAATGATAGAATAGGATAGAGTGAGGGAGGGGCTGCTGGCATTGAAGGTGGACAAATCACCAGGCCCGGATAGAGTACATCTAACGGTACTAAAGGAACTGGCTAAGGAGCTGGCAGTGCCACTGACAGACCTATTTAATAGTTCACTAGAGTCAGGCGTGGTACTGCAGGACTGGAGAACCTTAGGTTCTCGGGCCAGGCAGGCCCCGGGACTAAACATTTCTTTGATAGATGGGACCAATATAGTTGAATTCAAATTATACACATACCTAGGGGTGCAAGTCCACAGTAGACTTACTTATTCTGAACATATAAATTTACAAATTAAAAAAGTGAACCAAAAACCAAGGGTTTTAAGAACAGCCTCAGCAAGTTTGTCTACTGAGGTAAGGGGTCAGTTGGTGGGTCACCTGCTGTTGCCAAGTTTGGAGTATGGATTGTATCTTTACATGAATTCCCCCGCAGGTGACTTAAAAAAGACTGACCAGATGTATTACAGGTTGTCTAAATTTGTTACAAAAAGCAAACGTGGGGTGCACCATTGTAAAACCTATGCATGGTTAAATTGGCTACAGCCTGCACAGAAAAGAAAATTTTAATGATTAACCTGGTGTCATAAATTAATTAGTTCACCTGACAACCATCCCCTAGGAAAAATGGTGATGTTAAAATCATTACATGTCACTAAACATAATTGAAGACAAAATAGCCTGAACATCCCAACTTGAAGGACATATATTAGGATGAGGAGACCACCTTGCAGATGAATTTGTCTAGGTCATGGAATTCATTGCTTAACAAATCGAGAACCATACAATAAGCTGATGTTTTCAAAAAGGAACTGAGAAGTTTCCTGCACCAAAAATGTACTTGTTTTTAGCCTAGTAGGTTTTTAGACAGTAACATATTGTGTTATTTAAGAATGCTAATTTTTGTATTGTATGGGTAAATGTATGTGTATTGAATCTTATTGTGATGTAACAAGCAGGACATTGTTGTACATAGGAGTAAAATCCTAACAATTTATCCTGTATAAAAATAAAGTTTTATCAAATCATATCAAATGTAGTGCCCCTCCACTACTTCCAGGGAATTACAGACCGGTCAGTGTGACGTCCACTGTGGGCAAGCTCATGGAGACCATACTAAAGGAAAGGTTGGTGGAATGTCTAGATGAGCATGGTCTCCAGGATGTGAGGCAGCATGGGCTTATGGGGGGAGATCATGTCAAATGAATCTGATAATTTCTTTGACAGTGTCACTAAGACAGTAGACAGGGGCCAAGAGGTAGACATCCTCTATCTTAATTTCAGCAAGGCCTTTGACTCTGTGCCCCACAAAAGGTTGATCAGGAAGTTGGTGGATTTTGGGGCTGGGGAAAGGTGGCCAGATGGGTGGAAAACTGGCTGAGGGACAGAACCCAGAGGGCAGTTGTGGGGGAAGAGTTATATTGCACCAGAGAGGTAAGCAGTGGGGTCCCGCTGGGCTCGGTGTTGTTCAGTGTCTTCATCAGTGACATTGGGGTTGGCATTAAGGGCAAAATGTGCCTTTTCATGGATGACACCAAGCTCTGCGGAAGAGTGGACACTGCTGAAGGGATACAGGACCTACAGGAAGATCTGGAAAAGCTGGGGAGGTGGTCCAGGATCTGGCAGCTTGGCTTCAGTGCCAAGAAATGCACAGTTATGCATATTGGATCCAAGAATCCCAGGACAGAGTGCTACCTGGGTGGAGTCAGAGTATCTGCATCAGAGGAGGAGAAGGACCTGGGAGTGATGATCAATAGTGACCTGAAGCACTCCACGCAGTGCAAGAAAGCAGCAGCAAAGGCAAACAAGATGCTGGGATGCATATCTAGGGATTCAGTAGTAGGAGAGGGAGGTTATACTGCCCTTGTACAGTCACTGTAAGGCCACATCTAGGTATGGAGTTCACTACTGGTGACCACACCTCAAAAGGTCATTAACCTGCTGAGGGGCCCAGAAGAGGGCTACAAAGATGAGAGCGGTTAGCAGGGTAAGGCATACGAGGAGAGGTTGAGGGCACTGAACATGTACTCCGTGAAAGACAAGAGAGAGAGAGCGACATGATTGGGACATTCAAGTACTTGAAAGGGATAAATAAGGTTGATAAGGAGAGTCTCTGAAAGAACTGGAAGGGACAGGATCAGTTGTGTTCCAGGACAGTAGCTGCTGCTGTTGTTTCACAGGGTTCTTGTGGATTTTACTTGGTAGGTTAGTTCTTTTCTTTCTTACTTCTAAGGGGCTAGCAGGGTATTGTTTTGGGGATGCTGGATGTTTGTAAACTGATTTGGTGGCTGTAAGTGGGGCTCTTTTTGTGGATGTTTCACTGTGTAACAGGCTGTGCTGGTAGAGGCCTATTTCTTCTGATTTAAAACCTATTTGGTGGGATTTGCTTGGGCCTGGTTCTTTAGCTGCAGGGCTTGGAGGGGAGACACAGGGCTGATACACTCTCTCTTGTCAGGTGTCTGCCCAAGACCCACCCCCCTCCCAAAAGTCTGCAAATTTATAGGGGAACACCTGCCCTGCAATTGGAGGAAAAGGCTGCTGGTGCAGCTCATGAAGTTCTAGCCACTGGGGTTTGGATTTAAAGGCTGGGAGAGAGGAGCTTAGGGAGTTGTTCATTTCCCTTATAAGTTTAATGTGTTGTACTGCACCTAGTAACAGGGTTACTGGTGTACAGTGGGACTGTCTCTAAGATTAGTGGGTGACCTGATTAGGCAGTAGGGGTATCTTGGACTAGGGGGGAACCTGGTGGCTCACCCAAGGAAACCTATTTGGAAGGGGATGGAACCACACATCATTAGGGCCGGCATCTTTGGGAGGGTGGTGGGGTGCACAGGGTGTGGAGCAGCCATGATACTGGACTGGGCTTGGAAGTTTGGTGGTTGCCCAGTGTGCTACCAGCTAGCACAGCTTAGGGAGGAGCTTGCGGGGATGAGGAGAAAGCTGGGGAAGGGGGGTGGTATGGTTGGGGAAGGGGGCTGGAAATCTCCCACAGGGTTGCACCAAGCACTGGGGTGGGGTATAGGGAAAGGAGTGCAGGAGAATACTCAGGGGTCACATAGGGACCCTGGCAGAGGGTCCAAAGGACACTACCAAGGAAGCAGGCAGGTAACTGGGGACCCTCACAAAGGGGGACGGAGGGACAACATTCTCAGGGAAGTAGGCAGATGGCCAGTGCTGGACAGAAGGAAGCAAGGCGGGAGGTGGATCAGACCTTCCGCAGTAACGCTTCAATTCTCTTCTTCTGCTCAAGGATGAGGGGGTGATTTAGCCACGACAGAGGTGGTTAGAGATGGAAAGGAGTGGGAGGCAGGGGCAGGGGCCAGATAGCAGGAAGAACAGGGGGACCTGGAATGCAGGAGAATGGGGGAGCAGTGAATCAGAACAGGATGGGCAGGGGAAGAGGGAGGAAAGCACAAGGAGAAGGACCAGTTGGGAGGAAGGTAAAGGAAGGACCAGAGTACAAGGAGGATTCAGTAAAGGGGCTGAGGGTTTAGGCCAGGGGAGCACGACGAGCAAGGAGGAACTAAATGGAGACAGGAAGGAAGGGAGGATGAGCCAGGCTAGTTTAGCAGATGGGGGAGAAGGACCAGTTGCGAGCAATGAAGGGGTGAAGGTACAGAAGGATACTCAGGAGGAGAAGAGGCATAGGATTGGAGGGGGGGGTGGCCATGGTAAATAAGGAGGGTGGCATGTGCCCCAGATGAGGGAGGAACAAGGAGCCAGCTGGGTGGAGGGGCCGGTAGAAAGGATGAGGGACATGGAAGGGGGGAATGGAGGAAAAGGAGTGGTCAGAGTGCTCCTGCTGGGGATTCTATGATCAGGGGTATCAAATGGGATAGGGAGGAAAGCCTGGCCAGTTAGAACAAGATGCTTCCTGGACTAACAGTGCACAGGCTAAGCATGAGGTATATCAGCTGGCAAAGGACTGTGGGGGTTCCCCAGACATACTGGTCCACCTGGGTACAAATGATATTGAGGGAAATAGCGAGCTAGAGATACAGGCAAGATTCAGGGAGCTTGCCAGGGTCTGTCATGACATAGGATGCACAGTTTCCTTCTCAGAAATCCTGCCAGTGCCAAGGGCTAGTGGGGAACACAAAAGGAAAATTAGGAAGATAAACCAGTGGCTCAGGGAGTGGTGTGAGGCCAGAGGGTATGGGTTGATGGGGGATTGGGGGGAGACCTGGGAGGATAAGGAGCTGTATGCTAGAGATAGACTACATCTCAATTTGGAGGGGAATCCTTAAGTTGAAAATAGAGAGTTCATTGGTGAAAAGTGGGGTTTAAACTTGTGAAGGGGGTGGGATGGGAGAAAAGGCTGTCAAGGGGGTGCCGATAAAGGAGGGACTCTGTCTCCACCCCCCTGGGGACCAGGAGGATTGCAGGAAAAGGCCAGCTGGCAAAGTGCAGACCAGGAGAAAACAGAATCCCCATGGGAACACGAGCAGGGGAAATGGAACTATAGGGAAAGGGTGGAAGGTAGTCCTGCTAAATGCCAGGAGCTTGGGCAATAAAATGCCTGAGCTCCAGGCGATGTTAACTGAGGGAGCAGTGGATGTGGCAGCGGTCACTGAGACTTGGGCCACTGCAAGACATGACTGGGACCTGAACCTGGAGGATACACTATGTTCAGGAAGGACAGGGGAGGGAAGGGAGGAGGGTAGCAATGATAGTCAAAACTGCATTGGCATAGGGGAGTAGAGAGGCGGAGGGAACCGTGGAGGCGATTTGGGTCACCTTGATAACAAGGGGGGGCAAGAGAGTAAAAATAGGAGTGGTGTATAGACCCCTGCCCTGGCGGAGGAGCTGGAGGACAGTCTGGTGGCAGATGTTAGGAGACACTGCAGACTGAGCAGAGGAACGGTGGTGGTGGTGTTAGGGGACTTAAACATGCCAGGAACAGACTGGGAGACTGTGACATTCTCTGTGACCAGGGAACAGAGGTTGTTGGATGTCTTTCAAGATGCGTTCCTAACTCAGCAGGTGAGGGAACTGACCAGGGAGGCACGGGTACTGGATGTGGTCCTGGCAGACAGTGACCAGATTGGGGGCCTGGAGGTAAGGGACCCATTGGCGGGGAGTGACCATGCCACGGTCTGGTTCTGCTTGGACCTAGGAGGGGTAGAAGGCTGCACAAAGACGGAAGTAACCGACTTCAGGGGCGGATTTTAAGGAAATGGGAAGGATCCTTAAGGAGCATTTGGATGGGATTGGGTCAGACATGGACGCTGATAGTAGGTGGGAAATCATCAGAGAGGGGTGCAGGATGCTACCAGCACCTGTGCAAGAGTAAGATCTAAAATGCGGTAGGGGCCCAAAACCTCTGTTGGTGGACCAGGGAGGTCCAGGAAAGAAAGCAGCCTATAAGAAATTCAAGTGCTCAAGGAGTGAAAGGGATCGAGGGAGTACGAGCTGATGGCTAGAAGGGCCACTAGAGTGGTGAGGGTGGCTAAGGCAAGGAAGGAGCAGAACCTGGCCAGGGAAATTAGGAGAGGGAAAAGGGTTCTTTAGATACATTGGGAAAAGGCGAAGGGTGAAGGGGCAGATTAGCAGGATTAAATCAGGGAAGATGGGCACAAGACCCGGGGAGCAGGCTGAGGTACTAAATGAGTACTTCACCTCAGTTTTCACCAGGGAAAATGGGGTGCTGCATCATACATGGGAGGAGACAGAGATAATGAGGAGGGGGACCCTTACCGATCGGCAGGTCTGGGGAGGGGAGGCATCACTGGCAGGTGGGGGGAGGGCTAAGCAGGGAGAAGAGGTACCAGAAGTGGAAATCACAGCAGAGAGAGTGAGGGAAGCCCTCAGCTCCCTTAAGACGGAGAAAGCACAGGGCCGGATAAAGTACATCCTAGAGTGCTGAAGGAACTTGCAGATGTCCTGGCGAAACCCCTGGCAGAGCTTTTCACCATCTCTCTGAGGACAGGGTGGGTGCCCCAAGACTGGAAGGTGGCGCATGTAGTGCCTATCCACAAGGGGGGATCAAGGGAGGTGGCAGGGAACTACAGGCCTGTCAGCCTGACATCGGTGGTGGGCAAGGTGATGGAGGGCATTGTCAAGGAGAGGCTGGGGGGGACCTGGATAAGTCAGGGTGCCTGGACGATAGACAGCATGGATTCATCCTGGGGGAATCGTGTCAGACAAACCTGGTGAAGTTCTATGACTGGGTGACAAGTGCCTTGGACCTGGGTAGACCAGTGGATGTCCTCTTTCTAGACTTCAGCAAGGCATTTGACTCTGTTCCTCACGTGGGCCTGTTGGATAAGCTAGGAGAAATGGGGGTGGGAAACCAGATGATCAGATGGATAGGCAATTGGCTCCAGGACCGACCCAGAGGGTCGTAGTTGGTGGGATAGTCTCATCCCCAAGGAGGGTCATTAGTGGGTCCCACAGGATCAGTCCTTGGGCCCCTTCTGTTCAACGCCTCACGATCTGACATAAGGACAGGAATCGGGAGTGAGATGAGTCTCTTTGCAGATGACTCAAAACTGGGGCGGTGGTGGATGGGGAGGAGGGGAGGGTGGCCCTGCAGGGGGACCTGGAGGCTCTGGAAAGATGGTCTAGAAAGTGGAAGCTGAGGTTCAATGCAGGGAAATGCAAGGTACTCCACCTGGGGGCCAGAAACCCAGGCCAAGTGTACACCCTGGGGGGAATACTACAAGTCTCAATGGCTGAGAGGGACCTGGGGGTGGTGGTGGATGTCAAGATGAACAACTCTGAGACTTGTAGGAGGGCAGCAGCCAAGGCCAACAGGATGCTGGGATGCATCGCTAGGGGGATCACCTCCAGAAGGAGGAAGTGATACTCCTCTGTATAACTGCTTGGTGAGGCCGCACCTGGAGTACTGCGTGCAGTTTTGGAGGCCACACTTAAAGAGGACATTAACCTCCTGGAGAGGGTCCAGAGGAGGGCAACCAAAATGATTTGGGGCTTGGGGACAGGACCTATGAAGAGAGGCTCAAGAGCTAAATATGTACACATTGGAAGAGAGAAGGGACCGGGGGACATGATAGAGGTCTTCAGGTACATCAAGAGGGTAAATAGGGAGGAACAGTCGGGGTGCTTCAAGGAAGGAGGAAGGGCCACTAGAGGGCATGGGTGGAAGCTGGAGGGGGAAGATTCAGGGAGAAAGGAGGAGGTGCTACTTCACTGAGAGGGTGGTGGATCCATGGAATGCACTACCTAGGGGCTGGTGGAGGCAGAGACAGTGGAGGGGTTCAAGGGGGACAGGTACAGGGAAGGGTTCTGGAAGCAAAATCCAATGCAGCAAGAATATCCGAACTGGGACGGGAGAAGCCAGAAGGTGAGGGGACAGCAAGGTCAGCACCCAGGGTGGGGGCTGACCAAACAGCAGAACACGAAGACCGTTAGGCCTATTTGCTGGCATGTTAGTATGTTAAGCTGAGTGGCAACCATAACACGAGGGGGCACAGTCTTAAGCTGGAAGGTGGGAGGTTTCAGAGGGAGGCCAGGAAGCACTTTTTCACAGAGAGGGTGGTGGACACTTGGAATGCGATGCCAGAAGAGGTCATCTTGTTGAAGACAGTGGGCAGCTTTAAGAGAGGCTGGGATACGCATAGGAAGGAAGGTAAGGGTCATGGGGAGGGAGGATGGGAGGAGTGGGGAGGGAGGGAAGGGACATTAGCTCAAGCTGTGGACCCTTCAATATGAGCAAACTTGATAGACCAAATGGCCTTCTTCTGCTGGCTTCTTCATATGTTCGTATGGACTCTACTCAGGGCAAGGTCTTCCTTCCTCAAGACAGGGCAGACCACCTTATTGCCCAGGCCCAGGAGGTGACTCAGTGCATGCAGGCACATGAGGGTTCCGAGTGGACCGCGGGGTTCAGTGGGATCACCATTCAGGCGATCTAGACCAGCTGGTCCTTGTCTCTTTGCCATTTCAAGACAGTGATTCATTGGTGGATGAACCCAGCCAATCTCTTAAAGGAGGTCACCTTTCTTATCCCCACCTTCAACAAACTCTCACCATGGATGCTTCTGGTCAGGGTTGGGGCCATAGGCCCCTATCAGACCCAGGGCCTCTGATCCCACACAGTTTCAGAGATGAGGGCAGTTCTGTATGCCTTCAGAACCATCTCTCCCTGGTTCCTCTGTTGGTGCAGTCGGACAACCTCAGTGTAGTCTATTACATCAACAAGCAAGCGGGACCTATTCATACCCTCTGTTTTGGGAAGCAATGCGAATCTGGTACTGGGCTTTATATCACGATCCAGAACTGTCAGCGCTCCATGTGCCAGGTGTCCAAAATGCCTCAGCTAGCCCCCCAGGGTAGACTGACTGTTCACCAGAACCCTTCACCAGGCTGTCCGTCTTGGCAAGGATGAGCAGAGGGCTGGCCTCCCTCAGTACGTATAATACTGGGGAAGGGTTCAGGTGAAGAGCCCAGGGATCTTTCTTTGGAGTCCCGTGTGTGAGGCCTGCCTCCAAAAGTGGGGTGCTTGTGACCCCACTTCATTGCACAGATCACGAGGGTGCAGAAGTCAATGGAGAAGCAGATGTTGCAGTGACCCATGTCATGGCTAGCTCCAAGGCAGGTCCAGCATTTGTCATGTCGATCCCAGAGGGAAATGTGTCCCTACAGGAGCAACAATACATGGGGTGGCTGTCCTTAGACTTCTTTTTGGTATTCTTTTTTGGCTCCTGGGAATTGGACATGAGGAGAAAAATGGAAAAAAAACAGAGAAAAGGTCTCGGCGCCTTACAAAGGAAAGGAAGAAAGAAAGTGGCACTGAAGCAATGCCAAAATAAGGCGTCGAGCAAGCAGTGATGAAGAACTGATACATGACGCAGTTTCACAAGTGAAGACTGCTCCCATGTTGTTGCCTCGACAGTGGGGAAAAACAGAACTGATATAGGCAGGGGGCTGTCCTCAGTTACTGTCCAGTCCATGAGCGCCATATCATACACGTGTGTCATGGGCGACACAGTCACCGACGTCAGCTCCTAGGTCTAAGCTGTAAGACCCATAAGTAAGAATAGTTGGTGAAGATTGAGCCTTGGAAGATTATGGAATGCAAGATTGTACAAACCCACTCCATGCAATGCATGCAGGGTCTGATAGCCTCCTCAGTGTTCACATTGCCTCTGGTGCATCTACACATGAGGGCTACTCAGTGGATGCTCAGTTCTCAATGGTCATGAGCATCACACCTCAGAATCACCCCATTCAGGTGACCAAACCCCTGGTAAGGTCCTTGCCATGAAGGTCAGTGGAGGAAAATCTCTAGGGCTTCCTTCCCCACCAGAGTCAGAAGCAGTTCTTACCACAGATGCATCTATACTGGGGTGGGAAACCACTGCCAGGACCTTCAGACACAAGGAGCTCAATTTTAGAACAGGGACACAGGGCTTGCGTCAAACCCTCGTCCATCACAAAGAGTGTGAATGACCCAAAGCCCCTCGGACACAGAGTGATCTGATTTTCAAAGGGGTGGTGCATTTGCAACATCTTCCCCAGCACCAAAGGTTGGCACAAGTGCGTGCTCCCGGATGCAGAGTTAGATCAGGCAGTAGCTGGTCTACTCACCATCCACATTCAGACTGCGGTGGGCATTTGCGGCACATTTCTTTTGAAATTGCACTTGCCACAAAGTGTGACGAGGTTGCCACTTATGTCACACTCCCTGCACAAGTCCGGTGTGCTGCCACATCTGGATTGAAAATTGAACCCAAGTGTCCGGGACCTATCAGAAACTCATCTACACAGAAATGTGTTGGAGATGCAAGCAGTTTTGTACAGTTTGAAAGCCCTAGTGGACTTAGCCACAGAATAGTCCTTCTTCAGACAGACAAGTCTGTCATGTACTGCTTCAACAAACAAGGAGGAGCACACTGTTACTCTCCTGCAGCTAGGCAGGAAGAGTGTGGAATGATGCCTCAAACAGAGATCCTGCCCCAAGCAGTTTATGTGCCGCCAGGAGTCCAGAGCACTCGGGCAGATGAGCTCAAGTCAAGCGGAGCCTGATCCTCGTGAGTGCTCACTAGCTCCAGACATCACGAGATTGCTGTTTGATGGGTGGGGTACCCCAGATGTTGACCGTTTTATGTCCCACTCAATGCCAAAATGCCTTGATTCTGGTCCAGAAATCCAGTGTATGGCTTTTTCCGTTAGGATGCATTCAGACTGCTATGGCAAAATTTATTTCTGCATGCATTCCCTCCAGTCCTTTTTATTCAGAGTATTTGGCCCCTTGCTGACATCGACAGATATGGTGTCCTCTGTTGAACAGACTTTCAGTCAGCAAACTGAGAACACTACCACTCAGGATGGCTTTATTGACTCAGAGTCAGCTGATCCATCTCAACCCGCGCTCCTTTCACCTTCAGGCCTGACTCTTGAGGAGACAGAGGTGAACAGTTACAAAATATCTCAGATGGTTTCTGAAATACTATTGACTGCTTGTAAGCATTCTACTAGGAACATGTACACAGTCAGATGTAAAGATTTTCCATCTGGTGCTTCAAAATCCACATGGACCCCTTTAGGTGTCCTAATAAGGTTCTGGAGTACTTACTGGATTTTCTGATGCTGGTCTGCAGTATTCCACAGTAAAGGTCCACTTGTGTGCTGTTTCAGCAAACCACGGTTCAACTGGTACTCTGTAGTGGCACAGCTGCCTGTTCAAGGGCATTTACATACAAGGCTCCCATCAGGAGACCAGTTGCTTCCTGGTATATCAACCTTGTGCTAGATATGCTCACTCGCAAGCCCTTTAAATCTATTGCAACTTGTGATTTAAAGTTCTTAACTAGGAAAGCAGCATTTCTGATGACTAGCACCACTGCTCGCTGAATATCTGAAATCCATGCTTTGGTCACATATCATCCATATACTGTTTTCCATGAAGACAAGGTAGTTCTCCATACACATCCCAAGTTTCTATCTAAAGTGGTGTCTGAGTTCCATCTTAACCAAGCCTTGGTCCTGCCCATCTGCTTTGCCAGCTTCAGAATGAGGGAGCAAGGACTCTCCACTCACTGGATGTCAAAAGGGTCCTTAGGTTTTATCTGGAATGAACCGAGGGCTAGAGAATCCAAACAGCTCTGTCTGCTTCAATCTTAACTGAAAGGGACAGCCTTTACAATCAAGTGCATTTCTGCCTGGATTGTGAATTGCCTTCGCCACTACAGTGCTATGGCTCAGGTTAAACTGGAGGTAGCATCTGCGCCCACACCACCAGAGCAGTTACCATGTCTCTGGCAGAGATATGTTCTGTGCCTGTTCAGAATGTCAACCTGGAACACAGTGTACACTTGTACTAAGCACTGTGCCCTGGATGTCCATGCCAGGCAGTGTGCCACCTTTGGCAGGACAAAATCTTTCATGGCTTACTATCCTGAATGAGTCCTTGGCTCCAGCCTCCCTAGTCCAGGGATTTTTTCTGAGCTTGGTACTCTGACCCAGTAGTCTGAATCAATAGTGAAGATTGATTCTTGGAATATATTAAAATTATGTACACATGTAATTCTTGCTCTTCTAAGAATATCTTCACCATTGAATCATATGCCTGCCAACCATCCATTGGACTCATTCCAGTATGGCTGTGTTGGTCTTCACTTCTTTATGCTTGGTTTGGGCTGTGAAGACACTGTGTTACTGGATCTGCCTATCTTATACCCTTAGGTTAAGTGCACAAGTTCTTATTAGGTTATGCTGCTCACCTTCTCAGTAGAAAAGGTACTGAGACGGTTGGGGCTGATGCAGCACTAAACCAGTGACAGCAGGCACTGACACGTAACACTCATGTATGAATGCTGCCTACTGCAGGTGCCAGTCCTCTGAAAAGTTGTGGCTCCCACTGGGTCCTAGCACGTCTGGCTCAGACCCACTTGTGTGAATCAGTGGTGAAGATATTCCTAGAAGATCAAGAATTACAATGAGTATGTAAATTTTTTTTTTTTTTGACTTTCTTTTTACCGCCTACTCACTTATCCCCCCGTCTCTCCACTTTCTCAGATCCCTACAAGGCCATACACTCCATTGCTGCTGGGTCCGCCCCTAGAGTACATATCGCGCCCATCCGTAATTCTAGAGACCCGGATAACCCCCCCTGGGTGGGGTGAGGAGAAGTCCCCCTGTATCTTCCCTCAACATCAGGGGAGTGAGCGCAAGCACAGTGGAGTCTGCCTGGCAGCTGGTGGAAGTGCTGGGCCGGAGAGATCGTCACCTAGGAGCGACGGGGATCCATTTCTTTGTTCTGCCCTGGTAACCCCTCCCCTTTTGTCTGCTGCTCCGACCGCACTTGCCAATCCCAGGTTCACCCGGGAGATTGTAGTGTCGCGGCGGAGCTAGCATCTAACCCACCCCAGGAGAGAGAGAGCAGCCATCAGGCGCTCAATCTGTCTCCTCCCCGGCCGACCCCCAGCGACCCGAGTCAGTCACCGAACCCGGGTCACCGGCGTGGAGCGAGGTGTGGCATCCAGTGCCTCAATCCTCAGCACCACCAGGCCGGCGTCAGTATATAATTTTAATGTCTTTCTTGTCCTTCTCCCTACTGAGGGTCTGTCCCTTTCTTGGAGTATATCCTTATTAGTCTGTGTCTGTGAGTGTCGTTGAGGCACAGGCCAGGAAGCATAAGAAAACCAGGAGCAGTTTCAAAATTCACGAATAGCGTTTTATTAATAACAGCAAAAAATAAAAATAGCTCAATATAACTATTTACAATGGCAGTACAAACATAGAAAACAGAGTCCTTTTGAGTTTTTCTTCTCAGTTTCAAATCTCAGTCTCTCAACTCTCTCTAGCATTGCTGCTCATTTTATAAGTCTGAGCCTGAGAAACTCGTTAAGAAAACAGCATGCTTCTCACACAATGTTCATATAAGTTTCCAATGTTCTTGCAGGTGCAGCAAAAAGAACATAATGACCCAAAACTGGCCTCTTGTTTACAGCATCGCAGAGAGTTTGCAAACCAGTGTCTCAGGTTAACCCCTTGAGTTCCAAATAGCTTTTTGCAATCATTTCAACAGTATAATAACTATATACAGTTTTAAACAAAGGGATCCCAGTTTCACATACAGTTTTACAGAGAGATGCACATATATTTTTATAACAACAGATGTGCAAGGGGGGAAGACAAGACAGAACAGCAAGTGAAGGCAGAGATAACGAGAGGCTGAGAACTGCGAAACTGTCAGAGTGGTCAGTTCCTAGGTCTCACAGGAAAAGTTGGTTGCACAACCAGACAGACGAGACAGAAGAGACCCTTGCATTTAAACTCTTTCTGCACAACAAATGGGACAGGACATTATTCAATCCTGTCACAGTGAGCACTATCCAGTCTGTCTCCATTTGCTGCTCATGTTCTGTGGGAGGTGCTATGCACAGTTTTGGATCAAGTACACTAGTTCTTACACAGGCTACATCCCAGTGGTTGCAGGAGGCACAGGTCATTTTCTCTGATGACTTTCTCTCTTCTGACTATCAGACCATCTTTGGTTGGCATTCCCCTTTTAGCCAGCTGGGCTGTTAGCCCTCTACCCTTAGGGTTACCTGGGAGAGGACACACCTATCTCCTTTAGGCTGTCTAGTTCTACACCCCACTTGCACTGGGATTCCTTATTCTCCTGCTGATGGGAAAAAGGGCCACATTTAACCGACTATCCCAGTCAGTCCTCTGTCTGGTAGCATGGGGTTGCTTATTTCAGGAGTTCAGTTGTTTCATTCCTATTTTGACACATTGTGCCATCTCAGTTACAAGAGGTCCCAATTCTGGGCACCCCTCTTGCCTTTCTGCCAGTACTAGCTTCAGGGCTGTTCCCTTTAAGATCACAATCCATCTTCTGTCTGGCTATTGATGTTAGGCTCTGGCTCCATACCTTACTACCCGTGTGCTGTGTTTCTCTATCTAGCGTTGGTAGTTGGGTTTTATTTTGTTTATTTATATTCTTGTATCATTTGCCTATCCTGAGAAACTTCTCTGCCCTCTCCCCACTATGTTTCTCTCTGGCTATAGAACTGAGGAAAGTCACGGAAGCTGGCAACAGTTATTGACTGTAGGTGCGCAGATGCCATGCTAAGCAAGGCCACTGATTTACAGTAATTAAAATAATTAAATTCCATTTTTAAGACTTGAAATTCCAGGGATTGTTCGTCTAATTTCTGGATTTTACTGTCACTTTTTTTTAGTGTGTGCATAAATGATCAGACTAAAAGAAGGTTTCATATACAAAGCATTCCATGAAGCAAATTGAAAATCGTACAGAAAGCAATTATCAAAAAAAGTACAAGTTCTGTAGATTTACTGATCTGGTATAAAATTCCGAATTCCATGAAATTCTTTGTTTTATCGGTGTGAAGGCAGTCCAGATTCCAGGATCTTACTGGGTTTTTTGGTACAAAGAGAGAACCAGTGGCCTTGATGCTAAATAGCTGTGGCCTTCTCCCTCGTAGCAAAGATTTTGCTCCTGCAGGGTCCTAGTGCATCCAACCCCAGACCCATAAGTGGTGATATTCTAGAAGATGAACATTTATGGTAAGCATATAATTTTCATTTCTGTTGTACATATACAGTACTTCCTCTGTGTTTTCCTCCATTTTCTCATTCCCACCGTCTTGATTCTGGTTTTCCATGGCATCCCTTCATTAGTTCTCACTCCCATCTGCATCGGTCCTTAAAAAAAAAAAAAAATCTGTTTTCTTAGTTACCTGAACCATCCTATTCTCACACCACGCCCTTCCAAATGTTCCAGTGAGCCCTACCTCTAGTAACATCTGTCAGCTGTGATCTATGCAGTGAAACAGGGCCATTAAGGCGTGCCTAGTCTTTTGGGACTTTTCCTCAGCCACACTGAAAATGTGCTGCTGGAATGTCTGGTTTCTCAGCTGATTTGAAAGATAAATACAGAAGTGATAAAGACACCGGCTATGCTTTATTTTTATGATACAGAACTTTGTTATGATACATCTGTAATACTAGAAGAGTTTAACAAAACTTTCCTTTCCACAGGTGTGATCTTCTGGCGGCCTTACTCAAGTAAACTGGTGCCAGTAACAGAATCTGGGATTGAGCTGTCCTTCACACCGTTTCAAATCATCTCCCTCCTCCTAATTCTTAAATAGAAGCCCAAATCTATTGGCTTATTTATGAGAGTGAGGTCTGGTTAGGGAACAAAGAGACTTTCCATTCAAATAAGCAGAACAGAGCCTCTGTAATAGTCTCTGAATGTTCTGCTAAGCAGACGATTGTTTAGAAAATAGTCTAAATCGATGGATGGATGCAAAACATCAAAGGGAACATGTACTGCAGACTGATTAGGGTGACTGTCCACTTGCTGCTCTGATCTACTGCTAAACTGGGTCTGTAGAGCAAAACCACTTACACATTGTACATTTCTCTACGTGTTTCTTTCAGTCCTATGTATCTGAACACGTGCAGTGCTCTGCGCAATCTTTCTGGCTTGTATTTAATCAATTGGTAAACGTTACCATGCTCATAAATTTTCTGCAGGGACTAAAGAAAGTCAGATTTTGTTACATCTTCCTGTAATATGTTTCTTTTATAGTGAAGTGTAAAATCTATAAATATTTTCAATCAGCACTGGAAAAATAAAGTGAAATTTTGGTAAACATTTAGCCTCTCCTTCATTACTTTTATGGACACATTCCTGACACACCAGACTGATCACCACTGTTAGTGACTGTCTGCAGTGATCAGCTTACCGAAAAAGGTTAACATCAGAGGGAGGCATTAAGCAAAATAAGGACAGTACCAGAAGGGTCAGTCTAGGAATACAGTGGTATTTTCATCTCAGGCTCAAGGTAAAGCAGTTGTCCCTGGATTTTATCATATGAATCCATTGTCAAATAGCACCTTTGGCTGACATTGCTAGGGATGTAGAGATGAGGATCCGCTGGCTTTTCTTAACAAAGTCCAGTAGCATTGCAGTTTCTGGAATCAAGACAGGAACCGTGTCTTCCAAGAATCAGTTTTCACCACTGAGTCCCACTAGTGGGTCTAAGCCAGAGGTGCTAGGACCAAGCTGGAGTCAGAACATTTCAGAGGGCTGGTGCTACAGTAGGCAGCGTGCATGTAGCGTCACAAGTCCGTGAATGTGGCCACTGGTTTACCGCTGCACCAGCCCTCAACTTCCTCAATTCTTTTTTTCCCCACCATTGAGTGTGCATCTGTGATGACATCGTTCACCTACTGGGAGTCAGAACTTCATGTCTAAATAACACCACCATTCAATTTTTCACTTAAAAGGGCTCCTGGGT
Source organism: Neoceratodus forsteri (assembly GCA_016271365.2). Lineage (NCBI taxonomy): Eukaryota > Metazoa > Chordata > Ceratodontiformes > Ceratodontidae > Neoceratodus > Neoceratodus forsteri. The sequence goes on along the minus strand of CM028129.1, from coordinate 1,721,046,278 downwards.
GCTCCTTCCCAATCCTCAACCACTGAAATGATCATTAACAGATTGCACTGCAACAACCCCCTTACTATAGCCAACACCTTCAATGCCCACTTCACCGATCTCTCCTAGTTCTCATCCCTGTCCTCCCCCAATCCAAGACCCTGACCCACCCTCCTTTCTACCTGAAGATGGTCTCAAGTCATGAGGTCCTGCATCTCCTTAAAACCCTTCCACTGAATGCTGCACATAGCCCTGATCGGATTGAGACCAAGATCCTTAAAGCTGGGCCCAACACCTCACCGTATCCATCACACACATATATATATATATATACAATCTATCCCTCTCCTCCGGCATAGTTCTCTCTCTCTCTCAGCAACAGCATTCAGGTCCTTGCTGGGAGCAGCGCCGTCATCTGTCCTGCTTATGGTGTCACTTCTATCCTGTCTGGGGATGGGACAGCCGAGGTGCCATCACCAGTCACTCCAGTGCGGGCTGTGTTTTTGACACTGGTTCCATGTTACATCTGGTGCCTGGCTCCGGCCTAGTGTTGGGAGTGGTGTTGCATAGGCTCGCAGTGCCGGGGATCCTCCTGGTGTCAGTTCCAGTGCTGCCTCTGGGACCAGTGTTAACCTACCGTAGCCGTGCGCTCCGTTGTTGGTCCTGTGACCCCACTCTCTCTCCTGTCCTCCTTGCAAGGAGGGTGTAGAGGAGGCAGGCCAGATCCTGGCCTCATCATCACTCAAGGTGGTGATGGTGATCGGTTATTATAGTCAGGTCGTCTCAGGCCCAGTTACTGTGTCTGTGCCAAGGAAGACCCATCTTTCCAGGCTCTGCTCTGAAATATACACTCGGCATTGGATTTTGGGCCAGCAGCCATTGACCAGGCTAGGCCCTCTAGCTGGAGTTCTTGAACATGCCTAATATGCTGGTCATTTGGCTCCTCCTCCTATCCAACTCGCACTAGAGAGTTGTCTTATGTGATTTGGCAGAGAGCTGCTTCAGTGGCAGCTGTCTCCAAGTAAGGCAGTATAAGCGCAGTGGTTTAAGGCTCTGAGCTGCAAATCTAGAGACCTGGGTTTGAATCCCACAGCCCCCACACACACACACACTTACATATACTGTGTGACCTGAGCAAGTCACTTAACTTCCTGTGCTCCCAGGTCGCACTTCTAAAAGCGTTCAGCTTAGACTGCCATTCCTGGTTAAACAATTGAAGAAAAAAATGCTCCTGAAAATACCAACATGAAATACAGCTCTGCCGGGTGTCGGTGCAGGATTAATTAAAGGTGCAAGCTCAGCAACAAAATCTGCACACTCCAGTAGATATTCAAAAAGGCTTTATTGAAGATATTTTAAAAGTGACGCCACACAAGAACAGCTACTACTACTATGGACCCCGACCGGTTTCGTGCCAGTAACTCGTCATCAGGGGGAGGTACTACCATACAGTGACTGGTCTCTTAAAAAGGGATTTCTCTTAAAGGAGTAATGCCCCATTACATGTAATGATACAAAAGTGCTCAACATTTTAAGAGGACTTGCATAAAGGGAATTCACAATAATATCTAGGATTCCATGCACTGTGGTAAAAATAGAAATACTAACCATAGTTTGGACTTTTTCTCTTTTTGGTAAATCTATAGTAATGTGGTACTGCACTTATGTGGTTTACGTGTTTATTATATGCATTTGCACTTTGTTGAAAGTTGATGTGATTGCACACAATTTGCAAAGATGTTCTTGCAGAGCTTGCTCCTAAAAATAAGCCAGTGTATTTCACTCAGCCCATAGCTGTTGGTATTGTTGTTCTCCCGGAGAATGACAAGGCCATTGTGTGCAGAGATGCACTGCACACCCAACTAATAGGGAATCGTGCAAGATTGACACTATGGGAAAAGCGAGCCTGTGCTGCTGCCACCCTGTAAGTGAGGATAGCTAGCTGCTAAGGGCAATTTTCCAAATATGAGTATACCCACTAGAGTAAACTAAAGTCAGGCAGGGGCTCTGCCAGATTCAGAGGCTAAACAAGATATTCCGCTGACTGTCAAGGAAGGACAGCCAAGAGCTACAGGATTTTCTAATGTTACTGGGGCACATGGCCTCTTCCACTGCAGTGGCATCAGGTGCCAGCTTCCAAATGAAAAATGTTCAGTATTGCCTAGGGGACCACTGGTCTCAGAGGTGGGGGCACACTGTCCAAATTGGTACCTGTCACAAAACTCTTGCTAGGGGCACTGGAGTGGTGGAAGCAGGAATGCAACCTCAGAGAGAGAATGCTGTTCCTTCAGCAGTCTCCTAAAATTATAGTCGCAACAGGCGCCCGTCTCTAGGTCGGGGCCCATCTAGAGGACCTTTTACTGTGAGTAGCACCTGGGAGACTCGAGCACATAAATCTCCTGGAACTCAGGGCAGCGTACCTGGCAATGCAGGTTTTTTTCTTCCCAAATAAAGGGTCAGGCTGTCCAGATCTGAACAGATACCACAACAGCTGCGCACAGAAGCCGTTAAGATATGGAACCTAGCTCACTCCTGGGAAGTTCTGCTATACAAAGTACACCTGCTAGGGAAAGACAATGTGCTGGCAGACTCCCAGAGCAGGATCAGCCAGGGAAATCACAAGTGGAAACAGAGGAAAGAAGTAAGTGCCTCAGCTGGGACTTGAACCCAGACCACCTGGGATACCGTTTTGGTTATGCCACCAGCTGTGCCAGCATGGCACCTGGAAATGGGCTTCCCAGAACACGTAATTATATTTTCAATCACAAAGTGTAGTATGCATATTCTATGATCGAAAATGTAATTATATGTGCAACACCAGGTTGTGCATTGGAGAAAGAACACTGTGTTCTAGGATTGTGGATATGTTGTTCTATCCACACTTCTTATTAGGTCCTTTCCTTTAAGATTCTTTCCAGAAGGTCTAAAGCTGGCACCTCCCACCAGGCAGGTGGTATATGCCTCAGCTCCACCTTTTGGCATAGATCTTCCTTTCTGCTGGAAGATTCAGGTTTCTTCCTTATCACTCACGTGTTACTGTAGGCCCTGGCGCTTAAATCTATGGATTAACCAAAACTCCGACTCAGTTTTCTCCCAATCTCTTTGCAATCTCGACTGCGATGGAGGACAAGTCCTCACCTGATTTCCGTCGCTGCCCATGTCTTGCACTGACCCACATGCCTCGTGTGTTTATTGCGTGGGTCTCAGTCATGACACCCAGGCGTGCGAAAATGTGTCACGCTTTTCATCCAAATGTCTTGGACGATCATCTCGCACAACTGCATCTGGGCAGACTGGAAAAACGGAACCTGACAGGCAAATCCAAGGAAGCGTGTTGGGCAGTCTGTGCAGCTGCGGGGTCCGCCGAGCAGCTTGAACAGATGAAGACCTTCGAAGAGGAGGCGGTTCGGGCCGTGGATCGGTCCTCTTCGATGTCTGTCTTCATCCCATTCAATCTGGGCTCCACCTTTCAGGAGTTGTGCCAGTCCCTCCCTACCGAGGGAGAGGAACCATTGGGCATGCACGTCTCTTGGTCCTGTAAAAAGGACAAACAGCCTAAGGAAACTTTATCTTGCTGACGATGCTCCTGGAACCATGAGAGATCTCGGTCCCAGGAAACTTCTGCCTCAACCTCGGTTGAGGTTGCGGCCTTGGCTGCTGGCTTCACAGTACTCCAGTCACGCCAGCCGGTTCCGACGCGGGACGACCTGGTCGAGATTATCCTCAACCCGTCGTCGCTGGATGAGGCCCACAACTCCTTATTCAGGACCCTGGTCCTGCCTGCCACCGACGAAGAGACCTAGCCCACTGGTAATCCTCCTGTGGCCCAGATCCCCGGATTAGGAAGAGCCGCGATTCTCCCGGCTCCTTCGGCATTGATGGTCCAGAGTCGGGGTCTTGGACACCTGGGCCGACAGGCTGAAAAGGAGCATAAGTGCTCTAGAAGCATCGCCGCTGCCACTCTTCTTCATCCTCGGATGAGGAGAGGCTTCGATGGAAACTCCGTCGACGCTACGAAGACTTAATATGGCAGCAGCTAATTATGTCCATCCAGAAGTCGGCTCCAGCTTCTACCCTGGCCATTACTTGTCTGTCTCCCTCTAGGCTGACGTTTACTCCTCAGGAGCCAGTCCGCACCTTTCCTCCACCCGTGGAGTCAGTCAAGACTATCCCGGCTTGGCCACAACCAGCCTTTCCACTGACTGTGGTGAAGCCACCACGAAACAGCCTCCTTCAGGGGCTCCCTTTAAGAGTCTTGGCCTGTTCCAGGCCTACCGTGTAGGCTGTCCGTCATTCTCACACTTGACCATCCTAAGCAGGTGCAGGGTGGCTTGGTGGCCTGCAGATCTGTCTGGAGTCCGAAGACTCTGACCTACATTCCCACCCAGGGCAGGGAATCTGTCTGTAGTCTTTTGATGGAGGAAGGCCCTTCTTCCTTCATGGGCATACTATGCCTCATCTCCGAATCCACAGGGATGCCTTTAGAGCCCATTCAGAGATGGGCTGAATGCCCCCTCACTGATATCCTCAAACGAGGAGATTCACTGACAAAGGCCTTCCCAGTGGCCGAAGCCACTGTTGGTCCGGCCTTGGAGCTGTGGCAACACCCCATCTCCTGCCCCACGCCTTCAGCCCAAATGGCCCGCAAGTATGCAGCGCCCATTGGGTCCCTTTTGGGTTTCCCAGAGCACCCCTCGGCTGAGGTGCTGGTGACTGAGTCTGTGTTCAGCACTCGGGTAATTCAGGAAACACCAACAGACCACCGGACCAAGAGTCCAAAAAATTGGACCATTCAGCCTGGACAGTATATGCCGCCTCTTCACTGGGCCTTTGTCAGGCAAGCTCGGCCATCTCCATGGTGCACTTTTCTCATGCCCTCCTGGTCTCTCTCGATGAGGTTCTACCTCACCTCCCCATAGACCTCCAGACCACGGTCAAGTAGGTTCCCAACCAGGGTCGGGCGGTTGCAAAATGGCAGCTCAGACAGCCTTGGATCTGAGGGACTCCTCAGCCCTCATCACCTCCAAGCATAGAAAAGTCCAACTCCACCTTGGACTTTGTGACCTCTGCTCAGAAGGAATCCCAAGATTCCAAAAAGCAGAAGAGAAAGCCTTTTCGGCCAAGTAGCTCCATTTCCAATCGGGGCAGCATCAACAGCAGACTCAACATTGATGCCCTTGGTGCAAGTCCGGGACCCCGGCGGCATGTAAACCTGGAGGACAAGGTTCAGATGGTCCCCAAGCCAGACCAGTGACGGGATGGGGGCAGCCACCCCCATACCTGTCACATTAGCTTTGGGTCCTCCTGTGGGGGGCCGGTTCCGCCACTTCCTTTCCGCCTGGTCTGCTGTCACAATGGACAGGTGGGTTTTAGAAGTGGTCGGCCAGGGACTGCCTCTGGAATTCGAGCAGTACCCACCTAGCTGAGCCTGCACCCCACGGGAGGAAGTGGTGTCCATACACACTCAGTTGACTCTTCGCGATGACATCGCCCAGCTCCTCCACAAGGAGGTGGTGACCAGAGTTATGGACCCCGTCAACCAGGGTTCATTTCAGGGACTTCCTGGTCCCGAAACAGATGGAGGCTAGTGCCCATTCTAGACCTGCACTACGGAACCAATTTCTCAGGTCATGCACATTCAGGATGGTGACTCTGTCATGAGATCATACCATCTCTCGAGCAGAACATGTAGCTTTGCTCCCTGGATCTCAGGATCGTTCTTTCACATCCCGATCCGTCTGTTTCACCAGAGGATCCTTCTATTTCGGCGGAGGGCCAGCTGAGTTCGAGCCATGCCGTTCAGCCTGTCGCCCCCCAGGTCTTCAGCAAATGCATTGCAGTGGTGGTGGCCCATCTTGATACTGGGTCAGAGTGTACCCCTATCTCGACGATTGACTCATAGCGGGTTCCTCCAGACAGGAGATGGAGAAGTCCAGGGATCTGGCTCTCCAGACCGGCATCAAACTTGGCCTTCTGGTCAGTGAGACCAAGTTGGAACTCGTACCTTCACAGGTGACCTGCTTCATTGGGGCAGAGCTTGACTGTTGCCGAGCTAGAGCCAGGCTTCCGACGGACAGGGCAGAGGTTCTTTCCTCCTTTGCCCAGTCATTTCTGGTTGGACACTTGCACCCTGCCTGGGAGTTCCTGCGCCTTCTGGGGTACATGGCAGCTTGCACTGCCATAGTCCGATGGGCCCGGTGGCATATGCACCCCCTTCAGTGGGAGCTGGCCAGCAATTGGACTCAACAACATGGTCATTCGAACAGCTGGTGACCCAAAGATGTGGGGCGCTCTCCAATGGTGGACCGTTCTAGCACATTTGCAGGAAGGGATCCCGTTTGTCCGTCCTGAGCCGACTGTCGTTCTCACAACTGATGCCTCTCTCATGGGTTGGGGGTGTCCACAAGGGAATCACAGAGTCCTGGGCTCTGGACCCCAAAGGAATCCTGATATCATAATAATCTACTGGAGCTCAGAGCAGTCCGACTGGCACTGCCAGTATTCGCTCCGCTCCTTCAGGGTCAGGTGGTGCAAGTCCACATGGACAATACCACAACCATGTACTATCTCAACAAGCGGGGTGGCATGCACTCCCAGCCTCTGTGCAGGGAATCACTTCACATCTGGACCCTCGTGTGCCGACTGGAGGCAGATCTCCTAGCTATCCATGTGGCAGGAACCTCAAACCAACTGGTAGACGCTCTCAGCTGTGTGGTCGAGATGTCCCATGAGTGGTCTCTCTATCCAGAGGTAGTACACAACCTGATCTCCCACTGGGGCAAACCTCAGGTGAATCTGTTCACCTCCAGGGAGAATGCAAAGCTGAGGCGGTTTCATGCCCACCCCCCCCCCAGCAGGGCTCGCTGCAGGGGGATGCCTTCTCACGGCCATGGACCCTGGGCCTCTTCTATGGCTTCTCTTCACTTCCCTTGGTTCTCAAGGTGATCCTCAAGGTCAGGAGGGACAAGGCACAGGTGATCCTGGTAGCCCCAGATTGGCCTCGCCAGATCTTCCCTTGTCAATCTTTACCATTCATTACTTCCTGGGTGTAAGCCGGAGGCGCGCACCATCACAGGCTTTTTTAAAAAGCTAGCTCTACTTGGCCGCCCTCGAGACCCGGCGTTATGTGTCATGCGCGAGGGGCGGCCGTTAGTAGCTACCGACTCCTCCTCCAACTCAGTTCTGTTTCTCCCACCGTCGAGGCAGCACCTGCTTTCGCTGGAGCATTTTCAACTGCGTGGTTTTCGGCCGACTCCTCCATTTGTATCGCACTCGACGCCATACCGGTAAGACTTCCTTTTCTATTTGTACGGCGTCGGGTGTGTTTTTCCTACTGTGTTTTTTCCTCAATAGTTTCGCGTTATGTCCGGTTCTGGGCCGGCGTTTTAGAAAACGGACCCGGGCCCCTATCGTCCCGGTGCTCCTGTGGCCAGCATTTCTCAGTCTCGGACCCGGCATGGCGCGTGTGTCTTCGTTGCCTGGGACCCAACCATGATATGGATTAGTCGATGCCTGCTTTTCCATGGACGTCGGCGTCCTCGAAGTCCAGCGGCGTTCAAGCTCGGCAAGGCCCGCCGACTTTCGGGCGGCGTCGTTCGTGAGACTCCAGGTAGAGGTCTCTAGGCCCGTCCCGGGTCCCCTCCGAGCCTATCACGGTCCGAGGAGGAGGGCCTCCTCATCTCTTCTTGCGAAGAGGAGGTCCCTTTGCGGTCCCTTCGGGGCCGTGGTGCCGGCTACCGCCTCGGCAGTCACCTCCCTCGGAGGTGCAGGCTCCCCAGTGTGAGGCCCTCGATTTCTGGGCCAGGCACGGCGGACCCCTCAGCGCCGCCTTTACCAGGCGCCGCCGGATCAGCGCCGTTCGGTGCCGGTGATCGGCAGTGCCGTTCCAGCGCCGTTGGATCCAGTGCGGTGATCGAGGCGGTGCAGTTGGCGGCGCGCATTGGATCCAGTGCCATCCAGCGGCGCCCGGTGATCATGCGGCGCCGCTTTGGCTCAGCGCCGTTGGCCTGATTTAGCCTCTCGCGGAGCGGCGCTCGGTTTCCGGCGCGGGAGCAGTGCCATTGGCCCCGCTGGCGCCGTGGAGGATCTGGGATCGGGTCTGGCTGTTGCCAGCGTTCGGGGGGCGAGCGGCGCCGTCTCTGGTACCGGTGCCATTCGCGGCCCCATTGCCTCTGGGACCCCCGGGGTAGCCAGCATTGAGGTCCTGCTGGTCTCGTCCTCCTCGGAGGCCGATGACTCGGACGTGGACCCATCCTGGCACCCCCACTCTTTGGAGTCGGGGTCCCCTGTGGCTCAGTGCCAGGCGGCAGAGCGGGCCTCTCCCTCTGTCCCCCCTTCCATCCTCTCCTGAGGGCTCCCCGGCTGGGGGTGGCCGTGGGTCCCAGGAGGGAGGCGTGGGGGTGACTGAGGGGGAGGCTCCCCCCTCTGGGGGACCGGTGGCAGCTACCCTCCGGGGTGCTGTTGCTCCCTCTGGAGGGGTGGGAACGCTGCAGTCGAGGAGGAGGGCTCTCTCGGAGTCCGAGGGGTTGAGGGGCAGGGGAACAGGCCCTCGGTCTTCTTTGGCCACCTCAGGGGGGGTGGCCAGGAGCAGTGCGAACCCGCCCTTCCCTCCGGGGCTCTAGGGTGCCCTCCGGTGGCGTTGTTGCAGGCTGCCCTTCTGGATCCATGCAGTCCCGACTTCGTCGCGGGAGGGGTTCTCCCCTGGGCTCTTCCAGGCTCCGCTTCCCCAGGGTTCCGTCTTGCGGCCTGGTTTGCTGTCCGGGACCCCGCCAGCTTGGGCTCCGTTCCCCGGATTCCAGAGCCCTGGCAGAGATCTGTTGCCTCCTCGTAGGTGCCCCTCTCCCATCTCTCTGCCTCCTCCACCCCCGCTCCCGGGCCATGTCGGTCCCTCAGGGTCCGTTATCCTGGGAGCAGTTCAGAGTTCTTGGCCTTCCCCTCATATATTAGATATATGCATGGCAGGTCTTTCGACTCTCCCCACCACTAGAGGAGTCTTCTGGGCATTCCAGTTCCCCATCATCCTCATCTCCCTCCTCTGAGGAGGAACCCCTACTCATCTCTCCTCCGATGCTGATTTCACGGAATATCAATGATTCCTTTCGAGGATGGTGAGGGACCTTCGGATCTCCTATATTCAAAGAGACAATACTGAATGGGAGACACGTGAATCCTTGGGGAATTCAGTGCCCAACATTTGGTGGTACCTTCCTGGCCTATCCCCTTCCAGGAGGGGTCTATCCGGTCCTGGCAGTCACCAGCCGCTTCTTCTCCAGCCCGGCTGACTGTCAGCGTGGTGTTGTGCCCCTCGGAGTCTCTAGGTACCCTTCCAACCCCCTTCTGGTTGGTTTGGTCTACGCCAGCACTCCTTCCGGGCGCGCTGCTGGCGCCACGACCGCACACGGATCCGGACTCTCTTCAGTTCGACCATTGGGCGAAGAGTGTTCTCTTCTTCTCGTCACGGCTACTTGTATAGCATCCATCAGGCTCACCACGCTGCCTACAACCCGGCATCTGTGGTGGGTGCTTTCTCAACTCCTAGCGTCGATGCCTGATGCAGAACAAACCAGACAAGCTGTTGCCCTCTCCGCTGTAGGCCTGGAGCTGGCAAGGGCATCTTATGGCCGCCAGTGCGGTGGCTTCCAGGCTTGCGGGGACAGCGATCTGCATTAGGCGGACGGCATGGCTTCGTCTCTCAAGGTTGTCACCCCTGGCCCGGCGTAGGGTGATTCGCTCCGCCTTCCGGGGGACCCGTCTCTTTTCCTCTAGAGCTAGGAGACTTTTGCAGGGGCTTTCTCCGTCTCCCCGTCCTCGGGAGGCACCTCTTAGCTCTTCTCCCACTTAGGCTTCTGTGAATTAGCCAGGGTCTTCCCCTTCTGTTTCTCACCAACAGGAGGCTGGGGGTCTTGTTCCCTCAGGGTCTTTACCCCTTCCCCCTTCTGGGGGAAGAGGAGCTTGGTACTCACCCAGGAAGTAATGAATGGTGAAGATTGACAAGGGAAGATATGAAAATTACGTACCTACCGTAATTCTTGATCTTCTCTTGTATCTTCACCATTCATTACTGACTCCCTCCCACCATCCCCTCAGTGGCCTCCTTCTGTGGCGTCTCCCCCTCCCGTCTCATTCCTCCCTCTTGCTCCAAAAAAAAAAAAAAAAAGGGTGAATCTCTCTGTCCTTTCCTGTTTTCCCAAAAAAAAAAAAATCAGGAAAATTATTTACTCTAAGATTCATGGGCTTTTGTTGCAGGAGTGCTGAGTTGTGAGTAAGCTACGACCTATCCCTCCGCCATATTCTCTGTGAGAGGCACTCTAGGGACCTTGCTGACTCTGTCTGTGCAGTTTGATCCATAATATTCTGCTAATCAATTACTAAGCCTAGAATCACCCCTTTTTGTCTTTTTCTTGCAGAGCAGGAGGCAAATCTGATTATTTCCCTTCTCTTTAAAACTGGGGAACTCTCTCCGACTGCTTGAAGGCAACCCCTGGCTTCTCAGGTCATGTTTTCTCTCATAAGCCTGCGAGTCATGCTCTGTCTTGAAATTTTCCCTTTTCAAGGGTCCTTCTGCGGACAGTGTTGCAGAAAAGCAGTGCCAACCATGACCGGTTCTTGCCAGCTTCAAGTCTCTCTTGCCTTGCCATAACAAGTCGGTTGAGTTCCATTATATTACCTACAAACCGCCTGGAAAGGCTGAAATTTTCTTCCTAAACCCTTGAGCAGCTCTTACACATGCTGCCTGGGAATTATCCTTTTCTGGCCGGGTGTCCTCCAGGCGAAGGCCTACTCTCCGGCCAGGAGCCCGCAGCTAGGATCGGGGACCATGGCATGTTGAGGTCAAGACTATGCCCTCCTTAGTCTGTCGCGGGTTCGGTGAACCTTCTCTTCAGCTCTGCCAGTGGGGATTCTTGCTCCCTTATTAATCGGGCCTTAAGCCTCTCAGCTAACTATGCTCATTGGGCATTCTGGTCTCCTCAACATTCCATCTTCTTCTTCTTCTCTCTTCTTCATTCCTTTTCCTTCCCTTTCTATCTACTCCTCCTAGAGTCGCCTGGTAAGGAGGCCCTCGATCCTAGGGCAGGAATATACTCTCTCTCCTCTGTCTATTCTCTACGGCTTATTCCTTTTCAGTTCATTCTTCCTTACTTGGCTATCTTGCCTCGCTTTCTCTTTTTCCATAATTTAAGTTTTTGCCTCTCAGGCTCACAGAACTGAGTTGGAGGAGGTCGATAACTTATGCTGGCCTTCTCGCGCATGGCCTTGGTGGGTCTCGAGGCGGCGCTTGGTAAGAGATAGCTTTAAAAAAAAAAAAGCTCCCGTGGCGGTGCGCCCCAGCTTACACCCAGGAAGTAATGAATGGTGAAGATACAAGAGAAGATCAAGAATTACAGTAGGTACGCAATTTTCATTTCTGGTATCCAGATCTTCTCAGCCTCAGCTCCAGGCATCCGAGGTCTCTTCCAGTGCACCTAGACCTGATATCAGTCAATCAGGGGAAGGTATTCTATCTGGACCTACAGTCCCTACACCTGCCAGCCTGGTTCCTGAGCGGTTAGAGTTCCAGGCTTTGGGTCTCTCTGAGGATGTACTCACAGTTGTGGAAGCATCCAGAAAGGAGTCGACCAGGAAGTGCTATGTCTTCAAATAGAAAAGGTTTTCCATTTGGTGTCAGGGCAAGGGCTTGGACCTTTTTATCCTGTCAGGTGGCTAGTATCCTCGACTACCTTTGGTGTCTGTCCAAAGGGGGTCTTCGGTCTACGACCCTTAAGATGCACCTGGCAGCCATCTCCGCTTACTGGATGCTGGCCGGTCAGCAGACGGTGACACAGGAGAAGGTGGTCTGGCACTTCTTTAAAGGCCTCGACCATATTTCCCCTCCAGTGCATGAACCACCACCACCGTGGGATCTACTGCTGGTACTGATAAAGCTCATGGGCAAGCCATTCAAACCGATGCACAGGTGTGAGATGTCACATCTGTCGTGGAAGACTGCCTTCTTGGTGGCTATCACGTCAGCCAACAGGCACTCTCTGTTGAGTCTCCTTACCTGGTCTTCCACAGGGACAAGGTTGTCCTGCGCCCCACCAGAAATTCCTTCTGAAGGTGGTGTCGGAGTTTCACCTTAACCAGTGTTGACTCTGCTGGTGTACTATCCTAGTTACACCTCAGAGGCTGAGTACAGACTCCATACCTTGGACCTGAGACGAGTGCTCTCTTATTATAAAGAGTGGATGGCTGAAGTTTGGGAGAGGTTTGTCACCTACGCTGAAGCAGCTTCTGGCAGACCTGCAGTGAAGTGGACTGTGTAAGATAGATTACATCATGCATAGGTCTGTGCTATGAGTTGGTGAGCAAGGGCCTCCCAGAGGGATGAGAGCTCATTCTACCTGCCATACTGCTGCATCAGTGGCTGCTTCCAGGGACATCCCTATCCAGGATATCTGCCGGGCTGCTACCTTGAAGTCAGCAAACACCTTCATCATACACTACCACATCGACCTTGAGTCATGCCAGGATTCTGGTTTTGGGCCTCAGTTCTCCAATCTCTGTTACCTAAGTAGGGGGTATGTGCCTTGCCTCCCTCCTCTCAGAGAACTGCTAGGAGTCTGCCAAAGAGTGTGGATGAACAACATATCCACACTCCTAGAAGAACAGGTTACTCACCTGTAACAGTAGATCTTACTTCTAGAGGACTCTTGCAGTAGGTATTTACATATAGGACTGACCCACCAGGCGTGGGAACCTCAGGAAACATTTCTAGCAAGCAGTCTCTGGCGGGACTGCCCCACATCAGGTGACTGGCGTCATACAACTTCAGTATCAGGGGCGGTCCCCAGCCGCCTTCCAGTTCATTCCTGCCGTCAACTTGTGAAAGTTACTCACAGTAGAGTTCAGCACTTGTCAGTCATCCATCGGTTCAGTTTTGAACCTTTCAATTTTCAATATTTTCTCTGTTAATACACTGTGTATGTCGCTGCATAAGGATGGCCACACTGTGCCTCTTCTGCCTAGGCCCGGATCATCCTGTGGAGAAGTGCCAGCACTGCCAGAATTTAATTCAGCTACCCAAAACGGAGGCAGCAGTCCCTGGAGGCCGTATTTTAAAGAAAAAATGGCATCCATGGAGAAGGAGTTGAAAAAGTTGAGGCAGGCATCCACTTCCCCCAAAGGCCACAAAAAGAAGGAGAAGCACCGGGACCGGGATTCGGCCTCTGTGACTCTGGCTGGAGTTGCAGTTCTGAAGGTAACATCCCCTCCGGGGGACTGCTCCACGATGATCGTCTTGATGGTGTCACCTCTCCTGTCTGGCCCCTCGGATACCTCCGGGGTAAAGGAATTTCAGGTGGGGGCGTAGGACAACCTTGTCCCTGTGGAAGACCAGATAAGGGGATGCCACCAAAAGTGCCTGGAGTTCCCCTGTCCTTCTAGCAGACGTGATAGCCACCAGGAAGGTCGTCGTCCACGACAAGTGTGACAAGGCACTCTTGTGCATCGGTTTGAATAGCTCGCCCATGAACTTTTCCAGTACCAGCAGTAGATCCCACGGAGGTGGAGGTTCACACACTGGAGGGGATATATGATCCAGGCCTTTGAAAAAGCGCCAGACCACTGTCTCCTGCACCGTCTGCTGACCGGCCCGCGTCCAGTAAGCAGAGATGGCTGCCAGGTGCACCCTAAGAGTCGATGACAATAGACCCCCTTTGGAGAGAGACCAAAGGTAGTCGAGAATGTTAGCCACTGGACAGGACAGAGGGTCCAGGCCCTCGCCCTGACACCAAATGGAAAACCTTTTCCATTTGAAGGCATAACACTTCCTGGTCAATTCCTTTCTAGATGCCTCCACCACGGTGTACACATCTTTGGAAAGACCCAAAGACTGGAACTCTAGCCGCTCAGGTACCAGGCTGTGAGGTGCAGGGATTGAAGGTCCGGATGGAATACCTTCCCCTGATTGAGTGATATCAGGTCCGGGAGTATACAAAGCTGCTCCGGGGGCCCTGCAGCTGAGGAGATCTGGATACCAGAACTGGCACGGCCAGTCTGGGGCTACCAGGATCACCTTCGCCTTGTCCCTCCTCACCTTGAGGAGCATCTTGTGGATCAAGGGAAATGGAAGGAAAGCATAGAGGAGGCCTAGGGTCCACAGCCTCGAGAAGGCATCCCCTTGCAGCGAGCCCTGCTGAGGGGGAAGGCATGAAACAGCACCTAACTTAGTGTTTTCCTGGAGGCAAACAGGTCCACCATCGGTTTGCCCAAATGGGAGAACAGGCTGTGGCGACCTCTGGATGGAGAGACCACTGGTGGGATGTCTGGCCCAAATGACTGAGAACATCCGCCCAGATGGTTCGAGGCTCCTGCCACATGGATGGCTAGGAGATCCACCTCAATCGCCTCACGAGAGTCCAGATGTGGAGCACCTCCTTGCACAGCAGACAGGAGTGCATGCTGCCCTGTTTGTTGAGGTAATACATGGTTGTGGTATTGTCCATTTGGACTTGACCCCAGAGCTGAGGAGCAAAAGCTGACAGTGCCAGTCTGACTGCTCTGAGCTCCAACAGGTTGATGTGGCATCGGGGTTCCTCAGGGGCCAGAGCCTGTAGGCCTTTGTCCCCATGTTGGCTCCCCAGCCCATGAGGGAGGCATTGGTCATAAGGAAGACATTCGGCTCTGGGCAGACAAGCGGCATCCCTTCCTGCAACCAGTCTGGGCGGTCCACCATTGGAGGCGTCCCACATCTTCTGGTTAAAATGACTGTGGCGTGAGTCCACTGGGCTGCCAGCTCCCACTGAAGGGTGCATGTGCAACTGGTCCAACAGACCACGAAGGTGCATGCCGCCATGTAACCAGAAGGCACAGAAAGTCTGAGGAAGGGCAAGTGCCCAACCAGAAATGATTGGGCAAAGGAGGAAAGACCCTCTGCCCTGTCCGCTGGGAGCCAAGCTCTGGATTGGCAGAGTCAAGCTCTGCCCAATGAAGGCCATCACCTGAGAAGGCACGAGTTCTGACTGGGCCTCGATGATCAGAAGAGCTGAGTTGAGAGCAGGTCTGGAGGGCCAGGTCCCTGGACCTCTCCACTTCTTGCTGGGTGGAACCTGCTAGGAGCCAATCATCGAGGTAGGGGTAAATTCTGACCCCCCCCCGATGCCGGAGATGGGCCGCCACCACTGCAATGCATTTGGTGAAGACCCGTGGGGCCGATGACAGGTCGAACAGCATGGCTCGGAACTCATACAGGGTCCCTTTAACCCTGAAGCAGAGGGACCGCTGATGGGATGGACGGATTGGGACGTGAAAGAACACGTCCTGCAGATCCAGTGAACAGAACCACATGTTTTGCTCCAAGGATGTTATGATCTGGAACAGAGTGACCATCCGAAAGGTGCGTGACCTGAAATATTGATTCAGGACGTGCAGATCTAGAATGGGGCACCAGCCCCTAGTCCACTTGGGCACCAGGAAGTACCTGGAGACAAAGCCTGGGTCTGCTAGAAGATCCACCACTGGAGCTACTGCCTCGAGGAGGAGCTGAGCGATGTCGTCTCAAAGAGCCGACTGGGTGTGAGCGGACATCCGTTCTTCCCGAGCAGTGCAGGCTCAGCTGGGAGGGTACTGCTCGAACTCAAGAGGCAGTCCCTGACTGACCACTTCGAGAACCCACCTGTCCAACATGACAACGGACTAGGCGGAAAGGAAGTGATGGAGCCGGCTCCCCACAGGACGACCCAGAGCTGGCGTGACAGGAGGGGTGGCAGCCCCCACCCCATCACTGGGCAGGCTTGGAAGAGGCTCCAGGACCTGAGCCTCAGCCTCCTTTATGGGCCTGTTAGGGTCAGGCTTGAGCCAGGGCGTAGCTTGAGCCTGCTATTGATGCGGTCCCCTGAAGGAGACTGCTGAACCGCCAGGGAGAGACAGCTGAAAGGCTTCTTTTTCTGCTGATTCTTGCCAGACTTTTGGCAGAAATAGCGTCAAGGTGGCACTGGACTGCTCTATGCGCCGGAGGTGACTGGCCACCCCTGGGCCGAACAAGTCGGTCCCAAGGAAGGGCACATCAGCTAATTTGTGCTAAGTATCCACCGGGAAGGAGGAGCGCCTCAGCCAAACCTTACGGCGAGAGGCAACTGCGGCAGCCATCGAGCGGGCACAAGAATCCCCGATGTCCAAGGCCATCTGGAGCTGCTGTCTGGTCACAGTTCTGCCTTGGTCTCGGACCTGCTTGACCGTGGTCCGCATGTCCGTGGGGAGATGTGGGGACCTCATCTAACGACCTGAGAAGGGCGTGAGAGAAGTGTGCCATGATGACAGCCGAACTTGCCTGACGAAGGCCTAAGGAGGAGGCCGCACAGACCTTCCTCGCCGAATGGTCCAAGAGCTTGGACTCTTTATCGGGAGGTCAGTCTGTATCAGCAGAAAGTACAGTTACGTAGGAACTTACCGTAACAGTACATCTTCGAGAGAGGTTCCTTTAGTAGGTCATCACATATAGGACAGGCGCCACCTGGCATCGGGCCACACGGCAGACTTTTCTAGCACTACCTGATTGGGGACCACCCACCGACATCAAGCGTGACTGTATATAGTGGGCGGTCCCCATCACACTCCCTCCAGTTCTCCCCGCAGCCAGGAAGAGCCTGACAGCAGGACTGAACAGTTTGGAGTCCCTGTAAAACATAAAATGAGGGAAAGGAGGAGGGAAGAGAATCTACTGAAGGAACCTCTCTTGAAGATCTACTGTTACAGTAAGTTTCCTACGTAACTATACTATCTTACTTGAGAGGGTTCCTTCAGTAGGTCATCTCAATAGGACAGAGTCCCAAGCAGTCCCTCCAAGGAGACTGAGAGAAACTAAGGAGGAGAAAACTAACTCCAATGGAAAGAACTGAAGTCCAGAAAGGACCCAGTCTAGGACAGAAGGCCCTGCAAGGCAGCTAGGCCAAAACCAACCCTCTGCCTAGAAGCAATGTCCAGACTGTAATGTTTGGTAAAAGTATGGACAGAACTCCAAGTAGCAGCAGCACAAATGTCAACCCGTAGAAATGTTCGTGAGGAAAACCGCGGAGGCAGCCATGCCCCTAGTAGAATGACCTCTGATGGTACCCGGCAGAGGCTTATCATACTTTTGGTAACAGTACCGAATGCAGTTGCCTAACCATTTAGAAAGACCCTGCTTAGAAACTAGTTTGCCCTTTGATCTCGGGGCAAAGGAGACAAACAACTGGTCGCAAGAGCAAAACTCTTTGATCGGGTGGGTATAACACTGGACAATCTGATGGACATTCATCGTGTGAAGGAGTGCTTCACCTCAGTTAGAGGGGGACGGGTAATACACCGGAAGCTCTACTGATTGGTTCAGCATGGCTTCTGACACCACCCTGGGGAGAAACCTCTGATGAGTTCTGAGGACCGCCCGGTCCCGATGGAAAATCAAGTATGGCTCCTTGCAGACTAGGCGTGAAGCTCCGAAATCCTTCGGGCTGATGTGATGGCCACATGAAAAAGCATCTTCCAGGAAAGGAAGCGCAAATCACAGCTCATAGCCGGTTCGAAAGGAGGAAGGTGAGCTTTTCCAGGACGAAGTTCACGTCCCAAGGTGGAGTTGGGCTGTGGATGGGGGGTTTCAGATGGAGAATCCCTTTCAGAAAGGTTTTTGAGACTTCCAGCTGAGCCACGGGTGTACCATCCACTAGCTCATGGTACGCCCGAGATAGCAGATATGGACCTTTAAGGAGAATAAGACAGACCCGAGTCTGATAGGTGAAGGAGGTATTCCATGACTTGGGGCCGAAGCAAGAGAAGGGTTCCAGCCCTTAGCGCACGCCAGATGGAAAACCATTTCCACTTCATGGCATAAGTGGAGCGAGTTGAAGGTTTTCTGGCCTCAATGAGGACTTGAGCAACCCTGGAAGAAACCCCAAAGCGGAAATCGCTATGTCTGCAGGAGCCATGCATGAAGATGCAGGGTCCTGAGCCCCGGATGAAGCAGGCGGCCTTGATCCTGAGTCAGGAGGTCATGAGTCACTGGAAGTGGAACCAGTGGTTCCTGAAAGCTGCTGTAGCAGAGGAACCAAATCTGTCTCGGCCAGAGAGGGCAATGAGGATCATCCTTGCCTCTCTGCCTGAAGCTTGAGAAGAGATCCTCACAGAAGACAGAGACAATGCATCGCTCCAAAAGCACCTTGCTCTTGGAGCAGGCGGGCAAAATTTGGGAAGTTTTGCGTTGGATTGGGAGGCGAAGAGTCGATTTCTAGATCCCCCAATTTTGAAAGATGGATTCTGCCACTTCCTGATGCAGTTCCCACTCGTGAGCTAGGGTCCGAGATCTGCTGAGACTGTCCACCAGGATGTTGAGAATGCCTGGAACGTGCACAGCCACAAGGACCAGATGGTGCTGGACTGCCCAGTTCCACATCTGAGTCACCTCCCTGCATAGAGGGTACGACCGGGTTCCTCCTTGTTTGTTGATATACCAAACTACCGACATACTGTCCATTTGGATTAGCAGTGTTCCATTTGGAAGGAGGGTCTGAAAGGCCTGTAACACGCAGGACCGCCCTCAGCTCCAGAACACTGATATGGAGAAATCTCAAAGTCAGACCACAGTCCCTGGGCTTGATGTTCCCAAGTGAGCACCCACCCCATATTCGAGGCATCTGTGGTGAGGTTGGCTGCTGGTGCAGGATTCGAGCGGAAGCCCCAAGGAAGATTCGAGCATCAGTCCACCAGTGTAAATCCTTCTGAACTGCTGAGGAGACCAGGACCGGAAGGTCCAGGTCGTTCAGGAGCCGATCGCACTGCACCCACAATGACCACGAAGTAATCCTCATGTGGAGTCTTGCTAGGGGAACGGTAGTGATGAAGGCCTCCATCAGGCCCAAAAAGCGAAGGACTTCCCGAGCTGGGATGGTTCTGAGGGAGGCCACGTTGGAGGTCTGATGGATCAGGGTCTCCACCCTGTCTGGAGGGAGGAAGGAAGGCTCTGCACTGGACCGTATCCAAGACTGTCCCAATAAACTGTTTCTGGGCCGGGATAAGGGATGACTTGGGAATGCTGACTATGATCCCGAGTCAGCTGAATAGGTCCAGGGTAAAAGAAAGAGCCTCCAGCAATGAATCCCTGGACGGGGCTGAAATCAGCCAGTCATCCAGGTAAGGGAAGACTGCAATACCCCTATGGCACAGGAACGCTGCGACCACCGCCAGGCACTTGGTAAAGACCGTGGTGCCGAAGACAGGCCAAAGGGAGCACCTGGAAATACAGGTTACTCACCTGTAACAGGAGTTCTAGGAATGGTATATGTTGTTCATCCCACACTTATTGGCAGGTTCCTTGCAGCTTTAAATCTTGCCGGAAGGTCTTCAAGCTGGCTTCTCACCCACCGGGTGGTAAAACTCAGCTCCACCCCATGGCGCCAGATCTGGCCGCTGGAAGCTCAGGTTGTGCGTCGAAGCCGGGGAGGTCGGGTGGGTCGTGTGGATGAACAACATATACCATTCCTAGAACTCCTGTTACAGGTGAGTAACCTGTATTTCTAGGGACATGGATATGTTGTTCATCCACACTTATTGGCAGACTCCTAGCAGTTCTCCGGGAGGAGGGAGGCAAAGCGCACACCCCCTACTTAGGGAATAAAGACTGGAGAACCGAGGCCCCAAAACCAGCATCCCGGCGTGACTCAAGGTCGATGTGGTAATGGGTAATAAAGGTGTGTGCTGACTTCCAGGTAGCAGCCCTGCAGATTTCCTGGATACGGGACGTCCTGGAAGCAGCCACCGATGCAGCAATATAGCGGGTAGAATGAGCTCTTATCCCTCTGGGAGGCTCCATGCCCGCCAACTTATAGCAGAGATCTATGCAGGAGTGACCCACCTGCCTATCGTCCGCTTGGCTGCAGGTCTGCCAGAGTGCGCCTTCAGCGTGGGTGACAAACAGCTGGCGAACCTCTCCCCAAATTTCAACCCGTGCACTCCCTTATAATAAGCGGCGCCCTTCTAGGGTCAAGTATGGAGCCTGTATTACGGCCTCCGAGGTGACTGGGGTAGAACTACTGGCAGAGTCAACACCAGGTTAAGGTGAAACTCGACACCACCTTGGAAGGAATTTCGGGTGAGGGTGCAGGACAACCTTGTCCCTGTGGAAGACCAGGTAAGGAGACTCAATGCAGGCGCCTGGAGTTCTCCCATCCTTCTGGCTGGCCGTAATAGCCACCAAGAAGCGGTCTTCCACGACAGGTGAGAGTTCACACCTGTGCATTGGTTCAGTGGCTTGCCCATGAGCTTTGCCAGTACCAGCAGTAAATCCCGGAGGTGGAGGTTCTCACATCGGAGGAAATGTGATCAAAGCCTTTGAAAGCACGACCACCTTCTCCCTGCGCCACCGACTGCTCCCGGCCCGCGCCGGTAAGCAGAGATGGCTGCCAGGTGCACCTTTAGGAGTCGTCGACCTAAGTCCTTGACTAGAAAGGGACCATAAATAGTCCAAAATGCTTGCCAAGAACAGGAGGAAGGGTCAAGCCTTGCCCTGACACCAAATGGAAAATCTCTTCCATTTGAAGGCATAGCATTTCCTGGTCGAGCTCTTACAGGATGCCTCAACAGCATTGAGGACCTCGTCGGAAGGACCCAAGGCCTGGAACTCTAGCCGCTCAGGAACCAGGCCATCAGGTGCAGAGATTGAAGGTCCGGATGGAACACCCTGACTGACTGAGAGCAGGTCAGGTCGAGCTGGAAGCTGCCTCGGGAGCCTGGAGGCTGAGGCTGAGGAGATCTGGGCTATCAGAATCACCTGCGCCTTGTTCCTCCTTGCCTTGAGGAGCACCTTGTGAATCAAGGGAAATGGGGGAAAGGCGTAAAAGAGGCCCGGGGTCCACAGCCTCGAGAAGGCATCCCCCTGCAGCGAGCCCTGCTGAGGGGGACGGGCATGAAACAGCCTCAGCTTCGCATTCTCCTGGAGGCAAACAGGTCCACCTGAGGTGTGCCCCAGTGGGAGAACAGATCTTATACTACCTCCAGCAGGAGAGCCACTCGTGAGATGCAGCCCTATCCGGCTCAGGGCATGGCCAGGGTGTTGGAGGCTCCTGCCACATGAATAGCTGGAGATCCGCCTCCAGGCTGCGTACAGTGACCAAATCTGGAGCTTCCTTGCATAGAAGCATGGAATCGTCCCACCCTGGCAGTTTAGGTAGTACATGGTACGTGGTATTGTCCGTCTGGACTCTGACCACTTGACCCCGGAGAAGCGGGCAAAGGCGGTGAGGCTAGGCGGACCGCTCGGAGCTCCAGCAGGTTGATGGCATCGGGACTCCCAGCGAGACCAGAGGGCCGTGTGCTCGATGTTCCCCAGATGGGCACCCCAACCCATCAGAGAGGCATCGGTCGATGAGAGGGACATCGGCTCGAGGCGGACAAGCAGGATACCCTCCTGCAGATGAGATAGAGCGGTCCACCATCGGGAGTTCACATCTCCTGGGTCACCACCACTAGCTGGTCCAAGGATCGCAGCGTTGTGACCACTGGCTGGCCAGTCCCACTGAAGAGGCGCATACGCCAGTGTGCCCAACGGACCACGCTGGTGCAGGCGCCATGAGACAGGAGATGCAGGAAGTCCGGGCAGGCGCGATTACCCAACCAGAAATGATTGGGCAAAGGGGTAAGAACCTCGGCCCTGTCCTGCCAGGAGCCGTGTTCTGCTCGAGAGAGCGAGCTCTGCCCGATAAACAGAATCACCTGCTTTGCCTCAAGTTCGACTTGGCCTCGTTGATGAGAGGCGCGACCTGGAGCAAACCTGGAGGCCAGATCTCTGGACCGCTCTACCTCCTGTCTGGAGGGGCTGCTATCAGCCAATCGTCCAGGTAAGGGTACACCCGACCCCTGCCGCACAGAGAAAGCTGTCACCACTGCAATGCATTTGGTGAAGACCTGGGAGCTGGAGATAGGCTGAAGGGCATGGCTCGGAACTCGAAGAGGATCCCTCGCTCGGCGAAGGAATCTCCGATGTGACAGACGGATAGGGGCGAAACGTCGTCCTGCAGGTCCAGAGAGCAGAACCATGCCGTGTTCCAGAGATGGTATTATCCACACCAGAGTGACCATCCTGATGGTTCGAGACCTTAGGAACTTGTTCAGGTGGGTATGGAGTGAGAATGGGCGCCAGCCCCCATCCGTTCGAACCAGGAAGTACCTGGACACAAACCCTGAGGGGGTCACTACCTCCCTGATCACCTCCTTTTGGAGGAGGAGAGCGATGTGGGCTCGACCAGCCGACCCGAGGTCGCGACGGCTCTGGAAGGCGGGCCTGCTCGAATTCTAGAGGCAGGCTCTTTCCACCACCTCCCGTGGTAATAGCGGACCAGGCGGAAGGAAGTATCGACCGCCCCACGGGGGAACCAGGGGTGGTGACAGGGATGGGGCGACACCCTCAGCCCGTCACTGGCAGGCTTGGAGGAGGGACCGGCCGAGGGACCTCCTGGGCCTTACTCCCTGCTTCCTGTTGGAGGAAGCAGACAGCTTAGGTTTGGGATGCAAGCCGAGCCTGCTGGCCCCTGGCGTTGCTGGGCAGGGCGCGCAGAAGAAAAGGGCTTAGACTGTGGCTGCGGCCTTTGTCCTTCTGAGCGGAAGAGACCGAGTCAGGTAGCACTGGACTTCTCGATCCTCTGCAGGTGACCTTCCACCCCAGGGCGAAGAGGTCAGTTCCCAAAAGGAACATCCACCAACTTGTGCTGGGTATCCAGTAAAGGTGGATATCCTCAGTCAAGCCCGACGACCGAGCCACTGCAGCCGCCACAGACCCGGCACGAGTCCCCAATGTCTAAAAGCAGTCTGAGCTGCTGTTTGGCCACTGCCCCGGTCCCGCACCTGCCTGACCGTAGTCTGCAGATCCAGCAGGAAGATGAGAGCGACCTCATCCAGGGAGCCCAATAGGGCATGAGAAAATGTGCCATGAGGGCGGCTGAACTGGCCTGGCAAGGCAGAGAGAAGACTTGCATAGACTTTTCTAGCCCGGCATAATCCAATTTCTGGATTCTTATCGGAGGTTTGTCCACATCCCTGGCGTTCGCGCTGGCGAGCGCTGTCGGCAACCAACCCCTCAGCAGAGGGTGTTCCGGAAAAACGGACAGGAACCAGTAGGGACGCATACTTCCTGGCGGCGCAGGGCGGAAGCAGAGGCTGCCAAAGCTCCAAGGCGGACCCACTGTGGCCTCGGCCACCGGAAAGAACCTCCGTGAGGGAATCCTGGTCCAGAATCTCCGTGAGGATACCTGGCCCGTTTAGAAAGCAGGTTCGAGCTTCATCCGGTGGACTCGAGATGAGCCAAAAGCAATCCTAGGAAGGGCGAGGGCTATCGTCCACTGACTGTCCTCCTGAGGACTCCAGGTCCATTAGCTTGGAGAAAGGAGGAATCATCCTCGGACTCGGAAGAGTCCTCAAAAACTGCCTCGGGCCTGAGCCACCCTCCACCTGCCGAGGTCTATGGGAGTGAGGGTAACAGACAGCATATGGGGCAGTCCCGACCCGACAATTTTTGGTCAAGCCCCAAATAACGGCTGTGGAGGCGGAGGTTCCACGGAATCGGTGGGGCAGCTGGAATTGGCGAACAACGGCCTGGGAACAGGCTCCTCGGCTACAAGGGGGTTGTTTCGACGCTCTGGTGACAGCCACTAATGGCGGGGAAGGCGATGGCGGGTTTTTCCCGGTCAGAAGGAGCTGTTGCCACGGTTCCTCATACCTCCGGCGCAACTTGCGCCGAAGCCTCCCTCGTCCAAGGAGGAGGAGGAAGAGGAAGAGCGTGGCGCCCAGCTTGCGGTGCGGCGCAGGACCGCCTAATGACGGGATCGGCTGGACCGAAGAGCGTCAAGACCCTCGGCTAGGCCGAGGACGGTGCGGGGAGGTGTCGAGAATCGGCACTCCCTCGGTTGGACGATTCCACCGAAGCTCCGGAACGGAGGCACAGACGAGCAGCGGGATCCTCAACTCCACCGGGGACGAGGAGAGGATTCTCAGCTTCTCCAGCCGACAACCGTCAGCGGGTGAGAAAAATCTCGACAGCGTCGACAGGAGTCTCGGTCAACTGGCCTGACGGGGACACCGTGAAGCCAGTGGCCGAAGCTGAGGGGTCGACCGAAGTCGACTGTCGACAACTGGGGATCTTTCCCGCTCCCAGGAGCGTCGACGGTGAGACTTACTTTTGTCTCTCTTTTGGAGCGGAGAAAAGGTCCAGAAGAAGTTGGACCCTCACCTCTCGTCGAGAGGGTCGACATAACTCCTTAAAGAAGCCGAATCTGAGGCTCGAGAGAGGCGGGACAAATGCGCAACCGAGTAAGGCGGCCCGCGCGCCTCCTCTTCGAGCGATCATCTACTCGGAGCTGATCCTGGAAACCCGCCCGCCCGGGACACCGCCAACCGGCCTCTTTAGACTTAACCAGAGAAATCTTTTCGGGACACCCCAGCTGTAGCAGGCAGCACGGTCTTCGAGGGCGTGGGCGAAAAAGAAGAGCACAGGTCGCAAGCCTGCGGGTGCGTGCTCAAGGCCTAAGCAGTAGACGCACGTGGAGTGCGGATCCGTCCGAGACATCTTCTGCTTGCAGGGGCATCTCCGGAAACTAGGAGTTGATTTGTCCATCGCAGCCGCGAGGGAGAGAAGACCAAGTCTTTTAGCAAAACTTTTGATTTCAAATTCAAGAATTAGAACCAGTCTTATACGTCAGAGCGCTAAGGAGGAACCTGAGCTTCCAAGCGGTAAAGAAGATCTGACGTCATGGGGCCGAAGAGTTTTACCACCCGGGTGGGTGGAAGGAGCCAGCTTGAAGACCTTCCGGCAAGATTTAAAGAGGCAAGGAACCTGCCAATAAGTGTGGATGAACAACATATCCATGTCCCTAGAACTGAAAGTGTTCCCCTTAGAAACGAAATCGCAGGAATCAGCGGTGGCTGGGGAAAATGGGAATGTGCAGGTAAGCATCCTGCATATCCAGGGCGCAGAGCCAATGATTCTCCATGAGGAGAGGGAGAAGGCCCTGGAGCATCAGCATTCTAAATTTTTTGTACTCGATGAACTGATTGAGCTGACTTAGGTCGAGTATGGGTTTGAAGTCCCCGGTCTTTTTTTGGAACCAGGAAAAATTGGGAGTAAAATCCCTTTCCCCTAAGGGGACACGCTCGATCGCTTCCTTGAGCAAGAGCAAAACTACCTCCTCATGAATGAGAAGGGCCTGGTCCCAAGAGTAGGAGGACTTCTGCGGTGGAGTTTCTGGGGGAAATCTCCAGAAGCTCTATGGTATGCCCGACGGACACTAGTTGCAGGAGCCACTCGTCGGAGGTGATCTCCTTCCACTCCTGCGCATGGCGGGCGAACCCCCCCCCCCACCTGCTCCCCGTCGCGAGACTGAGGAGGCAGTGAGGCTGGGGAGTCAAGAAATGGCGGGATGTTCGGGGGAGGACCTCCCAAACGTCTCTGATTTTTGGAGGCAGGAGGGATGGCTGTACCCGTGGCCTTACGCTTCCCTTGGCAGCGAGCCGGACCGTTCTTTTGCTGCCTCCAGGTCCTTTTCCAAAAGGGCTGCTGCTGGGAGCCTGATTGGTACATTGACCTAACAGACCTAAGAGCAACTCCCTTGTCATGTAGGTCTGTTATGATATCCTTAGTGTCCCCACCAAAAAGGACCGAGCCCCTAAAAGGATCATCCTGAATTGCCGACTGGACCTCGTTGGCAAGTCCGGAGAGGCGAAGCCAGGAGTGCCGTCTAAGGACAATGGCAGTTGCTGAGGTACGGAATCGACAGAATAGTAAGTGGCACATAAAGCATGCCTGCAGGAGATCTTGGAGAGGTGGAGATCCTTGGCAAGATCCTCCTTCAAAGGCGAGGGATCCATGGACTAGACCTTCGCCTCCAGCCTGGCCATAGTCGCCTTTTGATGGGACACCATATGGGCCATGTAACAGAGGGACCGGAGGGCGCACGTGGCCAATGAATATATTTTCTTCCCAAACTGGTCCATCTGCCTCCACTCTTTGTCCGGAGTAGTTCTCGTGCTTGGGCGCTGAACAGCGATCATGAGCCGTAGAGATGACTACAGAGTCAGTCTTGGGATGAGTCTTTAAGAAGGGGGCATCCCTCGGTGCCCAGTAGAGCCTGTCCACCCGCTTGGCGACAGCCGGGATTGAATGAGGCATCTGCCAGATGATCGTGGTGAGATCTTGATGAGGTGCCATCCATGGAGGAATCGGGATAGGAGACAGAGACTCTAAGTCTAGGTGTTCCATGAGTCTCTGCCTCATGGGATCCTGTTCCTCTGACTCCCAGTCGAAGTAATCTTTCAAGGCCCTCAAGAGGTCCGAGAAGGAAGGGTCCTTTGGTGGAGACTTCAGCGAGGCCTTACCTTTCAGTTCCTCAGGGTCCTCCATGATCTCCTCCCGAGGAATCTTCCCTCCCTTCTTTGCTGTCATCATCATTGTCCGCCTCGACAGGACGGCGTCTGTAGTCTGGAAGGGAAACATCCTGCAGAGTCTTCCCCGAGATGTGGATAGTAGTCAGCGATGAACTGCTTGCGGAAGGGGACCTAAGAAGCTGCAGTTGTGGGAGCCTAGTTTCCAGGTCCGAGACCAGCTCTGACCTAGCCACCTGCCACCAAGACTATATCAAGATCTTGAAGTCCAGAGCAACCGGAGGAGGGGGAGGTGGAGTCGGCTGAGGCTGAAGGGGAGGAGGAGGAGGGATGACCAGTGGTGGATAGTAGCCCTTGAGCCCCTTATAGTGGGAGTAGGGGTTAAATCCAGGGTAGAACTGTCCAGGATGACTCCAATCCGGAGTGGGACCTCCCAGGTAGTGATCCCCCACATACCAGAATGGGTAATGCGGGACAGTTCGGGGTCTGGTATGAATCCCCGTCGTCAGATCTGGTGTTGGGAGAACCCACGTCAGACCCGCTGTGGTGTATATAGGTGGAGAGTCGGCGTCGGGACAGCCACGTCAGTGGAACCGATGTCAGCAGGCACCACCGATCCGGTGCTCGGAGGCGGCGTCGGAACAGACGTGAGGAGCCCTGGCATCTGGGTGAGGATCCGTCCGGGGCCAAAGGCAAAAGGCAGGCCGGTCCGCTGAGGGGCTGTCGGGATCACCAGCGTCGGAGGGGGCACCGGAAGCCTGCCAGAAGGTGGAGGAGGGGCCTCCACTGTAAGGCCAGTAGGCCGGGGAGGAACCTCCTTCTCCTGGACCCCAGAAGGGGAGCACGGAGAGGACCCCAAAGTCTCGACAGGGACGATGGGTTCTCCATTGGCATTGCCGGACGTGTCCGCCAGGGAACTGGAGGGCACAGGTGGAGAAGGGATAGGGGCTTTCTTCCTCTGGTCCCGCCAGATGTTGGGTGAGGCGCCGTGAGGCCTGACAAGGAAAATGAGCCTGTGCAGTTGTCAGGGGCGGCGACTTAGCGGAGCAGGGTTGGGCAGTCAGGAGAGCCCCTGCGACTGTCCGACCGGAGCCAGGCGACAACCCCAGTCGGGGAGCCGACTTTACCAGCAGCCGCCAGGTCTGCCGAGGGGTTTGTCTGACTTACCATCACAGGTTTTCTAGGAGGCAGCTGGGCCTTGCACGCCGAGGCCTGGCATCATCCGCGGAGTGAGCCCGCTCCCTAGATTTCTCCTTGTGCTTTTCTGAAGGAGAAGATTTCTCAGACGAATCCCGGAGACAATCCATTTTCTTCTCTAAGGAAGCCAGGTGGGCTTTTAGCAAATGGGCCTCCAAAGCTTGCTGTCTCTTTTTTGTGGCCTGGTTAAAGGATTGATACTCAGGGCAGGAGGAGACTGAATGGTCCGGGCCTAGACAGAGGACGCACTTGGAGTGACCGTCTTTGTGCGGGATCTGCGTGCCACAGGATGAACACTTCTGCTTGGGTGAAGACATAAGGAAGAACACGAAATTTTGAGGAAAGAAGGCAAAGAGGGATAAACAGACGCGATGAACTTTCACGACGATTGCTAACTGGAAGTCTGCAATGCGACTGACATGAGGCGATGGTGGGAAAGAACTGCAGGGTGGGCGTGGGGACCGCCCACTGTATACAGTCACGTTGACATCAGTCACATGACATCGGGTGGATGGTTCCCCGTCAGGTATTGCTAGAAAAGTCTGCTGTGCGGCCCGACGCCAGGTGGCGCCAGTCCTATATGTGATGACCTACTGAAGAAACCCTCTCGAAATAAGATCTACCAGTACACCTGAACAAAGAGGCGGTCACCAGGCTCTCGGCTGAAGGGTGCTCTGTGAACCCCGCTAGGGACCCCATGGGCACCGTGTACTTGCGGGCCACGCGAGCAGATGGAGCTGGACAAGATGCAGGACGTTGCCAGAGTTCAAGGGCTGGACCAACAATGGCCTCGGCCACAGGAAAGGCTTCTGTCAGGGTATCCCCTCTTTTAAAGATGTCCGTTAGAGGGTACTCCACCTTTTTCTGGATGGGCTCCAGGGGCATCCCTGTGGAATCAGAGATGAGGCGAAGGATCCCTTGGAAGGAGGAAGGACCTTCCTCCATCCCTAAGCTAATGGATGATTCATATTCCCCAGGATGAGAATGAAGCCCCGTGATGTCTGAATCCGATGAATCCGGATACAGCAGCCTGCCGCCCAAATCACCCTCGACATGCCAAGGGCAGTCCGGGATGACCATGACCGACAAACACCGGGGAAGCCTGGTGTCCGGTCTGTCTTCTTTGGAAGGAGCCCCTCCCACAGGCTGCTTAGGCGGCGGTTCCACCATGATCGGTGGAGAGACTGGTTTAGGCTGAACAGGTGGTCTCGCCGGTCCCTCACGTGGGGGAACCGAAGATTTCAGCTCCGAAGGGGTCTGCTTCGGCCTAGGAGGCGAAAGCCAAGTAATGGCTGGGGTAGGAGCTGAAGTAGGCTTGTGCCCGGACAAGATCAGCTGTTGCCACGAGGCCCTCATAGCACTGACGGAGTTTCCGCTGGAGCCTCTCCTCATCCGAGAAGGACGAGGATGACCGATGGCATTGCCTCTCTTTGGAGCACTTATGGCTCTTCCTTGGCCTCTCAGACGAGGGAGTTCTAGACCTCGACCGAGATCAGGCGGGCTGACTCGGTCGCTCAGGAGACACAAGCAGAACCGGAGACTTCCCAGGGTCCGGAGCCGGGTCCTCGATGGGGACACCAGCAGGCTGGGTCTCCTCATCGGGGAAGACGAGGACCAGAGTCCTCTCTAAGGAGATGTTGGCCGGAGTCGGCGTCAGCGGGTCGATTGGGTCAAGAAAGGAAAATTACGTACCTACCATAATTCTTGATCTTCTCTTGTATCTTCACCATTCATTACTTCCTGGGTGTAAGCGGGCCTTTTCCCGTCACGCAGGCTTTTTTTTTTAAAGTTGCTAACGACCCCTCGAGGCGTCATCTTGTGAGGCGGCGGTTAGTAGCGACGACTCCTCCTCCAACTCAGTTCTGTGAGCCGGAGGCAAAGTGAAAGCAGAAAACATAGATAGCGAGGCAAGATAGCGAGGGATAGCAAAGCAAGGAAGAATGAACTGAAAAGGAATAAGCCGATGGAGGAAGGACAGAGGAGATAAGAACATCCTAGCCTAGGGGTGCAGGGCCTCCTTACCTGGGCGACTCTAGGAGGAGAGATGAGTAAGGAAATGAGAAAAATAGAAGAAGAAGAAGAGAGAGAGAGATGGGATGTTGAAGGGACCAGAAGGCCCATGAGCATGGATTAGCTTGTAGCTGAAGGCAAGACTAAAGGGAAGCAAAATCCCGGAGATAGAGCTGAAGAGAGAAGGTTCACCGAACCCGCTGAGACAGACTCAGGAGGGCATAGTCCTCATCTTCAACATGCCATTGTTCTTGACACCCACCTCGGCTCCTGGCCGCGGAGGGCCTTTAAGTGGAGGACAGCCGAGGAGGGAAGAATAAAACCCCCGCAGCATGAGAGCGCTGCTCAGGGGTTTAGAAATAGAAAATGTAAGCCTTTCAGGCGTTTCAAGATAGAAATGGGACTCAGACTGACTGGCTAAGGCCGGCCAAGGCTTAGGCTGGCTAAGATTGGATATGGTCAGCAGAGGTCTACTGTAAAAATTGTCCAGGAGGACACTTAAGGGAGAAACCACTAGCAAAACAGCGAAGGATAGCCTACCTTCTCATTTGCCTTCTTGTTTGATTTCTCCATTTTTTTTTTTTTTTTACAGATAAAAATTATTTTTTTTTTTTAAGTAGATGCATGACCCAGATACCAAGATGCCTATAGCAGTCAGAGAGAGTTCCTCAGCACTTTTTTTTAAAGAGAAAGGAACAGGCGTACTAGGTTCCTCTGCTCTGCAAGGTAAGAATAGAGGGGAATCAGATTTCAGGGCAACTATCTGAACACGGGATTGCAGGATCAAAACTGAATAGCCTGAGCCAGGCCAAAAACCCAGAGGTATCTTGCCATAAGAATAGCAAGAGATAGTTGTGCAGTCTGATCGCCAATGCAATCATGGAAATGGCCCATGAATCTTAGAGTAAGTAATTTTCTGGATTTTAGAACCCCCAAGAAAGATCTTTTTTTTTGGGAAAATTTAAGAATTTTCCTATATTTTATATAAATGCAGAGAGAGGAAGGAGGCGGAGGTGGAGAGCCACAGGAAGAGGCACTGAGGGGATGGTGGGCGGTGTAAGTAATGAATGGTGAAGATACAAGAAGATCAAGAATTACGGTGAGTACGTAATTTTCCTATCTTCCTTGTCAATCTTCACCATTCATACTTCCTGGGTGATACCAAGCTCCTCTTCCCTGGAGGGAAGAGGCCATACCCTGAGGGAACAAGACCCCAGCCTTCTGCTGGTGAGAAACAGAAGGAAGACCCTGGCTTATTCAGAAAGCCTAAGAGGGAGAAGAGCTAGGAGGTGCCTCCGAGGACAAGGAGCGGAGGAGCCCTGTAAAGTCTCCTAGCTCTGGAAGAGAAAAGAGCAGGTCCCCGGAGGCGGGCGAATCACCCTCGCCGGGCCAGGGGTGACAACCTGGAAAAGCAAGCCATGCCGTCCGCCTGATGCAGATCGCTGTCCCAAGCCTGGAAGCCACCTCATTTGGCATCATAAAGATGCCCTTGCCTGATGTCTTGCAGCTCAGGCCTACCGCCCGGAGAGGGCAGCAGCTTGTCTGGTTTGCTCCGTATCAGGCATAGATGCCAGCAGCTGGGGCATCATCGACCACAGATGCCGGTTGTAAGCAGCGTGGTGAGCCTGATGTGATGCAATACATGCACTCGCGAGCAGAAGAGAACACTCTTACGCCTCAGCGGTCGAACAGGAGAGAGTCCGAATCCGGTGGCGGTGTCGCCGCAACAGCGCCCAGAAGGAGTATCAGGTATACCAAACCTGAGGACGGGTTGGGAAGGAACCTAGAGACTCAGAGGGCACAATACCTACGCTGGCAGTCCGCCGGGGCTGGGGAAGAAGCGGCAGGGGACTGCCATAACCGGATAGACGCCTCCTGGAAGGGGATAGGCCAGGAAGGTACCACCAGATGCTGGGCACTGAATTCACCAAGGAATTCACGCGTCTCCCGTTCGGTATTGTCTCTTGGAACGTAGGAAATCCGGAGATCCCTCACCATCCTCGAGAGGAAACGCTGATATTCTGTGAAATCAGCATCGGAGGACAGATGAGCAGGGGGTTCCTCTCCCTCGGAGGAGGGAGACGAGGATGATGGGGAACTGGAATGCCCAGAGGATTCCTGCGGCGGTGGGGAGAGTCGAAAGACCCGCTCATGCATGTACCTAACGTATGAGGGGAAGGCCGCCGCAGAACCCCTGAACTGCTCCCAGGATAACGGACCCGTAGGGCCGACATGGCCTGGGAGTGGGGGTGGTGAAAGGCAGAGAGATGGGAGGGGCACCTCCGTGGAGGCAACTGCTCTCTCTGCAAGGGCTCTGGAATCCGGGGAAAGGAGCCCTGGAAAGGGGATCCCGGATATCAGACCAGGCCGTGAGAACGGAACTCTGGGGAAGCGAGCCTGGAAGAGCCCTGAGGGAGAACCTCCCCTGTGATGGCCTTGGGACTGCATGGATCCAGAAGGGCAGTCCTCTCAAGCGCCGCCGAAGGACACCTAGAACCCTGGAGGGAGGGCGAGGCTCTGCACTTGACTCCTGGCCACCCCTGAGGTGGCCAAGGAAGACCGAGCAGCAGACCCCTGCCCTCGACCCCTCGGGACTCTGAGGGCCTCCTCCTCGACCGGCGTCCCCTGTCCCTAGAAGAGTGACAGCACCCGTAAGGTAGCTGTCACGGGCCTCCAGAGAGGAAGCCTCCCCTCGTCCCCGCCCTGCCCCCAGGGCTCCGGCCACCCCGCCGGGAACCCTCAGGGCGGCGAAGGGGACAGAGGAGGGGCCCGCTGCGCCCGCCTGGCACCTCTAGCCACCGGGGACCCAGACTCCGAAGTGGGGTGCCAGGATGGGTCACGTCTGAATCATCGCCCTCGAGGAGGACAAGACCAGCAGGACCTCAATGCTGGCCACCCAGGGTCCCGAGGCTCGGGGCCATGACGGCCCGGTACCAAGGCGCGCCGCCGCCTCCCTCACGCCGATAACCGCCAGGGCCTAGCTCGCACCGCCTGGAGGAAGGACCAGGCCCGGCGCGTCCCGGAAGAAAGCGACACCGCCGGCAGCGCCGCCCCTGTCCGTGGCAGCGCGAGCGGCGCCAGACTAAGCGGCACCGCCAGCGGCGCCGCCCCGATCTCAGCGCCCCGTGACGCGCTGGGATCAGCGGCGCCAATGGCGCCGCTCTGATCACTGGCGCCCGGACCCAAAGCGGCGCCGGAAACGGCACCGTCTCGATCACCGGCACCGCGAACGGCGCCAGGATCCGAAACGGCGCCGAAAGGCGGCGTCGAGGGTCCACCCGAGCTAGGCCCAAAAGACGAGGGCCTCGCCACGGGGGGAGCCTGCACCTCCGAAGAGGTGACTGCCGAGGCGGTGTCGGCGCCGCGGCCCCGGGAGGGACTACGACGCTCCCCCGACACCGCAAAAGGGGCCTCCTCCTCGGCAAGAAAAGGCGAGACCCCTCCTCCTCAGACCGTATAGGCCGGGAGGGACCGGGAAGGCCTAGAGACCTTACCTGAGAATCCCTTGAGCGACGCTATCCCCCGGTCGGCGGGCTTTTCGAGCTTGAACGCGGCGGACTTCGAGGACACGGGGCGTCCATGGAGAAACAGGCGCCGCATCTAATCCATGTCATGGTTGGGTCCCAGGCAACGAAGACAAACGTCATGCTGGTCGAGACAGAGAAATGCGGCCACAGTAACACCGGCCATAGAGGCGCGGCCGATCTTGGAAACCGTTTAGCTCCGGACCCGGACATAGCGCAAATCAACAAGAAAAACAGTAGGAAAACACACCGCGCGCGCTTTAGAAAGAAAAAGAACGGTCTTACCGATCGCGTCGAGTGTGTGGAAAAGAGTCGCTGGCGCGGTGGAGAATGGGCGCTCGAAAGGCAGGTGCTGCCTGCGGCGGGAGAAACAGAACTGAGTTGGAGGAGGTCGGTCGCTATAACGGCCGCCCCTCGCGCATGACTCATGGCGTCGCTCTCGGGGGCGGGGCCGGGTCAGCTTTTTAAAAAGCTCCGTGGATGCGGCGCCCGCTTACACCCAGGAAGTAATGAATGGTGAAGATTGACAAGGGAAGATCAATCTCAGCCTCATCTGCTGCTTCCTCGGTCGGCTGGCCCGACGGAAGGTCCATGAAGCCAGCAGCTGAAGCGATCTTGACTGAGGTCGAGACTGCATGCTCCTGGGACTGAGACCTCTCCCAGTCCCAAGAACGCCTTCGCCGAGACAAAGACTTGCTCGGTTCCTTCTCCCGCTTACGGGATCGGGAGGAGTGCGAGCACGCAGGCGCCTTTCCCCTGGTGGGAAGAGACTGGCACAACTCCCTGAAGGACCCTGAGAATGTGGAGCCCAGGTTGAGTGGAACGACAAAGCTTTGAGAGTCCGCAGCATGAGCGGCTTCAACCGCCGACCTAGCCTCCTTGGACTTCACCGAAGCGTTCCTCTAATCCGGTCTCCACAGTTTCACACATGCAAGACGGTCGTCCAGGACGTTGGGATGAAAGGCCAAGCAAAAGCTGCAGGACGAGGTGTTGTGGCCAGCACCGAGGCAGTAGACGCACATGAGGTGGGGATCGGTGCGTGATATTTTTTGGCCACAAGGACACCGGCGAAATCCGGGGGAAGATTTTTCTTCCATAATCAAAGATGTGAAAAGGTGATCGCTAAATTCGAACGATTTTTAATTTCGGTAGAACCAAAGTTTTGAAAGCCAGGGCCACAAAATGCGAGAGCACGAGGGAGGCAACCTGAATCTTCCAGCGGAAAGGAAGATCTGATGTCATGGGGCGGAGCTGAGGTATAGACTACTCGGGTGGGTGGGAGGAGCCAGCTTGAAGATTTCCGGTAAGATTTAAAGTGGAAGGGACATGCCAAAGAGTGTGGATGAACAACATAGCCACGCTCCTAGAAACAACATTACTACGGTAATATTTTTCTTTTCAGCACTCTGTTGAGTAAGTAATTGCTTTCTTATATTGCTCTGCATATCCAAGGACTTTCAGTATAAACTTCTCAGCTGAACACACTTCAGTAGGGACTTCTATTAGTCTGTCACGTCAGACTGAACACGCGGACAATTGTGTTAAATCACTGATACTTAATCTTGTCCAACCGGCCTTCCTGACCATGGTAAAGCTCTACTTTCACAAATGATGTTATACAACCCCAAGATATATTTAATTAAAAAATATCAAAACTTTATTTCCAGTAGAAGTTAATATCAGACAGAAAAGAAATACAGCTTTTCAGAACTGTTACAAATTTTTTTTTTTTAAACGCAACAAATAAGTGCAATGATCTGTATCTGAAAACCTGCAACAATTAAAAATCTTCTGCACCCCCAAGTAATCAAATACCTGCAACTCTGCCAGCTGTTCTGTTTTTGTTATCCCATCTCTCATCCTCAGTTACAAAAATATATTTTTTTTCCTTTAAAGAGTTAAATCAAATCTGGGCTAACCACTCTTCTCATATTTCCACCTGCATTTCATGGCATCTGATATCCCATAATCCCCCATCACTGTTGTCATTAATGGAGATCAGTCTTGTGAGATTACTCTCTGCCAGTGTTGGCAACAGAGCATAAATTTGCTGCGAGACAACTGATGCTGGCAACATGCGCATGATATGCCATCCCTTTGCCAGAACAGTTACTGCCTTTTAAACAGGCGCAATATAGGCTAAAAATCACAAAGTACTGTACAAACCTGTGTTTTGCCCAAGTAGGACTCCTCAGTGTACTGCAGTCATAGCCTCAGCCAAATACCAAGTCCAAGCCCCAAGGAAAAGATGTTTGTAACACTTGGAGTGAGTACACAGAAGAAATATTTTCCAGGAATAATACATGGAGCCTGTAAAAGGATGCTTGGAGAGAATATCCGGAAGTGTTTAATTAAAACAACAGAAACACATTAATTGATGAATGGGCGACAGAAAACCAAACGATTTGGATATTTCTTCTGTCCTAGCCCATCTTTATAAAGAAACAATGTGCAACTTTTCCTGCAAACTGCCTCTTCAGTATGCTCAGTCCGAGTGTTCTGACTGTCCACAGCCAATTACTCCCTTTGATGACATCAGCTAGGATTATGAGAAATTGGATACCATGCAACAGAGGGGACAGTACACAGTAGTTGTGGCCCTAAGCAAATGATCATTCCCCTTTAAGCTAACTTCTGCCGGTGCAGCAGTAGGACTAGCACTCTTTGATGCCCAAGACCCAGGTTCAAGAATGAGCCTGGGTCGTTGGGAGAAGGAGGACAAAGTGTCCTACAGGACGCTGTCCTCCGGGGGGGCGCATCCCGCCATGCTACTGCCACCTATGCAAGCATAGGTAGCACAGTGGCTTAGGACACAGCGAGGGACGCTGCGCAATGTATTGATGGACCATGTGCCAGCACGCTCACGTCAGGGACCTCAGTCCCACACACTAGCGTCCCTTTTGGGAGGGGGAGCACACAAAGAACAGGGGAAAACAAATAAGGTAAATCCCACTCTACCCCACAAGCACCATGAAGGCTGGAATGTCCAGCTGGAAAAGGTACACACCCACACACCAGAGTGGAACAGCAGAAACAATTAATCTAAAAAACAAACAAACTACAAAACCATACCATAGCAGAAACAATGAATCTAAAAAAAAAAACTAAAAAAAAAACATTATATTTCCTTTACATTTGTAGACAATGGAACTGATGACCACAGTGGAGAAAAACTGACCTGAGGATCCAGCGGGATTTTGAACCGATTACCAGTCAACCCCCTATCAGATGGAAAGAACAGTTACATACTCACTGTAACATTAAGTCTTCGAGAGAATCTCATCAGGCCACACCTTTGGAATTATAGCCACATCAGCACTAGGACCACATGGAAACCTTTTCAACCCTGGGGCCACCCACAATGGCATCATGTGTCAGCATCTACATAAATGTGGGTTGCCCCGTCTCTCCAGAT
This sequence comes from Neoceratodus forsteri, assembly GCA_016271365.2. Lineage (NCBI taxonomy): Eukaryota > Metazoa > Chordata > Ceratodontiformes > Ceratodontidae > Neoceratodus > Neoceratodus forsteri. Next base: position 1,721,009,783 of record CM028129.1, on the reverse strand, counting down.
TCCTGCCAGAGAGTCTGCTTAAAGGAACTCTCTCTGGGGAGGCAGGAGATAAGGGCAGCACCCAGCAGATCAGGTGACAATGGGTGCTAGGAAAGACAGTGATGGAATGACTCAGTGCAGGAAATCTGGTATCCTACCCATGAAGTGGGAAGGAGGTTGGGATGCATTCCCTGATGAAAGAGACTCTCTTGGAGATCTGCTGTTATGTTAAGTATGTAACTTCTTTCAGGATATCTCTTTCATCAAGCCACATCTTTGGAACAAATCCCAAGCACTACCAAAAAGTTACAGTTGGGCAGATGGAGATATACAGGTTCATGAAAGCAGACCCTGCAAGACAGCAAAACCTAATCGTCTGCAGGACACAATGTCCAGACTGTAATGTTTATAGTGAAGATGTGGACAGAGCTGCACAGATTCCAGAAGCTGAAACACTGTGAAAACAAGCAACATGCCCCTTTGAAGAATGACCACGAACCACATGAGGAAGCTCATCATACTGCCTTTAACAGAATGTAATACAATGTGCCAATCATCTGGACAAACAGGTACTGTTTAGACACAGGGGTGCCCTCTTTCCCAGAGGTGAAAGAAAAAAAAAAAAAAGGCTGAGAGGATTTTCTGCAGCCCTTGGTGCGGTTTACATAATATCTGAGTATTCTATGGACATCAAAACTAAGGAGTCATGTTACCCCTGGACTGGCATACTCCAGGTAGTTCACTGGAAGGTGGATGGTTTAAGATAAATTCAGACACCGCCTTTGGCAAAAACTTAGGATTGGTACGTAAAGACGCTCTGTCTTTATGGAAAATCAAATGAGGCTCACACATTATGGCCTGTGGCTCTGAAATACTCCGAGCAGAAGTAATGACAACTAAAAATAATGCTTCCCATGAGAAAGTGTAAGCCTCAACTCGCGGCTGGCCCAAAAGGAGCCAATGTAAGCTTTTCCAAACCAAAATTCAAGTCCCAAGCCAGGACTGGATTCCTAATGAGATGTTTCAAATGTAATATGCCTCTCAAAAATATACGGAGGTACTTCTAGCTGAGCAACTGTATGACCATCAATGGGTGCATGAATGCAGAAATAGCAACCGAATGTACCTTGAGGGAGGAATACTGGAGTCCTGAGTCTGACAGGCATAACAAGTATTCCAACACTGCATTAACTGGACAAGTAAAGGGATCCAGCTGTTTAGAAGAGGCCGATAGCATAAACTACTTCCATTTCAAAGAACAGGTATGTCTGGTGGGAGGTTTTCTAGCTGCCACCAGAACATCGGCCACTTTACAGGATACCCCCAAAGCAGACTATGGCCTTCAGGAGCCATGGATGCCGATGTAGGGACTTCAAGTCTGGATTGACCAAACCCCTTGCCTTGTGACAGCGGCAGTGGTACCGGAGGTTCCACGGTCAGCTGCTATAGCAGATCTGCTGAGGCCACAGTGGAACAATGAGCATGAGTGCTGCCCCCGCAATCCTCAGCTTGAGTAGTACCCTCTGTAAGGGAGGAAAGGCATACAGAAACCTTCCTTTCCAAGAGAGGGACAACACTTCTCACCAAAAAATTCTAGGTCCTGGAACGCACAAGTAGAAACGTGGCAGTTTTTTGTTGTGTGAGGATGCAAAAAGGTCCAACTCTGAGTGACCCCACCTTTCGAAAAGGTTTTCTACTACTGTGATCTGCAGCTCCCATTTGTGTGGCCTGGACTGGGACCTGCTTAACTTGTCTGCCAAGGCATTTTGGGCACCTGGAAGATGGATGGCCGAAAGTTCTAGGCCATGTTCCAGAGCCTACTGCTACACTTACAGTGCTTCCCTTCAAAGTGGATAGGAATAAGACACCCCCCCTCGTTTGTTGATGTAATGTATTACACTGACATTGCCTATATTAACAGCGGAATTGTCAGATGCGGTTGAAATGCCTGGAGACTGTACAGCACAGCCCTCATCTCCAAGTCCTTGATATGTAATTTCTTCTCCAGGTCAGAGCAAACCACCTGTGTTTAGCAAGGGTCCAGGTGTGCTCCCCACCTGGTGTCTGACGCATCCGATGTGAGACTCTAATGGATCTGGCATCACAAATGGAACGCTGTCCAGCAGATTGCTGCGGTCCATCCTCCAAGTCAGTGCTTTCCTCACAGGAGTTGTGACTAGCACCGGTTTGTCTTAGGGACCACTGGGAGAGAAGCATATGTCAGTGGGCTAGTGGCACTGTTACTATAGCTGCTGCCATCAGGCCTAGAAGGCACAGTAAAGTCTTGGCTGGGACATACTGGCTGTTATACACCAGATGTGCCCGAGTTATAATGTGTTCTGTGCTGTCCAGGGGTATGAATGTACAGCCTTGAGCTGTGTCCAGTACTGCCTCTATGTACTGCAACCTTTGACATGAGATCAGGACTGATTTTGGCACATTAACTATCACCCCAGGTCATCAAACAGAGCTTCCTCTTATGCTCTAGGTAAGCTGCAGATGTATCCTGAAGTGGGCCTTTAAAAAACAATCGTCCAGGTAAGGAAACATGTACAGGCCTTCTCTGTGAAAGACTGCAGCCACCAATGCCAAGCATCTAGTAAAGACTCTTGGCACAGAAGACAAGCCAAAGGGCAAAACTCCAAATTGGAAATGTTTCCCGTCCAACGTGACTCTCACATATTTTCTGTGATTTCGTCCGATTTTGATATGAAGATGGGCATTGCAACAGGGGAAACAGAGTCTGTAGAGAGACCATCCAGAACTTCTTGCACTCTGTACAAGTTGAGGACTCTCAAGTCTAGAACAGGTCTCAGATCTCCTGTCCACCTGGGGACTATGAAGTATCTGGATTAAAAGCCTCTGTTCTTTTGCCTGACAGGAACTGGTTCTGTGGTCCTTTTCTGTAGTAAGGTCTGCATCTCCTCCTTCAACAGGGACAGGAGTCCCGGAGAATGAGCTGAAGTCCACGGCAGATTATCTTGAGGGGTATCTAACGGCTCCAGAGCATGCCCCATCGCAGTGATATCCATAACCCATTTGTCTGTAGTACTCTCCCTCCATTATGTCAGATGAAGAGACAGGCAACCCCCAACCACTCCTGGCGGCTGAAGAGTGTAGTTCTGCAAGTCATGCTGAACAAGTGGGGGCAACGCCACTGGCTCAACTTCCTCTAGGTGCTTTGGAATGGGCACCTGGGGGAAGGTGTGTTGGCAGGGCTCCAGCAAAGTTTCCTTTACCTGGATGCCCGTAGGCCTGTCTACCACTTGTTGCTGCTATTAGGGGGCGAAACTGACTCCTACCCTTACTCCTGCCTGGTGTGGGGTACAGGGACTTAGCTGACCTTAAAGTCATCCTCAATGACTGAAGGACTCCAAGTGCCTCTTCCACATCATAGCTGAAAAGTTTGGTGCCTCTGAATGGTGCATTTAATACTGCCTGTTGCACATCACTTGCAAACCCAGTTACTCTGAGCCAGGAGTACTTCCTCATGTAAATGCCAGAGGCAGCTGCCCTGGCAGTAGCATCCCAAACGTTGTAGGTCGAGCAGATTAAATGGCTAACCACTTCAGCGAGTGTTTTCATTAACTCCGTTTTTGGCAGTAGACTCAGGTAAGGCCTGTGCTGCAGCCTTGGCATGTCTCCATAGAGTGTTCTGATATTTGATCATAGGGGTATGGCAGTTTGCAATCCATAGGCTCAATGAAAAAGAGAGAGAGACATGGGTTCTTTTGCCCATGAAATCTCCTCCTAGATTCCTTATGAGGAGGAAGAGAGCTCATGTGTTTAGGCATCTTGGACCTGTCATGGGCAGCTGGGATCACCACTGAGTCTGTTTCAGGATGGTTGGCATAATATGGCTTGTTAGATGAAGCAAGGTACATCTTGTCAGCCTTTCTAGGAAAAGCTGGGCTTGGCTTAGGCCTATACTAAGCAGCACAGGTGGCATCCTCCAAAGCTGCGCATAATGCAGGAATGACTACAGAGGGTGACTTTGGCACCTCTAGAAACTCCCAAATTTTCCTCTGTGGAGTCTTCCTCCTCCAGAATGAACCCCATGGCAGCCTGCATTTTTTGCATCATTGCCTGGAAAGAAGAGTCCTCTGGTGGTGATCTTGAAGGTATCCACCATAAAGTGGAGCTTGTCCCAGGTAAGTATTGGTCCTCAGTAGAACACTCCTCTTCCTCATAATCTTCTCCCATTATGAGGTCTGGGTTATACTCCACCTCATCACCCCCCCTGACGATGAGAATCAAGGACCCCTTGCTAGCGACGCTGGTGGTGGCTCCCTTAAGTACAGTGCTGGGAGGCTGCGTTGATGAGTGGTGGGGAGTGACAGGCCCCGCTGTCATAAGAACAGGCTGATCAGGCAAACTTATTAACAGGCGTTGTATCATTTCTGAAAGTGATACCAGCACTGTGTGTGTGTGTGTGTGAAGACGCCCGTAGTAGGGGTTGTGAATGTAATGGTCAACAGTGGGTGAAAACACAGTGACAATGAAGACATACTGCCCATAACAGGCCCAGAAGCACCTAAGTCAAGGCCTGACCTTGGTGCCTGGTTGACAGAGGGGCTGTGGTCACTGCTGCTGCGGCAGACGAGGACACGGTCAAAAGACGTACCTGCTGGCTGCAGTGGTGACCTAGAGTGCGTCCGGGAGGCCTTGTCTTTATCTCTATGCTTATACTTATGACTGCCCAACAATTTTTCCTTGGATTTCATTAACCTGGATTCGGTCAACAGGGCAGGTGATATGGACTGCTCTTGCCTCAGTCTCTCCATCACTGCCAAAGTTTTCTTTAGTAGAAACTTTTCTAGCACCCCTGTTCTGCATTGCCTGGTAGCAGAGTTGAAGCCCTTAAAAATCTTACAGGTTTGGACATTGTGAGTAAGGCCCAAACAGCATACGCACACTTCGTGTGTACTGTCCTTATAAATCTTCTTTCTGCACTCACATTACCAAAATACTTTTGCTGGCTCCTTCAGTGGCATACAGGAGACCAGAGGAGAAAAAAAAAAAAAAATCAACTGAAGTGGTGATTGTAAGTTATTTAGAAAAATAACAATGACAGCTGCTGTCGACGTGTACAGGTCCAATAGGTATGACTAAAAGTGGAGAAAGCACTGAGGAGAGATGGGACTGCCCACGTTCACGCAAATGCTTACGCACAACGTTATCGTGAATGGCCACAGGCTTACAAAAGTTTCTGTGTGGTCTTAGCACTGACGCGGGTATACTTCCAAAGGTGTGGCCTGATAAGAGATATCCTCGAAGAAAATCTGGAAACCAGCATGCTTTCTCTCTGCTGGAGTTCTTAAACCGCAGCGCATGCTGATCAAGGCAGGCCCAGGGCTTTGGGATTATTCAAGCTGTGGAGACGAGGTACTACATCAAATATTTCATTAGTGTTTTTTCTATAAATGGATCAACGGAGCTCAGTCAACCAGACATCCATAAAGGCATGGACCACAGCTACTTGCAGCTCCCATATGTTATAATAAACCGCTTCTTAAAAATAGATTAGCTGCTCTATTATTGGATCCAAACTACCACTGCCGTTCCCCTACCCCACGTACCATGAACTGCTACTTTAAAGCAGCAGTATTTGTTAGCCGGAAAATGTCCTCATATATTATTTTTTAATAATGCACTGTATTTAGGGCATAAATATATAAATTTTCCTTTTCATTGCATTTCCCTCCTGAACTGAGACACAGGGTTTTAAAGTTTTCAAAAGTCGCTGTTCTCTGGCCACACCCACTATGAATACATTAAATATTCTGGTGTAGAGCTGTGCTGTTTACCAACAGAAATATGTGCCAACACCTTCTAATACATCCACTATGTAATATGTCCACATTACGAATCCAGTATGTAATACAGCCACAGTACAAATCCAGTATGTGAAGTTAAAAAGCAGCCAAGAGGAAAGGTATTTTAAAATACTGTTAGTCCTGAGTCATTAAATTATAAAATTAGTAATAAAAGTTGTTAAAAACATCTGAGACTATGACAAATATACTGACGATAAATCTTAATTACTGAGTGACAGAAATATATCAATGCTAAAAGACAAGGAAAATATTTTTTGCTAACAAATACTGCCATTTACGTTTGTCAAAATGTTCTCTTCAGCTTAGCGAGCTGTAGAACTTTGGTAAATATCTCCTTTTTGTATCCTACCCAGCTATCAGTGCTTATCTTGACTGGCAATTATGAACAGCAGTCTCCAGTTGGCCCGGTGGCGCTGAGGTGCTAGACTCCATGCCTCTTGCCACGCCAGTGACCCGAGTTCGGGACCAAGCTTGGGCCGATGGGGGTTGGCTGGGGGGAGGGCTGGGTGATGACTGTAGCAGCTGCTGGGCTGCTCTCATCTTCCAGAGTGGGGTGGTGCAGTTCTCTCTTGGCTGACACCTGGTGGAGACCAGGTGTCAGAGAAGGGTCATGGATTAAGGTACTATAGGGGAGGGTGAAAGGAGCACTCTGTTTCCAGAAGCTCGTGTGTGCCTCCATGAGCCCATGTCTCCCCATGGTCATATGTGACGGCCCCCGTCGTTCCCGGGCCCTGGTCCTTGTAGATCCTCACTGGTAAGATGGTTGGGGAAGAGGCAGACAGGGTTGGGTACAATTGGGGGCCTGATGGCAGGCATAGGTGGCCACGGCAAAGCAAACATCTCTATATCAAAAAAGCAAGAACAGCAGTCCTTGCCTGGTGCCTATCAACAAGGCAGGGCTCACGACGGGTCTCCAGCCTCGTGGCAGGTGGGTAACTTGTTCTGTTGCACAACTGCCCTCTGGTGGCCCAGGGGAGTAGTGGTGTGCAGGAAAGAATAACGTTGTCCATTTGGAGGCAACTGATGTTGGTATGCACCTGTTTACCAGGCAAGTGTCACAGAGGAGTCGCATGCCCAGACTGGGGCTGGTGGGAGAGTTCCGAAGGAAAGAGGGCTTATCACCCTTTCTTCCATCAATCCCAATTGGCTGTTGCTGGGTTACTCCTCAGGATCATGTTCTAGGGGGTGGGATAAGTAGAGGGACTTAGAAGGAACAATACCTCAACTGCCACAGGCAGATAAAGCCATCCCATTCCACAGTTTGGTACTGGCGACTCCTCACACTGCTAACCAGCTCCTCCTCTCAGACCCTACCAGTCGCATGACTATTCCCCCAGCTTGGGACTTGAAGGGTCTCACCCACAGCACATAAGCTGTAAGTTACAACTTGTGGTTCCAAACAGGAATGATGAGCAGCGGTTGGCAGTGGACTGGATACTCGGATGATTCCTATGGTGGGCAGAAGGGCTTGGGCAAGTGGAAGGACGGCCTAGTGGCATGGGAGAAGAAAACGGACATGAATAGCTATATTTGTTCTTACCATTTTATAAAATAATCATGTTTTCATGAGAACGAAGTACAACTCTTTCATCCATAACAATTCTTCTATTACTTTCAAGCACATAATTTGCAGTTTTAACTGCACTGTTTTCAGAGGCTGTGAGTTCAATGCCCAGTTAAATCACATTATTTCTTTCTTGCTACAGTTTCTGTTTGCAGGATGCAGTGGTCAGTAATACTGTATCAACAGCACTCTCCCATCAGGGATATCAGTGTACTGTACTAGGCTAGGATCTCTAAATAACCCATGTGACAGGATTGTTCCGGTGTTTTATATCTATCTAGCTGGCCCCGTTTTCAAAATTACTTCCATTGGGCTGGCCCAGTGCTGTGGTGGCAGTACATTCTGCTGACACATGGAAGTCTACGGTTTGCATGAGAAACGCAGAACCTGATGCTGAAACTGGCAGGAGGGCAGGGGCTTATCTTTGAGGTAAGGCACTCAGCTCCTCTAAAGGGAGGGGAGCCAGCCACCCAGGATTTGCACACCCCATTGGTCGATTCTGCAGCGGCACTGGTGTTGGGGAAGTCAGCCACTCACTCGCTTGCTCTCCTGGCCGGAAGAATAGTGCAGCCCTGGTTGCCCCAGGGTCCGGATGGGGGAACCTGGGCAAAAATCCAATCAACAAAGTTATATTAAAAAAAGGTTTCAGCCATTCTGTGCCAGTGGCAATAACCTTTTGAAAATAGGACCACAAAGGTTCACACTGTGGCAGCCGACAGCAGTATTACGAGGAATAAAAAGAGTAAATATAGTAACCTGTTCTAACAAATATGACTGACGCTCTCCAGCCACTTTACCCCAAAATATTTTTTTTCCTCTTTGTTAAGAAGACCATCTGAAAAGGCTCACTCCAAAGCTCCGGTACAAACTGATCAAATGGTTTCAGGAATTCTATTTTTTTCACAGGAGATCAGAATAGATTCATCTCATTATTTCTCAGTTATCTTGGTACTGGGGTGACTTTCAATCCTGTGTGTCTATGCGCAGGCTGACTGCCCAGAAACCTGAAGGTGTAGGATGACATTATCAGTGCGAGACTCTATCCCAAATATATTTATGGGAAAACATGGTACCGCCCCACTGAAGTGGCACCCCCTTGTTGAAGTTGGTCTCTGCTGGCATTAGACAAGGTTCTGCAGTACAGTCCCCATAAGAAAGGCAGCGGCGTGCAAGAGTGGAACCGATGACTCAAGTCAGTTTTAATTTCTCCCCTGCATATTGGTGGAATGCCGAGTCTGCAATGTCTAAAAAGTTATTCAGCCTTTGAGTTCCGTGTTCTCCGCATGGGGTCCACAATTCCTAAACAAAAAATAAATAAAAATTAGGCCTCGGCTATGAAGGACACAATACTGTGAATTCCAGCATATGATATATTCAGAATAATGTATGGGCAACATTGTTTCCCTTTTTTTTTTTTTGGGTTTAATACACATTTAAGGTGCATGATACTATAGAAACGATGAGACCAAGACAAGGGTGTGGGGGGAAAAAACATCAAGTTTTTCACTGTTGTACATTCTTTTTTTATTTTTTTAAATAATTACTGGTAACAGAACCATAGTCAGCAGGCAGTAGTGGAGCCAACTGAAAACAGAAGTACAGTTGTGAGCTCAGTGCTGTGTGTGTGTGAGTGAGGCAATTCTCCGTTAATGGAGAATTTTAGGTACTGGTTTCAGGATGCAAGCAAACCATAACCAGTAATTATAACATCAGAATGCTCCATAAGCAGTTTACTCTGTGTTAAACTACAGCTAATGAGACTTCAGGAACACCCTCTCTAACCATTACTGTATTTCTGCTGCCCACCAGTCGAGCACGGAGTTCCAGAGAAAGTGCATGGCTTCAACACGCTTCATACTAAAGCCCTGACATAAGATGCAAAACAATGATACACTTCCCTACCTCTCAAGAGAGTCATTACTCTGCAAGGGTACAGGAATGCAAACACCATATAAGCCATGGTGTACAAATGTATTTTTGAGGGGCAACATTTTGCCCTACCACAGTGGTACCCCATTTGTCCCACCTTTGATAGTTAAGTATAATGTATTTTTAGCTCATGTAAGCAAGGCACTATGCAAATGCATACAACTGAGTGCTGCCGCCCATGCTTTGAACACCACTGGGGATTTACAAATGTAGAGCAACCAGTAGTGTAGGAACACATACAGTATGCCAAGTAAGCTGCAGCATACAAGTGTACTGGTTAGGGAGACGGCATTCTGGACCCTGACCATTGATTTGGGTTACTCCTACTGTCCGATATCCACCCCTGCTGCTGTTCTAATATGAATGCTGTGCTCTGGCTGAGTTAAACATAAATGCATCTACCAAATACTGCTGTACTGCCTACACTATTATGCAGTTTCAGAAATACAATACGGGGTGTACAAGGGGTCAGAATAACAAATATGGGCACCATGTCTACGGGAGGGGAACGCTACAAGCAAAGAAGAACCAAAGAGTTCTAACTTACAAATGTGATTTTCCTGGGTACACCACTGGGAGAAACAAACTGGGCTGGGGATGGGAACTAACAAGGCCATGGGGTACAGAATGGTGCACAAACAGTAGCAGTTTGTTTGGCATCCAGTCCTACAGACACATAGTGCCTTACACAGTACATTTACAGTAAAGTACAACAGTATACTATTTCCCTGACTAGACCAAAACAATTAATAATACCATTAAAATCTAAACCAAAATATCTTAAATGGGCATTTACAGTTCAGACTTGAAACCCTGGCCCCTGACTAAATTAATGCTAGATGTTTATTACCAAAAGCCAGATTAAATGGATGGTACTTGAAGCCCTTTTTAAACTGCTCCCTTGAGGGGGCCTCATTAGGGCAAGGCAATGACGCAATGAGTTCCAGAACGGTGGGGCAGCCTCAGACTGCTTTAATAGTAACTAAGGTACCATTAACAGGCCTTCCTCCACGGAGTGGAGTGGGCAACCAAGAGTATACGGAGACAGGAGATCTTCCAGGTAGTTCGGGCTGAAATCATGTAGAGCTCTGCATGTTAACAAGCCTGTCCTGAAGCTGACGCTCCATGTCACAGCTGGACTCCACTGAACGCATGTACACTCAGCGTAGCACCACGTGCTCTGCAGTCAGCCTGCGTCCTCCCTCCTGGGAGTGTCTCCAGCTGCACCACCATCTGTGCTCCCCCAGGTGGCGGTATAGCAGCGAAGATTCCAGCCCTCCCTCACCAAAGCAGAGCTTCCTCCAGGATGCTCAAACCCTACTGCCCCCAGCTGGACCCCATCACTCTGGGCCTGTTCCCCAACTCGGGCTGCCAGTGTTGTAAGTGGTAGCCCCACCACCACGCTGGCTACATGTAACTACTTATTCATTTGTTCACCGGGAAAGGTGGGCTGGGACATATATTGTGTTATCATCCACGTCCTAAAGCGAGAAACGGACAGCAGCATTTGTAAAAATTAAATAATAAAAAGACGACAAATTCTACAATTTATGGTTTACCATGCTTGGCTATCAAATGCTCATTATACAACAGAAACTGTTCTTGAAAGAATCTGGAGATGATGATTTGAAGATTATGGGGCTCATCTGTAAACAGTACAGTGGCATTTAAACTTCTCAACCATTTCGTCCCTCAGTATATTTTTGAATTCCAAGATTTCAGCTGATCATCTTTCATGTAATTAAAAACTGTTCCACATCAAAGACATTAGCTATGAAAATGATCGTTTACCTCGGTTTGTTTTACTGATGTGGACAGTTAAACAGTGGACTGCTGCTACCCCGTCCAATCCTGTAGTGCAGAAACAGAAGGGTAAATAACCGGACTTACTTGGTATTTTTGGCTTAACTTCCTCCTTAACTGTCTTCTGCTTCCTCTTTGGAGTCTGCTGTTTCTTCACTCTGGAGTCCTGGGGTGCAGTCGTCTCTTTCCTCTTGGGACTGATGTTCTCCTCAGGGTTTCCTCCACACTTTGCCCAGTTCTGTTTGAAGCCGTTTTCTGTTCGATGTCTTTCCCTCCTTCTTCACCTCGCATCCTTTGAGCTGTTCTGAGGGTTGGGTTGTCCTGAACTGCTCTTCCTTATTTTCGGCTGGATTTTCAAGAAAGCAGAGAGTACATTGGTTTATTCATAAAATATAAGAACAAAATTTTAGATCTCCCCAAGCTGTGCTCTCCAATGGTACACTCCAGCCATACAAGGCTTTAAATGCTAGCTCTGTTACAAGGAAATTGAAATATAGCTTCGGGGAGATACACTATGAAGTCGGGGACATAAAGACCCTGTTTTTGTGTAAATGCCCACGAATACAGAGATATACATATAGACAGTCAATGAAGCATAAATTGAACCGCATCTGTACATTATATTGCAAAATGTTTTCCTGGATATTGGAAAACTGCTTTAAGCAACAGAGACCCGACTAGCCTTGCAGGGATCAAAACAGATGACCACTAGATGCTTCCTTGAAATAGCAGCCAAACCCTGCGTAGCAATTCTGTCCCACTGTTAACCTGCAATAGGCTACTGCTATAAAATCACAGCTCAGTAGCAGCTCAGGTAACCCACAATGCCACTCGAATGGTGGGCAGAGTGGGTACAGCACAAGTCTTTTAACTTCCAGAGACCTAGGACTGAAGCTTGCTTTTGAACATGGATGTAATGAGGTAGCAAACTCACTAATATGCAATTCAGAAATGAACCTCAATGTACCTAATGTATGAAAGAACTCCCATGCTTGAGATTGTGAAAAAACCTTCTATACGGCTCAAAATGAAGTATTTATGAGCTGATCGCCTGTACCTTCTGGCACACAGCAGTACTGCACTGTAAACCGTTATCATGGCACTCTGGACTTTGCATAGGAGTGGCATAGAGGAGAACTGATCTCCATCACTACAGAAGAAAGACTGGACCCTCTGGCAGGACTTAGTGCACAGCACCAGCTCTGTGGTTCTGATTTTCAGTCATTCCTCAATGTACTTAATAAAGTCAATCCACATGCTTAAAACAAGGAATTGTAACCTGCTCTTGAATGAAAAATGATCTGCCTTATGCAGATTACCAGGAAGAAACATTTCTACACTTGGATCTTGGCCAAAAGCCAATAAGTGACAGGAAAGTACAGTTACACAAGAACTTACCGTAACAGTAGATCTTTGAGAAAGTACAGTTACGTAAGAACTTACCGTAACAGTAGATCTTCGAGAACAGCTCTTGCAGCAGGTTACACCATTAGGACTGAAGCCGTCAGGCGCCAGGACCCCACGGAAAAATTCTAGCTAGCTAACTACAGCGGGGACCGCCCCGGACGTCGGTCCCGCCTCCGACGTCAGGCGTGGTACAAAAGGGGGCGGTCCCGCCAGATTCCCCAGTTCTCCCGCCGGAGACTTCTTGCCGCAGGCTGACATCAAAATGGGAGACCTAGGATTCGCCGTCAGAAGACAGAAAGATAACACTTCCTGCTCAGAAAGACTGAGCCATGCCCTCCAAGGGGGAAGGTGGTCGGGAAGGTACCTGCTGCAAGAGCTGTTCTCGAAGATCTACTGTTACGGTAAGTTCTTACGTAACTGTACTATCTTACTTCGAGACACAGCTCTTGCAGCAGGTTACACCATTAGGACTGATTCCCAAGCAGTAACGCTGTCAGAAAATCCGGGAGGAGGAAAATAAAGGATAAATACCAGGTCCTGAACCTAGGACAGGAGACCCTGAAGCACGGCCAAGCCAAAACCAGCCCTTCGCCGAGAGGCGATGTCCAGGCTATAATGCCTGATAAAGGTATGCACAGAACTCCAAGTGGCTGCAGCGCATATAGCAGAAGTGGAAACATTTTTGAGCGCTGCAAAGGAAGCAGCCACCCCTCTAGTGGAATGACCCCGGACTGTACCCGGGAGGGGCTTTTGTTTGATACCATAACAGTGAGAAATACACTGGACAAGCCAGCGAGAAAGGGACTGTTTGGATACGGGTTGGCCCATCATTCTCTCAGAGAAGGAAATGAAAAGTTGCTCAGAACTACGAAAGGACTGAGTTCTGTTGAGGTAAAACCTCAGGCTGCGGTGAACATCCAGGGTATGGAGCAGAGCCTCCTCTATTTGAGTAGCTCGGAAGTAGACCGGAAGGTCGATATCCTGGTTCAGAGTGAGTGAAGAAACCACCTTAGGCAAAAATTTAGGGTCCGTCCTCAGGGATACTCTGTCCCGGTGGAAAACTAAATAAGGCTCTTTGCACATGAGAGCGTGAAGTTCAGAAATTCTTCTTGCCGAGGTAACAGCAACTAAAAACAACGTTTTCCACGACAGAAAACGTAGCTCGCAATCCGCGGCAGGTTCAAAGGGGGGAGCGTGAGCTGTTCCAGGACAAAGAGCAAATCCCATGGAGGCACAGGGTCTCTAATAGGAGGCCTAAGGTGTAACACTCCCCTAAGAAATTCCCGAGAGGCGTCCACCTGAGCCACTGTACGATTTCCCACCGGGAGGTGGTAAGCCGAAATGGCACAGAGGTGCACTTTAATAGAGGAGTAGGCTAGACCCGAATGAAAGAGGGAGAGCAAATATTCTAATATTACTCCCACAGGACAACCTAAAGGGGAAAGGTCGCGTGCTCGCGACCATACACAAAAACGGCGCCATTTCATGGCGTACGTCGCATGCGTTGCCGGCTTTCTGGCTGCAGAAAGGACTTCTGCAACCTCTTGCGAGACCCCGTGACGCAAAATGGCTATGTCTCTAGGAGCCAAGCATGCAGGTTCAAGGAACGTAGGTCCGGGTGGACAAGTGAACCCTTCTCCTGAGACAGTAAGTGGGAGCTGAGCGGCAACGGGCGGGGTTCCGAGATAGCTGAATCAACAAAGGAACCAAATCTGTCTCGCCAAATGGGGCCACCAGGATCATTAGTGCGTGCCCTGTGCAGTTTGAGAAGAACTCTCTGGATCAACGGGAAAGGAGGGAAAGCGTAGAGGAATCTGTTCGCCCAGGAGAGGGATAACGCGTCTCGCCAGAAAACACCAGGCCCTGGATCTAGCGAGCAAAAATTGGGCAGTTTTGCGTTGGATGGGGAGGCGAACAAGTCTAGATCTGGAGTTCCCCATCGAAGAAACAGATCCTCTGCTACCTCTTGAAGCAGTTCCCATTCGTGGACTCTGGCCTGAGAACGACTCAGGCCGTCTGCAATCGTGTTGTCCACTCCGGGAACGTGCACAGTGATCAGATTCGCGCCGTGTTTGATTACCCAATCCCACACTCTCATGGCCTCCCTGCAAAGGGGGTAAGAGTGTGCGCCTCCTTGTTTGTTGAGGTAATACATCACCGCCGTGTTGTCTGTCTGAAGTAGAAGAGTACACGGTGGGATAACTGACTGAAAGGCCTGCAGGGCATAGAGGACCGCTCTCATTTCCAGCACGTTGATGTGAAGGTGAGCTTCCATCTGGGTCCACGCATTCTGGACTTTACCCCGCCCAGGTGTGCCCCCCACCAAGACCGGAGCGTCCGTGGTGAGGGTGACCGACGGCGCGAATGAACGGGACGCCTGATGAGGCGACCTGGGGCTAGCCACCACTGCCAGTCTTGAATCACTGAATTGTGAGTCTGACCGGATGCTGCAAGTGGTCTTGCCTTTTGTCCCACTGCACTTTGAGCATCCACTGAGTAATTCGCATGGAGTCTTGCGAAGGGACAGTAGGAATGGCCGCAGCCATGTGTCCGAGCAAGCAAAGGACCGACCTGGCAGGTACAACCTTGCATAATGATAGGTCCCTATGCGAGGATCTGATGCGCCCGCTCTGTCGGCCGGAAGAAAGGCTCTTCCTCAACAGTGTCCAGAACTGCTCCTATGAACTGCAGTTTCTCATGCGCGTACCAGGAGAGACTTCGTAATTTATGAGAATGCCCAGGGATCGGAACAGATCCTGGGTGCTCTGATTGCAAGAAGCAACGCCTCTGTGGCGGCCGCGAGAAGCCAGTCGTCCAGGTACGGAACACGTAGTGGCCCTGTCTCCTCAGAGACGCTGCCACAACTGCCATGCACTTGGTAAAGACCCTGGTGCGGAAGACAGTCCGAAAGGAAGGGCTCGGAATTGAAGGTGGTGGTCGAAACTCAGCGAGGAACCTCATGTGCGCTTGAGCTATAGGGATGTGCAGGTAGGCATCCTGCATGTCTAGAGACGCTAAAAGGCGTCCTGTTTGAGCATGGGGATAAGACCGGAAGGGTCACCATGGGAATCTCTTGTAAGTGACCGATACATTGAGGTCGCTGAGGTCCAGGATTGGACAGAGGTCCCCTGTTTTCTTGGGAACCAGGAAGAAGTGGGAATAGTATCCTAGTCCTCTTGGTTCTCTGGGACGCATCCATCGCTCCTTCGTAGAGTAGCGAGTACTTCTTGCCAGATCAAGGCTTTGTGCTGACCCTGATACTGGGAGAGCAAAGGAGGCCTCGAGGGTGGCTTCCTGCATATTCTATAAAGTGGCCTAGACTGACCAACTGAAGAACCCACCTGTCGGTGGTAATGGCCTGCCATCCCGGCAGGAAGTTCGCAATGTAACCCCCGACTATAAACTCCCGTTGATCCTGAGGGGCGGGGGCCGGAAAGGAGTCAGGCTGTGGCGGCAGATGGACCCGCTGGCTGGGCCTGCCTAGGAGAATGCTGGCCTCGGCTGCCGGGGTGTTTGCCCTGGGCTCTACGAAAACCAGAGCCCCTCTGAGGTGCAGCGGAGCGGGTCTGTTGCCTCTGCGTCCGCGCACGGAAACGGCTTTGGTTCCTACGAAAGGAACCAAGCTTAGGTCGGTACATGGCCTGAACCGACCTTACCGCCTTCCCGGCCTCTTGGAGTTTGGTAAGGATCTTTTCTGTAGGATTACCAAACAATACCTCTCCCTCAAAAGGAGCGTCCAAGATGTTCTTTTGGACGTCCGGGGTAAAACCGGAGACGCGCAACCAAGAGTGTCTCCGGAGGCATACGCCAGAAGCTGCTGCTCGGGCCGATGAGTCCGCGGAGTCATACGCGGCTCTTAGCACTTGGGTCCCCACGTCTGAACCCGTACGGAGGAGCTGAAGCATCTCCTCCTTCTGCTCACCTTCGGGCATCTTTTCAGCCGCTTCCAGACCCTGTTCCCACAAAGCGTTCTGGAACTGAACCATGTGGGTTAAATAGTTCAAGGATCTGATGGCGCAGGTAGCGGAAGCATACGTGCGCCTACCCAATGCGTCCAGTTGTTTGGACTCTGGGTCCGGTGGCAGGGTGCTCAAATGTTGTGGCCTCTGTGACCGGTCATGTGAGGCTGTGATGACCAGAGAATCGGCCTGAGGATGCTGCGTCAAGTACTGGTCGTCCTTAGGAGCCTTGTACAAGCGATCAGCTTTCTTCGGTCTCGCTGGGAGCGAGTGTGGACGCTTCCACGCAGCCTTGGTGACGTCCACGAAAGTGTCAACCAAGGGTGGTACCACCACAGGCTTGGGGTCCTTTTGCCAAGATATTTGGCAGGCTGCACTTTCGGGGTCTAAGTCTTCAGCATCCCATCCCATGTTCTCTTGTATATGTCTCATAATATCAAGGAACGAGGGATCATCCGGAGGAGATCTAGGCATCTCACGTGGGTCCGGAGAAGGGATGGAGAGTGGAGATGGGGATCTAGAGGTGGAGTAGTCTGATCCCGTGTCCTCCGTTGAAGGCGATCGTCGGCGTCTCCTGGATCTCTTGGGGCTGGGTGATCCAGAAGAGGATTTCGACGGAGGTCTCCGTTTATCAGGTCTCCCCCTGGGAGGGGTTCTAGGCTCCCGGGGAGGAGGAACACGGCCTGCCGACCCCGATGGCGAGGGGGGGGCAGGAACCGGAGTAGGAGGAGGGGGGAACCATGTCCTTCCTAATGGTATCCCACCAGGAGGTGAACAGATCTTTCACCTCCGCTAGAGAGAGGCCCGACGACGGCCCGGAGCCGGTGGGCGGTCGTCGGGTCCCGGCGTCGGCTCCACAGGGGGCTCTGGTAATGGCGAGGGTTCCCTGGGAGTACCGACGGGACCGGGGTCGCCCGTCTGGTCCTCGGGCTGCTCTAGGTCCTCCTCCGATAGAGGCTCCTGACCGACGTCGGTCGGAGGCAACAGGGCCTTCTTCTTCTCAGGAGGGGCGGGCGTCGGTCCCCCTACCGGCGTCCGCTGGGATGCAATGGCCGCCGTCGGTCGTCCGGCGGCTCCAGGGAAGCAGGGTGCACGGCTGACGGCTGTCGAGCCGGCGTCTGGGCTACAGGCCTTTTTAAGGGCGTGAGCTCCAGCGTCTTGCGTGGAGGCACCGACGAAGACCTGACGTCGGGTACCGAGGAGCGGGAACCCGACTTGCGGTGGTGATGGTGTCGTTCCCCGGACTTCGCCAAGGCCCTGGAAGGGGAGGAAGGCCTGGCGGATCTTTCCTGAGAGGAAGGCTTCCTCGCTGCAGCCGGGGGAGATTTCGAACCGGAGCTACGGACTCAACCCTGGATGGGGACCTGAAGGGGCTTTCCTTCTCTTCTCCGCGTGCTTGTGGACCTTGGAGCTTCTGGAGAACATGGTCTTCAGTTGTTCCTCCAGAAGAAGCGCCGCAAAGCCTTCTGACGCCGGATCCGGTACGCTGTTGAACCCTTGGCAAGAAGGACAGGCCCGGTATCGTGGTCGGGCCCAGGCACGGACGCAGGCGTGTGGGGTCCTTGAACGGGATCTGCTTTCCACAAGCGCACTCGATGGATGGCCAGAAGTTGGTGATGACATCAAGATCTTGCTTGAAGAGAATTTTGAAAAGGAAATTTGTCGAAAAAAGCACTATTCACGCGTCCTTGCCTAGACTGGTAGAGCTTGAAGGGTCAGGTAGCTAAGAGTCGGGGGGAAAAGAACTAGGAATCTGGGCGGGACCGCCCCGCAGAGCCACACGCCTGAGTGGGAGGCCGGACCCGACGTCAGGCGGTCCCGCTGTAGTTAGCTAGCTAGAATTTTCGTGGGCGCCGATTGCTTGAAGCTCTTCGACGAGGGACCTGCTGCAAGAGCTGTGTCTCGAGTAAGATCAGCTCTTCGCAGCAGGTTACACCATTAGACTGAAGCTGGCAGGCGCCAGGACCCCATGGAAATTTTCTAGCTAGCAATATCCAGCGGGGACCGCCCCTGACGTCAGCCCTGCCCCCGACGTCAGGCATCATACAAAAAGCGGCGGTCCCCCAGAATCCCCAGTTCTCCCGCCGGAAACTCCCGGCCGCTAGATGACATCTGAAGTGGAGACTGAGGATCCGCCTTCAAAGAAGGTATGCAGCAGAGAGGTGCTGTAAACACCGAAGCCTAGGTAAGTAATAAATGGAACAACTCTACCTCCAGAGGGGATGGTGGGAGGGAAACTACCTGCTGCAAGAGCTGTTCTCGAAGATCTGCTGTTACAGTAAGTTCTTGCGTAACTGTACTACCTTACTTCGAGAAACAGTTCTTGCAGCAGGTTACACCATTAGGACTGATTCCCAAGCAATTTTGGAAATCCCTCTCAGACGGGAGGAGGCTAGGGAGAGATCATGAGTTGAACCGGAGCCTAGGACCACAGTCCCTGAAGGACTGCTACACCAAAACCAGCTCTTCGCCTTGATGCAACGTCCAGGCTATAATGCCTAATGAAGGTGTGCACGGTGCTCCAAGTAGCTGCTGCGTAGATGATGGAAGTGGAAGCGTTCTTCAAAACAGCAAAGGAGGTAGCCACCCCCCTTGTAGAATGTCCCTTGACCGAGCCCGGCAGGGACTTGTGATGCACTGTATGAGCCATCTGGAAAGAGATTGCTTAGAGACCGGAGCACCCAGCATCCTATGGGCGAAGGAGACAAAAAGCTGATCAGATTTACGGTGTTGTCTGGTTCTGGTCAGGTAGTATCTAAGACACCTATGCACATTGAGAGTGTGCAGAAGGGCCTCTCTTCTACTGGAGTACTTTGGGAAGTACACCGGGAGGTCGATATCCTGGTTAAGAGTAAGAGCTGAGACCACCTTAGGCAGAAATGTTGGATTTGTCCTTAGGGACACCCTGTCCTGGTGAAAAACCAAATAAGGTTCTTTGAACATGAGTGTGTGGAGCTCAGAAATCCTGGCAAAAGTAACAGCAACTAAAAATAACGCCTTCCATGCGAGAAGATGTAGCTTGCAATCCGCGGCTGGTTCAAACGGAGGCAGCATAAGCTGCTCCAGGACAAAGGGCAAGTCCCACAGTGGAATGGGATCCTTAACCGGAGGTCTAAGGTAGAGAACGCCTCGCAAAAAAGCACGTGCGGCTTCCAACTGGGATATGGACCGTAGGCCTATAGGTGCATGATAGGCCAATATGGCACAGAGGTGTATCTTTATCAAGGAGTAGGCCAAGCCTACCTGAAATAGGGACAGGAGGTAGTCTAATACCGAACCCTCAGAACAATCCATTGGGGAAAGTCCCCGTGCTTGAGCCCAGAGACAAAATCTGTGCCATTTCATGGGGTACGTGGCATGAGTGGCCGGTTTTCTAGCAACCGCTAGAACATCTGCTACCTCTTGCAAGACCCCATATCGCATGACTGCTACATCCTTAGGAGCCAGGCATGCAGGTTCAGAAAGCGTAGGTCCAGATGGACCAAGGAGCCTGCCTCCTGGGACAGTGAGTGAGAGCTGAGTGGCAGAGGCACTGGCGGTTCCTGAGAAAGTTGGTACAACAGAGGGAACCAAATCTGCCTGGGCCAAAAGGGCGTGATTAAGATCAGCGTTGCCTGCTCTCTGCGGAGTTTTAGAAGAACCCTCTGGATCAACGGGAAGGGAGGAAATGCGTAGAGGAATCTGCCTGCCCAAGAGAGGGACAACGTGTCTCGCCAGAAAACACCAGGCCCTGGATCTAGCGAGCAGAAATTGGGCAGTTTTGTGTTGGATGGAGATGCGAAAAGGTCTAACTCTGGTGTCCCCCATCTGCAAAACAGATCTTCTACGACCTCTTTGAGTAGCTCCCATTCATGGACTCTGGCCTGAGAGCGGCTCAGACTGTCTGCGATAATGTTGTCCACTCCTGGAACATGTACAGCAATAAGGTTTTCGCCATGTTGAAGTACCCAATCCCACACCCTCATGGCCTCCCTGCAAAGAGGGTAGGAATGAGTGCCTCCTTGTTTGTTGAGGTAGTACATCACCACAGTATTGTCTGTTTGCAGCAGAAGAGTACCTGGTGGAATCTCTGATTGGAAGGCCTGCAAGGCATAAAGGACCGCTCTCATTTCCAAAATGTTTATGTGAAGGTGAGCTTCCTGGGTTGTCCATGAGCCCTGAGATCGTTGAGGTGTGCTCCCCAACCGGACCCCGAAGCGTCCGTGGAGAGTGTCACAACCGGAGACGGCGCAATGAAGGGGACTCCCAACGAAAGGTGCTCTGGGACGAGCGTCCATTGCCAAACCCGGATGACGGCATTCGTGATCCTGATTGGATGCTGCAGATGGTATTGCTTTTGATCCCACTGCACCCGTAACATCCACTGGGTGACCCGCATGTGGAGACAGGCTAAAGGAACTGTTGCAATGGCTGCAGCCATGTGTCCGAGCAGACAAAGGACCAATCTTGCTGGAACGGTCTTCTTCGCCAAGCTTTCTCCTGGATGGTGTCCAAGACTGCGCCTATGAACTGCAGTCTCTGAGACGGAACCAGGTGCGACTTTTCCCAATTGATGGTGATGCTCAATGATCCGAAGAGGGAATGAGTACAATGAATCGCGGACATCAGGGCCTCCCGAGAGGGGGCCATGAGAAGCCAGTCATCCAGGTAGGGGAACACGTAGTGGCCTTGTCTCCTGACAGCTGCTGCCATGACTGCCATGCACTTCGTGAATACCTGAGGTGCCGAGGACAGTCCAAAGGGGAGGGCTCGGAACTGATAATGGCGACCCAGAAACTCGAAGCGCAAGAATTTTCTGTGTGCCCGAGCTATCGGGATATGCAGGTAGGCATCCTCCATGTCCAGTGAAGCTAAGAAGGCGCCCTGTTTGAGCATGGGAATTAGCCCTGGAAGAGTCACCATGTGGAAGCGTTTGTAAAGCACCGAAGCATTGAGGTCGCTAAGGTCCAGGATCAGACAGAGGTCCCCTGTCTTTTTGGGAACCAGAAAGAAGTGGGAATAATATCCTGCGCCTCTCTAGTTCCACGGTACATGCTCTATGGCCTCTTTGTCCAGAAGCGCTAGCACCTCCTGCTGAATCAGCAGGGCGTGCTGTCCCGAGTAACGGGAAAGTAGGGGAGGCCTTGAAGGTGGGTGGTCGAGGAAGTCTACAGAGTGTCCTCTCTCTACCAACTGTAGAACCCACCGGTCGGCGGCTATTGTCTGCCACCCTGAAAGGTGGCGGGAGATGCGACCCCCGACCTTTTCTTCCTATTGATCCAGAGGAGGGCCGGGGGCCCGGGGAAGGAGTCGTGCTGTGGCGGCGTTGCCTCCCGCAGGCTGGGTTGGTTTACTGTATCTCTGACCTTAGCCTGGGGAAGACCTAGACTGAGCCTTGCAGTTGAAGTTGCCCCTTTGCTGCTAGCTGGAACGTGGCTGTTGCCGTTGTTGCTGGCCGCGAAAGCGATTCTGGTTCCTATGAAAGGAACTAGTCTTGGGCCTGTACAGTCCTCACCGCCTTCCCAGCATCCTCTAACTTGGTGATTACTTTTTTGGATTCTTCACCAAACAGGACATCTCCATTGTAGGGGACGTCCAGGATGTTTTTCTGGATGTCCGGAGTAAATCCGAAGACGTGAAGCCATGAGTGTCTCTGGAGACAGACACCCGAGGCTGCTCCCCTGGCCGTAGAGTCCGCCAAGTCACAGGCGGCTCTCAAAACTTGGGTCCCCACGTCTGACCCTGTGTGAAGAAGGTTCAAAAGTTCCTCCTTCTGCTCGCCATCCGGAAGGACCTTAAGCAGGTCCTGGCCCTGTTCCCATAGGGCGTTCTGAAACTGAACCATGTTTGTTAGGTAGTTCACTGACCTGATGGAGCATGTAGCAGCCGCATACATGCGCCGCCCCAGTGAATCCAACTGTTTGGATTCCTGGTCCAGTGGCTGGGTGCTCAAATGCTGCGGCCGTTGAGACCGATCGTGTGACCGTAATGACCAGTGAATCAGTCAGGGGTTGGTGCGCCAAATACAGGTCCTCCAAAGGAGTCCTGTACAGGCGGTCAGCCTTCTTCGGCACAGCGGGGGTGGAATGTGGACATTTCCACGCCGCCTTGGTGACGTCCGAAATGGTATCCAGCAAGGGTGGCACCACCACAGGCTTAGGGTCTTTCTGCTGAAGATATCTAGCTAGGTGCTGTTGTTCGGGGTCTAGATCTTCTGTCTCTCATCCCATATTCTCCCGGATGTGCCGCATGATTTCAGTAAAGGAGGGATCATCCGGAGGTGCCCTGGGGAGGTCTCGTGGGTCTGGTGATGGAAGACTGATGGGAGAAGGAGACCTGGAGGTATCCGACGAGTCCGGTCTTGAGTGGTCCCCCTGCGGAGTGGACCTTCTTCCTCTGGGTCGCTTGGGGCTGGGGGACCCTGAGGGAGACTGTGAAGGGGCCCTTCTCCTTTCTCTGGATCTACCCCTAGGAGTTGGTGTAGGCTCCTTGGGGGTCAGGGGTCTACCGTCTGGACCCTGGGGAGGAGGAGGCTTTACTGGGATCACATCCTTCTTGATAGTGTCCCGCCAAAAAGTGAAGAGATCTTTAACTTCCTGTATGTTCATGCTGGACGACTGGCCAGGCGTCAGGGTTGGCCTGTCACCGGTGTCAGGTGTCGGGTCCGAGGTTGTTGCCGGTTCGGGCGAAGACTCCCAAGGAAGCCCAGCATCTTCAGTGTCACCTGCCTGGTAGTCAGGCAACGTCAAATTCTCCTCCGATGAACCCTGGCAAGTGGTATCGACCAGTGAAAGGAGGGCAGTCATCGGCTCCGAAGGTCACTTGACCGACGTTGGGGTACTTGCGGGACGTCTGGTCTGTCAGGCGCTTGGCCAGTGAAGGATCGGCAGTCTGTTCCGGCTCCGACGTCCACTTGAGCGACGTCAGGTCCATGGTCTTCCTGGGAGGGGGATCAGGTCCCCTGGGAGGCCAGCAGACCGACCTGACGTCGGGTTCCTGGCGTCTGTCCGAGGAAGCAGACGCAGACTTCGAGGACGACTTGCACCTATAACGGTCGGAAGACTTGGCTGAGGCCCGGGAGGGTGTTGGAGAAGGATCCGAAGTCCTGGAAGTCTTCAGCGGGTGGAGAGAAGCCGAAGGACCGCCCGAGGATCTGACTTTTAACAGGTGGAGGCTGAGAGCGAGCCCTGGAGGGAAAGCGGTCTGAGCGCGTGGAGCTGGAGCTGGTGCGCGAGTCTGAGGCCCGGTTCGGGGATCTGGACCTGGCCTTCTCCCGGTGTTTTTCCCAGTGTTTATGGGACATGGAGGCTGATTCACCTCTGAAGGCTGGGTCTTCTTCGAACCTTTTTTAACTTTTCCTCTAACAGGAACCCCTGAAGTGCCTTTTGACAGCGGATCCTGGTGCGGCAGTTAAATTGCTGACAAATGAAGCAGGCCTTGGTGTCGCGCTCTGGGCCTAGGCACCGCAGGCAGGCCGTATGGAGATCCTTGAAAGGGATCTGTTTGCCGCAGGCACACTTAGAGGGGTGTCCTATGGAAGGAGTCGGAGATGCCGACATTTAGTAAGCAAAAGTTTTTGCTGGAGTAGTTCTAGTCGTCGTTCGCTAATAAGGTGGCCGTGAGGCGATGCAAGCGAGTCGGCGTTGAGGAAAGAACTGGGGATTCTGGGGACCGCCCCCTTTTGCATGATGTCTGACGTTGGGGGCGGTCCCCGCTGAATATGGCTAGCTAGAAAGTTTCCATAGGGTCCTGGCGCCTGCCAGCTTCAGTCCTAATGGTGTAACCTGCTGCAAGAGCTGTTTCTTGAAGTAAGATCTATAATTTCTAGCATTATGTTACACAGAGGATTCCATTGCATACTTTTCACAAGATTCTCTGATTTTTTTTTTTTTTTTATTACAAGAATCTTATTTACCATTTTTGAATTGTCAAAAACCTCACATTCAAAAGTTTTTGATGGTTGAGATCCACAGGGCCCAAACATTTTACATTTTAGGCTAGGGGTTTGGTGGAGCAATAGGTAACTCATACCACATCCTCACTGAGCACAACTTTAAAATACATACTCAGAGAATCCTTTGGAAGCCGGTTTATCTTCCAGGAGTCAATTTTCACCACAGAATCCCACTAATGGGTCTGGGGCAGAGGCACTAGGACCCCACTGGAGCACATCTTTTGCAGGAGGGAGCTGACGTTTCGTACTGACACCCCTGCGCACCTCATGCAGTGCCATGTGCGCCAGCCAATACCACATTGGCTCCCTCTCACATCTCATTTTGTTCTTCCCACACTGTGGGAGTGACAGTGCCTCAGTTAATCCATCATTACTGAATTTATACTGAATCACGCACAGCTTTTATCTGCAGTACTTTCTTACTTTTTTATTTTACTTACTATAATGCCAAAGTCTGAAAGGAAGGGGGCCAAGAAGGCGAAGACAGTCCAGTAGTCTCCCACCATATGTTATTGCTCCTGTGGGATGCAGATAGCTGTGACAGACTGGCATCAATGCTACATGATCTGCCTTGGCTCACAAGATTGATGTGTGCGCCGCCTGCTTCTTCATGGACTGCAGTATTCTCGAGATCCATGTGATGAAGTGCGGTTGGCCAACTCCTACGTTCAGAGGCAGGCGTCACACTCATTAAACCATGGTACAGTCTCTGGGCCTTTCCCCATGGCCCCTTCCCAGCACCTGTGATGTTGTGGAAGTACAGGATCCTCCTTGTCCTCACCTTTGCAGTACAGAGAACGCACGTTCTCTATCAGTCCACAAAGCAGCAGGTAGTGAGAGCAGGACTGTGCTGGTTGTCGTACTGGATCCATGGCACTGTCAAAACTGGTAAGGGAGGCTGGTGGGTGGATTGCTCACTGCCAGTGGTGGGGGGCAGTCACTAAATGCCAGGGACTTCTGTCAAATGGGGACGGCGATCAGAAACTGGGGAGTGCAACCAGACGCCAGGGATCTGTTACTGTCATAGGGGGATAATGATCGGAGGGTGTAGGGTGCCACAAGACACCAGGAACTTCTCACTGTCATACATAGATGGCGATCGGAGGGTGTGGGGGTGCCACTAGATGCTAGGAACCTCTTACTGTCATACGGGGAAGGCAAACTGTTCGTAATTCCAATATGTTCAATAAATAAATAATAAATGGAGGGTGGGGGTGGCACGAAATGCAGGGATTTCATACTGTCATATGGGGATGGCGATCAGGAGGTGGGGGGAGGTGCCACTAGACACGAGGAACTTCTTGTAGGCACCTGCGGCAAGCAATCGGGGTGGGGGTGCCACTGGACACCAAAAAATATTTTAATTTGGCCAGGGATTGGAGGGTGGAAGGGGACCACTAAGCACCAGGGAATAAGCTAATATTACTGGAGCTAAGGATTGGATGGTTTGTAGCCTCACCTCAAAACACTCCCACATGGTTTTCTTCAAAGGGTCTCAAAATTGCGCACATGAATATTCACAGCCTCATTGCTAACTTTGCCGAATTGGAAGCCTGGGTTGCCCACTACTCCCCAGAAATACTTCGGTTCAGGGAGACCTGGCTCAGCTCTACTATACCAGATTTCCTTGCCTGCACTAAAAGGTTATACTGTAAGTTCTTGAGGGCTGATCGCTCCACATCTAAACGTAGGGGTGGCATTGTGCTCTACTTTAAAGAGCACCTCCCCATCAACCTCTCTCAAGACCAGCCTCCAAATGGCTGTGAGTTACTGCAAGCCATGCTCCTTCTGGGAAATACCAAGAAACTGAGCATCATGTGGCTACAGTCCTCCAAAGAACAGATTGAAAGGATTAACCGAGGTCATTCAATACCTTACATTACTGAAGAGGAAGTCAGAATTACTCATCCAGGATTTTAACCTTGATTGGCTTGGGTACAATACTGGTTCACTGGAGGAAGTCCTAGGCAATCTCCATCTCTCGCTAATGAAAAGTCTGACCAGAACTGTGCCCAGTAATGACCACCAATCCCTTATAGACTGGATCCTCACAAACAAGAAGGATAAGATAAACACCAGGAAGCTGCCTGATGCTATCAGTGACCATGCGCCTGTCTTTTGTATATGGAGCGCTCGCTCTCAAAAACCACCTCCCGAAGAACCCCAGTTCCAAGACTTCTCTAGCCTAGACTATGGATCCCTGGATCGGGCCGCCCAACTCACAGATGGTCCCCGTTCTATCACACCACTGACGTAGATGAAGCGTTCAACTTCCTACATACCACCCTTCTTAACCTCCAAGACGCATTTGTTCCCCTCAAGAAATGGCATATCAGAGGCTCCCTGACCAGATGGATGAACAGTCAACTACTTGCACTAATGTAAAGGAGTAATGAAGTATGGTCCAATGCTAAACGCACCCAGGATCACTTGGACTGGACCGCATACAGACAGCTCAGGAAGGAATGCAGGAAAGCTATCCACAATGCTAAAAGTGCCTATTACCAACAGCTCCTTTGTACATCTACTCATGACCACTGAAGTTTTTGAAACCACATGAAATCCTGCATGGGACAAGGTACTAATTCATCAATAACCGCCATGACCCTGGAAGGCACCAACTTCAATAACTGGGTTACCATTGCTAATGCACTAAATGCTCACTTCTCGGACCTATCCCATTTCTCCTGCCAGTTTGATCACGATTCGACCTCTCCCATGGACCCCCGTCCCCAAGCTCCCCATGCCTCGCCCTCAAGCCAGTCACCAAGAAGAAAGTTTTTCGACTTCTCAGATCCATCCTCGACTGTGGCTCTGCTGACTTGAATGGGCTCCTATAAAAGTTTCTTAAGCTGGTGGCTGCCCTTCTCATATCGGCCCCCATCACAAGACTGTTCAATCTGTCCCTTGCCTCAGGGTCTGTGCCTGCGCTCTGGAAGACCGCTCAGGTCGTCCCGGTACACAAATAAGGTGACACCAGATGTATGGATAATTATCGGCCCATCGCAATTCTCTCCACCCTCAGACTTCGAGAAAACTGTCACCTCTCAGGTTACAGGCTTCCTGCAACAAACCCAACAGATTACTCCATGCCAACACGGTTTCAGGAGTGGCCACAGTACCACTACAGCTCTCTTAAAACTGACTGACATCACAACAGCTATGGACAAGGGGATGCTCATGGAAGTGATATTCATAGACTTAACCAAGGCACTCAACCTGGTAGATCACACCCTGCTGCTAGAGAAACAGCTTGCTTTGGGCTTCCAATCTCTCGCGCGGTCTTGGTTCAAAAGCTACCTGTCTGTTAGACAGCAATTTGTTGAAATAAGTGGTGCCAAATCGGATCTTGCCTCCATCGAGGTCGGAGTTCCCCAGGGTCCATCCTTGGGCCAATACTATTCTATTTGTCAACAACCTGCCCAAATCTCTTAGCTCCTGTGAAGCCCTTCTGTATCTGGATGATATGGTCCTCTATACCAGCGCTGCCAACATCACTGACATCAATAACAAACTGAAGCTGGATTTTGCCACATCCAGTAATGGCTATCGCACAAGCTCCTTCACAACGTGAAAAAAAAACAGTCTCAGCCTGTCCATCTACGCTTACTATAAGGGGGCCTAGAGGTTCCTCTCTTGACATAGTGGACTCCTTCAAGTATCTGGGCATTACCCTTGATCCATCTCCTGACTTCAACCTTCATATTTAAACTGTATGCAAATATGTCCATATTAAGCTTGGCCTCACATATAAGACTCGCCACAACCTTGCCTCCGCTGCAAGACTCATCATCGCTCAGGGTGTACTAAGGCCTGGCTTCTTATCGTACATGGATGCAAATAAAGCTGTTCTAAGCAAATAAGAGACCTGTTATAACAGCATCTGTCATATTGCTCTATCTATGCCAAGGTGCAACCACCACTGTGTGCTCTATGCTGACCTTAGCTGGCTCTCCCCTCCCTCGTACCAGACATACACCGCTGGTTGCGCCATAGACAAAATAATTGTGAAGGCCTTCCTGAGTCTATCGCTTGCTGTTTCAAACCTTCCATACCTACCTACCTACTCCCTGCGCTCGATGGACAACTCTCTACTGGATATCCCCAAATGCAGCACTAGGATGGGCGCGTATGCCTTTGTGGTGGCTGGACCAAAACTCTGGAACTCTCTTCCTAAGGAACTGAAACACGTGCAGTCCCACCACATCTTTAAAAATGGCCTCAAAAGCCACCTACAAATCAACGACAAATGATCTTTTCCCTCAACTATATGGAGTACTGGGACCTGGTTCTTGTCTCTCCCCAAGGCCCCACTAGAACATCTGGGACTCCCCTATCCCAGCTCACTGCTCTTAGAATCAAGCTGCTGGCCCTTACCCGACTCCCCTATTAGTCCTCTGGGTAATTCTTCCCGCCCTCTGTTTCATGCTGCCTTCTGTATTAACACGTGTTAGTTATTTTATTTTTTCCTTACAGTGATGACTGCCTGTTGAATTCCCTGTACTCTCTTCGTATATTCATTGTATACCATGTGTTTGTCATGTACCCCACTGTTTTCAGTGCTGTATGCTGTCTGGAACTCCCCTGTTATAATATGCTGGCTTTGTCTGTAAATCTCCCGGGGGTCATGCCTGAAAATAGACAATGTTGTTGTTTACTGCACTTACTCGGTTAACAAAAAATTACAGCTTGTCAATATGTTTGCATCTGTGGGCATGCCCACAGAATATGGGTTTCATTTGCCTGTTTGGTACCACAGTTGCGCTAGCAACTTCCAGCCTGAGGGCCTACATATTTTGCTATCACCGCTGGGACACAGAAGTATCTCAAGTGACATTTCCAGGTGTATTCCCTCCAACAGGAGACTGCCATAACCCTATATGCTGGTGGGGTATATTTGTGCCATTGCTCTATGGTGTGCGGGGCACTCATCGTTCCACCTATGTAGGATGCAACTTATAGTTATTGTGGAGCTGGCTTGAAGGGCTTTATATAGCAGACTTGTTAGATGCGCACCCATATTCACCATTAGACAGGTTGCAAGAAAATGTACAACTGGGTAAAGTTTTTCTGCTATCCGAGTAAGGTTCTTGTCCTTCATTTGGAGATGTGAACGGACCTGAAGATATTTATGAAATTCTGTGGAGGGAAGATAGTACGAAGCCTGAATCATTATGAAATAAGATTCCCATTGGGGTGATCAACTGAAAGATCGGATTCCATATTTGTGCCAGGAAAGGAATGCTTTATCGACTTTATTCGGGGGGAAAGGCTAGGTCTTATGTTATTGTCCTGTAGTAAAGCTGTTCAGAAGTGGTGAGAAAATGCTTTTGGAGGGATAGCCATCGCCTATAAGTTTTGGTTGTGTACTGACAGAAGTTTTGAAGGGGGCTGCGGGCCGGAGGGTTGCCAAATATATAGCATGCATGCTCGTGTGTATCGTTCAGCATGTGTTAAGAGTGTCTTCCAGTAGGACTGCTATGATGGGGCCAGCTATAGACATATTATTCATAGGTGGGTTGCTAACGCATACCAAGCTAAATTTGTTAAGTGCACTCCTCCCATCTCTGGGTAGTTGTAGGATGTAATAGTGAATTCTTGGGGGTTTATCTTGCCAAGTAAATCTAGAAATTATTTTGTCCCAGGCCCTAACATAGGTTTTATCTGGCATTAGTGGTAGAGTTTGGAGAAAATATAGTATTCAGGGCAAAATGTTTTGCTTATGACTGCTATTCTATTATAAATCCCCCCCCCCCGTTTAACCAGCAGGGCTTCTCCTCTCACCACAAACGTCTAGGGCCAACAGAGAGGGGCGGGGGTTTACATGCCATAAGACATAGAGAAAACAGAGAAGGTGGCCACCATTAGGCTAGGTGGACCAGACTATACTGTATGGGAGAGCACTGTTGTGCATAAAATTTGATGGAAACACAATGCTGTTGTACCATCGATGTGACGTCAACGTGGTGTCGTACCATCTTGAGGACGTCACATCAGTGGTACAACAGCATCAATTCTCATTGCGCATGTGCAGTCAGCGACGCTGAGCTCTGTGTAAACGGCCACATGGAGGACAGATCAATTCGATCATGGGGAAATGGCTGCAGTGGTGAGATCCTTTCAAAAAAAGACAGCAGCGCTGATGAAAGGACAGTCCTGATGTTCGGAATAGGTGGGTAGTGTCATATTTAATTTAAAAACTTGAGTATGGGACAGTGGGAGAACATGGACCAAACGGGGCTTCTTTTTGTTGTGTGGGCAGGGGAGGAGGAATAAGCAATATCACAATTCTCACTACGAGTGTGAGGTAATCACTGCCATGATCAAGAAATGTTCAGCTGATCCCCATACACTATACAAGACGATGTACGGGCATCAGTTAACAACATGGCTGAATTCACTTCTCGAGGTTACCAGGCACAGTAAACCCTCGAACGTCGCTCTCGAGGGTTACATAGTTGCCATGGTAACCTCTCAAAGTGAATACAGCGTTGTTGTTAACTGATGCCCATACATTATCCTCTATGTTATACAGAAAGTCGACCAAGTGTGGCAGCTAACTGGCACACACCTGGTAGGGACCAGTTACCATGGCCAGCAACCAAGGTCCCTGGGAGAAAACGTTTGCTCACAATTATGCTAGGTTTGCACTTCTGGACAGGGGCACCCAAATGAATCCATACACATGGAAGCAATAACAATACTGTCCAAACCAGGTTGGGATTCTAGAGTGTGGCTTTTATTCACGTAACAAAGTAGGAATAATACACAAAGTGAAGATGGACCCCCATGGGGCTACACATACTGGTATTGCAGATTTTCCAGGGTACAGAAGTTCATTTAGCATAGGGTGAAGAAACACAAAACAGCGAACAATCTGGTTCTGAAACTGAAGATTGGCACATATGGCCGGACTAGTACTGTCCCCATTCTCCACAGGGATGAAAGTGGTACCCATGACCACACTGAGCACATCCAGGCTCAAATCTTCCAGAACCCACTATACTGGGGTAAACTGAAGAAACAGAAATTCCAAACCCACATCTCGGGGTAACTACTTCCATTAGGCATTGGCCACATGCACTAAATGAAAATATACTGCCGGCCTGGTGGCGCTGAGGGATGAGGCGCTGGACACCTCGCACCACGCTGGCAACCCAGGTTCGGGAACAAGCTTGGGTCGGTCGGGGGTTGGCAGGGGAGGAGACGGATTGAGCTTCCGTTGGACTGCTCTCTGTCTCCAGGAAGGGGTGGTATGCTGCCTCGGTGCCTTAGTGGCCTCTAGCGACGGCTGGAGGCACTGCAGGGCACTGGCAGACAAATGAGGGATCTGCTGTGGTCGGCGCAGAAAGGAGTGTGTGCGGTAGTGCACGCGCGTGCCTGTCCATTGGCATCACTGCACGCCATGCACAAGGGGAGAATAAGGAAATATGCACCAGTCGGGGCGGCATGATGACCGTCTTCATGGGGGATTTGCTTGGGCACGGTACATGGCACTGGATCCAGTCTGGGTGGATGAGTTTTGGGGGGCTCCCACCTCCCGCCAGCGGGGTAATCCATGAGGGTAAGCTACGGGCGAGCTGAGGAATCTCGAGACAGTGGCCAGAAATCCTTGAAGATGCCTGGACGTGGATAAGGTAGGCAGACTGGTTGCCAGGGGAGAAAAAGTGTAAAAAAAATAAAATAAAAATATACTGGTGCCCAAACTGAACCCGGAGAGGTAAACTAGTTACTCCAGATGGAGGGATCTCCCACCTTTTGCTTCCAAGTTTATACGCGGCCATTCATCTGGTTAATAACACCCACACAGAAGAAAACTTGTAGCTGTTGTCTTAAAATGTTTCTCACACAAACTACTTGACATACCTCTGGGTGTCAAAGTTAAAAAGTTCTGTACTTGGACAGTCAAGTTCTTGGACTCCAACGTAGGCAGAAACTTTTACTTAGAACTGGGTGACTGGTCCCATTGTTAGATAAATTCGCCCCAAGGTATTGCAGATGCCCCTGGACTGACACAGAAAAAGGGCTGTACTCGCAACAAATGGAAATGCACAAGGCAGCTTCACCAACCAAGTGGATTAAGGGGATTTGCCTACGAATCCTGGAGTTCGCCCCAATCCCTCCTGGGATGGGGCAAGGAAAACCTTCTGACACAGGTCTCCACCTCTTCAGAAAACTGTCTTCTTTGTTCTTCTTCTAGGGTGAGAACAAACTACCACAAAACAAAAAGGGGTAGCTCTTTGTCAGAGCTAATCTGAGGAGCTGTCCAGCAGCTGCAGTCTCCTCCTTGAACTCCACTCTACTCACTACTGAACATTCCAATTTTCTCCAAAGTCAGCTGAGACTGTGGCTTATGCTGTTGCGAGAGTTCTATAATTACATCATCACTCCAGCTCAGCTGAGACTGAAAACAGTGTGAAACCCATTTACCTGGCATTTCACAAGCTGCCTTCCCTGCCCGCCACTGATTCTAACAGGGATTCTAGTAACCCCGGGGAACAAGGGGGTTACATCTGTATCTGTGGAACATATCTGTATTCTTGTTTGCGTCATACTTGACGTGGAACCTATGAAAGAGCTTTCTGCTCAAAGGTGTTAATTCAAGATCTCAATAAATACATAAAAATTCAAATAAATAAGCTGCGGTGTGGGGGAATAACTGTAAAGCAGCAAGGGTGTTTAGTGTGTACCATGCCAAGTCCCCAAACTCCTGAAGATGAACTCACACCGCTGGGATGGAGACCTCCAGGGAGGTTACTGTTAATAGTACATTGTCAATAAAAAGGGATAGTTTATACTGTCTGCCTCCCAGAGGAATCCTGCTGCATCCCTACAGGTAACAAATAGGTCTTCACTATTAAAGGGGAACTGTCTGCACTAAGAGCCCCACACCCAAGTGTGGGGATGGTCGTAACTTGCAGTGTGTGTGTAAAACCATATTACTGTTTCTGCAGTATAGTAGTTTGTATTGCACTAATTCTGTTGACTTGCAAGCTGACATTTTCTTTAATAAAAAAATCCCAGAATCCCCTGCTGCTGACATCAAAAGAGGGCTGAGCAGTGGGAGATTCAATAGCCTGCAGTACATGTTAAGAGTTTAATAAGCTCTGATCTTTTGTCTCCTGTTCCTTCTGTTCTTCATGGGCTAATTACAGTCACAGATGACTGTGCTTGGCCTCAGGAGGATAGCTGAACCAGCAGACATATGATATGAGCTTACAAAAGCTCTAAAATACACTGCAGACTATTGAATCTCTAACTGCTGCAGTCCTCCTCTGATGTCAGCTGCAGGGGATCCTGGGATTTGTAGTTACAGAAATACTGTAGACAGGTTTTATTTGGTGTAAAATAATTATAGCTATATTCGCTTAAGTGATAATTGCTCTAAAATAAAATGGCGCTAATTGGCCAAACTTGCATATTTTCAATGGGCATAAATTAGGAGCAATTTGTTAAATTAAATTTGCACAATTGTGGCTGAGTAGTGCCATGTGTTAAATACAACATGAGCAATAAATAAAATGTTTGCGCTAAGAGTGCAAAGTAGGACCAGCCCCATGCTTGGGTGTGGGGCTCTTATTGGTGACAGTTTTCCTTCAACCTTGTTTATATTTCTCAGAAATGTACATGTTTCCATCATGTCTCCCTTCTTACACCCAGCCTCCAGTGAGCACAGATTTAGGGCCAACAGCTGCACAGGGTGATTCTTTTGCCCTCAGAGTTGCCTTGGTCCATCAGCTGTCCCTCACAGGATCTGATTTGCTGGCCCTGGATCATACTGTGGCCCTTCTCTGCATAGACTTTAGCCTGTCTATGTCCTTCCTCAGAAGAGGACTCCACGATTGAGCACAGTACTCTAGATAACCCCTTTCCAGGATCTGTATAAGGGCAGTATCAGTTTACTTTTCCTACTGTCAAAACCCCCTCGATACACCCCAGCATCCTCGATGCCTTACAGTATGCTTTGTTGCAGTGGCTGGTTTGCTTAAGGGAGTCACTGATGATATCCACAGATCCTTCTCCTCTGTAGCACAGGCCTGCTAACACCCTCTCACTCAATATTCTGTGCGTGGGCAACATTTCCCTAAGTGCATCACCTTGCACTTCTGGGCATTGAATCTCAACTACCAGATCTTAGACCATTTCTCGGTTTTTTCTAGATCCTTTTGGAGTTCCCTCGCCCCTTCCTTGCTATCTGCCATGCCACATACCTTTGTGTCATCAGTAAACAGACCCATCTTGCCTTGTATACCTTCCCTTGTTTCACTAATGAACAGGACAAGTCCCAGGACTGATCCCTGCAGCACCCAGCTCATGACTCCTGTCCCCTGGCTTGGCCTTTTTCACTACTACCCTCGGTTGCCTCCCCTCAGCCAGTTTCCTACCCAACTGACTAAACCTTGCTCCACTCCCAAGTTGTTCAGCTTTTTAGCAGTCTCCAATATGGCACCTAACTGGAGTCTTTTCTGTTCAGATGCTTACAAACCACTCCTTTATACTCAACTCTTCCCTGCGAAGAGACAATTCTGTTTATTTAATAGGTATCCGTATTACAGCAGCAAAAAAAGTATTAATAGGCACTGGCTAACCCTTACTATACCTAAAACAGAGGAGTGGAGGAGACAGGTGCTCGAAAGTTATCGCATGGAAAATATTTTGTTCGTACTACGAAACGGGGAAGAGCTGGGAAGAGATCACTGGTCTCGCTGGCTTACTTACTGCTTGGAATATGATGCCCTTGCACCATAGTGGACTGGATTTCAGAAGCTTCAGTTTTGTCAAAATGATGGAATGTCTCAGGGGAGCCCTGGAGAAAGAGGAAAAGGGGGGGGCGGCATGGAGAAGCAGTGGTCTATTCTCAAGGAGACCATAACAGAAGCAACGAGTCTCTGTGTTAAACAACAAAGCAAAAGTAGGAGGAAGAAACGACCACTTTGGTTCTCGAAGGAAGTGGCCAGGAAAGTGAAAGAAAAAAGAGGGGCCTTCAGGAGTTGCAAAGAAACACAAAGGAAGGAGGACAGGGAGCAGTATCTAGAGAAGCAGAGGGAGGCACGGAAGGCTCAAACAGAGGAAAATATAGCACAGGCTATAATGAGAGGTGACAAGACCTTCTTCAGAAACATTAGTGAGAGGAAGAAAACGAAGTGGGATTGTCAGGCTAAAGAAGGACGGAGGAGGGTGTGCAGCGGAGGACACATTGTCCCTCACAGGATCTGATTTGTTAGGGATTGCGGGGTGTTGGAGGACTGTGTTTGCACCTTCTGCTCCCCCCCCAGTAAACTACTCAAGAAACGAGTGTTTCTCCTAATTGACTGGGCTTTCTTCTGGAAAAGCTACCCGTAGAACAGCTAGGATAGCCTTTGTAAAGGCTTTCCAGTCTTTTTAAAACACTATTGAGTATTACGAACCGGAAGTAAGGCAATAGTACTTCCGGTTTCGTCTTAAAACAGCTCATTTAGATGAAGTATAGAGTCATACAGAGACACGCATGCCTTTTGCGCTGCTGTCTATCGTGGACTAAGGGACAATAAGGTAATACTAGTAATCTATTAAGAGTTACAAGATTCTGTATTTGACTGATTAATTTATAGTGCTACCATGAAAAAGGCAAATAAATATTGCATCACCTGTAAAATGTATGCACTGGGTAATTTTAGATCTTGTTATAGCTAGCCAAGATGTTCCTGTAAATAACCTGTATACATCTGATCCCCTTGGTAATAGCGATCATAAATCAATATTCTTTTCCATAACCTTACCTCGTTGCTCAGTACCTACCAAAAAAATAATCAAACACTATGAAAGGGCAGACTTTCAAAAATTAAATGAACACCTAAGTAATATCGATTGGATAAACATCTTATCTCCCCTTAACACCATTGAGGCATGGGACTTTTTAAAATCACAAATATCCTTAGTCAAACACAAATATGTCCCTAACAAACGCATCCACAACTGCAAAGGAAAAATCACCCCATGGTTCAACGATCCATTAAAAGCAACACGTATGTGAACGCAAAACTATTCAGACGCCTAAAAATAAATCACCTACAAGTAATAACAACAAGTTAATAATACAGTACAGAGAATCAGTAAGACTACTTAAAATCAATACTAGCAGCAAAAGAAATCTTGAATTCCGCATAGCACATACAAAAGATACACATAAATCTCTATATGCTTACCTAAACAGTAAAAAAGGGAATAATAAAACAATCGGCCCCCTTATGCTCAATAATAAAATAATAAACTCTGATCTTGTTGTAGCATCTACACTAAACAACTACTTTACATCAGCATTTACTCAAGACTCCTTACAACCCAAAATAGTCATACCACCCATAAATACCAATGAGCAATTAGTTCAACAGAAAGACATCTATAATCTACTCCTAGCTCTAAAGAAATCCACTAGTCCTGGTCCAGATGGTATATGCCCAAAATTCCTCCTGGGCACCAAAAAAATAATCACTTTGCCGCTAACAATCATCTTTAATAAATCACTTCATGAATCTGTAGTCCCTCCTGACTGGCAAACAGCAATAGTCACCCCTATACATAAGCAGAGTTCCTATTCATTAGTTAATAACTATTGTCCCATCAGCTTAACTTCTATTCCCTGTAAACTACTTGAAAAAATTATCAAGTCACTTTTGGATAAGGAAATATTATCCCTAAATCTTACAGATATTACTCAACATGGATTCAGATCTGGTCTGTCATGCACCACTAATTTATTGACTTTCTATAACCCTATTAGTTCCAACCTAGATTTAAACATTCCATCCGATGTTATCCTACTGGACTACAGCAAGGCCTTCGACAAAGTGTCTCATAGCATCCTTATTTCCAAACTTATCCAACTAGGATTTTCTGCAATTCTTGTGTTATGGATAAAAAGTTGGTTAAATAGATCTCAGAGGGTGAGGGTTAATGGCACTCTATCAGATATGGGATGGGTTACAAGCGGGGTTCCCCAGGGCTCTGTCCTGGGACCCACCTTATTTAATATCTTCATTAGCGATATGAAAATTCATTCCTCCAATATCCTCATAAAATTTGCTGACGATACCAAACTGGGTGGTGCTGTTAACAATGCTGCAAATAGACAAATTTTACTTAATGACCTCTCATCTATTGAGCACTGGGCCCTCATCAATAAAATGGAGTTCAATACAGCCAAATGTGCCGTCATGCACTTTGGGAAAAATAATCCTCAACAAATATATACATTGAACAATAGCATTATTAAGGCTTCTTGTTTAGAAAAAGATTTAGGGGATTCTAGTCAATAATAAACTGACACAAGTTTCACATTGCAATAAAATAGCAAATCAAACAAATTCACTTCTTTGCAAAATCAATGGTACTTTTGTTTCCAGAACCGAGCAGTGTATTATTCCGCTATACAGATCACATATCAGACCTTATCTTGATTATGGCTCCCCGTTCTGGAGCCCTTACCTCTGCGGGGACGTGGACAGGCTGGAGAGGATACAGAGACGAGTTACTAAAACTATTCCCCACTTGGCACAGGTAGACTACGAAACCAGATTACATAAAATGGGGTTGCACTCACTCAAATTGAGAAGATCACGAGGGGACTTACTTCAACTCTTCAAGATTATTCAAACCCGACCTTAATGAGGCAATGTGGTATCTCTTTTGCGACTAGGAAAATCGGACCCAGACTGAATAATAAACAGTTAGATATAGCCAAATGTAAAACCAATGAAAGACAAAATTTCTTTTCAATAAGAACCCCCGAGATTATGGAACACACTTCCCCAGGATATTGTAGACGCCCCTTCCTTTATCACCTTTAAACTTAAACTGGACAAATGGTTAACTAGATAGGAACCATTAATAATGATCCACATATGTGGAGGACAATATCTATGAGCTTCTGCCTTCTTTTGTCCCTCTAACCAAGTAACCAAGTAACACAGAAAAAGCAGCAATACTGAACAAATACTTTTGTTCAGTTTTCACCAAGGAAGGGGAAGGGGAAGGTCCACAACTCGGAAAAAAACAACCATGGAAAGGAGGTGGATACCACTCCATTCATGGTAGAAAGTGTCCTTGAGGAACCTGGAAAACTGAAAATAGATAAGGCAATGGGGCCAGATGGGATTCACCCCCAGAATATTAAAAGAGCTCAGGGAGGTACTGGTGGCCCCGCTAACCATTCTATTCAACAGATCGCTGGAGACAAGCACAGTCCCAGAAGACTGCAGGAAGGCAAGTGTGGTCCTTCTCTACAAAAGTGGAAGCCGAGCGGAGGCAGACAACTACAGACCAGTCAGCCTGACCTCAGTGGTGGGGAAATTAATGGAGGCACTAAAGGAGAGGATTGGCAGTTCATTTAATCCATCCATCCATCCTACATGGGTTTCGAGCAGCAGGATTTATGAATGAATCAAACGAACTGCCAAAACAAAACCAGAAAAACTCATACATGGATTAAGAGGCTAAAATGTACTGCTAAAAGTACTGTATTATTTACTGTGAATCGGGGGTTGGTGTGCTGGCATTCTCGTGTTTGCCATCTGTAATCGAAATGTATTGTCCAAGGTTCAAATCTTGCTTCTGGGGCAATGGTTTCGATGTGTGTGTGTGTGTGTGTGTGTGTGGGGGGTCGTCGATGTGTTGGCATTCTCGCTGTTATACAGTATACTGCTTCTGGGACAATGGTTTCGATGTACGACTACTAGAGGCAACTGTTAAAAGCAATAAACTTTACGGGGGAGAACGAAACTGGGCAACTTTATTGGGGGAAAACATTTATGCAGGAGGACTTGCCAGTTAAGCCACTACAGATTCAGCCACTTTGACTGGCACAGCTGCATTCTGACTTAGGGTTTCGGCTCTAAGCGGCTCCCGCAGAGGTCCTGTTTCACCACAGGCTTCTTGTTTAATCACTGCAACAGAGACACTGTGCAATCAGTAGTCTACAAAAACGGACAGACAAGCAACGGTGTCTCTGGTGTTTTTCTAGACTACTGACTGTGGTCAGCTGACTGACATCGAGTGTATAGACAGCCCTAAACACGATAATATAAGTTTGCATGGAACTGCCCACTGGCCCTTTATACCATGCGTGATGTTTTATTTGGGGGTCCCCAGCCATAGACTTCAAGCTAGAAGTTTTCCATGGGGTCCTGCTGCCTGCCGGCTTCAGTCCTACATATGTTACCTGCTGCAAGAGCTGACTCTCAAAGTAAGATTACTACTTACTGTACCACATACTCTGCACTGCAGTCAGAAATGTTAACTTGAATCCAAGAAGCCATTTTGCAAAATGAAACTCAGATTTGTTTATAATATTGTGGCCCTCCTTAAGACAAACTATCTTATTATAAATTTGCTGATAAAGACAGGGAATGTTATGCTGGCCCGGTGGCGCTGAGGTTTGAGGCGCTGGACGTCGCACCTCACGCCATGCCGGCAACCCGAGTTCGAGAACGGCTCGGTGCCGGGGGTCAGCAGGGGAGGGAGAGAATCAACCGTCCGTTGGGCTGCTCTCCTCTCCAGGGGTAGGGTGATGGGTTGTCCGGCATCCCAGCGACCCCCGGTGGATAGCGAGAGCAGTGCAGGATGCGGACCTCACGTATGGGCGAGCGTGGCAGATGCTGGCAGGGTTGCCATGTGCCATGGCATCAGTGCACGCCATGCTCGGGGGGGGGGATCTCGGGACTACTTTGTAAAAACCCCTTCAGCTCGGATAGGTGACGGCCCTCCCAATGCCACTGCCACACGCCCAATGCTGGTTCCCTGCCTCTGCCCCTCAAGCTCCATCATCGGCATCATAGACTATGGTCTTATCATATATGGGTCTGCAACTACCTCTGCTTTCAAACGAATCGCAACCTCCCTGAATAAGGCCTGTCGTCTCATCACTGGCTCACATCGCCATACCCACACATGTGACCTTTATTCCCAATCTGGATGGCTTCAACTGGACAAACGCATAAAATACCAAACCTGCATCATAGCCAAGAAAATTATAATGGGTCTGGCCCCACCTGGTGTCTGTGCCCTCCTTAAGCCTAGACATAGGAACGTCACTACAAGGAGATCCAATTCCCATCTACTACATATCCCACGATGTCGCATGACCCGAGGACAAAGATCATTCGCCTATCGGGCATCCAACTGGCTCAACTCTCTTGGCAGCGACATAGCGACTGCTCCAACACTCGGCCTCTTCAAGTCCAAGCTGCGCCTCTCACTGCTTGTATCCTGCGATTGC
The DNA here is from genome assembly GCA_016271365.2 of Neoceratodus forsteri. NCBI lineage: Eukaryota > Metazoa > Chordata > Ceratodontiformes > Ceratodontidae > Neoceratodus > Neoceratodus forsteri. The sequence goes on along the minus strand of CM028129.1, from coordinate 1,720,969,120 downwards.
CCATTTTAACATTTCCACCGTTCCAGCTGCAAATGCCCCAGCACCCAGCACTTACAATCAGTCTTTGCACCCCTAACACCTTACCTGTCATATTCCCTCGACAAGGCCCCCTGGCTGCACTGTCTGCCACCCTCGCCCACCTCCCCCCCGTATCTCCACTTCTGCCCCGCCCAACCACCTCCCGTGACTCCCCTTACCCTGCACCTCCTTCCACCCCTCGATCTCCTATCCTCACTTCCCCACCCACCCCCTGTCCCTTGTCTTGCTCATAGCTCAAGTCTTTGTACTGGTTATTACATGTCTGTAAGTCAATGACTATATGTTTGTAACTAAAATGATGACTGTTGCACACGTGACCTGGAACCTTTGTAAAAGAGCCTCGGCTCAAAGGTATTGTAATCCTAGATTGAAATAAATAAATAAATAAATAAATAAGTCTCCTCGGGCCCATGTCCCTCCTGTGGCTCCGGAAGAAAGTAACAACTTTGAAGAAAGCAGGGTCCACAGTGGGCGGTAGAGCGGACCTAGCAAACGGAGTGGCCCGAGAGTGTTCCGGAGCTGGGGGAGAAGAAACAATTGAAAAAGGAAAAAAAAAAAAAAGGCAGGGAATGTCTTGCAATTATAATAAATAATAAAACTTTATTTATTTAGCGCCTTTCAAATACCAAGGCGCTGTACAAATGAATCATAAAATCAGAATATACATATAAAAACAACAGTTCATAACAGCATCAGTCCACAAAAGCCTTGTTCCACAAAAGAGTCTTAAAATCCCGCTTAAAGGCTTCCACGGTCGTGCATTCTCTAAGCTGGCGAGGCAGAGAGTTCCAGAGGGTTGGGACCACGAACCCAAAGGCCCTAGCCCCAGAAGACTTCAATATAACACTCGGAACCTCTAGCAACCCCTCGTCGGCTGAACGGAGCTGTCGCACGGGGAGGTAAGGACTCAGAAGCTCTTTCAAGTAGTCAGGACCGAGTCCGTGCAGGGCTTTGAAGGTCAAAAGACCTACTTTAAAGGTGATCCGCCACTGTAGAGGCAGCCGGTGCAGATCACGCAGCACAGGGGTAATATGTGTCCTTCTAGTCACCCCTGTCATTAATCTTGCTGCAGCATTCTGCACTAGCTGCAAGCGGCGGATATCAACCCCAGGAAGCCCCAAGTAAAGGGAGTTGCAATAGTCAAGGCGAGATGTCACGAAGGCATGGACCAGCACAGGTAAATCGCTGGACGGAACAAGGTGTTTCACCCTGGTGATGTTCCTAAGATGGTAGAATGCGGACTTAACAACTGCTGACACCTGATGACGAAGAGTCAGCCCGTCATCAAGTACCACTCCAAGGTTACGCACCCGTTCAGAGGTGAGGATCAGATCCCCCAGCAATACGCCAGAGGGATGACCGGACCCCAACCCCCCTGACCCATGACCCGGGTCCACAACCAAAACCTCAGTCTTACCGGTGTTCAACTTTAACCAGCTCAGATTCATCCAGTCCTGGATTTCAGCGAGGCAGCTATTAAATACCAAGAGAGCACTAACCTGGTCGGGGCCAAAAGACAGGTAGAGCTGGGTATCATCAGCATAGCAGTGAAACCTCAGCCCATACCTTCTTACAGTGTCTCCGAGGGGCAGCATATACACTGCAAACAACATGGGGGAAAGCACCGAACCCTGGGGGACACCATATTGCAGAGGTAAGGGATCGGAGGAAAAAATCCCCGACACAACTCTCTGCGTTCTCCCAGATAGAAAAGATGAAAACCATCTGAGCACTGTACAAGACAGTCCACAGATGGACTCCAGACGTTCGAGCAAGACCCCATGGTCTACAGTGTCAAAGGCTGAAGAGAGATCAAGGAGGACCAAGATAGAGCGTTTCCTCTGATCTCTCGCCATCAAGAGATCATTGAGCACCCGAACCAGAGCAGTCTCGGTACTATGCCTCTTACGAAAACCAGACTGGAGAGGTTCATAGATGTTATGGATGGTCAAGTGATCCTCCAGCTGGTTTGCCACTACCTTCTTAATAACCTTCCCAATAAAGGGAAGGTTAGAGATCGGTCTGTAGTTGAAAAAAACATCTAGGTCCAAAGAAGCCTTCTTCAAAAGGGGAGTCACCACAGCTTCCTTTAGGGAGCTCGGAAACTCACCCAATTCTAGGGAGCACCAGATTATTTGAACCAGAAACGGGCCAACGATCTCAACACAACCCAATATTAGGGAGGTAGGGCCCGGATCTAAACTACAGCACGTAGGGCGCATCCCCTGGATGATCCGCATAATATCACTGAACGTCGGCAGGTCAAAGGAACACCAGGAGGCAGAGGATTCCGCGACCAAACGCCGACCAAAAGCTTCCCCCTAGAGTGTGCTGGAAGGATCTTGGATCTGATGTCAGCAACCTTATTCGCAAAGAATTGAGCGATCTCATCACACTCAGTTTGTGAAAAGGCTCGACGGAGCTGGAGATAGGCTGGGTTGCACAGCCTGTCCACAGTTCTGAAGAGCTGAGCCGGTCGATTCTGAGCGACAGAGATCTCCCTGGACAGGAATTCTGCCTTCTTATGGGAGACCTCTGATTGGTAGAGCCGATAATGCTCCTCCAAACTAAGGCGGTCGGCATCCAGAGCAGATTTCCTCCAACGATGCTCTAACCGTCGTCCCACACGTCGCAACTCCCTCAAGGACCCATCAAACCATGGAGCCCGAGCGCAAAGAGAGAGGGACGAAACGATAGGAGCAATTGAGTCCAGGACTGAGGAAATGGCCTGGTTATAAGCCAAAACCATAGCCTCTGGACCCAAGCTGGCAGTCGGAATCTTAGAGGTTCAACACCGCCACTGTGGCTTCAGGGCACATCCCATAAAGGGCGTGTATCGAACCATCTCCACAGGGGCAGACCTACAAAGGGGAGCACAAAAATTGAAGCTCACGGTGTAGTGATCGGACCAACTGACAGGTTCCACCACCAAATCAGAGGCCTCAATCCCCAGGAGAAAAACTAAATCCAAGGAGTGACCATGATTATGTGTGGCCGAGGAAACAATCTGTGTAAGGCCCAGTGATATCATCAACTGGAGGAAGTGCTGACCAAAGGCAGAAAGTTCATCATCGACCCAGGCATTGAAGTCGCCCAGAACCATCAGTCTGGGCGACTCCAATGCCATATCGGCTACGAAATCTGCCACTTCCTACAGGAATCGTCTCTTGTCTCCTGGTGGACGGTAGACAAGGGCTATCCTGCAACCCACACCAGCCACGATGGTACACTCAAAGGATTCAGCCTCCTCAACTGGTACACTCGTGAGCCCCAAGCTGGTCTTAAAACAGACCGCTATTCCCCTCACTTTCGTGATCCAATCTGGCGGTGAATCACCGAGTACCCAGCTGGAACTGTCACCTCTAAAATAGGACCGGCATTTCCATCCAGCCAGGTCTCGGTGATGCAAGCCAGATCTGCCATCTCAACAAAAATCAGAGATAATAGCTGATTTGTTTTTAACAGATCTGGCATTGCATAACACCGCCCGAGTTGGACAGGGATCCGGAGCCGTCCCGACTACTTGCCCATCCAAATAGGAGGAGCCCTTGGGTATGGAGACTAGGCATGGAAAACCACGTTCCAGGCTCCATTTCGCCCCAGGGCGTCTTCTGGGCTATTAACATACCTGTCAGAGGATTGGTATTTTTTTGACCTGAACTTATTGTTTTTGTTGTAATTATTTGCATTTTCTTAACACCTCCCCCCATGGGTGCAGGTGAATGCAGGTCATCGGTCTATACCGTTAAAAATGTTAAAATCCCAATTTATTTATTTTAAATGGTTTCACCAGGTAAGCATACGGATATACAAGGATAATCTAGTTTACAGAGTAATTTCTTTCAGAGTTTTCCTGTTTGAGCCTCCCATACATATAAGGACATCAAACTTATTTGTGAGGGATTGGTGTATTTTCATACTCTTCTGAAGTGATTTTAAAGGGCACTAGCCAACTTATAAATGCAGGATAGAATTTATAAGCTACATTTGCATTAGTTAGGAATTTGTCAGTTATCAATGCAAATTTGATACATGTGTTGGAATGCAGAAGGGTTAATAGATTTAGCTAGAATATTAAAACTCTGAAAAATACATGAAAATTGTGGCCTTGGCTGTTGGTGAGGTATCAAGTCATTAAATAACTTTTTAGTTTGACAGACTATTCAGCATTGCTTAATACTGGCCTTGAAGATAAGCAAAATATTATGTTTATGAGAAAGGATGTTCTGTGCAGCACAACTGCAAGGTTATGAGAAAATGTACCTTGAGATGGAATGCCTTTTTGTGAGCAAGAGATCAGTACTTTATAATATAAGACTATTTGTGTTTCAGTATGTCCTTTTATGTGTAAGACAAGGTAGATAAAATATTGCTGAGACAGTACATGTTCTCATGAGAAACATCCTGCTGAAGGCAGGCACTGTCCAACTTTGTTGTAAACAACTACTCTATATAAGCAAGGAATTCTGAAGGGCTTTTTGTTATTCAGACCCTGGCATAATTATGTCACCTGATCCCCACTGAGTAGCCCAGTCGTAAGTATAAGGCTTTATTCTTATGACTGTATTAGCTTAGGTAGTTAGGCATGTTATAAACACAAATACTAATGTGTTTTGTGCTTTTCATCTGTGCACTTATGTGGTAGTGGTCAAAGTAAAGCGAAATGTTATAATGAGTTCCTGTGTCTGTGTTTGTGTCTGATCTGTACCTAATATTATAAGGATTCATTTTACCATAATCCAATGACATGCATAACTCATGAAGTTACCTAAGGCAACATACAAACAATCTCTCCTGGTCACCCCTTCCCCCAAAATATAAGTGGCGGTACTAGGGAGCCCACCTCCGGTGCCACGGAATAGGATCCCGACACTGGGGTGCCCAATCCTAAATGTCACCTAACTCCTCCTGTTAAAGGAAAGCTGTCATAAATTCCAGTTTTCTCCCAGCCTCTACTCAGCTATCAACTTGCAGGGAGAGAGTTGAATTTCTGTTGAAGGGCACTCTTTTTCTATTAAATTGCTATTTTTATGTCCTGGAGTGAGTGGCGCCATTTCATTGACTGCAGAGTCCAGAGCTGCAACTTCTATGCAAATTAACATAGTATCCTTTATGTGATCTGCTGGAATGCTCGTTCATGATGAGCTGGGTAGATTTTCAAGAAGGGAAAAGAAGCGATGTGCCATGTAGTACTCACTGAGCTGCACTTTTAGAAGCTAGGCGCTAATGCGCATGCCCGAACTCAGAGTTTCAAATTTCAATAAAAAAAATAAATAGGTTACAGTGCTCCATTTTCAGTCGGGTTTCCTTCTAAAAGTGCAGCTCAATAAGTACTACATGGCACATCAGCACTTCTTTCCCCTTAGTGAAAATGTACCCATTTCGTCATGAGCAGTGTTCAGCAGATCTGAGCGAAGCGAAGTAATGAACAGAGGTCACGACAGTCTTCCGTGCGGTCGCACTCTTAAAATGGTGGCTTCAGCACAGACCTCAGTACCACTATCAAGGCACAGAAACAGAACAAAATTAATATTACAGGTTAGTTGGTAAACTGTAAGCACCCAAAGGTTGTGGTAATCAGGCGTATCTGCAGCACTGGTAAATGGCTAGTCTATTGGACAACCTTCCTTTAAATAAGAAAACAATCCCTTGCTGATCTTTTCTGTAAGACCTGTAAAAAAAGAAAATGGTCTATTGGCGATCTGACCCCCCAGACTCCCCACTCCCCACTCAGCACCCATCACCCCACACCCTAACTCATCTGAACATGTCCCATGGTGTAGATCCGCTCTCCGATCAAAGACACATCTTACTGCTGGAACCAGCAACTGCGATATGAGAAAATAAGGCAAGTCTGGTTTAATGTATTTCAAAGGGGGTTGAACTTTTATTTATAACTTTATATATATATCTATTTTTTTTATATGTAGTTTACCCTCCAGAGGAAGGACACACTCTCTCAGGTCCTGCCACACCGCACTCACCGACCCCGGAGATCCCCCCATGGCTTACCCCACCCGTGACAGGGCCAGGAAGGTGGTGCCCCCTCCCTGGAGACCCAATCCAGAAACCGGGGTTGGCCCTCAGTGCGGCGGACCATCATAGAGCCCTGCCAGGCTCCTTTTCCTCCTGTTTTCTCCTTCACCCCTCCCTACCAACGTAATTATGCTGGAGTATGCCTCCCAACCCGCACTACCCTCCAGTCAACACCAGAGGGCAGTCAGCGAGCATGAAAACGTGGGACCTCCCCCCACCCCCAAGAGGAGAGCAGTCTTCCAGAAGCTCGATACTCTCTCCCCCGCCGAACCCCAATAACGCCGGCATGGCACAAGGTGTAGCGACCAGCGCCTCAACAGTCCAGCACCACCGCGCTGGACTATTATTTAATATTTTTACACCAAATTTTTAACATGGCCTTTATGGGACCCCACCTCATGAACAAGGGAGGTGAAATTATTCAAATCCATCCCAAAAGGTGATTTTCCACTCATTGCACAAAATCTCCTTTAGGATGGGATTTAAACATTTTCACATATGGGGTTCGTTCATGAGGAGGGGTCATAAGAAGGCTATGTTGAAAATCTGGTGTTAAAATATGGTAAAATGACCACGCTATGAGTGAATGTTGAAATATTTCAATGTTCATAACTTGGCTAATTTTTAATATTTGTACTCTAAACTTTCAACACAGCAGTTTTTTTACACTGCCTGATAAATGTGACAGGTGTCATTTTTTAAATCCTGAACGAGACGTGTTTTCACACTTGTGGTACAAAATGATGTTTCAGTCGATATACTATAAGAAAAAATTACTCACCTTAGTAATTGCTTTTCTTCTCATGGAGTCTTGCTATATTATAACAATAGCAGTCAGCCACTGCAGCTGAACTGCCCCGGAGAGGAAGGAGTTAACTCCAGAAGATCTGGAGTTCTACAGCGCGAGGGCGCTGTGCCCAAAGCTCTATCTGGCAGTTTCAAATGAAACTGTCAGATCTTTTACGGCCAACATCAAAGGACGGAAAAAGTCTGTGTGGAAAACTACACTAGCCTATGGCTACCTACTAGTAGTAATAACAACAATATAAACAACAAAGAAACACCCAGAACCATAATAACAAAGATTGATGGTATTATGGTTTGCTTTACTCACCCTTGACAAGCACATATGAACCCCTTCCCCAAGACTCAAGTCCAAGAAGGGGCAACAAAAAATAACCTAAATGAACAATCTAGATCCCTAACCCAAAGGAAAACAGGGTTAGGGGAAAACTAAAATGGCATGACACAGTGCTTGCACCAATTTGCCACCTCTACCCAAGTAGGAGTTCTGAGAGGGGCAGGAGGGAGGGTGGTTATAATATAGCAAGACTCCATGAGAAGAAAAGCAATTACTAAGGTGAGTAATTTTTTCTTCAAACACCATGAAGTCTTGTTATATTATAACAATAGCAGATTACACAGCAGTACCTCCATGGAGGAGGGTCAGAACCTACTTAGGAAATAGGCTCTGAAGCACAGCTGTGCCAAACCGAGCATCTCTCCTGGACTGGACATCCAGGGAATAATGCTTGGTAAAGGTGTGAACTGTCTTCCAGGTAGCAGCTTGACAAATCTCCAGAATAGAATGTCTCTAGCAGCCGCTAGAGACGCAGCTGTACCCCTCTGGTGGAGGGCCCTCAATCCTGAGGGGGTACTCTACCCAGTTTCTGATAACAAAATTGGATACAAGAGACAATCCACCTTGCAATTGTTCTCTTAGTGGCAGGTTTCCTTTGCCAACCTCGCCATAGGTAAGAAACAGTTGGAGGGATTCGAACCCATGACCTCTGGGCGCTCTAGATAGTAACTTAATGCCCTTTGACATCCAAGCTGTGCAGTCTCCTCTCACCTGAGGAAGAATGCTCAGTGAAAAATACTGGGAGGGAGATAGATTGATTCAGGTGGAAATCAGAAACCACCTTAGGCAAAAATTTTCTATTAGTCCTAAGGACTACTCTTATCTCTGTGGAAAGAGATAAAATCTTCTTCCACTGACAGGGCCTGTAACTCACTTATGGCCTGGCAGAGGTGATAGCTACTAGAAAACGGTTTTCCAAGTTAAATACTTGAGTTCTGCTGAAGACAGAGGCTCAAAGGGGGTTGCATTAACTGAGCAATGCAAATAGTCAGGTCCCAGGCGGGAGCTGGTTCCCCAAAGGGAGGGTTAGTGTGAAGTAACCCTTTAAAAACTTAGCAACACCGTGAGAAGAAAGGAGGCAGGCTTCCCTGCTGACACAAAAGCAGAGACAGCTGCCAGATGAACCTTCAGGGTAGCTGGTCTAAGGCCTAGGGAATTCAGATGGACCAAATATTCCAGAAGAATGGGAAGATCAGCAGATTCTGGGGTAATCTGCCTCTCAGAGCACCAGATGGAAAACCTCTTCCACTTAGAATTATAAGTGGCCCTAGTGGAAGGCTTCCTTGAAGCCTTTAAAATATCCATAACACCTTGAGAAAGGTGTAAATCAGCAATTCTAGCTCCTCAAGAGCCAAGCCTTGAGGTGGAGGGACTTGAGGTCCGGATACCACCTCCCCTGTGCACAGGCCAGTAAGTCGTGAACTCTGGGCAGGCTCAGGGCAGGGTGGACTGCCAGGGACAGGAGCAGAGGTACCAGGGCTGTCTGGCCAATCTGGGGCAATCAGAATCACTCTGCAAGGTTGAGATCTGATTTTCACTAGTACCCTGAAAAGGAGAGGAAAGGGGGAAGGCATACAGGAACTTCCCTTTCCTCCAAATAACAGAAAGGCATCCAGAGGGACTGAGCCCAGTACTGAGGCCTGCAGCAAAAGAGGAAGTTGGTGGTTGTCTGGGGCGCGAAAAGATCTATCTGAGGGAGTGCCCCAACTGGCAAAGACAGACCCCAGTACTTGTGGATTCAGAGCCCATTCGTGATGGCCCTGAGAAATTCTGCGCTGAGGGCGTCCGCCAGCACATTGTCCTTCCCTGGGAGATGAACCGCTATCAGGGAGGTGTTCAGGGAATAAGCCAGAGACCACAACTTCATTGCTTGGTGCACAAGGCTGAAGACCGAGTGCCCCTTGTTTGTTGATGTACCACATTGTGGTGGTATTGTCTGTCCTGACTTGAACCACTTTGTTCTGGACAGAATCTGAAAAAACCCCAAGAGCTAAAAAGACAGCTCTGAGTTCCAGAAGATTGATGTGGAGCAGAGATTCCTGAGGAGACCACACTCCCTGAGTGGTAAGGTCGCCCAGGTGAGCCCCCCACCCTAACAGGGAGGCATCCGTGGTGAGGGTGAGGGAGGGAGAAATGGGAATGAAGGGAACCCCTTGTTTCAGATTGCTTTGATCCTGCCACCAGTGTAAGGCCAGGATCAGGGTTTGAGTAACTGGGACCAATTTGGTAAGGGGGTCCTTCCTCTGAGACCAATAGGCCCTCAAATGGAACTGAATGTCCCTCATCTGGAATCTTGCTCCCTGCACAACAGCTGTGGAAGCAGCCATGTGCCCGAGGAGTTGCAGAAAATGCCTTGCTGGTCGAGAGACCCGCAGGGTAAAGGAGGATGCCAGGGCGATGAGTCTGTCCACCCTTTCCGAGGGAAGAAAGGCCCTGGCTAACCTTGTGTTCAATTCTGCCTATGAAAGTTAGGGCCTGAACTGGTTCCAGAACTGACTTTGGTAAGTTTAGCAGGAATCCCAGAGAAGTGAGAAGCTGCTGGGTGACTTGCAAGTGGGATTCACCTGACCTGGAGACTGACCCACAATGAGCCAGTCGTCCAGGTAGGGAAACACAGCAACCCCTTGCCTTCTTAAATGAGCCACTACTACAGCGAGACATTTTGTGAATACCCTTGGCAGAGGTAAGGGCCAAGGGCATTGCCCTGAACTGGTAGTGGCCTGAGGGCAGTTCCAACCTGAGGTACTTTCGGTGGGAAGGCCTGATCAGAACATGAAAATAGGCATCCTTGGGGTCCAGGAAGCTAGCCAGTCCCTAGCCTTGGGAAAGCAATATCATTGCCAGAGTTAACATTTTGAACTTTGGTTTGACAGATGCTTGTTCAAGTATCTTAAATCCAGAATGGGCCGCCATTCTCCTGTCTTTTTGGGGTAAGAAAGTATCTTGAATAAAGCCCTTGCCCTGATGGCAAGGAGGAACCCTTTCCACTGCTTTGCAGACCAGAAGAGAAGAAACCTCTGCTTCCAAAGCAAGGGCTTCTGAAGGATTTGCAGGGAAATGCCTGGCTCTCATCTTTGAAAATATTTGAAGCTGAGAACCAGACCCTGGCCTATTACCTCCAGAACCCATCTGTCCGAGTTAGGGACAGCCAGCTCTGGCTGAAATAGGCCAACCTGCCCCCACTGGTACAGGAGAATCGGCCCTGGGCACTCCATCAGGGTGCCTGCTTAGCAGCAGCCTTAGGCTGAGGGAGGGAGACGGTCTACTTGGGCGCCACGCCTACCCCTGCCTCTGAAGAAACCTCTCATGAGACAGCAGAGGAGGCTTGAAATTGATAAAAGGCCTGAAAAGGGTCTGCCCCTACCTCTGGGAGCATGCCTTTGTGGCATGGCATGCTTCTCCTTAGCCTGGGCACTTTTGTAGGTAGTTCTGTATTCATCCATCTTTTTCATATAATTTTCTGTTTGCTCCCAAACAGAGAAATTCCCACTACAGGAAAATCCATAGCCTTTGACTGAGTATCTTGGGACAGATTAGTGCATCTGAGCCATGCCAACCTACGAAAGAAAGCTACAGAAGTGGCCATGACCCTGGAGGAAACATCATTAACATCAACAGCAGTATGAAATTGAACTTTAGAGGCTTCAATGCCATCAGCAGCCACCTGTTCAACTCACTAGCCAGCTGGCCATAGGCCTGCTTGGCTAACTGCAATACTGTGTCCCACCTAGATTTCTGATATCTAGCCACATAAGCCATATAATTTGCCTGCCTGAGTCCCAAAGAAGATGCCATATACTGTTTCTTCGCCATGGCATCAATCTTCCTAGAATCCTTGTCAGGAGGATGTGAGGCCAGAGGAATATTAGCCTTGTCACAGGCTGCAGCTTGTACCACACCTACATGACTACACTGCTCAATAAGGAAGTCTGTATCCGAGCCTGACAAAGTATACCTTCTGTCCATTTTTTATCTACAGGAGGGACAGAATGAGGATTTTTAAAATCTTTGTTGTTTGCTTCCTAAATGACTTATGCAAAGGAATAGACAACCTCCTAGACTCTGGAATATCCATCATTTCCACATAATCAGGCTCCTCTTGCTCATCCACAGCCTCCTCTAAAGGAAGCTGGAGGGTTTCTGCAACCTTTTGTAAAAAATAAAGAAAGAAGGACTCAGACAGAATAGGGAGATTCTAAAGGTCTGTCTGGAGAAATGCCCGTTCAATGGGCACGTCCAGACCCTCCCAGCCACACATATATTGATCAAATTCCTCCTCCCTCCTGTGGTTCATAAAATCCTCAACTTCAAAATCCTGAACCACTGGGACTGAACGAACCAACCTTTTACCAACTGTTGGTGGTTCTACAGATCCCTGAGACAGTGACTGGACAATCTGAATGGCTTTAGCTATCTCTGCAGCAGTTGGAGACACAATTCTGGACTCCAAACCTCCTGATTTCTTTGTCTTTTTATTGGGACTGGTTCCTCTGAACCAGTCTTCCTTTTGCCCGAGGAAGTCTCGCCCTGGTCAGAGGGCACTCCCTCTGGTCCAGTGGGTACTGAACCGGGCTGGCCATCCGGGTCAGCGGACTTTTTGGCCTCTCGTTCCCTGAGCCGGCCCAATCTCTTCTCCAGGGTGGCTGCAGGGAAATTTTTACACACCTGGCAGTCTGACAGGAGGTGGTCAGCCCCCAGACAATAGATACAAGTGGTGTGTGGGTCAGCCTTGGCAAAGGCGTCCCCACAGACATCACAGTGTTGAAACCCAGTGGGCCCGGTTTTTCTTTTGGGTTTCTCAGACATAATGCCAACTAACAAAAACTTGCCCTTTTGATGGCGAACAGGCAAAGACACCTTATCGGTTCCTAACACGTGTGCGGTATTTGAAAAAAACGTAATAATTTCGTGTTTTTTAGAACCGATAAGAACCGGGAACCGCACTCTAAAACCCACAGTACAGTTTTAAAAGGCAGAAAAAACCAAGCGATCGGTTCAAAACCGAACCGATAATTAATTTTCCACACAGACTTGAATTTTGTACTTACGGTTACCAGATAGAGCTTTAGAACCGAAATGCGGTAAAATAATGACTTTTGCGGTTTAAATGAACAGAAAACTACTCTCTTGAACAGAGAATGAACCGAGCTGAAGGAGCTGATCTCCGGAGCGACTGTTCAGTGAAGCGGAGTAAAGAGTCTGACAGTTTCATTTGAAACTGCCAGATAGAGCTTTGGGCACAGCGCCCTCGCGCTGTAGAACTCCAGATCTTCTGGAGTTAACTCCTTCCTCTCCGGGGCAGTTCAGCTGCAGTGGCTGACTGCTATTGTTATAATATAGCAAGACTTCATGGTGTTTGAAATGCCACATACCATGTTTATAAGGGAGAGTCATAAAATGATGGTCTTAAAAATTTAGGGCCAAAATTTAAAATAAATACATTATTATTAAGAAATAATGTGTGTAGTGCCAGCCTTTACCCTGGTGGATAGTGTTCCGTGATCCCGTGCTGGTGAGCTGCGTTTGGGGGCGAGCTCAGTGAGCCAGCTGGATTGCGAGGGCTGGGGGAACAGCACTGTTATGTGACGCTACCCCTCCCCAGCCACGGGAAGAAAGGTGCAGGGTTGCCCACATGGACTCAAGTCTCATACTGTGAAAAGAACTCTTCTCTTGACATAGGGCCCGTGGGTGGCAGAGGGCCCTGTGTATTTGCTGAGAGATGGATTCATTGCCCTTTGCATCTGCGGCTACTTGGAACCGCAGAGCCACTGCAGCCTTCTGGACAGTCCCACACATTCCTGCCGTTTGTCCCTGCACTTCCATAGGCGGAGAGAATCTTTCATTGGCACAAGGCCCAGAGGGTCCTGCACATCTGCATCTGTTGATGCCTGTGTGAACGAGGATATGATTCCACTGTCTCAAACAGAAAGGAAATTTGTTGTAAAAAATGCAATAATTCACCAGTTAGGGTTCAACTTAATGCAACAAAAGCAGGGAACTGTGGCATTACGGTTAACTCCCTACCCCTATCTCCCAAGCAGCAAAAGGACAAGACCACACAAGCAACCACAGACAGCCATTATCAGGCAGGAAAAACAACATACAGCTGTTTCCAGATAACACAAATGCAGAAGTACTGATATGCTACTTTTGTAGATTTGCACTTGCAGCTGTATAGGGGGCCTGTACTTATGCAGCCACACCTGTGTGTTTGTCGTACAGTGTGTATGAGTACATGTGGCTGCAGAAGCAGAGGCCCCTTGGAGGCCTCTGCTTCTGCAGCCAGTGGACCCCATGGGCCTATGCCTCTGCAGCCAGAAGTACTCATGAACACTGTACAAAGTACCTCGCTTTGTAGCATGATCCGCTACAGCATGTTTTCTATATGCAGCTGCATAACTGAAAAACTGCTACCCCCATGAACAATGTCTAGATATGCTGTGGAAACCATGATACCCACACTGCAATGGTACTTCCGGCTGTGGGGCCTGCCCATCTGGAGCCAGAAGTTGGTGTGTATGTCTTACACCTTTGAATGGGCATGCTGTTCTGCAGACAGAAGTACTGCTGCAATTTTTGTATCGTAGATTTTGTGGCGCCTGTGTTTCTGCAGCCAGAGGTCGGTGTGTATATCTTAAACCTGTGACTGCAGAAACACATGCCCATTAAGTGTGTATGTCTTACTGTGTACATGAGTACTTAAGGGTACAGAAGCGCAGGCTGCACTTCTGCAGACAAAGAACTGTTGTAATTTGGGTGTCATGGATTTATATCTCTGGCTGCAGGAGCCTGTGTTTCTGCAGACAGATCCAGGGTTGTGATTTGAGTATTCTGGATTTCTATCTGCAGCAACATGTGAGTGTGTATGTCTTCCGGTGTGCATGCTGCAAATACAAAGCCACAAAGGTAACACATCAGTGATACTGCATCTGTGTCACCTGGAAACAGCTGTATGTCATCTGTCTTACCTGATGATTGTTGACTGTGTGGTCTTGTCCTTTTACTGCTTTGGGGGGCCGGGGAGCGATTGTTGGAAACCCTTACACCACATTACTTTCCTTGTATTAAGCTGAACGTAACTGTTGCATTAATGCAGGTTTTCTTTGCAAAGAATATACATGTACATCTATACAGCTAACTTAAGAGAGATACAGATGTATACAACAGAGGTCCACTGCATGGGTACCATAGATTACAGTGTGGCATATTTATTTTTGTATCCACCACGCACCGTTACCTCTTTCCTCCTCCTGCCCTACAGGTCCATGAGTGAGCCCCAGATAGAATCTGCTTTGTTGGTATTTTATTTATTTATTTAATTGTTTAACCAGGTATAGCACACTAAGCTGAAAGCTTTTTTACAGGAGCGACCTGGGAGCACAAGGAGGTTAAGTGACTTGCTCAGGGTCACACAGTATGCAAGTGGAAGCTGTGGGATTCAAACCCAGGTCTGGTCTGCTGGATGCCACCAAATTTGCAGCTCAGAGCCTTAAGACCACTGCGCTATACTGCCTCCCTGCAAGTATTTCATTCTATAATTCACACATCCCAGTGAACAATGGGTTTATGACCTGAACTGACAAAAGGATGCCTCTTTTGTTTTAGCCGAGATGTGTGACCTCCTCTAAAAAGGAATGCCTGCTTAACTTCTAACCTTACCAAAAATATTTTCAAAACTAAACCCAAATAATTTCTCAGAAGAGATCTAGTTCACAACACTCATCCCCCAACAGTGTTCTTCTGCACAAGAATCTATTTTTTTTTATCTGGATTGAGACCATCTAGTGGGACTGTACATCTGTCACCCCTTCAATTTCTGTTTCTTGTTTGGCCGTATCCTAAGCTAACAAGTTAACAGACTCCACTGAGGAGCCTCCCAAGCTTTCCTCTAGGACATCAGGCACCGTGTTCCACTTGTACTACCCAAGGGAAAACAGGACCCCAAAACCCATTCAATGCAGGCTTCATCACATGCAGAGTGTTACTGGTCTTCCTGCATAGAACTATTCACTGGTACAATAGTTTGCATCTTACATTTTTTTTGCGATCAGTCAGTACATTATTTATGTGCCGATATGTCCCTCAGAGCCACTCACTGCTGAAAATAAGAGGTTTCAAGCGCCTTCAGCTGAGTGAGAACAGCGAAGCGAAGCTGAACTGTTCTGGCTCAATCTAATGGCAAGTGAAACCATTTGTTTTCAGCAAGGAGTGGCGACGGGGGACATATTAATATATTATTGATCAAGAGTAATCAATAATGTATTTAAAATTAAAAAAAAAAACTTCCCAGAATGTGCCTGTTTTCAGGGCATCTGCATGTGAGACGCTCTTCACAGAATAAGAGCGCCTCATGCGAAGGGGAAAGGAGCGCTCCGACTGGCCAGGAGCGCTCCCTCGATCTATAATGTTTTATTTATTTGTAAAGTCTGACCAGGAAAGGCACACTAAGCTGTCAGTTTGTTTCCAGGAGTGTCCTGGGAGATGGATACATCGACCTGTTTTAATGAGAAGGGGAATGTTGACCAGAACATCGGATAAACTCCCCTACTCTTCTTCAGTAAATGCAATGGGATCTTTACCTTTAATGACCAGAGAAGGACAGAAGGGACATCAGATTAACATCTCATTACAGGGTTAATCAGGAGAATCTTCGATGGACTAACCTCCACACTTAGGTTGCTGCCCTTTGTTTACTTGCCTTGCACTCAAAGTTCTGTGTCTTAACAATGAATGTATTTCCTTTATTGACCTGGAATGGATATAAACTTGTTACCTACGGATAAAAGGCGCCGTGGCCCATGCAGTGATTTTTTTTTTACACCACATACCTTTATAACAGAAGACTTCGTATCACTTTCTTCACTCTCTCTCTTCTGTTTTCTGGACTTTGCTTTGGAAGATTTGGCTCCTAAAAGAATCCCACGTTCAAAAACATTAGGAAAGTGCTTACAGTTGGACCAGCACAGCCACACACAACATCCGACTAGTTTCATGTAAAATAATTCACCAGGTAAGAATACACTGAGAAAGTAAATTCAATTTCCAAGTACGCCCTGAAGCAGCGCTGATATGCTGAACTGAAATCACATACCATGTGAAATACTAGTTGCTTCTATTATTTCCTACCCATTTTGCAACATCTGTGATAAAGCACATCAGCCCTTTTTACAGAACAGGCTCAGAAATCCTATATTCCTTATTGGCTGAAACCAGTCACCTGACTGCATCAATGCTGTACAGCATGGTTATTCTGGTATTTAGCCTCATCACATATCCCTACACAAGCAAATAATTTTTTTAAAGGTACTTGGTAGCCATTTTTTTCTCACCTGCCAAACTAGTGTCATAACATACCACTCATGTTTCCCCTCCCTCACTTCCCCACACCACACATAGAAACACAGAAACACTACTATACCCACAACACAAAAATACAGGTTACTCACCTGTAACAGGAGTTCTAGGAATGGTATATGTTGTTCATCCACACTTATTGGCAGGTATCCTTGCCGCTTTAAATCTTGCCGGAAGGTCTTCAAGCTGGCTCCTCCCACCCACCCGGGTGGTAAAACTCTCGGCTCCGCCCCATGACGCCAGATCTGGCCTGCTGGAAGCTCAGGTCGTGCATCGAAGCCGGGGAGGTCGGGTGGGTTGTGTAGATGAACAACATATACCATTCCTAGAACTCCTGTTACAGGTGAGTAACCTGTATTTCTAGGGACATGGATATGTTGTTCATCCACACTGATTGGCAGACTCCTAGCAGTTCTCCGGGAGGAGGGAGGCAAGACGCACACCCCCTACTTAGGGAAAAAGAGACTGGAGAACCGAGGCCCCAAAACCAGCATCCCGGCGTGACTCAAGGTCGATGTGGTAGTGGGTGATGAAGGTGTGTGCTGACTTCCAGGTAGCAGCCCTGCAGATTTCCTGGATAGGGACATCCTCGGAAGCATCCACCGATGCAGCGGTATGGCGGGTAGAATGAGCTCTTGTCCCTCTGGGAGGCTCCATGCCCGCCAACCCACAGCAGAGATCTATGCAGGAGGTGACCCACCTGCTTATCGTCCGCTTGGCTGCAGGTCTGCCAGGTGCGGCTTCAGCGTAGGTGACGAACTGCTGGCAAACCTCTCCCCGAATTTCAGCCGTGCGCTCCTTATAGTAAGCGAGCGCCCTTCTAGGGTCCAGAGTATGGAGCCTATATTCGGCCTCCGAGGTGTGACTGGGGTAGAACATCAAGAGTCAACACCTCGTTAAGGTGAAACTGGACACACCACCTTCGAAGGAATTTCAGGTGGGGGCGCAGGACAACCTGTCCCTGTGGAAGACCAGGAGGAGACTCGATGGAAGCGCCTGGACCTCTCCCATCCTTCTGGCTGACTAATAGCCACCAAGATGGCGGTCTTCCACGACAGGTGAGAGAGATCACACCTGTGCACTGGTTCGAATGGCTTGCCCATGAGCTTTGCCAGTACCAGCAGTAGATCCCCACGGAGGGTGGAGGTTCCTGCAGCACCAGAGGGAATGTGATCAAGGCCTTTGAAAAGCCAGACCACCTTCTCCTGCGCCACCGACTGCTTCCCGGCCCGCGCCCGGTAAGCAGAGATGGCTGCCAGGTGCACCCTTAGGGTCGTCGACCTAAGACCTTGCTGAGAAAGGGACCATAAATAGTCCAAGATGCTTGCCAAGGAACAGGAGGAAGGGTCCAGGCCCTTGCCCTGACACCAAATGGAAAACCTTTTCCATTTGAAGGCACAGCATTTCCTGGTCGACCCCTTACGGGACGCCTCAACTACATTGAGGATCTCATCGGAAAGACCCAAGGTCTGGAACTCTAGCCACTGAGGAACCAGGCCGTCAGGTGCAGGGATTGAAGGTCCAGGATGGAACACCTTCCCCTGATTGACTGAAAGCAGGTCCGGGCAAGCTGGAAGCTGCCTCAGGAGCCTGGAGCTGAGGCTGAGGAGATCTGGATACCAGCATTGGCGGGGCCAGTCTGGGGCTACCAGAATCACCTGCGCCTTGTCCCTCCTCGCCTTGAGAAGCACCTTGTGGATCAGGAAATGGGGAAAAGCGTAGAAGAGGCCCGGGGTCCATGGCCTCGAGAAGACATCCCCTGCAGCGAGCCCTGCTGAGGGGGGTGGGCATGGAACAGCCTCAGCTTCACGTTCTCCCTGGAGGCAAACAGGTCCACCTGAGGGGTGTCCCAATGGGAGAACGGATCTTGTACTACCTCCGGCAGGAGAGACCACTCGTGGGACACAGCCCCTATCCGGCTTAGGGCATCGGCCAGGGTGTTGGAGGCTCCTGCCACATGAATGGCTAGGAGATCCGCCTCCAGGCTGCGCACAAGTGACCAAATGCGGAGAGCTTCCTTGCACAGAGGCATGGAGCGCGTCCCGCCCTGGCGGTTTAGGTAGTACATGGTCGTGGTATTGTCAGTCTGGACCTGAACCACTTGACCCCGTAGAAACGGAGCGAAGGCGGTGACAGCTAGTCGGACCGCTCGGAGCTCCAGCAGGTTGATATGGCATCGGGACTCCCGCGGGGACCAGAGGCCGTGCACTCTGTGCTCCCCCAGATGGGCACCCCAACCCATCAGAGAGGCGTCGGTCGATAGAGAGACTGTCGGCTCGGGGCGAACAAACGGGATGCCCTCCTGCAGATGAGCTGGAACGATCCACCACTGGAGAGCGTTCCACATCCCCTGGGTCACCGTCACTAGCTGGTCCAATGGATCGCAGCGTTGAGACCACTGGCTGGCCAGCCTCATTGAAGGGCGCATGTTCCAGCGAGCCCAACGGACCACGCTGGTGCAGGCGCCATGAGACCCAGGAGGGGCGAGAAGTCCCGGCAGGGCGACATTGCCCAACCAGAAATGATCGGGCAAAGGAGGAAAGAACCTCGGCCCTGTCCGGGAGCCATGCTCTGGCTCAAGAGAGTCGAGCTCTGCCCCGATGAAGAGAATCATCTGCTTGATTCAGTTCCGACTTGGCCTCGTTGATGAGGAGGCCGACCTGAGAGCAAACCTGGAGGGCCAGATCTCTGGACTGCTCCACCTCCTGTCTGGAGGAGGCTGCTATCAGCCAATCGTCCAAGTAAGGGTACACCCGGACCCTCGGCGCCGCAGGAATGCTGTCACCACTGCCATGCATTTGGTGAAGACCCTGGTGCAAGAGACAGTGAAGGGCATGGCTCGGAACTCGAAAAGGGATCCTTCCACTCGAAAGCGAAGGAATCTCTGGTGAGACGGATGGATAGGGACGTGAAAAAACGCATCCTGCAGGTCCAGAGAGCAGAACCACACGCCGCGTTCCAAGGATGATATTATCTGAGCCAGAGTGACCATCCTGAAGGTCCGAGACCTTAGGAACTTGTTCAGGTCGTGCAGGTCGAGAATGGGGCGCCAGCCCCCCGTCCGTTTTGGGACCAGGGAGTACCTGGATACAAACCCCGGGTCTGAGGGAGGGTCCGCCACCTCTCTGATCACCTCTTTCTCGAGGAGCAGAGCGATGTTGGCTCGTCGAGCCGACAGCGAGGCTGCAGACCCCGAGGCCCCTCTGGGGGCGACGGCTCGGAAGGCCGGGGCCTGCTCAAACTCCAGAGGCAGGCCCTTTCCTACCACTTCCAACACCCACCTGTCTGTGGTTATAGCAGACCAGGCAGAAAGGAAGTAGCAGAGCCGTCCCCCAACGGGGGGAACCTGGGGTGGGGTGACGAGGTTGGGGGCGACACCCCTCAACCCATCACTGGGCAGGCTTGGAGGAGGGACCGGCCGAGGGACCTCCTGGGCCTTTACCTCCCTGCTTCCTGGAAGAGGAAGCCGCGGGCTTGGGTTTGGGACGCTAAGCGCGAGCCTGCTGGCCCTGATGCTGCTGGGCCGGACGTGCCATGAGCGCAGACGGACGAAAGGGCTTGGGTTGCGGTCTGCGCCTGTCCCTCTGGGCGGATGAGACCGAGTCTAGAGTGGCACTGGACTTTTCGATCCTCTGGAGGTGACCTTCCACTCCAGGGCCGAAGAGGTCGGTCCCCAGGAAGGGGACATCCGCCAATTTGTGCTGGGTATCCGCTGTGAAGGTGGATATCCTCAGCCATGCCCGACGGCGCATAGCCACTGTGGCCACTACTGACCTGGCGCATGAATCACCGATGTCCAAAGCAGTCTGAAGTTGCTGCTTGGCCACTGCCCTGGTCCCGCACCTGCTTAACCGTGGTCTGCAGGTCAGTCGGGAGATGAGGGACTACCTGTCCCAGGGAGCCCAACAGGGTGTCAGAGAAATGTGCCATCAGCACAGCCGAGCTGGCCCAACGAAGGCCAAGGGAGGACGCAGCGTAGACTTTTCGCCCGGTGTAGTCCAACTTCTGACTCCTGTCGGAGGTAGTTTCACGCATTCGGTGCTTCCAGCACGCCGGAAGACGCTGTCGGTAACCAACCCCTCGGCTGAGGGGTGTTCCGAGAAACCGGACAGGGAACCGGTAGGGACCGCATACTTCCTTGCCATCCTGGCCTAAGGCACAGGGCAGGAAGCAAGACGATGCCAGAGCTCCAAGGCCGGGCCTACAATGGCCTCGGCCACCGGAAAGGCCTCTGTAGGAGAATCCCCTCGGTCCAATATCTCCGTGAGGGGATACTTGGCCCGCTTGGATACGGGCTCGAGCTGCATCCCGGTGGACTCCGAGATGAGCCTAAGCAAACCCATGAAGGACGAAGGGCTATCGTCCAGTGACTGACCTCCTGAGGACTCCAAGTTGACCCACCTGGAGAACAGGGAGGAATCGTCGTCGGACTCAGAGGAGTCCGCAAAGAGCTGCCTTGGGCCTGAGCCACCCTCCACCTGCCGAGGGCGATCGGGAGTCAGGGTGACAGACAGCCTATGGGGCAGACCCTGGGCCGACCGAGAATTCTTGGTCGGAGCCCCAAACAACGGCTGTGGAGGCGGAGGTTCCACCGGAATCGTTGGGGCAGCCGGTTTCGGCCGAACAACCGGCCTGGGAACAGGCTCCTCGGATAAGACGAGGGGTTGTTTTGGCAGCTCCGGTGACAGCCACTTAATGGCCGGGGAAGGCGACGGCATCGGCTTGTTCCTGGTCAGAAGGAGCTGTTGCCACATGAGAGGTCCTCGTATCATCGACGTAACTTACGTCGAAGCCTCCCTTATCCGAGGAGGAGGACGAAGATGAGCAGCGGCGCCGCTTACTGCGGTGCCGAGACCGCCTATGACAGCGGGATCGGCTGGACCGCGAAGAAGTCCGAGACCGAGCCCCTCGGCCTTTCCGAGGACGGTGAGGAGGGGACGGGTGGAACCGGCACCAAGGCAATAGCAAGCCCACGGATCCTCAACTCCCACCGGGGAACGGTGAGAGAGATTTTCCGGCTTCGCTGGTCGACAACTCCGGCCCAACGGTCGAGAAAGATCTCGATCGATGCCGACGGGAGTCTCGTCAACTGACCTGACGGGACACTGTGAGACCAGGTACGGTTGAACGACGATCGGTCTAACGATCGACTGGAAGTCGATGGCCGACAACCGGGAGAGGGACCTTTCCTGCTCCCAAGAGTGTCGACGGAGGGACTTACCCTTGTCTTTCTTCTTGGACCGAGAAGAAGGTCCAGCAGACGTTGGTCCCTCTCCTCTAGTGGAGAGGGACAGACAAAGCTCCTTAAAGGAAGCTGTGTAAGAGGAACCAAGGGAGAGCGGGATAAATGCCTCGGTCGAGGAAGATGCGGCCCGCGCCGCCTCCTCTTCGAGGGCGATCATCTGCTGTAGCTGATCCGCCGAGCCCGCCGCCGCGGAAACCGCCGACCGGGCCTCTTTTGACTTCACCGGAGGAAAACGTTTCTCAGGGCGCCCCAGTTGTAAATGGGCAGCACGGTCTTCGAGGACGTAGGCTGAGAAGGAAGAGCACAGGTCGCAAGCCTGCGGGTCATGCTCAAGGCCTAAACAGTAGACACACGTGGAGTGCGAATCCATCCGAGACATCTTCTGCCCGCAAGGGCATCTCCGAAAACTGGGAGTCAATTTGTCCATTGCAGCCGCGAGGGATAGAAGACCAAGTCTATAATGTAAAACTTTAAATTCGGAAACCGAAGAATTAGGAACCAGTCTTATACGCAGAGCGTTAAGGAGGGAACCTGAGCTTCCAAGCGGTAAGGAAGATCTGGCGTCATGGGGCAGAGCCGAGAGTTTTACCACCCGGGTGGGTGGGAGGAGCCAGCTTGAAGACCTTCCGGCAAGATTTAAAGCGGCAAGGATACCTGCCAGACAGTGTGGATGAACAACATATCCATGTCCTTAGAAATATGTTTACTGTTTGTCTAATCTCTACACTCTCTTATAGGGATGCAATAGGTATCCTAATAAAAGGACGCCGTTCCAAATGATAGTTTTCAAAGTGCAATGCGCATTTCTTTATTGAAGTATTGAAAAGACACTGCTAGAAAACTATCTTCTGGAGTGGCATTCTTTTATTGGGAGGTGGTTAGTGCCTTTTTCCTCCTGTTCAGTACTGCTTGCCGTGAGCACCACCTCCCTAGTGTAGATTTTCCTTGTTTTGTGTCTTTGGGACCCTGCTAATGTGTTTCTTTATACATACATTACTTCTCAAGTATCTTAAAAAGCTGCTGACGCCTCAAATAAATCTTTGAAAAACATAACATTTAGGTACAATTCAGCTTGCATTCCAAATATATTCTATAGATTTCCCATCCTGGTTGTTTATTACTGAGGACATTTGCATGAATATGTGATCTTTATCCCTTGGAGTACATCTGCCTCTACAACTTACTCCCTACTTCAAGTTATAACCCTCTGTTGTGACGTCACAGTCTATTGCTATGGGAGTGACTGTGATGTCACAAGGGATGCATTATTACCTCAGGTAGGGAGAAAGCAATAAAAACAGATGAAATCTTCAAGAGCAAAGATCCTGTTTTCATGCAAATGATCTTGGTAATAAATAATAGTGAGGAATAATGAACTAATGTGAAATACATGCTGAATTTTGTCTGCATATTATATTTTGTTATAGTTCTCCTGAAGGCGTCAGCTACTCAGTCTATATACAATTCACAGATTCATTTACAGTTTGCTTTACTTGTGTTAAACATGTCTCTGTACGTCATTATTATTATGCTTAACATTTGCAATCTACTCACTCCTGTTTTAGTTTTAATTAATAAAAAACAAAACATTTGTGTTTCTTTTTTATGGTCAAATGTGAGTCAACTATGTTGTAGTGTAAATATGTTCGCCAAAATTTTATGAAATGTACTTTTATTAAATCTGTAATAATTGCTGGCCCAGTGGCGTAAAGGGTTGAGGCGCTGGTGCCTTACCTCGACCCACACCGGCGACCCGAGAACAAGAACGGACTCAGGTCCCCAGGGGGAAAATAGGGTCGAGCGTCCGAAGGACTGGTCTCCTATCCTGGGGTGGGTTTGGGAATGGCCTCACTCGGTAGCAGCCCCCGGTGGAGACTGGAGGCACTACACGAATGGCGCTCTGGGGGAACCAGAAAACCGGAAACTTCTCCGAAGTCTAGGTGGATGACGGCTGCTGGCCCTGGGCACCTCCGTAGACTCCCCGGAAGCCACAAAATGCCTCAGCAGCACCCGGGACTGAAAAAGAATAGTGTGCTGGTCTCCTCCCGCTGGTGCCTTCCCCCCTCAGAGGAGGGAGACCCACCTGGTGAAGGGTTACACTGGGATACCCCATGGAAGGCTTCAGATATGAAGTAGGTGGCCGAGGGGGAGAAAGTAGGGGGAATGTCTGTGGACCACGGTGGCTCGGAGAGGCAGCTTCGGAGCATGTAGGGGGCATAGACAGATAATACAAAAAAATCTGTAATAATCTATATTCAAACAAAATAAACTATGAAACAAACAGGTTAGCAAGTGCACAAACTGCACCTGTAGTTCTGATTAACTCACATGAAGGGCTGCATGGCTAGTAGTTTCACTGCCCAGAAGGACTACACCCCTTCATCATCTGGAACATGTCTATGAAACAGACTAAGTACGTCATTCTTTGCTGCCTCACCGTGCATCACAACGGTCTTGTTTGTTATCATCAGAATCGTGACACTTCAACAGATTGCTGGCTTGGAGACTCTGGTTCGCATTCAAGGCAAAGAACCCCTTTCTGGGGATAACTGGAGGATGGGCGTGCTGCAGGGATGTAACACTTGGCTCCCAGGGAGAGACAGTGAGGGGCTACTCGTCTTTCCTTCACTCCCCGATACCAGTCAACCAAGGAGCTGTAATGATGGTGGAAGCCATTACGGAAACTGCTCACCCTCCTAGCTAGAGGAATGGCACATCTGTGGTGACCGCTATTGTTGGTGCAATGGACTGCAAGAAAATGATTAGGGGGAGGTTACCATTAATCTTACCTTTTGGTGCCATGGGCCCAGCTTCCCCCTGTAGTTAAAAAACAAAACAAATAGGCTGTAAAACACAGGAATTTGTACACAGTTTGTCCTTCAATGTATATTTATTATGTTCACAAAGTGACTAGATTGAGGTGTTACAGCCTTTAATCTATCTGGAATCCATTCATTTGCTGACAACACTGCTGCTGCCGTTACAACCCTCCCCTAAAAAACATGTTCGGCACTAAGCAGTTCTCTCACTTTTGAGTTAAAAAAGCCATTTAATGGCACACACACACACACACACACACACACACACACACAAACAAAAACAAAAAGCACCACTTTAGCCTCAATAATGTGGTTATGTGGCATCACTAGAAATCCGAGGCGTGCCAATAGACTTATAATACATAGTGAAGTATTCCCAACTGTGTGTGTGTGTGTGTAAAGCAGATATACAGAATAAAAGATGAGTATGTGTGGTTTACAATGAAATAAACTGAGGGGGCTACCCCGATCATAAAGCCATGAGCCCAAAGGGTGAGTGGCTCTATGATCTGGTTAGCACCTGAATGTGTTTATTTCTAAGCACAGTGATTTGCCCATCTTTATTTTCCAGAACACATTTGGTTGGCTACTGATAGTTTTGATTGCAGCTGTCTATACAGGGAAAGGGTATACAGGAAAAAATTGCTAAACACAACTATGGGGAAAAGAGCCTGCCATGAATTCTAATACAGTGCTTTGCAGTCTTAATAACTACAGGAGAGATGACTCAACTGTAGTTAATACAATCTATTATAAGGGAGTCCAAGATTTTCACCAATCAGAGCAGGAATGCAGTACCTCTTATTCAGTATAGAGATGCTGCATCGTGCTGACTGCACAGCGACTGCCGCACCTGCAGTCCTCTGTGTCTCACTCACGTTTCACACAGACAAACTCTGCTGCTGTACCCCTAACCGCGGCTTGTAATCTAGTTTGCTAAAATGGTTCAAATAAATAAAAAATGCCAGTCGAAATGTTTCCTCCATTGTGAACCTGACAGCACTGCCATAATGCACCCTTAAAGTGTGTTCACAGTTTGTAGTGTCTTTTAAGTCTTTACTATCTGACATTGTAACTGGAGGGGGAAAAGAAAATTACAAAAAATAAAGAAAAAAACGTTCCTGAGATTATGCAAATCTTGGAATGCTTCACCTGTGCCAAGCTTTTACTTAACGCTAAAAATAACAAGGTCATGTTCAGCTACAATAACAATCCCCCAAAAAAAAGCAGTCCAAGGCCACAAACGCAACTGTCACAGCTTCCCTACGAGAACTACTGGAAGTTGTTAACAGATTCAAATATTTAGGAGTATGGATCGACAGCAAACTATCCTTCAACGCCCACATTGATAATCTTTCTGCCAAGCTTAAAACCAGACTAGGCTCCTTTTTCAGACACGAAGCCCTTTTCCCAACTGAGGTCAGACTCAGACTCGTCCAGGCAACATTCCTCCCGCTCTTAGACTACGGTGATATAGTATACAACTGCACTTCAGCAACCAACCTCCATAGGCTTGATGTCCTCTTCGTTTTATTACCTACGCAGCCCCCAGGACCCACCACTGTGATCTCTATTCACATCACAGCGCTATGTGAAATTCATAGCAGTTGAGAGGTATGGGCAGAGCAGAGCCGAGGAAGACAGCATTAGTTGACTAACAGCCCAGTCATTCTAATGAAAACTTTGGTTAGGGGAGTACTGAGTGTGTTGGTAGGCTAAAGGTAAGCAAGTGCAATTGTAACTGCAGGCAGAGAGAGTCTAAAGGATTAAAGGGAGAGTGTAAGGACAAGGGCAGCCGCAGAAGCAGTAGGGACAGGAACAAGGGGATGTTGAGATTCAGTGTGCAACTTAGTGATTTCCTGGGGGAAAGAAAATAAAAGCTCCGCACATCATAAATAAACCCAAAAAAATAAGTGTGAAAATTAAAAAAAATAAGGCTACTCTCTCCCTCCCAGTCACAGAGCCAGATGGCACCTAGGGCCACAAGTTAGGCACAGCACAGCTAGGGAGAGAAGCAGAAGGGGAGAGACACAGATCAGGTTGTTACAAAACCAACAGAAGCAGCACATCCTCTGCAAAGTTGGCATACCACAGTGGCATATCTGTTATTTTCTGTATTAAAAAAAAAATGGAACTTGCACTTTTAGGAAACGGAATTGGCCATTTCTGAAAATGGAAATCACTGACCTAAAGGAGTCACCTTTTCAATACAAACGTTTTCTTATAGGGGAATGTGCGTGTATAGTGCTCAACACCTGTGTAATGGGACTGCCACCCAATTAAGAAAGTCACAGAAAAACCTTTTTTTTTGTCTTATTTGCAGTGTTTTAAAATGATTTAACTGGTTGAGTCTGCTCTCCCTATCAGGTGATTTCATATATATCGCCACTCAGGGTGCATCCCAGAAATCAGTGGCAGCTGATATCAGCTAGGTTTGTGAGTAACAGCAGATTCAACAAATGAAAATTACGTACCTACCGTAATTCTTGATCTTCTTGGACGAGTCTCCACCACTCATTCACACTAGTGGGATTAGCGCTGGAGGCACTAGGACCCATCGGGAGCAAACTTTTGCTGGAGGGTCGGCGCGAGATGAGCAGCCCGCGAGCAGCGGCTCGGCGGCAATCACTATCTCGGCGACCCTCCAACACGCCTCAGTACCTTTTTACCAAGGAGGTGCAGGCGCAACTAACGTAAAGAGTAAATCTAACCTTAAAAAGCGGACATAAGACAGTCCGTGCGACCGATGTAAGAAGGGTCAGCAAAGAAGTCTTCACGGCCTAAAAGATTTGAGGGTGAAGACCAACACAGCAGTGACTCGGGGGATGGAGGGTGGGCGTGTGAATGAGTGGTGGAGACTCGTCCAAGAAGATCAAGAATTACGGTGGAGTACGTAATTTCATATCTTCCTGGACATAAGTCTCCACCACTCATCTCACACCAGTGGGAGAGTACCAGTTGATAATCCCCAAAAGGTGGCAGGAGAGCCAGAGCTCACGCGACTAAGATAGAAGTCCATTAAGGATAGTTCTGCCGAATGCGGAATGCCACCTGGCATGAACATCCAGTGCATAATGTTTAACGAAGGTATGCACTGAGCTCCAGGTGGCGGCGTTGCAGATATCTGCAATTGGAACATTTCGAATTTCCGCTAGGGATGCCGCGACCGCCCTAGTAGAGTGAGCGTACACTCTACCTTCTAATTTAACTTGAGCCATGGAATAGCAATGTCGAAGGCATGCCACTAACCATGATGAGATGCATCTGATAGCGACAGGTTGACCCAGCCGGGTGTCGCTGAAAGAAACAAACAGTTGCCAAGTCTTGCGAAAATTCTTGGTTCTAACTAAATAGAACTGCAAGGCTCTCTTAACATCCAAGGAATGAAGAGATCGTTCCCCTTCATTTTGGAAATTAGAGAAGTAAGAGGGAAGTACCAGAGGTTGGTTTAGATGGAATTCTGACACAACCTTGGGAAGAAATTTAGGATAGTACGGAGAACTACCTTGTCTTTATGGAACACAGTATCGGAGGCCGTAACCAGGGCATGTATCTCAGAGACCCTGCAGGGCTGAGGTAATGGCCACTAGGAAGGCAGTCTTCCAGGTAAGAAATTTTAGCTCACAGGTAGCTAGGGGTTCGAAAGGCTTCCGAGTGAGCATGTCCAGCACCAGGTTAATGTCCCAGGCTGCAACTGGACGCTTAACAGGGGGTCTGGTATGAAGAATCCCCTTAAGAAATCTCTTCACCATAGGTAACTGAGCCAGAGTCAAGGAAGAAACCGGCTCGTGGAACGCTGAGATGGCACTAAGGTGAACTTTAACTGTGGAGTACTGGAGACCTGAGTTTGATAGGTCCAAAAGATACTCCAGAACCTTGTCAGGAGGACAGGAAAAGGGATTCCAAGAGGACTTTGCACACCAGAAAAAAAACGTTTCCATTTGGAAGCGTACGTTTTTCGGGTGGCTGGCTTCCGAGCAGCCAGAAGGATGTCTGAGACTCTCAGAGGCGTTGAACCGATTCACTTCTACCTCTTCAGGAGCCAAGCATGAAGGTGAAGTGATTTCAGGTTGGGATGGACCAACGAACCCTGAGTCCAAATTGATTTGCAAAGGAAGTGGTCTTGGAGGCTGCCAACATACTGTTGAGTAGAGAAACCATAGTTGCCGAGGCCAGGAGGGAGCAATGAGAATCATTTTGGTCCCCTGAGACTCGAACTTGAGGAGTACTCTCTGGATTAGAGGAAGCAGTGGAAAGGCGTAAGAAAGCGTTTTGTCCACCGCAGCCTGAACGCATCCTGACAGAAAATGCCAGGCCCTGGATTTCTGGAGCAGAAGAGAGGCAGTTTTGCGTTGAGTGGGGATGCAAAAAGGTCCAGGTCTGGAGTCCCCCACTCTTCGAACAGTGACCGAGCTACGGCTGGATCGAGAGACCACTGTGAGGTCTGCCTCCGTTCTGCTGAGGTGATCTGCTAGGTCGCTTTGTATACCTGGCAGATAAACCGCTTGAATCAGAGACTTGTGCTCCAAGCACCACTCCCACACCTCATTGCTTCCCTGCAAAGGGATAAGAATGAGCACCGCCTTGCTTGTTGATGTAATACATCACAGCTTTGTTGTCCGCTTGAAGGAGAATGTTCTTGTGACAAAGGATATCCTTCAGAGCTCGGATCGCATAAAGGACTCTCATCTCCAGGACATTTATGTGGAGATGAGTTTCGACAGTCCACACACCTTGAGTGTGGAGGGGTGACAGTGAGCTCCCATCCCATTAGCGATGCGTCTGTGGTGATGGAGATCTGATGATCCGGGGGAGCAAAGGGGAACCCTTCCAGGAGATTGCTCTCTTGAGACCACCAGGTGAGAGACCTGAAGAGGCTCCGTCACCTTGATGGGATAAGACTGGGGGTGAGAGGTCGGAGACCACTGAGTGGAGAACATCCATTGGTGGTTCTCATGTGCAACCCGGCCAGGGGTACTAGTGAACACCGGGGACGCCATGAGACTCCAACATGCTGTTGCATCGAGAGCTGTAACCGATTGGTTCTCCCGATGTAACGGGCCATCCAGGATATCGAGTCTTCTGTCCTCTGGAAGGAAAGCCTTCGCGCAAGAGGTGTCTAGAAGCGTCCCTATGAAAAGGAGCCTCTGGGAGGGCTGCAGTTGTGATTTTTTCAAATTCAGCAGAACTCCCATGGACGTAAGAAGACGAGAAGTCGTTTGCACGGCTTCCAAAGTCCCTTGGCTGGAAGGGCTTGCTAGAAGCCAATCGTCCAGGTAGGGAAACACTCGGAGTCCGATCTTCCTGAGATGCACAGCGAGAACTGCACAACACTTTGTAAAAACTCGCGGCGCCGAGGATAGCCCAAAGGGCAGGACTCTGAACTGATAATGCTGACCCAAAGCTACAAACCTGAGGAACTTGCGGTGGGTCGGGTGGATGGGGATATGCTGGTAAGCGTCCTGCATATCCAGGGAGGCCAGCCAGTCGTGCTGATGCAGCAAGGGTAACAGGGTACCTAGGGAAATCATTTTGAATTTCTCCCTGGGGAAAATTTGTTTAACTTCTGAGGTCTAGAATGGGGCGCATTCCCCAGATTTCTTTGGAACCAGAAAGTAATGGAGTAGAACCCTGTGTTTAAGATGCGGGGCACCAGTTCTATTGCCCTGTTGTTTAGAGGCCCTGGATCTCGCGGTGAGGAGGTCTGACTGAGAGACTGACAACCTGGGTTGTCGTCTGGGAGGACAATTCGGGGGTTTCAAAAAGTGAGAGAATAACCCTTGCAATTATCCGAAGGACCCATTTGTCCGAGTTATGGACTTCACTGGTTGTAGAAGTACATCAGGCGACCTCCACGGAGGAGAAAGTTCCACCTCGGGCAATGTGGATGGAACTTGGGCCAGCTATTCATTAGGTGGCGCTGGGGGCTTTAGGCCCCTGCGCTTTCTGCTGCGTCTTCTTTTGAAGTTGGGCAGGTTGGCTTTTATGGAAGCTTCCTCTGCCTCGAAAGGACTGACGACTATGAAACTGACGTCTGTTCACATGCCCCCGAGAGGGGGTAGGCGGAGGTCTGGCCAACTTAATGGCCGATCTAGTCTTCTGAGTGGCCTCTAAGGCTTGCTCCACCTGAGGGCCAAAAGATAGGAGCCATCAAAAGGCAGCGCCATTACCTGCTGCTGAGCATCATTAGGTGACCAGAAATGCGCCCGGCCAGATGGCGGTACAAATACCTGCGGCTGCTGAGCGAGAGAGCAGTGTCGAGCGTCCCATGCGGCTTTCACCTGTTGGTTATTGGACTCAATACCTCTAACGGTCAGAAGAAGCTCTGACTTGGAGTCCGAATCTGGGAAGAGCTTCAACCATTCTTTTCATAGAGTGCCACAGAATATACTCATACTGAGAAAAATAGCCTTGATAACTGGCACACGCATACTTAGAGTGGAGGCAGCAAAGACTCTCTTACCTAATGTATCAATCTTACGAGACTCTTTGTTAATAGGTCGAGGCTGTAGTAGTTTGAGGAAGAACAACCTTGTCATTCTCTGCCAGGACTACAATAGGATCCATAAAGGCTTGGGATGCCAAAATGGGACGATCCTTGGGAGCTGAATACTTTATCAATGGATTTAGCCACTGAGGGAATAAGAGCAGGATTATTCCAAACCATTTGAGACAGCGCCTCAAGGAAGGCTGGATCGGAGGAGCAAATCCGTAGGGATCTCAAGCATGAAGATACTGGAGTCTTAATATCTTCCCAGGATCGATGTCTGTAGTCTGGAGAGAAAGTGGATCTCAGGTACTTCAACAGAGACTTAAGGACAGGTCCTCGACCACAGGCTCTGTAGCAAAGAAAGATCCTGTTCTCCACTTCATCACCCAACCGGAAGGTCTGGGTCAGGCTCAACATCATCTCCTGATGGTCCAGGAAGGACTGTTTGGACAGGAAAGGAGTGAAAATTAGGAAGAGGAGGAAATAGCAGAGAAACAAGGAAAGTCCCCGAGGGCCCCCAGCCGAGAAGGCAAAGCAGGTTGAAAACGCACCGCTGGAGGGCCAGCGCCCGAAGAGGCATCTTGACACCGCAGCGCCCGCGGCGCGCGAGAGCACACGGCACCGCCCGACCAAGCGGCGCCAGCGAGACCACCCAGCGCCACGGACGGCACCGCAAGGCCCAGCGGCACCAGCAACGCCGCCGACAAGCCAACAGACCCCAGCGGAAGACGGGAGCCCAGGAACCTGGAAAGCTAGAAGAAAAAAAAACAGGAGATAAGGGCATCGGTGTGGCCCCTGCGCTGCAGCCATGTGAGGGAAACACCTCTAGCCGGAGTCGCTGGCACCAAAGAAGGCGCTGCGGCGACTAGGAAGGTCCAACCGCCTACCTGATCGCCGGAGGAGCCCGAGGGCCCGTGGCAACCGAGCCAGGCAGAAGAACCAACCTCCGAGCCCATCGGCTCCATAAGAGCGCCACTGATGAAACTGCTCATCTGGAGCCCTACCTATAGGCGGGAGGCTCCGATGTCGAGAATGACGGTCACCGGAAGTTGGTGACTCCGAAGGAGGAGACCGGCAACTAGCTACGATAACCGATCGTCGACGCACAGACATACCAGAGGGCGACCTCGAGTGATGCCTTCTCTTGTTTGACCTGTGGGCCGAAGAAGAGCTCGAGGCCGAACGGTGCCGAGAATGCAACCGTTAATTTTTATGCCGGCGGGGGGACCGCCCATCCCCCCGGGCATCGGACTGACCGTTGTCGGAACCCCGCTGAGGAGAAGGAGGCTGACCGGACCCAGCCCGGCTGACTGAACAGCTTTCATACGAAGTCTCCCTACCGTCACCTGACCTGCTCATGGTCGACTCCGTCCAGTAGGCAGAGACTTCTTCAAGTAAGTTAAATTTAAAATATTAGAAAAATTTAACGAAAATAGAATAAAATTAAGCGATACTACTATCGTGATAATGTTACAAAAAAATAAACTGAAAACTATGCGCTACTTTGAAGTTTGACTCCCGACAGGCGAGCGACGTTGTCACTGGAGCGCACTCGACGGCAGGAAAAAAGGAACTGAGGCGGTTGGAGGGTCGTCGCCGAGATAGTGATTTCCGCTCGAGCCGCTGCTCGCGGCGCCGTTCCTCGTGGCGCCATCTCTTGCGCCGACCCTCCAGCAAAAAGTTTGCTCCCGATGGGTCCTAGTGCCTCTGGCGCTAATCCCACTAGTGTGAATGAGTGGTGGAGACTTATGTCCAGGAAGATCATACTGTATACACAAGAGATTTATTTCTTTATTTGAGGATCGGATAACGTCTTTGAGCACAAGTGCTCTTTTCTAAAGGTTCCATGTCAGTTACAAACAGGTAAATAAACATTGAAATGCATGAACCACATTAGTAACAAATAGATACATTGGCATAGGTACGGTATATACTACAAGGTTTCACCAACTCAAGGGGAGCCAGGTCAAGCACAGCCAATGGGGTTGCAAACAAGGTACTGTATATCATCAGCATAGAGATCTGACAGGGGGCAATCAAGCCGCATTATTATACAGAGAGGTACGTGATCACAAAAACAACGGCAAGCAGATTTCAATGCAAGTTCCTTTCTTAGGGAATTTTTTTTTTTTTTTTTTATTTCCCTCCGGTTGCAGCCCCACGGAGCTTCTCTCAGGCATCCTAATCCTTGTCCTGCCCAGCCTGAAGCCTCCCCAATCTGTACCTCCTCTCTCCCCCCCTCCCTGCGGTCAGCACCTCCAGTTTAACCCACCTGGGGTGGGTTGCCCTCTCCTCTTGGGCGCGCTTACTAGTCAGACTCTGACCACAGGGTAGGGCACCCGATGGAGGATCTGGAAGGTCAGTCGGAGCTGGCCCGTTGAGGGGCATGGGGGACAGGCGCCATCGCCTCTCCATGGCGCCACTGTTTTCCCCTGTTCTGTGTGCTACCTCCCCCCTCCCTGCGTGGCGCTCGTCAATGCCCTGGCGCACAGCAACCCTGCCGGCATCAACCACGCTAGTCTACGTGCATGTCTGTCTTGCTGTAGTGCCCCTGGCCTCCACTAGCACGTTGGGACAACCCTTCCCTTCTATCCGGGGAGGAGAGCACCGCAAGGGCACTCATCCTCAACCCTCCCCAGCTGACCCGAGCTTGCTCCCGAACCCGGGTCACCAGTGTGGCGTTCAGCGCCTCAACCCTCAGTGCCACTGGGCCAGCTTCTTAGGGAATTCTTAAATGGTACAAGTATGGTCCACTATGGAGTCAGGGAGTTCATTAAACCACTGTGCAGCTTGGAGAGAAGATGTTCGTCTACCCCGACTAGTTTTGCGAAAGGGGACTTGCAGGGCATGTCTGCACATACTCCTTGTGGTGTAGTTGTTGTTGACCACGTAGAAGAGGTCACTAATTACAGACAGGGTGAGGCCCAAGAGGGCGTTTTTATAAAGCTCTCATCAGCTATTCTCCAATCCTGTTGCACTTCTGAGGCAAAGTGTGGGTCGCATGAGCCAGACTTGGCCTCGGGAGAGCAGTGGGACTGGTGAACAGTTGCTCTGTCAGCCTGACACCCCTAACTGGTGCCATCTGCAAAGGGATTCTGGGCCCCGAGCAGTGCCATGTATAAAATTACCAGGTGGCAGGACACCCAGATCAGCTAGATGAAAGTCATTTTAAAGCAAGGCAAGTAAGAAAAATTTTTTTTTTTTTTTTTTTTTTTTACACACTGTACATCCTGGGAGCATCCCCATACATGCATGCATGTTCCCTTTAATTTTCTCCCTCTGCTCTCCCTAACCACGCTATTCATGCAGGGATGTGAGGCTGTGTGGCCAAGTGGTTAGAACACTGGCACAGGAACCAGGAAAGCACAGGTTCCAACCCCCTTAGAGACATTAGCTCAAGCTGTGGACCCTGCAATACGAGCAGACTTGATGGACCAAATGGCCTTCCTGTGCTGGCTTGTTCGTATGTATGTTCGTAAGTAATCACTGTGTGATGCTGCGCAAGTCATATAACCTTTCGGTGTTCTAGTCCACGCAGCTGTGAATATGGGTAGAAGCAGGGCCCACTGAAAAGCTGATGCTGCATCTCAGCTGTGCTATCCTGGGTAAACCAATAAACACACACAGAAAAAAAATGTAACCAACTGTCTAAGGGCATGGTTAAGCACCCTCAGTCCCTACTATATCAACCATATCCTACGCTACCATACTATGCCATCTCATATCCAACAATACCCTCTCAATGCACAGCATACTCTACATACCATACCACATGCATTTACATGGTGTGTTTCATTCAGAAACTTTTACAATCAACACATAATTGCATGTTAAACAATCTCTGAGGTGCAGTCACCTAAGAGGTGTACTGAGGCAGCAATTCTGCATCAGTACACTACACATCAGGTGTTCAACTATCTGAGCTCAGATACACACTGATGGACATTAAACCAGGTTAATCTGTTGATAGGTTAATGAATGAGGGGAAATTTGGCCAGGACACCGGGGAAATTCCCCTACTCTTTTTAAGAAGTGCCATGGGATCTTCCAACAGCTGCCTGAACCACCACCAGAACAGGGAGATGGGCCCTCAGTTTAATTTCTCATCTGAAAGGCCTAAACCATGACAGCGGTGTCCCCCTTTAACAATATGCACGCGCGCGAGCGCACACACACACACAGCTACCAACACCACTCCCTGCAGCACCTGGTGTTTATTGGAGGTCTCTCATCTGGCCATAGACTAGTCTTGACCCTCCTTAGTTTCTGAGATTCTGGATCAGGTGCCAAAGTAGTAAGGCTAAGCATCCTTAGTTCCTGTGGCCACTGGGGACCCCCTACCTGTAGCTGGCCCTAAAAAAGCAAGTGCAGTGCCCCTTTGACATGTATGCTTGCTATCTCACTCAACACCACTAGATGGCTGTGTTAGTTGTTATTCACAGCTCCACCACTAGATGACACTGCTTTGCACAGACTGCCTTTTCTCACATACTACACAAGTCATCAGTCTCAGAAATGTAAATATTTTTAAAATCTCTATTTCTTTTGCTGGACCACGTTAAAAGGACAAACACTCATCTGAGCAGAAACACTGAAAGTGCAATCGTGAGGTTGTGCGACAAAGCACATCCCAACCATTTGGAGGGGCAGAATTGGTGGGGGCTGGGCTGAAAGAATCCCTGTAGAAGACCCCAAAACACAAGCCTGTCACTACTTCAGTACATTAAGTCAGTCAACAACATACCTGAAACCATATGGTCCTGCCACTACTGTCACGCAGTGTCTTCATCCCCTTCACATAGTAACACTGTAGCCACGTCTCGAAGTTAGAGTAGTCAAAATTTTCTGGATCATAGCCTTTTCCACCTGCGATGGGGAAGAGCGGAAAAAGTTTCATTCCATGCCTCAGTCGGACTCCTGTTTGACAGACTATGGTCATCAACGACACTAACTTAATAAATTCACTGAAAATACCGTCAACAGTTTATCTGGTTCAAGGTCAGTTGGTATTCATCTGTATCCCCCTCCCCCGGGTCGTGCCTGAAAATAGGCAGGATTTGTCTAGTGCACTTACCCGGTCAACAAAAACTAAATAAATAAATATATGAAAATATGCTGGCCCAGCACCATGCCCTAATCCACTGGGGTCCTCTCTACTGATGTGATGATGCACTGATCATCCGTATTCACTGGCCAGCAGTTCCACCAGTGGTTGGCTCTAACTTTATTTTCTGACGCCACACTTATTCAGGTATCAATAGTGAGCTGGGGGGTATGGGGTCACTGCCCAACAGGAGGAGGGAACCGAGAGCACCACCTGACTTTTTAAAAGTGTGCCACCCGCTGGCTCATCTCACTTGGCAGCGACCTCCAGGCAGAAACTAAGCTTGGCTTCTTCAAACATAAGCTTAGGCAGCACCTCCCTGCACACCATACATGCAACTGCCCCTCCTAGTTAGGCCTTAACTAAAACAATCTATTTAAACTGAGGCCCTTGTGCCTTACCCCCTCTTGTTTACTCACCTTTGACAAAGTCTAGCCTGGCCACCTCCTTTTCAGCACTTATCTCGGCATTGCTGAGTGGTTTGTGTCTCTTACACAACTTTTTGTTTATTGCTCACTCCTTGCAGCTAGTTCTAAGATTTGTTGTAATTTTACTATTCACATGCTAACAACCACTTCTCTGTACCATGTTTCAATTTCCCTGATGCCCTTCAAACTTTTACTTGCCAGCATATTCTGGACATCTTAGCAGTTGCTGAAACCTGGCTCTCCCCACTGGTCCCTGACTATGCTATCACCCTCCCTAGGTACAATGTTTTTCGGCTTGATCGAATGACAAAAAGAGGTTAGCAGTTGCGCCTTGTACCTTAAGAATACTATCTTGGGACACCACATCAGCCCTGCTCCCCAAACCACCACGGCGCAGATTCTTCCCATCAAAATCCTCCTTGGTGCTCACAACAAAGCCCTCACAGTTATCACGATCTACATTCCACCAAAAGAGCAAGGTAGTGGGCTCAACGCAGTTCTGGACTTTGTAAAGTCTCTCCCACTGGACACCGAATCTATCCTTCTTGGTGACCAATATAAACTGGCCTGCTGCTGAGGCAGGGGCACATAGGGACTCTATAGCAGTGGCAGACCTCACTCAGGTGGTCGACTCCCCAACCAGGAAAAATTATAAAACCAGCACCTGCGTACTACTGGACTGGATCCTAACCAGCCTCCCCACCCAGATTACAAACACCACTGTCCTCCCCGACTCACTCAGTGACCACTCCCCTGTTAGCTGCTCCTGGTCAAACAAATTCATCAAACCTCCCCCTAAAACCATTACCAGCAGAGTTCTACCTTGTGGTCAGTTAACACATCTCAAAACCCACCTTCTCCAACAGGACTGGTCACCAGTCTTCACAGCAACAAATGTAAACATTGTCCTGGACCACTTCATCAAAATCTTTAATGAAGCCTGCAACAAATTTGCTCCCTTAAAAAAGCGAAAAGTAAAAACCCTCTGTAACCCCTGGCTCAGAGGTGACCTCCTAAGGCGACTAAAAGCAAGGGAACATCTTTGGGAGCTTGCTGGAAACAAACTGACATTTCTAACTACAAACGTGCACGGAATGACTGCACCAGAACTATCCGGCAAACGAAATCTGCCTACTTTAAGAGCGCTCTTACAAACTCCTGGGGCAACGGAAGAGACTTCTGGAATAACATAAAAGGAGTCACCGGGAAGCAGCCTAAATCCCCCCCATCAGTACTCTGCATAAATGGCGATACTACACTTGACCCGAAAATCATTGCTGACACATTCAATGCTGCTTTCACGGACCTCAGTTCTGTACTTTCCCCCGATTTTTTCAAAGGGGAGGACACTCCAATGTCCCCAATCTCCTCTGCCCCCACTAGCCACCCTCCCTTCTACTTTAAATTGGTCAAGATGTACCAGGTCCGCAGCTATGTTACCAAAGCCATTAGTAAGTCCAGATCCAGCAATGACTCTCTCGACCTCAAACTTCTATCACTCACCCATGAAGAAGTTCTCAGGCCCCTGACCAGGATCTTTGACCTCTCCCTCAGCCGTAGCCAGTTCCTGGACAAATGGAAATCTGCCACTGTAACCCCTATACATAAAAGTGGTGTCAAAACTGCACATGAGAACTTCCGTCCAATCTCTCTCCTACCTCCACTCTCCAAGACCTTGGAACGTATTGTTGAAGACCAGCTTACTGACTTCCTGGACAAGCACAGCATCCTGTGTAGGCAGCAACATGGTTTTAGAAAGGGTCATAGTACCTCCACGGCACTACTTTAATTCACCAGCGCCATCCACCACTCACTGGACAACAGTCAGCTAACTGGGTCTACTTTCATTGATTTAACAAAGGTCTTTGATACCGTCAACCACTGTCTCCTGCTTGTCCAGCTCCGGATCGCGGGGCTCTCACCCAATTCTGTGAACTGGTTCAAAAGCTACTTAGACAACTGGTCCTAAAAAGAGTGAAAATTGCTGATACGCTCTCAGATGCCAGACCGGTCCGCTCTGGTGTTCCACAGGCTTCTATACTGGGCCCCCTCCTCTTCAGCCTTTTCTTGAACACACTGCCGGGTTCCTGTCCAGAACAAATCGTACTCTACGCAGATGATGCAGTTATCCTAGCCTCCCACCATGATCTAAATCAACTACAAGAGAACCTCCAGCAGGGTTTTACAACAGTCAAAAACTGGTTCTTAAAACACAAACTGATCCTAAACCAGAAAAAACAAAGACCATACTTTTCAGCAGCTCCCACAACAAAAATAAACAGTATCACCTCTCCATAAATACCAAGCAATGAGTCACCCCTGAACAAGTCCATACCTTTAAATACCTTGGCCTCACCCTTGACTACAATCTCACCTATGCTGCCCAAATTAATAATGTGAAAGTGGCAAATACCAGGCTGGGCCTTCTGTTCCGTCACAAGAAACACCTAACCCCTGACGCCTTGTCTGTCACCATCCAGAGCTCCATTGTTAGCGTTATTGACTACGGACTCATTATCTATGGCTCCGCCACTGCCTCCTCTCTCAAACGTGTCTCTACCTCTCTCAATAAAGCCTGTCGACTCGTCACTGGAGCCCACCGTCTCACCCATACTTGTGACCTCTACTCCCTAACTGGATGGCTGAAACTCAACAACCGAATAAAGTACCAAACCTGCATCACAGCAAAGAAAATAATGATGGGCAAGACCCCGGAGTCCGCCCCTCCTCAAACCCAGAATCAACAACTGCAACACCAGGAGCTCTAAACCCCAATTCCTGCAATTCCCCCACAGTCACACAACCCAAGGCCAAAGGTCCTTTGCCTATAGGGCTCCTAGCTGGCTGAACAGTCTCACGAGTGACATCTCTACCTCACCAATGCTGGGTGCTTTCAAGGCTAAGCTCCGCCTCTCTCTAGTAGGCTCAAGCACTTGTGGCTGCCCTGCTTAAGAAATATTCTCTTCGCTGCTGCCCATAGCCTCTGCTGTCTGCTGTTGTCCTCTCACCTAGCACTTCATCAGTCCCATGACCATCAATTGCTGTTACCCCTGTTCTGTCCAGACAAAGCCCCACAGGCTGCTATACTCAGTCCCACCCTCCATGCCCTCTCCTCCCTTCACCCCCATTTCCTTTGTTGCCTACATCTCCTAGTGTTTTATATACTGTCCTTGTAAAAATAAGCTATGACCATTATGTTACTGGTTGTTTCATACTGTATTCTGTAACCTGTATGACCTTTATGCTTGTATTTACTGACGTGGAACCTTTGTAAAAGAGCCTCAGCTCAAAGGTACTTTGTAATCCTAGACCCAAATAAATAAATTTCTGTTATGTCTTGTCGACACCAAAATTCCCTGTATTTTTACATTCCTTGTATGTTGCTGTACCATATCTTGTATGTTCTCCTTTCCTTGACGTGGAACCTTTGTAAATGGGCTTTTATCTCAAAGGTACTTTGCAATCCAGGGCCCAGGCGCTTACGCTGAAACTAACCCCTGACCCTTTAAAGGGACCCCTTTATCTGACTACTGCATACGTGCCCCCCAGGGACCAAACACAGGCCATTGCCTCTCTTACAGAATACCTTACCTCTCTACCTCCTTCCGCTGATCAAATTCTGGTGGGTGACTTAAATGTCAACTGGCTCAGCCCTCCTCCTCCTCTACCGAGACTCCTTTCTGCAATAGACCTAACGCAACTAGTTACCCACCCTACCAGGACTAACCCCAGAGAGGCTCCAGTACCCTGCTTGATGTGGTACTCACCAACCGCCTAATCGGATCCCCAATGTACAAGTCCTCCCAGACCTCTCAGTGATCACTCCCCCATTCTATTCCACTGGTCATCCTCAGTCCCCAAACCCATAGCACAGTCCACATGCCGGCGGCATCTAATACCTGGTGGACTGATAAAACTTAAGGAACTTCTGTCCCAAATTGACTGGTCTCCTATACAGGCAACTCCTGACATCGGCACAGCTCTTTCCTTCTTTACCCAAACTTTTAATAATGCCTGTGATATCTCTGCCCCAATGTTGACCCGCCGTTCTAAAAGGCAGAATGCCCCCTGGGTAACCCCAGCTTTGATCCACCAGCTCAAACATAGGGACAACCTATGGCACCGTGCCATTGAGACTGGCCGGCCCAATGACAGGTGGTTATATGCTGCCGCCCGAAACAAGTATACTCAGGCCATCAGAAAGGCCAAGTCTGAGCACTATCGGTCCTCACCCACTGCCTATGGGGAACCCCAGAACCTTCTGGGATAACATTAAACAGTTAAATGGGACTGCACATCCCCCCACCCACCCAGATCAACATTAATGGTGTGATCTCCTCAGACCCAGCCCTCATAGCCAACCACCTCAACACCTCATTCACTGACCTTAGCCCTATCCTCCCTACAAATTTTTTTGACCCTCCTCCCCCAGCACCTGCCGTAAATCTTTCTTGCCCTTATTTTCTCCTCCACTGTGTTTCTGCCCAAGAACTTAGGCCGCACCTTGTCACTGCCCTCAAGAGTAATAGTACAGGCAGTGACACTCTGGATCCGTGTATCCTACGGCTGGTCTTAGACACAGTCCTTACCCCGATCACATGCCTCATCAACCACTCTCTTTGCCTGGGGAAGGTTCCAACTGCCTGGAAAGTCGCCACTGTCGCCCCCATCTTTAAAGGTGGTGATAGGACTGTGGCTGGAAACTATCGACCAATCTCCATTCTCTCTCCTCTCTCCAAGGCCTTGGAAAAAGTGGTGGCCTCTCAAATCTCTGACTACCTCTCCACCTACAATATCCTTTGTCCTGAGCAGCATGGCTTCTGAGCGGGCCACAGTACCAACACAGCCCTCCTAGAGTTCTCCAACTTTCTCCACTCCTCCTTAGACACTGGTTCTCTGGCTGGTGCTGTCTTCATTGACCTCTCGAAAGCTTTCGACACTGTCTCCCACCCCCTCCTTCTTGATGCCCTTAGTCTCTCTGGTTTTGCTGCTGGGCCTATCTCCTGGTGCACCAGTTATCTATCTGACCGCTCACAGCATGTAAAAATTAATGGGACCTACTCAGACATCTGTCCCATCTTTTCTGGGGTTCCCCAGGGCTCCATTCTGGGCCCCTTACTATTCTCCCTTTACCTTAACACCCTTCCACGCTCTTGCTCGGGGAACATTCTATTGTACACTGATGATGCAGTCATCTTTGCCTTAAGTCGTAACCCTATTGCCCTCCAGGACTCGCTGCAGAAGTCCTTCACTGAAGCCGAGGGCTGGTTCAAGGAACATAGATTGGTGATAAATCTTAAAAAAAACAAAAACCATGTTCTTCACTCATCCCCAAAACAAGTCCTGCAACTTCAAACTCCTCATTCACTCTGGGTCTTATAAATACCTAGGGATCCATTTTGACCCCTCCCTCTCCTTCCATGGACACATCGCTGCCCTAGCCACTGCCACTAATATCCGATTGGGCATCTTACACTGGTATAAACACTGCCTCCCCCCGAACTCTTGACTACATGATCACCTCCTCTATCCTGTCCCTAGTGGACTATGGACTGCCGTGTGTATGGTGCTGCTGATCAGACTGCACTCCATAAAATTCCTTTTCTCTGAATAAGGCCTGCAGGTTAATTACTGGAGCACCTAGGCTGACACACACCTGTCTACTATGCATTCATGCGCACGCATGATCTTGGCAGGCGCCTCAAATATCTGACCTGTACCCTTACAAAAGACCCTCCTTGGGCTATCCCCACCAGGATTGACCACCACCATCGCCGCTCTGTCCCACTAGTTCATACTCGGGACCTCTTGGAAAACCTCTTGTTATCCCTAGAGCTAGGACCTCTCACGGCCAAAAGGCCTTCAGCTTTAGGGCTCCTCCTGGTTCAACACACTGCCCCCTCCATCTCCGAAGCTCCAACTATATCGTGCTTCAAAACTTCATTACGTAACCACCTTATTAACACCCATGCTGTAATCACACTAGTCAAAGCCGTACTCAATACTTATGACAAAGCTTATTACTAAGCTGCTAAGGACAACATAACTCTGGTATTGTTTGCATCAATCCTACCTGTACCAGCTTGTTTGTATCTATGTCTTAAATTACTGTTATACTTATGTGTTGTACTGTTATACTGTGTATTTTCGTTTGTCTTACTGTGACAAGGTACCTTTGTAAATGAGCCTATGGCTCAAAGGTTTTTCCAAACTGCTGTTTAAATAAAATAAAAAAAAAAATAAATAAAAATTCCGAAATGTAATAAATAAATAAAATAAAAATGTTATAGTTTAATAAAAGTTCAGTCAAAAAAAGGGAATCTTTGTACTGTAACTTTAGATAATTAAGACCCTTACCACCCTATCTAGCCCTATAGCAGTAAAGCATGGAGCAACTAGTAGTCCAAAACAAAATGTTATATTCTCACCCCAGGAATTCCCCAATATTCCTAACTCTTGCAGTCAGCCCAGAGATAGAATGTATGTTAATGATGGAATCATCATTGGCTTGTGTCACTTTTCAAATGCTGCCCTTATCAACTGCCAATGTTCTAACACTTCAGATTTCATTCTCCACCTGCCAGATCAGATGCCTTGGAGACCTCTCCTCATCAGT
Organism: Neoceratodus forsteri; assembly: GCA_016271365.2. Classification (NCBI taxonomy): domain Eukaryota; kingdom Metazoa; phylum Chordata; order Ceratodontiformes; family Ceratodontidae; genus Neoceratodus; species Neoceratodus forsteri. The sequence continues at coordinate 1,720,925,848 of CM028129.1, read as the reverse complement.
CGTTTTCTAGACTTCAAAATAATTGTAAGTATTTACTTATTTTTTCTGTTGCTGTCTTTATCTTGTTTTTCTGTAATAAACCGCTAGTTAGTTAAGTTTTTCATTATTTTTCTCCCGGTTTGGTATAACCAAGGAGGAAGCGTGACATTTTTTAGTTAGTTTGGAGATTTCTAACTAAAACTCCGTTAGTTTAGTTTTATTTTACTAAATTTATTGTATTTTAGTAACTGCTAAATCCAGTTACAGAACTGATAACTTTGGTTCATTTTCTGTCAGTTCCCGGTTCCGACTGGAACTTCCATCAGTTCCTGAACTGACAAGCACTACAAAAAGCATTACAATTTATAAAAAAAAAAAAAAAAAAACCTTTCTTTGTAGTTCCTGTTTTTTATCATTTTTTTACTACGTCAGAAAAACCTAAGAAGAGAACTGGTGAACCTGGTTTCAAAAACTGTACAAAATGTGGTGAAGAGTTTGCAAAGGCAGACAAACCCTCCCTGTGTGTTGTCTGCCTTGGGTATAAGCATTTTAAAGTAGATAGTGATACTTGCAAAACCTTTCCTGAAAAGACAGGGGATAAGCGTCTGAAAAGGCTTAAAAAAAGCTTCCTATGCCTGGGGGTCCCTCGAGCTCTGACCAGCCGAAACCCCCCACTCCAGCAGGTAAAACTGAAGAGCCTGTACCAGTTACCCCTGACATGGGTACCCAGGCTTCTGGTAAAAGACCTAATGAACCGGCTTACTCTCCAGTTCCAGCAAAAAAGACCAGAAAGGTTAAACACACTGAACCCCCTGCTGAGCAGCACTTGGGGACTTTTGCTGTGCCTGCTGCTATGCTTTCACCACAGGAAATTGCCCAGGCATTTAGGGTGATTCAGGCCCTGCAGGGGATGCTACCTACCCCCAGACAACAGGCTTTGGTGAAGACCCCTCCTAAGCAAGCAGTAACCTCTGCCCAGCCCCAACTCCAGCACCAGACAGAGTTTAAGGACTATGAGGAATTTGAAGAGGAAGAACCTACTGAGTCAGAAGTCCCCCCTAACCAGGAGTTTGGCTCCCTTTCCAGAACAGCATAAGATTATTCTTCTCACTCTTCCTTTGTGAGAAGAATGGTAGATGCCTTAGACATAGCCACCAGTGAGGTTATAGAAGATGAAGAGGAGGCGGAGTACCTTGAAATGATGGGGTTGACACCCACTAAGAAACTTATGCTTCCTGTAAATAAATTCTTCAAAAAGGATGCTTTAAATATTTTACAGACCTCCAACTCTGTCCCTCCTTTGGATAAAAGGCTGGACAAGAAGTACCAATTGGATAGGGAAGGGGCTGAATTTTTGTTCACCACCCTGACCACCAGGGGGTGGTGCAAACTGCAACCTGTGACAGGGCAAATGTACCATTATCCTCCCAACAAAGATTCCAGGAAAATAGACAGTACGGCCAAAAAAAGGTCATCTGTCTGCCTCTCTGGCTGTCAGGTAAGTCAACTACAAGGCCCATGCGGCTCAATACCAGAAGTCCCTGTGGCAGTCTGTCCTGGCTATGTCAGACAAAGCTTCGGGTAGCCTTTCAGCAGATCTTGCCGAGACTGCCAGATTTGGCCTGGAAGCAGCCAACTACCAATTCAAAATGGCTGCAGATTCTAATGACGCTGCTGCCAGATAGATGGTGAATACAGTTACCCAGAGGAGGTCTGCATGGTTAAGAACCACAAGCCCAAATCATGATACACAAACTAAAGTCATGGACTTCCCTGTTGAGGGTAACTCCCTTTTTGGAAATCAAACAAAGGCTATATGAAGAAGTGGACAAATACAAGGCCACCTACAGGAGTAACTCTGCCAAAGAAAGGACCTATCCCTCCACTAGGCCCTATGGAAGGGGAAGCAGGGTCAGAGCTGCCTACAGCAGGCCTTTTTACCATGCCCAGGCCATTCAACAACCCCACAAGTACTCAGCAGACGGAGCACTTCAGGGGACGGGACAGAAGGGGATCCAGGCATGGTTCCCAGGCTGGTAAAGCCAAGCCATAGTCTAAGCAGACTCCCTGACTTGTTTGCCAAGGCAGCCTCCCCACTAGCAGTAGGGGGCAGACTGGCTCACTTTTTCCTGGCTTCGAAAAACATTACCACGGACAAGTGGGTCCTGGAAGAAGCGAGTCAGGGTTTGTCTCTAAGACTCAAATCCTTCCCACCTCTCAGAACCAGAGTGTTCAAGCCAGCTTCCAATACAGAAAGGGAGCTTTTGGAAAAGGAGGTTCAAAATCTACTGCTGTTAAAGGCAATGGAGCTTGTTTCTCCACAGCAAAAGGGGATGGGTTTTTACTCAAGGTATTTCCTCACAACAAAGAAAACTGGGGAGTGATGGCCTATTCTAGACTTAAGATTACTGAACAGACACCTGACAAAACCTAAGTTCAAGATGGTGACCTTAGCACAAATTCTGCCAACACTTCAAAAAGGAGACTGGTTGGCATCTCTGGACCTAAAAGATGCTTATTTCCACATCGCCATAAGAGAGTCTCACAAACAGTACCTCAGGTTCAGACTCCCTTCAGGTCATTACCAGTTTTCAGCCCTTCCATTTGGGTTTACTTCAGCTCCAAGAGTGTTCACAAAGTGCTTGGCAGTGGTAGTGGCACACCTACGACGGTCAAGTGCCACAGTATTCCCATATCTAGAAGACTGGTTGGTGGTAGGAAACTCACCACAACAGGTAAGGGAACATTTGCAGCTCACTCAGGGCCTGTTAAGAGTCCTTAGGGTTTCTGCTAAATCTCAAAAAGTCTGTCCTTCTACCTGCACAGGTACTGCAGTTCATAGGAGCAAAGTTGAATACCCTAGCGGGCAGGGCCTACCTGCCTCTGGACAGGGTAAGAAACACTGTACAGATTGTGTGCTCCTTTAGCTTGAACAGACCAAAAACTGCAAGGCAGTTTCTGCAATTACTGGGCCATATGGCTGCAGCCACAAGCACAGTCTTGGGGTCCAGGTTTCGGATGAGGGACATACAGTTCCTCCTCAGCGCGCACTTGTGCCAAAGAAGGGACCCTCTTTCAAAGCTGATTTCAGTAACAAAAACATTACTGCAGGTGCAGGCCCTCCAGTGGTGGAAAGAGGAAGCCAACCTAAGGGAATGGGTTCCTTTCCAACAAGAGTCCCCATCAGTGGTTCTAACAACAGATGCATCACTACTAGGGTGGGGCGCCCATCTGGGGGATCACACCACCCACGGCACATGGTTAAGTGCAGTCTCTCTCCGGACCATAAATCTACTGGAACTCACAGCAGTGTTGCTGGCCCTGCAGGATTTCACCCAATTAGTGCACAGAGGCCATGAACATTTGGAGCCTGGCCTACTCCTTGAGAGTTTCCCTCCAGGCCATCCATCTGCCAGGGAAGGACAACACCTTGGCAGATACACTCAGTCGAAATCAACCAGGCCCATCATGAATGGGCCCTCAACAGACAGGTGCTGGAAGCAGTTTTCAGAAGGTGGGGTACCCCAGAGATAGATCTCTTTACATCCCACGAGAACCACCACCTGCCATAGTACTGTTGCAGGCCACCAGCCCAGGGAACAATTCCCCTGGATGCTTTGACCTTGCATTGGTCAGGGATGCACCTGTATGTTTCCCTTTGGTGTTCAGAGTTCTGATCAAGCTCAGATCCTAACCAGCATCAATGATCTCCCCTCCCCATCTTTATTTATGCCCTCCTAGCACCGACCACCAGACTCTCTCCGGCGGGGACACTCGACGCATCTGTCTCCCACCTGCCTGAAGGCTCAGTCCTACCTATTGGGTCGGCCAACTCCACTCAGTCTTCCTGGTGCCCATCCCCACCGGATTTAAGCCCCCCGGGGCGGGACCGCCAGTCTCTTCTGGCGACTTTTCTGGAATCTGAATGGGCATCCAGGAAGTGGAGGAGCCCCGATGGCAGCTGATGCACTCAGCCTGGGTGAGGGAGGTGGTCCCTGGTCCCCACCATCACCTACTGTTGGACAGGGTTTTCCGCTGTTCGGCCCAAGGAGCTTGGGCGTGCAATGGCAGCAGGGCACAACGTGCCACGCCTGCGAGCTCCATCCCTGGTTTGTTTGAATGCCCACTGCCTGCTGCCCAGCTGCCACCAGGTGCAGCTACAGCGGCGCAGCCCCAAAACCTCCCAGGAAGGAGGCTGTCCTCAAGATGCTCAATCCCTTCCCTCCCCTGCTGACTCCCTGCGACCCTGGCTTGTTCCCAAACCCGGGTCTCCGGTGCAGTGCGAGGTGTGGTGTTCAGTACCTCAACCCTCGGTGGCACCGGGCCAGCTAGCATCAATGATCTTGACAGCACCAGATTGGGCCAGGCAGCCATGGTACTCTCTGCTGCTCTCCATGTCTATAGCCAAACTGATACATCTTCCACAGAGGCACAACCTGTTAACCTCCAATCAAGGGAGAATCCTGTACCTGAACCTCAGATCCCTCAGACTCAAGGCATGGCTCTTGATGACTTAGAATATGCAGGCTTGCATCTCTCAGAGTGTTCCGGATGCTCTCAGGGGATACAGAAAACCCTCTACTAAGAAAACATATGCCTCAAAATGAAAATGGTTTTCCATTTGGTGTTCCACCAGTGATGTGGTACCAGCACAGGCAAGGATTTCAGCTTTGCTGGACTACCTTACCCATTTACATTCCCTAGGTTTGCAGCCCACTACCTTAAAGGTCCATCAGCCTCAGTATCTGCTTACATCTCGGCTGGAAAGAATGCCTCTGTGGCATCAAATCCTATTTTCAAGAGGTTCTTCAGAGAACTGGCTCATCTGCACCCCCTCATAGGGAACCGGTGTCCGCTGGGGACCTGAATGTCTTATAGCTAAGCCCTGGGACCCCCATTTGAGCCTATGGCCTCAGCTCATTTGAAATATGTCACAAGGAAAACAGTTTTCCTGGTGGCAATAACTTCTGCCTGAAGGATCAGTGAGCTCCAGGCTCTGTGCATTGATCAGGACTACATTTCATTCCACAGGGACAAGGTGGTCCTACGAACAAACAGGAAATTTCTTCCCAAGGTGGTTTCTGGTTTCCAATTGAACCAGTCCATTACAATACCAGTAATTTTCACTGAACATTCTAGTTCAGGCGAGCGAAGACTTCACAGTCTGGATGTCAAACTAGCCCTTGGCTACTATATGACAGCTACTGTGGACCACAGACATGACAGAAAGCAGCTGTTCCTGACTTATGGGGATGTAGGAAAAGGAAATCCAGCATCTAAAAGGTCCATTTCTCATTGGATAGTTCAGTGTATTCAGTTCTGCTACTCCAAAGCTAGAAAAGAGCCCCCAGCAGAGCTTAGGGCTTATTCCACAAGGAGTACAGCTGCTACTACTATAGCAGCAGCCAGGGATGTCCCATTAGTGGAGATCTGTAAAGCAGCTACCTGGAGAACAGTGCACACCTATACAAAGCACTATAATCTGGACACCCAGTCCAGAGGTGATGCCAGGTTTGGCACAGCAGTCCAGCAGAGTCTGTTCCCAAAGTAGGTTCTGTGCCCACCTCCATAGGTACTGCTTCATAGTCTGCAAGAATTAGGAATACTGGAGAATTCCTGAGCTGAGAAGAAAAAATTACGTACCACAGTCATCTTGTTTCTTCCAAGGTATTCTCCAATATTCATAACTCTCCCACCCTGCCTCCCCTGCACTCCAAGCTGAGAAACTATGTGTGAGGATGCCATACGCCGGCATATCTGTCTTTTTGAGCTTCTTGGGCATTGGTTTCCCCTTCTTCAGGAGATTCTGACATTTTGTTTTTTTGGGGTTCCTCCAGCTGGAGGTTTGTTTAATAGTTTAGTGTTGTTGTTTAATATTATACAGATATAGTTCCTCATGGAGCCTGTCTGCAGGTTTCCATGAAATTTGAAGCGTTACAATTTAGGCAGTTGATAAGGGCAGCATTTGAAAAGTGGCACGAGCCAATGATGATTCCATCATTAGCATACTTTCCATCTCTGGGCAGTTCTATCTTAAAGGCTGACTACAAGAGTTAGGAATACTGGAGAATACCTTTGGAAGAAACAAAATTACTATGGTAAGTAATTATTTCATCTTTTACAAGCACCCCAATACCCCAAAGCACTGCACCATCTTGTACTACTATGATCACATAGTCATCAAACACTGCCCTTTGATGACGTTCATGCCTCACCACCTAATGACAGCATAAAAATTTCACAGCCAGAGAGACCCCAAAACTGTAGTGCACACAGTGTGCATCTCTGATATAATTGCCCCAAAAAAATCTAGATCCTGTATTGGGGTCATGCCTGGTAGAAGTCTTACGTTATAAATAACTCCATCCAGTCCAGACTCCAGGTAATACTGTATGGTGCTGGCTTACAGACTGGCACCACTGCAATGTTTCCCTCAGAAAAAAATTAAAAGGATAGGGGGTTTTGCACAGTCAAAATCTCTAACCAATCTAGGGTTTCTGGACGCATGCCCCCTGGAAAATTTATGAAAAAATGGTTGAAAATGGTGTATTCTGAGGGGTTTGCTGACTGGGAATTTATTTCTACTTTTAAAAACTGAGATTTTAATAAACAGGTTACTCACCTATAACAGTACTTCTAGGAGTGGTATACGGGGTACATCCATACTTCTGGCAGTGTCCTTCCCCTTTGAGGCTTGCTGGAAAGTCTTCAAACTGGCTCCTCCCACCCACCCGGGTGGTAACACCCTTGGCACAGTTCCATGACATCAGATCTTGCCCGCTGGAAGCAAGACTGGTGTGCCACTTGCCAGGGGAGGTCAGGTGGTTCAGTTCCTAGAACTACTGTTGCAGGTGAGTAACCCATATTTCTAGGGCCATGCATATGGTGTACTTACCAACACTTCTGGCAGACTCCTAGCAAGATCATCCATGCCTTGTCCCTCCTGGCCTTGAGCAACACCTTGTGGATCAAGGGGAAATGGAGGAAAGACACAGAGAAGGCCCGGGGCCAAGGCCTCGAGAAGGCATCCCTCTGCAGCATTCTTTGCTGAAGGGGTAGGCACAGTACAGTATCAGCTTTGTGCTCTCCCTGGAGGCAAACAATGCTCTATTGGGAGAACAGGCTGTGTACCACATCTGGATGGAGGGACCACTCATGAGACACCTCGCCCACACGGCTGAGGGCATTCACCAGCTGGCTGGAGATGCCATATGGATGGCCAGGAGACTGGCATCCAGGCTGAGCATAAGGGTCCAGATTCAGAGAGCTTCACTGTGCAGAGGAAGGGAGTGAGCCCCTCCCGGTTTGCTGAGGTAGTATATGGTTGTGTTGTCCGTCTGGACATGAATGACCAGACACCATCAGGGAGGCATCGGTCATCAAGATGACCATCATCTCTGGGCGAACAAAAGGGAACCCTTCCTGCAGATGTTACAGGACTAACCACCACTGGAGGACGTCCCACAGCAGCTGGGTCACAGTGACTGGCTGGTCGAAGTGGCCCTTGCACTTAGACCACTGACAAGCAAGCTCCCATTGCAGAGAACGCATTCTCCACCAGGCCCAACAGACAAGCTGGTACTTGCCGCCATGCATCCCAAGAGGAGCAGGAAGTCCCGAGCAGGGTGCAATTGCCCAACCTGAAATGGCTGGGTAAAGGAGGAGAGGGCCTCTGCCTTGTCTGCCAGAAGCTGAGCCCTGGCTCTGCTAGAGTCAAGCTCTACCCCAATGAAATGAATCACCTATGAGGGGATGAGTTCTGACTTGGTCTCCTTGACCAGGAGGCCAAGGGGCACGCAGGTCTGGAGGGCCAGATCCCTGGACTGCTCCACCTCCTCCCTGGAGGGACCTACTATGAGCCAGTCATCCAGACTGGAGTATACCTGGACCACGCGGCACCTCAGGTAGGCTGCCACCACTGCAATGCATTTGGTGAAGACCCTGGGAGCAGAGGAGAAGCTGAAGGGCATGGTCTGGAACTCATATAGAATCCCCTCTCCTCACTAACGGAGGAACCGGCTGTGGGACAGACAGACTGGCCCTTGGAAGAACATGTTCTTAAGATCCAGAGAGCAGAACCACATGTTCTGCTCCTGTGATGGTATAATCTGAGACAGACTGACCATCCTGAAGGTGCGCAGCCGAAGAAATTTGTTCAGGTCCCCCAAACATTTTGGCACCAGAAAGTACCTGGAAACAAACCCTGGGTGTACCGGAGGGTCCAAAACAGGAGCCACTACCTTCTTCTGGAGGAGTTGGGCGGAGTCTTCCTGAAGGGCTGACAGAATGCCAGTGGACACTATGTCCTCCCACGGGGCAAGAGCTTAGCAACGTGGGGAAGCCTCAAATTTCAGAGACAGACCCTGACCGACCACCTCAGGACCCACATGTCTGTAGTAACAGCGGACCAGATGGAAAGGAAGTGGCAGAGCCAGTCCCCCACGGGAGGACCCAGGGGAGTCAGAGTGGCATGAGGGAAGCATCCCCATCCCATCACTGGGCAAGTTTGGAGGCGGAGGAAGGACCAACTGAAAAAAACAGTGGGACCTCAACCTCTTGGTTTCCGGATCACAGAAGCAACGGACTTCAGCTGATGATGCCAAACTTGGGCCTGTTGCCCAGCTAAAGACTGGGACAGCTTGGCCGAAGGGGCAGAGAGTGGCTGAAAGAGCTTCTTCTTTTGAGCCTTACAGCCCTTGGGATCCCTCTGGGCAGAGGTCACCAAGTCCAAGGTGGCACTGGGCTTCTCGATATGAGTGATGTGCCCTTTGACCCCTGGCCTAAACAAGTCTGTGCCCAAGAAGGGGACATCTGCCGACTTATACTGGGTATCCACCGTAAAGGTCAAGATCCTCAACCAAGCCCTGCACAGCACACTGCAACCTCGGCCTCCATGGACCGCACGCAAGGAGTTGCCAAAGTCCATGGTGGTCAAGAGCTGTTTAGCCAGAGCTCAGCCCTGATCCTGGACCTGCTTGACCGTAGTCTGTAAGTGGGCCGGAAAAGGGCCGAACTCGCCTGCCTAAGGCCAAGAGAGGAAGCAGCATAGACCTTTTATAGCCATGTAATCCACTTTCTTGGATTTCTTGTTGGGAGGCTTATCCACGTCCCCAACATTGCTGGTACATCAGAAAACAAAGTCGGCCACCAGAGCCTCGGCTGAGGCATGTTTGGCGAATCCCAAACAGGAAACCGGTAGGGACTGCATACCTACGGGCCATCCGGGCCAAAGGCGCAGGGCAAGAGGCCGAATGTTGCCAAAGATCCACAGCAGGGCCAAGAATGGCCTCAGCAACCGGGAAGGCTTCTCCACGGGTGTCACCCAGGTAGAGAATCTTGCTAAGCGGGTACTAAGCCCATTTCTGGACAGGCTCCATCGGAAGACCTGTCGACTCCAAGATAAGTCGGAGAAGGCCCAAAAAAGAGATGAGACCATGCTCTGCTGATAAATCCTCAGCCGACTCGACATCCAGTGGATGGGAGTGTAAGGAGGAGCCCTCAGACTATAAGGATTCATCGAAAAGTGGTCGACCGCTAAAGCCCCCACCCCCCTCGATCTAAGGAGTCTGTGGTGACTCCACCTGAATTGGTGGAGAGGCCGGAACTGGCAGAGGCAGATCCATCTGACCCAGAGTAGGCTGAGGCCTGAGTGGCGGTAGCCATGTAACAGCCGGGATGGGAGCTGAAAGCTGCTCAACCCAAGAGAACATGAGATGGTACCACATGAGCTCCCTGTTGCACCAACGCATTTTATGTCAGAGTCTCTCCCCTTGTCCAAGGAGGAGGAAGAGGAGTAGCAACAGCGACACCACTTGCCTGAATGTCAAGAGCAGGAATGCCGATGCTGTCGTGGACTGCTCGACTCGGAAGTTCAGGATCGGGACCACAACCTCGACTATCAGGGCTGCCAACAGTGGGTCTCAGAGGCAGTTGGCAAAAGCCAAGGATCCTCCAGGTTCACTGGATCCTGGGAAGGGGGCAGATCAGCATTTTGGTCCGACCCTCCCTGAGAGGTAAGAGGCAGGACCGGAGTCCTAGAGAGGGAAGTATCGGCTTCATCTGGCGACAACGGGTCGACCAGTTCGAGAAAAATCTCAACAGGTTGGTCTATGGGTATCTCAACCAACTGGCCCAATGGGAAGACTGTGGAGCCTGTGGAGTCAGCAGCCTGGGCCAAAGGATCGACCGTAGTCAAAACACCCACAGAAGCATGGGAATCCGAGGCCAAGTGCTCGCGATCCCATAATCGATGGTGAGACTTCATTTTAGTCTCTTTTTTAGACTTGGATTTTGTGCCCGAAGAAGGGCCCTGCCCAAAGATGGGAAAGGCTTGGCACAAATCTCTAAACACTCCCAAAAAGATGGCACCTAAAGGGAATCGCAGAAAGGCTAAAGCCGATGACGCATACTCCGCGGCCTGAGATGCAGCTTCTTCAAATGCCTCAAGTTATTCAGCAGACCCCACAGCCGCGGAGACCACCTGACGGACATCTTTAGATTTAATGGGAGGATCCAGCTCATCAGGGCAGCCCAGAAGAAGTTGAGCGTGCCAGTCTTCCAATGTAGTAGGATGCACGGTGCGACACAGGCCACACGAGTTGAGCGTGCCAGTCTTCCAATGTAGTAGGATGCACGGTGCGACACAGGTCACATGAGTTGAGCGTGCCAGTCTTCCAATGTAGTAGGATGCACGGTGCGACACAGGCCACATGAGTTGAGCATGCCAGTCTTCCAATGCAGTAGGATGCACGGTGCGACACAGGCCACATGAGTTGAGCATGCCAGTCTTCCAATGCAGTAGGATGCACGGTGCGACACAGGCCACATGAGTTGAGCATGCCAGTCTTCCAATGTAGTAGGATGCACGGTGCAACACAGGCCACATGAGTTGAGCGTGCCAGTCTTCCAATGTAGTAGGATGCACGGTGCGACACAGGCCACATGAGTTGGCGTGCCAGTCTTCCAATGTAGTAGGATGCCGCGGTGCGACACAGGCACATGAGTTGGCGTGCCAGTGTTCCAATGTAGTAGGATGCACGGTGCGAGACAGGCCACATGAGTTGAGCGTGCCAGTCTTCCAATGTAGTAGGATGCACGGTGCGACACAGGCCACACGCCTGGGGATCGTGTTCGGGGCCTAGGCAGTAGATGCACATAGCGTGCGGGTCCATCTGGAACATCTTCTGCCTGTATGCACATTTTTTGAATCCCAGTGCCAATTTCCAGTTTTCCATCACAGATGAGATGAAGGAATCGCCTGAAGACAAAATATTTGCAATGCAAAAGGATTTTTTTTAAAAAAGGGCCTACTCAGCGCTAGAGTGGTAAGGATGGAACCTTCTTCCAGCGAAAAGGAAGATTTGATGTTACGGGTCAGTGCCGAGGGAGTTACCACCCAGGTGGGAGGAGCCAGCTTGAAGACTTTCCAGCAAGCCTTAAAGGGGACAGGACACTGCCATAAGTGTGATAAATACACCATATCTACATCCCTAGAACTGAAGAGTTCTCTCCAAAGTCCCCAGGAGCTGTTTCCTGAATGAGGCTTTTAGGACCCAATCATTCAGATAGAGGAAAATGTACAAGTCCCTGCCTTCTCAGGGTTGCAGCTACTGTTGCTAAGCACTTGGCAAAGACCTGCAGCACACAAGATAAGCCAAAGGGCAGCACTTGGAATTGATAATGCTCGCCCTGGAAAAAAAAAAACGGAGGAACCTACTGTGTGGAGGAAAGTCCAGAGAACATAGCCAGTCACCTTCCTTGAGAAGGGGCATTAGACCTGGCAAAGCTACCACCCAGAACTTTCTATACTAGACGAACAGATTAAGGTCATTTAGGTCTAAGATGGGCCTTAGATTGCCGGTCTTTTTGAAGACCAGGAAGAACCTGGAATAAAACCCCTCATTTCTCGGGTGCCTGGGTACTGGCTCGATGGCCTGTTCACACAGAAGGGACTGTACCCCCAAGAGAACAGACAGGTGGGCCACGGGGTAACTGAAGGGCAGAGAAGTCGTCTTTGGGGGTTACTCGGTGAGCTCCACAGTGTGACCCCTTTCTATGAGTTGAAGAATCCAGGCATCTGATGTGATGGTTCTCCATTGACTGAGATGGAGGGAGAACCAACCTCCGACCACCACCTCTTGGTCGGGGATGGAAGAGGGGGGTCTGGCAAGTAGTCAAGCAGACGCCGATCCAGCCGCTGGGGCTGGTCCATCACCTCTAGGATGCTTGGCCGCAGCTCCAGCAGTGAAGGGGACAGATAAGGTGGCGGAGGCTGTGTTTGCCTTGGGGCCTAGAGCCTGCTCCTGGCCTATTAGATGCTTCATGAAAGGGAGGGCACTGCCTACTCTTAGGTTGCATGTGACAGAGCAAGTGGACAGATTCGATAGCCCTGCTAGATGCCTACAAATCACTAATGATGTCCTGGACATCTGGCCCAAAAAGCTAAGAGCCACTAAAGGGGGCATTAAGAACCTTCTGTTGGACATCCGCGGCAAAGTCAGATACCCTCAGCCAGGAATGCCTACGAAAGCAGATACCGGTGACAGCAGCCCAGGCAATCGTATCCGAGATATCATAGAGGGCCTGCAAGAGGTGCTTGCTAACATCCTCAGTGGTTTGCAAGTATTTAAGAACCTCCTGCTTCTGGGTACCTTCTGGAAGGGCTTGGGCCTTTGGTATTCTGTTAAGTCATCATATGGTACAGGCAGTTGGCAATCCTTAGCCCTAGGGTTGAGACATAAACCCTTTTGCCCCAAAGATCAATTCTGCGTGACTCTTTGTCAGGGGGAGGGAGCCAAGGTGCTTGGGCACCTTGGACCTGTCATGAACTACCTTTATGACCACTGAATTTGTTTCAGGCTGGACAGCATAATGGGAAAACCCTTGAGAGGCATGATAAAGTTTATCTGCCCTGCAGGGCATAGCTGGCACCATCTCAGGCCTGTGCCAGGCTGCTGTTGTAGGATTCTTTAAAGCAGGCAAAACAGGAGGAACAATCTTGGGAGGAGACTCTAGAGATCTCCAGGAAATCCACCAAATCTTTTCTGGGACATTCTCCTCCTCCTCAGTATGGAAGCCTATGGCTGCGGACAGCTGTTTAATGATACTGAAGAAGGAGGTACGGTATTGTGGAAGAGACCTAGGAGTGTATTTGACAGAATCCTCACTCACTGAGCAGGCTGTGGATCTGTCTGAGGAGAGGCGTTCTTCCTCTTCCTCATAAGAATGGATAAAATCAGGATGGTACTCTTCCTCGATATCGACCTGTTCCAATTCAAGGTCCAATATCCTAGGTAACAATGACAGTCTGCGTGGGGCAACCCATGACAGTTGAGGCGGTGTTGACGATGTTGCCGTCAATGGTGCAGGTGATGTAGGACTATATGAGCCTAACTGATGGACCATCACCGAAGTGAATTTAGTCAAAATAAATTTAATTGAGGTCGATGACAGTAGGAAAACTGCACCGGGGAATCGTCTGCGCGAGGAGTGACAACCCACCAGAAAGGCCCTGCAAGCCTGCAAAGCACACAGCCCGAGGACCTGAGAAGCATCAGTACTCAATGGGGGCGGGGGCCTTGATGAAGATCCATCGTTCATGAAAGTGGGGCCAATGACCCGCGGGTTGGCGACCGGCCGCCCTGGAGATCGGGTGAAGGCGCTGTCGGTATGGGTCTGGTCATTTTCTTTTCCTTTCTGTATGTATTTTCATGCTTTTATCCCGCCCCCACCTGAAAGGCACCTGGGACCCCTGCAGACACGGCAGCGCGCATGTGGAGGTGCACACCCATCCGGGTACCAGCCCAGCCTCTTCCGCCTCACCCTGGCTATTGCCTGCCTCCATAGCCAAAACTGCCATCCGGCCTCCACCGGTGGCAGCCAAGGACCGGGGAAACCCCTTATCCCTCCCTATGAGAGGAGAGCCACCTCGTAGCAGCTCAATCCTGCTCCACACCCTTCCCCCATGACCCATGACAACCCAGGCTTGTTCGCCGGCGTGGTGCGAGGTGTGGCATACAGCGCCTCAACCCTCAGCGCCACCGGGCCAGCTCCATGATGACATTTTAAAGTGCCTTTTTGTGTTGCCTGAGGGTTGTTTGATTAAACTTCTGGCAGAGCTCGCAGTCAGAGACTTTGTGGTCAGGCCCAAGATAGCAGACAGAGAGTGCTCATCTGTGGAGGCAATCTTCTTTCTGCACAGAAGCTGAAGGATTAGCTCTCAACATAAAATAAAGCAATCTCTTTAGAAAAAGAGATTCTAAATTATTAAGTACGAAAAAGTCGTAGGTGGAAAATGGTGTGAAACTGCGTCGGAGCTTCCACAGAGACCCATGTGAACAAGTCGACAGCTGGAAAGAACAGAGGGAGCAGGGCCACTCATGCCTTTATAGGGTTGATGACGTTGGCAGATGATGTCAATGTGGGCGGCACCAGTTGTACTGCTGACAATCTTCCATGTGGATCCTGCTTCACCGATGGGGTGTGACCTGATGACCGAGATACCTCTGAAGATCTGCCAGTACTGGTAGTCCAGGCAGAATGCGTCTGATCATTTCCGAGAACCATGCCAGCACAACCTGATAGTCAGTGTCACCCTGTAAAGAGTCTGGGACTACTTGTGTTGATGGGTTGTGGCCTGACGATGGTGTCCTACCGTCCATAGTAGGTACATACCTAAGCCAAACCCTGACCTTAGTGACTCATGGTCGGGGGAGGCAGTAGTCAATGTCGCCAGAGCGCACGATTATGCATTTGGTTTACCTTTCTTCCAGTAGTGACCAGGACCATGTTGGCGAGGCAGATCTTTCTTTTGCTCTACGTTTATGCCTGTGATTGGACGAGGAGGAGGGCTGCAATGATGACTGTTCCCTGTCCTGATCCTTCAACTGCAGCGGCTGCTTCTTGGCCAGCAGTAAGGGAGACAAAGACTTGGGGCCCTGTTCCTTTACCATGGCTTTCAAAATTTTTGAGGAGGAAATTTTCTAGAGCTTTCTTGCAGCGTTGCCTTGTAGCGTGGTTGAAGCTCTGGCAAATCTCACAAGTCCGCACATTGTGAGACAGGCCTAGACAGCACGCGCGTACTCACAGTCTGTGTGTCTTATTTGTACATTTTTTACTCCACACTTACTATACTGAAATGAAAGCTCTTTCAATTTCAGTGGCATGTAAAGATGACGAAATACACTACTTTAGTAAAATAAAAGAATAAATGGCAATGGCTAGGTGGGCCAAGCAGTCCTTATCTGCTGTCAAAGTCTGTGTTTCTATGTTAAGCAGGTCCAACGAGGATGATCGATGCTGGGAAAAGGACTGAAGTTATGGGGCCACCCATGCTTATACAGACGCAGACGTGGGCCAGCACTGTGGGTGGCCCCTGGCTAGCAAACATTTCTGTGTGGTCCTAGTGCGGATGGCTACACTTCCAAAGGTGCGGCCCAATGGAGGAGATGTCCTTGAAGAGGATTAAAAAAAAAAAAAAAACACAAATAAATAAAAGGCACTGGGGTGTTCTTCTATGGGTCAGGAACTGACAGACTGCCAAGGAAGTGCTGAATGAAAATATTCAGCACACAGGCAGGTGATCAGTGAGTGTCCCGGGATCAGTAGCACTGCGGCAGCTCAGTACATTAATCAGTCATATTGAGAAAGAGTGGGGGCTGGGGAGGGGGCCAGAAAACCAAATCTGCAGATAATGATTATGTAACCAGGACAGTCACTAGAGGGACAGAAAGATTACAAAACGACTAGGATAGATTGGGAGATTCAGAAAACAGATGTCAACTGCAGTTTAATGTGGTTAAGTGTACAGTTATGCAACAGAACACTGCCCAGCTGAGTAGCCTGTTGCAGGGGACTGCAGAGAGCCTTAAGAGGTAAAGCCTCCTTCCATCGAGCCTGTTTGTGGAGAGGTGCCCCACCCGCCTAGGGCCGGCTCTCCATTGATTGCTGCTTACAGGTCACGTGTCCACTTTGCCATTTGCAGCTTATACTCGCTGACCACTAGGGGTTGCTGCTGTGCACCCCCAGGCACCACTCTCTCTCTCTCTCTCTCTCTCTCCCCTCATCTCCACTCCCTACCTACAGCTACTACTGGCACTGGCCACCAGGAGTCACCCTCCTAACTACTATTTCTTCCTCACCTACACCACTCTGCACCCTTGTAATCTCTACTCCCACCTTATCTACTATTGCCCCTTGTGGATCACGAACCCTGTACCACTGACCCCACAGCCTACAGCTCTACCAGTAAGCCAACAAGTCAGGCTATTGACTCCCTCTGATCCATAACTCTTATACCTTTTGGCATCATACTCAGCTAAAAAATACCTTCTGCTGTCCCACTGCAGGTCTCAAACCCGCTACGCTTGACACCCGAGTCGGCAGCTCTACCATTGGGCTAGCAAGCCAATACAAATTACTCTGGTTCCTTAAAGCTCTTATAGCTTCTTGGCAACATAATTTAGCTAGAAAAACACTCTCTGCTGTTCCACTGCAGTTCTCAAACCCTGCTCACCTGGCCCCAAAGTCAGCAGCTCTGCCTTTAAGCCACCAAGCCAAGATATAATTCTACTGGATCGTAAAGCTTTTGCTCCTTAAATCTACCAAAATACTCTAATGTCCTACCACAGGTCTCAAACCCAACCTTTGGGACTGAAGTATACAGCTCTACCACCGGGCCATCAAGCCAAGACATAATTCTATTGGATCTTAAAGCTTTTGCTCCTTAACCACAGCTCCTCAAACCCAGCGCCCTTGAGACTGAAGTCAGCAGCTCTATTCACCAAGCCAAGATAATCTTGACTTGGTTCCTATAGCTCTTACAGCATTGGCTCCCCTTCCCAGCCTCTGTGCTCCAACTCCAAGGCTACCTGGCATCATGAGTGCTAATCTCCACCTTATATGCATCATCTTTTTATACTTCCTGGAACCTACCTCCCACCAGCCAGAACTCAGCCCTTGCCCATGGTCAACTGTACCCACATACCTTACCACTGTATCCCGCCAACCCACCCACCACCATGTCAATGCGCCCTGGATCCCTGCATCCACCCCCTTGCTGCCCCCCCAACCCCACCTCCAACCCTGGCTCTACCACCTCCGTATCTTCCAGACCCTCCAAACCCTGCCCATTCCCTGTTCACCCACTGCCTGCCCGGCCCCTCAACGTACCCATAGGAAACTAACAAACTGCCACCCCAGGGCTACAGCCTTAGTCATAGTATTACTCCTCTCTGGTAATATCTACCCAAACCCAGGCCCTGCCCCACCAATCCACCAACTAAGTCCAACGGACTCTGCATTGCCTCCATGAATGTATGCAGCCTGCTTATAAAATTTGCTGCCGTTCAGTGCCGAGTTATACCACACCAACAAGACATCTTAGCCCTAGTAGAAACCTGGCTAACTAAGTCCACCCCAGACTCCTTTGCCTCCCTCCCAGACTACACCCTATATCGCGAGGATCCAGTAGGTAAACGTGGAGGCGGTTGTGCGTTCTATGCTCATGACACCATCATAGGCCACGCCCTCCCTGCCCCCAAGCTTACACATGGTGCCCAAGCCCTTGCCCTCAAACTCACCCCAGACCCATCCAAGAGCCCACTCTATCTCACAGTCTCCTATATCCCTCCAAGGAACCAGACCCCTGCATTATCATCTCTCACCGAATCTCTCTCTTTCCTCCCCCATAAGGCTCAACAAGTCCTAGTGGGAGACCTCAATGTAAACTGGCTCAGTCTTACTGCCTCACCGATAAGAGACACATTCGCTGCATTGGACCTGACCCAACTTGTCTCACAACCCACCAGACGTAACCAAAAATCAGGGACAAGCACTTCAAAATATTCAAGTCCTCCCAGATTCCTTAAGCGACCACTCCTCTCGCCTATTCCTCTGGTCTACCCCCACCCCCAAACCTGTAGCCCAAACCACTCACCGCAGGCACCTTCGCCCACAAGGACTGTTAAAACTCAGGCAGTTCCTCGCTCACATTGATTGGTCTCCCATCTGCCATGCAACAAGCGCTGACATTGCCCTCGACCTGTTCTCACAAGCTTTTACCAAGGCCTGTGATCTTTTTGTACCCTTCAACATGATCCGCTCCAAAAAACAAAATGCACCCTGGGTCATCCCTGCCTTACTCCAACTACTCAGGGACAGGGATAACCTTTGGCATATAGCCACTGAGACTGGTCGGGCTGCCGACAGACAGGCATATAACACTGCCCGAAACAGGTGCACATGGGCTATCCGCAAAGCCAAGGCTAACCACTACCAGGCCACCCTTACTTCCTCATGGGGCTGCACCCGGAACTTCTGGGACACTATAAAAGAAATAACTGGGAAATCACGCTCCCTCCCCCCCAGCCCACCTTACAGTCAATGGCGCTACCATCACTGACCCCACCGACACTGCCAACTGCCTTAACTCCTCCTTTACTGATCTTAGCCCTGTCCTCCCGAGTAACTTTTTTGACCCTAATCACAACCCACCACCTTCAGATCCGCAGTGCCCCCGGTTCTACCTACACAAGGTATCCGTTCAGTAAGCCAAACCACTCCTGCTTAAAGCACTAAAGGGCACCAGTCCTAGCAGCGACTCCCTGGATCCAAAAATACTCCGGCTGGTCCTAGATGAAGTCCTGGTACCACTGACGGATCAACTGAACTGATTCCTGTGTCTGGGGCAATTCCCCACAGCATGGAAAACTGCGACAGTCACACCTATTCACGAAGGTGGTGGCCGGTCTGCCCCCAGCAACTATCAGCCAATTTCCATTTTCCCCCCCACATCCAAAGCCTCAAAAAAAGTGGTGACCACCCAACTCACCGAATATCTAGCAAAATATAACATCCTGTGTCCAGAACTGCATGGCTTCCACGCTGGTCACAATATAGGCACAGCTTTAATGGAGTTCTCCAGCTTTCTACACGCCTCTCTGGACCTCGGCTCCCTAGCTGGGGCAGTGTTCACTGACCTCTCTAAGGCCTCTGACACTGTCTCCCACCCACTCCTACTAAATCCCCTCAACCATACGGGTTTCTCTGCTGACCCCCTCTCCTGGTGTGCGTGCTACCTATCAGCCCACTCCCAGCGTGTCAAAAACAATGGGGTGCTCTCAGAAACCCATCCCATCCCCTCAGGGGTTCCCCAGGGCTCTATCCTGGGCCCACTACTCTTTAGCCTGTACCTAAACACTCTGCCTACGCCTGTTCTGGCAATATTCTACTACATGCTGACGATGCCGTGATTTATGCAGCTCACAAAAATCTCACCTCCCTCCAAGACTTCCTCCAGCAATCTTTCAATGATGCTGAGAATTGGTTTAAGAAGAGCAGACTAGTAATTAACCTCAAAAAAACGAAGGCAATGCTCTTCGCCCACCACCAGAACAGAGCCAGCCAAAGTCCCCTCCAAATCTTCCCCAGCACTGGTCAACCACTGGAACAAGTTTACTCGTACAAATACCTTGGAATCACATTTGACTCGGCCCTCACCTTTCATGCTCACATTACTGCCCTTGCTTCTGCCGCAAACATGCACCTTGGCATCCTCTACCGGCACAAGGACTACCTCCCACCTGATGCCCTCAGGCTCGCCATCACGTCCGCAGTAATGTCCTTAATTGATTACGGCCTTCCAGTATATGGTGCTGCTGACTCCACTGCCCTCAGCAAGAGTAGACTCACTAAATAAGGCTTGCAGGCTACTGACCAGTGCCCCTAGACTCACCCACACTTGCCAACTCTATGACATGGCCAAACTCCTAAACCTCGTCGAACGCATCTGCTACCAAACTGGCCTGCTAACCAAGAAGATTCTACTTGGGCTCCCCCCCCCCAGGGTGTCTGCCTCCATCCAGTTTACACCCCCAGAGCCACCACGAACTTCGGCAAGGTCACTCTACTAGAGTCCAGAACTAGGACCACCCGGGCTCCGAGGTCTTTCAGCTACAGAGCCCCTACCTGGTTCTACTCACTCCCTGCAGCCATTTCCAACACCACCAAAACTGCCCCCTTCAAAGCTGCCTTACGAGACCTGCTGTTCAACACCCGCTGCTGCACCTGTCACTAAAAGATACTCTGCTGCTCTTCTGGCACTATTGACATGGCCCACTGGGCGAACACCCACCCACCCCACCCCACCCCCACCTCCCCGGCTATCTCTCCTATGCCAGTATGTGCTAGTACTAATTGAATGTTTATTAATTACACTTCGTTCAAGCAATTGTATGTAATACTATGTATTTCTGTTCATGCAACCTATGTAAAACTATGTGATTCTGTATGTCTGTATTCTGTAAATATTTAAAAAATCTGTTATTCTGTCTTGACTGTACTCTGCAAATTAGGTTAACCATGTGTGTCCTCTCTGTGACGAGGTACCTTTGTAAACGAGCTGCTGGCTCAAAGGTTGTAAATCCAATTATACAATAAATACATAAAATAAAAATAAAGAGGACAAGAAATATGGCTTTCCTTCCATTTATAAAACCAGAGGTGTTTTACTCACACACACACACACACACACACACGCACAGTAGTTGGAGAATACAGCTGTAAACCTGGAGATCCAGTAAACCCGAGTTTGAATTCCGTAACCATCACTTTCATACTGTGTGACCCTGAGTAAGTCACTTAACCTCCCTGTGCTTAATTCTCTTCTGGGTCACACCTGGAAATGAGCTTCAGCTCAGTATGCCTTTCCAGCCAAACACTGTAAAAAATATATAGTCACGCTGAGCTGAATCACGTTTTCTGTGGGAGGCAGATAGGTGCGCTGCCCGGGAAGTCCTGTGGGGGCATTTAGGGTGCAGTCGAAGCATCTTTCAGTCAGACCTCTGGTGTAAGGCGATTGTGAAGAGGAGGCACAAGCAATGCAAACAGACTTTTTTTTTTTTAAGTTAAACATTTTTTATTGTTTAAGTAAAAAGGTACATACATACATCACATAGGTGCCAGGACTTCTAAAGTAAAAAAAAAAAAAAAAAGAAAGAAGTAGACTGTTCGGATTGGGGTGCTTAAAAGCGCTGATGTATAAGTAAATGTATAACGGCTTTGGTTGCAGCATATTATTGCATTTTTCTGTGGTGGGGACAGAGCAGGGAGGGGCAGGACAACTGAGGGAGTAAGGGGAGGCAGATGTGCGAGTCCTATGGGGGATTTAGGGTGCAGTGAGAACATCTTTCAGTTGGACCTTGGGTGTAAGGCACTAGTGATGCAAGCAGCCGTCTGGGTTGCCAGAACTGCAGCTCTGATAAAATTACAAAAAGAAAAAAAAGACGCAGAGAAGTGAATAGAATTGCTGCTATACAAACAGATTAAGTTTATTTGTAGTACATTATTGAATTGTTTTGTGGATGGACAGTGGGCTAGGGATGATGGTGGTGCAAGGGGGGGGGGGCGCCCACCATACCTCTCAACCTTTTGACACAGAAATTAGGGACATGGGGGCACTGGCACTTAAAATCAAACATGAAGATACAAGTTCAGAACTCTGTGGAAACCACTGTTTGCTCTCTCAAGTACAAAGTTTATTTTTGATTTAGCATCTTAGAATATTATGATTTTCTGTTTTATTTTACAGTCCATCATCTGCGTGGAAAACACCTTTTTATGAGGGATGGATGAGGGGCAGAGGGATTTTGATAGGCAAAATAAGGGATGACCCTCATAATCGGGGATAGTTGAGAGGTGTGGGTATGCTGCACCACAAGGGTCTCTTCCTTGGATTCCACTAAGCCTTACCCCATACGCTAGCATTACTATCAGTGCTGGAAGTAATGGGCAGATGCCCATTTCCATACTTTGGGGGGGGGGGGCTGGAAAACTTATGACAGAAGATGTCCCCAAACTCCCTTGGCTGACTGAGAGCTTCAAACTGGAAAACTTTTTTGGTGAGCACAAAAGAGTTAAATCATTCTCTTAAAGACTGGAACTGACAGGTATGCAGAAATGGGGCAGCGAGTGAGGTGCAGAGCAGAGCTGGAAGTACAGTATGGGAATGGGGTAATGAGGTAACTGGCAATAAAGATGAGTATGAATAGATAGGCCGTTGACACAGTACAGGCATATAGCACATTCATAAAGTAGAAAATAAATGGGCAGACTAGATGGGCACTGTGGTCCTTATCTGCCGTCAACTTCTATGTTTTGTTTTTACTCACTTTTACTGCTGACGAACTAAAGCACCATGAGATTAGGACTTGCACAGAGCTACACAAGGAATGGCCTCTAGTAGGGTTTGAACTTGGGTCTCATGGATCTGTATGCTACCCACTAGACCACCCTGATTAACAGTATTACTTCATGCAGAGGGTAATGGGAATGTAGTGTTGGTGCAGGAGTGCAACAGTAGAAAGTCACGGCAGATACAGCCTAAATAAGATGGGTAGCTGAGAAAGAACTGTATCACTGGAAAGAACTGCTAGGACAGGGGATCCATCTTCCCAGTATCAGGAATTTTTTTATGAGTCTACCATACAAATCTGGGAAGTGAACAGGTGAGGGAGGCTTAACTATTAAATAGCAACATTAAAATAAATAAATAAAAATCATTACCCAGGTTGATGACCTCCATCGGCACAGAGTGACAGAGCTCCAGAATGTCCGGATTCTCCATCTTCACCTTCACTTTTTTACTTAGACTGAGCTCGGAGTTCTGCAAAAGATGTAACAAGTCACAGGCAACCAAACAATTATTTAAGTGCACTCAGCGTACTTTTATTGCAGTCTCTGCAGCATTAACTTCTTACACCATTTACTGAACAACTTTCCATATCTCACTATCAAACATTAAATAAAGAACTTCTAGGTTCTAGCAATTGTACTCAGTAACACTTCTATCATTCCAGATATAGAATCTGTCTGGTCTTCTTTTGGGATGTGTTTACCAGAGTTTGCAAACTCCATCACCCTTTTCAGAAAAACAAGGGTGACGGGCAAGCACTATCCTCAGATTTTCTCATAACTCCTTACCTTCTGTCACCATAGAGATGCAGGCCAAGTCCTGCTGGTCAAGGGATACTGCTGTGAAAAAAACATTTACACGTAGTTACATAATAACTAAAACGTTGCCGGTAGGTCTGCTAAGGCCTGATTTTATCTGGACTTAGATAGAAGCTGTGCATCTGATGCTAGACACTTCTAAGAGGGAATCGAGTTTCTCAGAGGATCCCACAGTGACCCTATAACCACATTCTAGTCCATCTAGGTCAGCTCCTGTGTGACCCTCCTGATAGAGCTAATTCCCCAAACCCCCATTTTAATAATCTCCTCCAGAATAGCCAACCCCCCTCAAATACCAAGCCATGGGTTGCAGGCTCTCTCCCGTATTACTCTACGCTACCCTTAAGTATGCACATTCAACTTCTAAACCCTATTAGAAGTACTCAAGGCCTTGATCAGCCTTAATCTACAAAAGACTGCAAAGCCCAAAAAACAATAAACCTAATCTACCTGGATTAGCCACTGCAATCATCGCCTATCCATTGCCACCTGCTATTCTTGGATTTGTTTTTAGCCATATCTCAGAACACCTGCTCCAAAACCCTCTGAACTACTGTCTCACCAAGTCTTTGCCCAACTATTTCACTACTACAACACTTATGGAGGCAATGAGCAATACGAATCCACAAAGAAAGGTCACATCACTGGAGCAATCTATATTGTTCAGACAAAAGCTTTGCCTTGGATGATCACCAGCCCCTTTATAGGAATCAAGGCGAGTTGGGATTAGACCGTCAGATGCTTCCATGGATCAGGAATTACCTGGAGGGATGCACACAAAAGACTGCCACTGACTTTGCCCTCTCCATGCTTCAACTTAAAGTAGGGTTCTGTCCTAGGACCCTCCCCCACCTTGCTTTTCTCAATATTCATTAACAGCCTACCAAACATTTGTGGTCATAACAAGGTGACTATGGATACCGAGGACACTATTCTCTACTGCAGCAATCCCATGTTGGCATGTATGCCGAATCAACTTTACACTAACTTTGAAGCAGTGGAAGCCTGGCTTACTGAGCTTTTCCTCAATGCTAAAGAGTCCAAGACTGTCATCTTTAGTATCCATCCATGAACCCAAACGGATGATGCCTCCTTCTCCCTCTACACTAAGGACAACTGCACTCTTGACTGAGCAGGTTCAAACCATTAATTAACTAGGGATGTGGTTGGACATCCAACTGACCTACCAAAAACATGCAGATCACATTATTGGTTCAGCTGATCACCAACTAGGAGCCCTCAACAGGGTCAGTAAATGCCTCAATTCTGTCATGAGACAACAGGTAACAAAATGATTCCTACTCCCTCTGCTGGACTATCTAGATGTGGTACATCGTTCAGCTTCAAATGTCACACTGTGTATGGAGGATGTCCTGCATAATACACTCTGCAGGTTCATCCTTGAGTGCGACTCAAAGACACACCGTTGTCATTTACAGTAGGCAGCTCAGCTGGCCAAGTCCCACCACACTGTAGAAGGTATCACTGGCATGTAATCCTGACAAGCGTATCCACTCACCAGCACATACATACCCCTCTGCCTTCTTTGGCCATATTCCTACGCTAATGCTAAGTATGTATGAAGTAGTTAGTTAGTACCAAACTTTTTAAGAGATTTCAGCTGATGGTCCTTTTCAGGTCCAGCAGCAATGAGCAGTCTACCAACCCCCTTCCACAAACCCCAAATCTTCCCACTTCCCATAGGTTATAGCTTCAGCATCTCTAGTATATATGCAGATGCCCTCCTACCTGGAGACCCCGTTTATCTATCCCCCGATTTAATACCTGTTAATCTGTAGAATTTATATACACCTGCTTTCTTTTCATCTCCAACGCATATGTTTTTAAAGGGGCAGCCCTTAATGCCTCTGGCTATCATCCATGTATCCGCTGTAGGATTGTACTGGCTGTAGGATTAATTGTTCTCGACAATTATTACTGCCCAGAACACCTCCAGTCCACTTTTTGGCAATTTCTGTTTTTATTTCCCTGTGGCCCACCAGCCAGGGCCTCCTTAAGCTATGCCAGTGCCATCTATAAAACCTTGTCGCTCCTCTTTGCTGGATGCCCCTTGGAACTTCAAGGCACCAGTGACACACTGCTGTGTTGCCCCCACACCTCACAGGGTCCTGCATTCAGCTCCTTGGCAGCTTCCCCTTACAAATCCAGTCATCCGTGGCGGAGGTCCTCCTATGGCCATCGGGGGGGGGGGTAGGAGTCCGAATGGACATGGGGGAAGTGGGTAGAGCATTATTTCCCCAATTGGTGTCTGATTTTTCTCTTGTTCATCCCCTTCCTCCATTAAGAGTGAGCAATGTGTCAACAGATGCCAGTACTCCTGACAAACCAACATATGCTCTCTCCCATCCCAACATTCACTACACGCTCCCAAGACAACACCACAATCCAAGGCTGCCCAGGTGGCGACAGCACAGGAGGATGCACATCCCTCTCTCCCCAGAAAGCGGCCTCTGGGACACTCAAGTCCTCCTCCCCTGGTCAGCCCTCAGACGATCCAAGTTTGGAGGTGGGAAACTGGGTCACTGGAGTGCCAGCAGCAGCACTGCTGCTCTGCTAAATGGTCAGCTTAAATGTGTGTGTCTCCTTTTAAATTTAGCCTTTGTAAATCTTATTTTACATTATGTTCTTTTGTACTCTACTGTTCAAAAGGACACCATAAAAAACAACAGACTGTACCTCATCAGGCCATTCCATAATCTGCTCAATGAAAATTAAAATGAATGTTGGCCTGCTACTGCTTGCAACACCAACAACCAGAGTTCAGTAACGAGCCAGGGACACTGGAGAGCTGGCCAGGGGTGGGGTACGTAGGTTGAGTGACGTCTCAGGATGTTCTCCACCTCGGGGAAGGGAGTGTTGTATCTCTGGCACAGTACTGCCGCCTGGGTGACGACAGGTGCAGTTGGAGCCCAGGCTCAGAGAAGGAAGACATCAGCGTGTATGTGTGCGCATGAGCACACATGTCACATGTGCCACTGACGTCAGAGTCTGAAGAACAACAGGGGTCATCACCCACGACTGCCGCAGAATAATGCCTTCCTCACATTGAAGGACCTGCACCGCCGACCATGGCACTCTCCGGACCTGCGCTGTAACTTCCTCAGGGCTGGTGCCCCTAGCGGCGCTGCCCTAAGGGGCAAACCAGGGAGGAACATGGGAGAGGAAACTCCCGGAGAAGGCAGGTGATGTGGCTGGGTGTGAAGTAGGGCTGAAGAGGGCCAGTCAGGGTCGGGGATGAAGAAAGTACTATAACGTAAAAAAAAAAAAAAAACTCCAATAAATAAGATAAAATAAATAAATAAGTTACCTGCTGCAGTTTGAGACTCGACTCAATCGCAGTTCTTGCCATCATAAATGGGGGAATCTTATGCCTAGGGTGAAAACAGATACCAGTCATTAACCACTCAGATCGAAAGAAGCCAATGCATTGGGATTTCTTCTTCAGTTGGACTCCTCCCACTGCTGCATTTTTCATCTGATGCAACAGACAACTATACGTAGTAACAAACTGTGTTCAGTAACACCGCTTACAATGCCGCCGACCTATGTTTGGGAACGAGCCTGGGCTGTCGGGGACAACCAGGGGAAGGAGAAAAGACCGTTCACAGGATGCATGTCTCGGGGTGGTGGGGGGGTGCATGGCTTTCTGCTGCACTACCACCATATGGGTGACTACAGTTGACAGTGCAAGCAAGAGCTGCTTGGGGAGGGAGGATGCTGCCTGACTCCGGCACAAACATGCATAGCATGCATGCATCTTTACATCTTGGTCAGCAACGTCCGTGGGGAGAAATAAGGGGAGGAAGACACCTGGGCTTCACAGGATGAAGCCAGCCCCCGCATCACAGGCCCCACACAGCAGACTGTAACCCCTACTTCCACACCAGACCTGAACTATGAAGGAGGTCTGGTGATCATGGCACCCCCCAGCAAGAGGACAGAGTCACTGGTATTCATTGACTGTTCCAGAAGAAGTGGGAGAGCCCTAAAATGAGAAGAAAATCATTAGCATGAATGATGACAGCAATGCCCAAGCAATGTAGACACCACAGAAATCCTGGTACCCTCCATTCCACCTTCACTGACTAGGCTACTCCCAGGTAGCTAGCAGCACATGGGCTGGTATCGTGGGCTCCAGTGTGGGGCAGGCCACAAAGGAACTGTGAGATGGATAATCTGGACTGGAATGCCTAGGGAAGTGTGTGTGCAGGGTCAGAATGATGGTTGCATCTGAGTGTAACTTGAGGTGTCTGAAATAAAGAGAAAATTAAAAAAATTGCAGCATCTAGATTTTAGTCTATGAAAAACAACCGATATACTTAATTTCAGAATTTCTGTCTGGGAAACACACCCCAATCCAAAGCTCATTTCCAAGTGTGACCCAGGAGCTCAGATATATTAAATGACTTGCTCAGGGTTAGACAGTATGTAAGTCACGGCTGTGGATGTTAGACCCACGTCTGCTAGATTTTCAGTTTCACAGCTTAGTGTTCTACTCTCTAAGCTATACTGCCTTCCATTGATAGCCATGAACCAACTCCGATTTTCATCCACTAGGCACTGGGAACAAGCTCCTAAGGAACTATTAAGAAGTGTGTTGCTTATGAAAAGCAGTCTGGCTAGACAGGTGGACGTGAAAAGGTCCTCACCCTAATTATCAGGATCCAAGTCAGAACCCCGATTTGTACCGACTGGTTCTGATCAAAATCAGAACCTTTAGGGAATAATATTCATATCTGAAAAATAATCACTAAATGTACTAAAAACAGAAAATAAAGTACATTTCTACCCTCGGG
The DNA here is from genome assembly GCA_016271365.2 of Neoceratodus forsteri. Taxonomy (NCBI): domain Eukaryota; kingdom Metazoa; phylum Chordata; order Ceratodontiformes; family Ceratodontidae; genus Neoceratodus; species Neoceratodus forsteri. The sequence goes on along the minus strand of CM028129.1, from coordinate 1,720,898,045 downwards.
TTATTGGTCTATGTTTCTGACTTCATTCTGTGCATTCTTCGGCTCTAGAGACACTCACTTGTGTGCTACTCTACCCCCACGTACCAACACCCTCCCTGCTTCTTATGCACATCTCTGCCCCCCAAGCAGACACACTCACCATGCCTGGGATTAAACATCCCTACCATCATCATACACTCACACACTCTCTCTCTCCTACCCCATTCTTCTCTGCTGAAATACCCACTACCTTAGTATATACAACCCTGCCTTTAAAAAAAAAAAAAAATACACTGAAGTGGCTGGAAATATTATACAACACAGATCATGTACAGGACTCCAACTGAAGAGTCCTTATCTACCAGGGTCTGTGGGCAGCACAGCGTACAAGTAAGGAACAACATATATGGAACTGGTTAATACATAAGTATTGAGCCCTAGCACACAGAAACATAATCAGGGAATAAAAAATACAATAAAAAAAAATATAAGGGCCAACACTGTGGTGCCAAGCGAAGGGGTTCGCTCGGCATGCTGGCGACCCAGGTTTGCAACCCGAGCCTGGGTACCAGAAGCGGAGACCAGCAGGGAGGGAGCTCACAAACATCCACTGACGCTGCCCCTGGGGTCTGCCTCAGCACCCAGAGCAGGTGACGGCATCTGGGGACGTGGGCCTCAACACACCCCCGGCACGCCCCCTGCTCAAGGATGCTGCCTACTGTAGGCCAAGAGTATAGTGGGGATGAGGCGGAAAAACGGAGCGCCTCAGCCGATCAGATGATGGCCACCCGAACCCCTCACCATGGTGCACCAGCCGCAACCAGCCCAGCCACACTCAAGACCAAACAGGTAAGGCCTCCAGGCTCATTTTTTCCAAAGGGAGAGGACCCACCCGACGATGGGATATGTCGGGTTACCTTGGGGGTGGCCATCTGGGCTGGTAGTGTGCGCGGGAGGTAGCTGGGTGGGGCTAGCCTTGGCGATCCATAGGAGAGACCGACCAAGGTCATGGAGAGAGGTGCATAAACAAATAAAAATTTTTTTTTTTAAATATAAGAATTAAAATACAATAATAGTATGTCATACACAAAATGTAACAGTTTTCTGTTATACTCTAGTAATTTCACATGAGCCAAGTCAGAATAGAAGAGGGCAAGAAAAGAAGTCCGTCATAGTTTATCCGCAGAAGCAGGTCTCGGTACATACTGTAGTTTTCTAATGAGAGCCTCGAAGGTACCGAGGCTGATTAAACAGTTAAGTTTTATGGAGGACTGCAATGAGTTCCATGCTACAGGAGTAACATGACTGACTGCTGATTTTCCGAACTGTGTAGAGCAGGGGTTCTCAAATGGTGAGGCCAGCTTCCCTGGGGAGGCCCCAACCTGTTCCAGGGGAGGCTCAAGCAAGTCTGAAAAAGTACTGTATTTAAATTTTGGGTTTTATATATTTTGTGTGAAGAGATGAAGCAAACTGAAAGAGGATAATAACAGTAGGTGAATTTTATGTATTTATTTACTAATAGGTGACAAGGGAAGGTGAATGAGCCAAGGCTCATTCCAGGTGTACCCGGGGAAGGGTAGGGAGTGAATACATTTCAAAAGGTAACTGCAAAACAGTCAAGAAATGCACAATGAACAATAGAAAACAAATATGAACAATATATTAATAATGAGTGGTGGTAATCGATCAGTTTGTAAACTGATGGCAGAATAGCCCAAATACAAGGGCTGAGCATAGAAGTGAGAGAAATAGCAGGAAGGAGCAAAGTAATCCCCAAGAAGTTGCTTAGGAGCAGGAAGGAGGGAGAGGCAAAAATGTAGGAAGATTATTTCATAGAGAGGAAACGGAGGAAGTAGTCTGACCCATGAAGGTGCTGCAACAAGGGATAACAATGGTTCAAGAATGAAAATAGTGGAGCCAGTAGGTTGGCCTGTGGGGAAGGGGGTACAATAAGCTGAATAATAATATTTGTTTATTTTATTTATTTGTTATTAAGATAACACCTTTGAGCACAGGAACTCTTTTTCAAAAGTTCCAAGTCAGTATAAGACAAAGAACTGAATGTGAGCCAAGTACTCAAAGGGGTTTCAATTTATTCATGGTATACTGCGTAAAGTACAGTATGTGATTTTTCTTTGGGGAGGCCCAAGACTATTTCAGTTTTTGGGGGAGGCTCAAAATCTTTTCCTTGGATTTGGGGAGGCTCGCTGTGGCAAAGTCTGAGAACTATTGGTGTAGAGTATTTTAGCGTGTCCAGAAGAATACAGTTATTCTTCTTGAGTCAGCAGCTGCTGTGGGACATGTGGAAGAGCTCTGTGATGTAGCACGTAAATTCATTTACTAACACCGTATATGTCCCGCGTGTGCAGATTTAATAACCTCCTGGTAGCTAAAGAGGACCAGTCAACTGACGTGTACAAAACACATTGATGGGTCCTAGGGTGGGGCATCTGTGATGAACCTCACTGCCCTGTAGTAGAACACATCTAGTCTGGCAAGGCAAACAGTGGAACAACGGCTCTAAATTAGGTCTGCAGAGTCAAGCATAGGTAGAAAGGCAGCCTGCAATAGGCATTTGCGAGCATCAGGTGGGACACAGCACTTGTTCCTAAACAGAAGCCGAGTCTGGCCCTCCAGTTTTTACATAGAGACTCGATGTGGGCAGAGATGGATAATCTGGTATCAAGCCCTACACCTAGGTATTTGTACTGGTCTACTGCCTCAAGTGCATCACCCTATAGCGTGATAGCAGAGACTGAGGGGCCAGGTGAGGAAATGCTGTTTCGGTGAAGAACATAACCTCAGACTTACCGGCATTTATAACAGCAGTTTAGACTTAAAAAGATTGATCTGTAGTTTATCAAAGGCAGTTTGAAGGTCAGAGCAGGCTGGGCCAGTATCAGGCCTTGAGATGTACAGGGCCCTAATCTGTGCAAACCAGTGACACCTAGTACTGGCAGCTGTAAACTAAAGATACATTTAATACAGCCATCTAGTGGGGAAGTATGGGATAGCAAGCATGAATGTCAAAGGAGCTCTTGGAAGGCTGCTCAGTGACTAGCAGGTGGCATGCTGTGCTCCCACACAGGCAACCCAGGGTGGAAGATAACTTGGGAGCTGGGTTGGGAGGCCAAGGGCTGGGGTGACTCTGCAGCGCAGCAGTGCCAACTGGGGAAGGATGGCGCTGTCATTCTACCACCACAGCTACTCCACTGGTGGGCTCAGTAGCTTGCTAATCTACAGGGACATCACTGCGTACATGCGAGTCCTGGCAGGGCAATACCCAGAGCGGTGAAGAGGAGGGCTTAAGGAAAACAGAGAGAAAAAACAGAAATCCTATGTCTTCTGGCCTGCCTGTATAATGGTTGTTGGTATTCTCAAGTCCCAAACCATCTGGATCCCCACTGGTGAAGTTAGGGGAGCAGCAAATGGGGCTGGGAGGTCACCAGAACAAGGGCCAGATGGCAGGCGAAGGTGGCGGTCCAGGGCAAACAAGTATATGAAAAAAAGGGGCTCGGTAACTCCCCAGCTAGGCAGAGTTTCCCCTTAGCCAAATGGTTAAATCTCCTGCCTTCAGTACTCGGGGTCCTGAACTGATTCCAAGGAAAGAGGGTTGTAGATTTTGTTTCTGTTTCAGTTGTGGTTATAACTATCATTTACATTCTGCTGTGCCAGTTGTAATGGTTTTACAGCACTGCTTAACTGAAATTACCTGTACAGAATCTCTGCTCGGAGGTAGTTCCCAATCCCATTGAAGTACTTCTGGTTTAACAAAACCTCACAGATGGGCTTCTCAAAGGCCCTGTCAGACAAATTATTCAGCACATTCTCCCTAAAATAAAAGCAGTGAAAAAAAATTATATATATATATATTTTTTTTTTGTGTGTTTGCATCATTTTACTCTAAGGTAACAGTTTATATTACTCCAAAAATTCTAGACAGCATGTTTTATTCCAGTTTAGAGTGTTCTTTCTCTCTCATTTCCTGTCATGTATCATAACTAATTTTTCCTGTTCGGAGTCTGATTCAGCATTTTATTAAAGAGTTGAAAATAATAAAAGGGGGCTCCATCAAATATGGCTTTCCTCAGGTTTTCATCAATATTTCCAACAGTATCTGAACACCATTATACAACAGTCTTCATGAGTCAAGAAACTTCAATGACAAACAACGGCTGTAAAACTCAGCACATAACAATAGGAAAGAAAAGTTCCAGTCAGACACCTCAACAATAAATCACTACACTGCCATTCTGTTCAGAGGAGCTTACTTGCCTTAAATGACTGAGTGCCATAGCAGATCAGCCATTCCTAAGGTAACTTTAACTTTTAACCTTTTAAATCTGTTAACGTTTAAGTTGGGACTTTTTTTTTTCCCTCAGATAAATTGTATTAACTTGGAAATTATAAACAGTTTTGAGTCCTCATTTTTTGTCGTATAATACACTCCAGGGTGTGTCATATGAAATATCAATTACTGGGTGACTGAATCACTCGGCCTGCAGCCTCGTAACTCGCAACACACTGGGAGCCATGATATTACATGATCTATGACACCCTATAGTACATTACCGCTCAGCTGTTCCACATCCCTTTCACAATGACCAAGATGAACCAGCATGCAACAGAAATTGTTCTCTAAAGTTGCATTCACATGGCATCTACCCATAATGCTGCTGCCCCCATCACTTCCGCCGCAGTTTGTGCAACGCTGCTGAGCAGCGTCCAGATGAACGGCAACTGTGGTGTTGCAGGATGCCCTTTACTTGCTTCCTGCGTTGCGGGCATTCTTCTGGTCGGCAGCACGGGTAAACACTTGCGCCGCTGTAAGTGGTGCAGGCTGTTCACGTGGCCACTCGAAATTTCCACAACACTACATGATCCCAAGAAAAAGAGGGACCATGGTAAAATGCAACCCAGACATAAAACACTGTGTAGAGTGCATTGTGGCTACAGCGGTAATGTTGTACCAGCTTTGCACCATTCACAGCAATGCAGAAAATGCTGTGTGAATGGCCATTAATATTATGGGGCACTCAGGACATCAGGTCTACTCAAGGCAACAAACTCTGATATAGTGAACACAAAATGAACTGTGGTGCATTTATTATTGTGTCGTGGTAGCACCACGATAGTAAAGGTTGATAAGCTACTTCTTCATAGGTACAGTTCGTGTGTCTCTTACGGTTATAAGAGTACCTGGAATGTTTAGAAACAATTCTGAATGAGTAGGAATGATGTAATTTATAATGCTAAACCACAACTTTCATGATTTCATAACTCTGCCATCCTGTGACGGAATAACCTGGCATGAATGTTGTCAGGTCCAGGATCTCTGGATCACAAAAATTTGATACTGCTCGGTTTGGGGGGTTGCACATTCAAGAAGGGTTGAAAATGAGAACAAATATGCTTTTTAAAGTCTGGCAAAAACATCAGTATAGCCATTTTTGTTTTATTTTATTAATGAACCAATACATAGGATTTTCATAGGGTTGGGCGGACTGACCCACTTAAAATTAGAATCCCCCCAACCCAGATCCAGTGCGGACTGGTGGACCCGGACTAGTAAGAACCTACTGTATAACTGTAGAGTGTCTGGGTGTTCCGACAAATGCCGCGCGTAAATGGCAAAATGCACTATTCAGCATGTAGTCTCAAATGTACACGTGGCAAAAATAATTCCTCGTAGAGGACTGATTAGAAAAAAAAACTCAAAATATCAAATGCAGATGAAGTAAATCAAGTCAGTCTAATCTGATTCAATTCATCTGCATTAAAGAGTGCTTTTTTTTCTACTCAGTCCTCTCTAAGAATTATTATTTTTACGATGTGTGTCGTGGCTGTGCTGGAGCTTTTCAGAGTTCATCAGACTAGTTGGTTCTTGTCAGTGTCACTCACTCACCTGAGAGATTTCAGTGTGGATTCTTTCCTGGTGCTGTCTGCCATGGTTCAAGCTGGGGGGTGGCAGACGGAGTCAGAGAGGGAGAGACGAGATGTCCTCGGGTCAGTAAGTACTGTACTCCCCCCCCCCACACCCACACACACACGACAGAAGCCTCAGACACCTGACCAGCTGCTACTGTACTAATGTTGGTCAGGTGGTATGAGGTATATGAGATTATGTGTGGTGCGAATCAATGCAGTCTACGGCTGACAGGACAGGAGTAAGGAGGACAGAGTTTTGGACTTGGTGCTAACGTTGTGGCATAACGTGCACATCAAACCTTGATTCTGAAATTTAAAGTGAAGGAATGAAGGCAGTTCTAAAGCCTGGCCACACTGCAAGTGCCTTCCATAAAAAACAGCAGCACAAAAAAAAAAAATCAACAAGCAGCTAGAAGAATAAAAGCAGGAAAAAAGGGATCAACCTGGCGGTGGTGGTGGGGGGCCAGGAAAGGTAGTGTGAAAGAGTGACAAGTCACTAGGGCTTATTTTACCTTTTCACGTCGCTCACACAGGCAGGCATGTGGACAGAATGGACAGAAACAGAATAACTAAAACGAAAACAAATATGTGAACAGTTAGTTCCCAATCCCTGCTTCCTGCCTGACTGAAGTAAACCTCTGGGGAAGGGGGGGGTCCCCATTATCTGACATGCTCTCTGCTTTGTTGAAACAGTTACTGCAGATTGCCTTTATGATCTGTGCTACTGCTGCTATGGTGTGAATACTGGTTACAATTTAACTTGTAACACGGCAAAAGAACACAACAGTAAAACATTAGCAATGACTGGGCGGAAAGCAACACGTGATAGTTTGGAGACTGCATTAATTTTACAATAATGCCATCCCAAAACTAAAATACTAGAGCAGTCCACAGAAGTAAAATGAGCAGCATAGTCAAACACAGATGCATATCCGAGAGAAATGCAAAGTGTCCTTTCCACCCAGCCACCCACCCAAATGCCTAAGGGCATCATCGCAGAGTGTGACAAGTGCCATAACGAGCGAGTGCGATACATGGCACAAGCGACTGAGACATGACAAAAAGCTATCGGGAAATGGCAGCAATGAATACAAATAAAGTTACCTTCAGAAATACGGAGCGGAAGTAGTAGGAAAGCATTGAGCGGTGATGGGACCAAGTAAAAAAAGAATTTTAGAGCACAGGACAGCGAGACAGTGGGAGTCGGCAATATGCAAATGAGCAGCAAGAGGACATGTCGGAATGCTAACACTGGAGCATCGTGGACCTCCTAGACAAATTATGACAATAACAGCCTTCTACAAATTGAAAAGAGTAACAGAAACATGCATAAGTGCACTAAATGTACAGAAATATGTGCTGCTGTGCTGACATTAGCATATAAAAAGATGTAACTGGTGAAATGAAACTATTCATGAAAGTGCACCAAACATATTATCTTCATACAAAAAGTGTGTTACTCATTTTTCCACATAACAGAAACAGGCAAAAATGTGAGACTGATCTGAAACATGCCATGTTACAAGAGCATTGAGCAACTCCAAAGGTGGAACCTAATGGGGAATTAATGCATGGTTGGGTGGTTGTAGGCACTCTGCCTTCGGCCGCATGCCACAACGCCTTCCCCCGACCATGCATTAATTCCCCATTACATGCCACCTTCGTCATGTCTTAATGCTTACCTATTTCATCTTCCAGTACCATTGTGGGGGGGCTTTCTTCTTGCATCAAAAAAAAAAAAAAAAAAATCTCACTCGATCTGGTTCCCTTATCCCTGCCTCTTGCCTGACTAGTGGTGTTTAGTCACCTAGTGTTACTGTCTTTGCTCACACAGGGATCCTATTTATTTTACACCTTGTTACCCAGAGACATTTTGTTGTAGGCCCCTGGCTGCCACTACTTCTACCACTTGCATACTGTGTGACCCTGAGCAAGTCACTTAACCTCCTTGTGCTCCCAGGTCACTCCTATAAAAAAGCTTCCAGCTTAGTGTGCTATACCTGGTTAAACAACTAAATAAATAATAAATAAATAACTTCTGTTTTACAGAGAGATGACAGTGTTTTCTCTGCCTTATATACAGTAAAAAAAAAAAAAATTAGAGCACATCGCACACGGTTTGTGGCTGTGCATTGCTAAACTGCATCTCTCTGTCCTGTAATTCTGGAACGTTACATATTTCTCCCATTTCTCATATTCTGTATTACTGTTTTTGGGTGCTCCCTTCCTGTGTGAAACCTGACCTGTTTCCCCACCTCATACTTGACTGCTGGTAGGGGTGATTATCAACTTTCCTAGTGTCTGATGGAGGGGGTCCCATATACTCGGAGACGACATTTTGTTATATGCCCTTCCCCTGCTTCTCCATTTCATGGAAAGTGATGGTGTTTTTTTCTCTGCCTTGTAGACAGTACAAACAAAAAAAACAAATTAGGAGGCACTGTACACCGTTTGTGGCTGTGCACTGCTCAACTGCATCAGTGTTGCTGTTATTCTGAACAGTTACATATCTGACCTATTTTTCATATTCCCTATTACTATTTTTTGGGTGTTCCCTTCCTGCGTAAACCTCACTTGACCTGACCTGTATTTCCCTACCCCCTGGTAACAGTGCGAGTACTGACCTAGAGTCTGACCGTCTATCACTGGAGGAGGATCTCATTTATTATGTGGGAAGAATCAGTTTGTTGTAACCCTCAGCCCCCCCCCCCAGCTGCTTCTCTGTTTCACAGAGAGAAAAAAGTTCACTATGAGCAGCAGCAGCAGATGGCGGGGAGAACAACAGGGAAAGGGACAAGGAAACTAAGGCCCAGACCCTACTGCAAACTAGTAAAGGAGTGCTTCCTGGCACTGGTGTATCATCCAACAGCAGGAGTGGCAGTGTCCCACTGCTGTCTAGACAGTCAGGAAAGGTCAAATCTTTGTAAATTAAAACAAAGAGGGGGTAGTCAGCACCACAAGGAGTGCTAAGAAAAGATGCGCTACCTAGGGGTATTGTAAAAATTTGAATAAAACTGATGAAGACAATTGTGATTCTGATGAAGGCGGTGAAATGGAGGATGCAGATGTGGACAAGGAGGCAGAGAACGTATTACAGAAGGAGGTGGAAAGACTAAATGAGGAAGAGTTTTTGGTACACGAACGTGTGCAGGACGAATGTGATGATGATTTCGTGCTGATGGAGCTGGCAGATGAGAAAGTGACCAGTGTGGTGCAGGAAGAACAAAATGAGGGGGCAGTGCATTCAGAACTGGGTTACAGTGTACGGCGGAATGCGGTTGTGTATGGCAAGCCATACACCGTAAAAAGTCGTTCTGCTGCAGTAGTGACGTCCTCACTAACACCAAACGGCTTTTCATTCTGTGTTAGTGAGGACGCCATAATACAAGGGACTCCAGCAGCAGTTGTGATTCGTTCCTTGAGCTGCTGTGTGAGAGTCGCATGTGTGTGCTGGGCAGCGGCAGCTGATCAAGGGCAGTCAGCAGAGCTGATCTAAAATGGGGAAACGTGACATTTTTTCTGGTCTGCCACTTATTATGAGGTGACATATACGAGTCACCGATCGGTCTCAAAATATGTAATCGCTACAAGGAAGCCCAGTTTAAAATCCTGTATAGACTGTATATGCCTCCAGCTATTGTGACTAAGTTTAATCTTGGCATCTCACCCTTGTGTGGGCAAGGTAAGGTGGTACAGAGAGAAGAATGTATATACACTATTTTTAGCAATGTAGTGAACTCAGACCTTTCTGGACTGCTATTGCTCAGTGAATTACACAGTCAATGCAGGTTAGTGTCGAGACAGACCCTTGGGCAATGCACTTCAGGGCAGAGTTGGGGGGGGCAATAAGGATGAGACTTCTATCCCAGGGCAATCAGAATCATGCTGGTGATGGCACAGAGATATGTTCAAAACACATGGGTATTGCATGCTCCCCCTATGCTTCAGATGCGGAGGGACCTCCTCCTTACTGTCCTATAACTTGAATTACTGAACTGTGATCCAAGGGGAGGGACTGATACATTTGAGTGACAATGGAGTTCTCACACAGAATCGCAATCCCAAGAGGAACAAGCCACAATTAGATTGGGGTGAGCTGACTGGCCTGATACAACACTGTTCTGATTCATGAGACTGGCCCTCTCCCCTTGTTCTGCTATCTTTGGGCCACACAGAATCCACAGGAATCTCATATATCATTGACATGATGTAAACTGGGTTTTTACCTCGCTGCGCTTGCACTGGATACACCTGGAGCAAGGTGTTTTGTGTTGCCTGCATGTCTGGTTTTGGCTAGTTTTTATATGGCTGTTATGTACAGCCTTTAGTATTATCAGCTTTCCATATTTTATGTGCCTAAATAAGCTTGTATTTGCTTTGCTACTGCTATGCTGATATGCTCTAAGATTATCAATTAGTATATAGAAATGCTGTTGTTTCTGTCATCAACTTTGGATATTTTCAATGAACGGGAAAAAAAAAAGGCACAGAGTCAGAGGTCACAGAGTATTGTCCAGCCCAGCCAGTTATCTAATCCAGCTATAAACAGGTGGCAAACAAACTTTAAATACCTTAAATTTTGTTAAAAAATATCTATTTTCTGTATTGGTTCCCTTCGTTGTTTCGATATGCTGAGCTATATAGCTAAATGAATATTTGAGTAAAATACAAGTTATCTGCATTTTGCTAATTATCCTGGTACTCTCTCTGTAGGGCAGATAAATGTTTGCGGTATAGATGTAGTACAACTTTTTTCTGTTTTTATATAGTTTCAGATGTTTAAGTGTAAATGAATTAATAGAAGATTACTGTGTATCACCCTAAAATAAAAATCTCACTGTGCCTTGTTTAGTTGTTAGTTAAAAGGCATGAACAGTGGTGTATCAGAATGTTTCTTTTCAGTGATAATTATGATTGTATTTTATTGGTCTCCAGTAATAAAAATAAAAGTTAAAAAAGCTACAGTGCAGCTCACATGAAACTTCAAAGAAACATCATCGCTACTCAGATGTTAAGCTAGTCTAAAATCAAAAGCAATGAGTCTAAAGCATAAAATCTCAGTGATCTTCTAGCCCAGTTGGAAAGTGACAGCTTTTTTATATTTAACTCTTTTCTGCAATACTTTAAGTATATTAGCGGTTATACAATCATACAGTCCAAATCAGGGATCTCTCAACTTTTTTTCTGTACTAGCCAGCCGGGCTAACGAACCAGAGATTGCACTAGCCTGCAGTCAGTATGGTTAACTGTGATTTGTTAAATGAAAGGCAAATAAAATCATATTTGTCCTGCCAACAGTCTGGACACCTACCACCTGATTTTACACTGTGCCTTTAACTGCAAACTGCACCTGCACTATCTCAGCTTCTGTGACTGAAGAGTCAGTGGTTCTGTCACTGATGATGGAAGTTAACTTTGTTCCCGTCATTTGTTCTCGTAGCGCCATGTGTTCAACCTCGGCTACATCATGGATAAAGTTGAAGACATATTTGTCATTCTGATATACTGAACTGATATCTAGCCCTTTCATATCATCAAGGCTGCACATTCACACAAAGTCTGTGAAAGGACATCCTTTCTTAGCAATTGCATGGCATATGTGAAACAGTTTATCCAGACAGTTAAGCATTGGTTCATTCATGTTTTTAAACATTCCCTGAACATTACTTGTCCCTGAAATAGCAGTGTTGGCATCCTCCTTCTCCTTTGCCCTAGCATGAGCATCACTGATATTATGGGATGAGACAAAGTGAAGCCGGACGTTATCTGCACTGAAATGAAAATCATTGTTATTACATAGAAACATAGAAGTTGATGGCAGATAAGGACCGCAAGACCCATCCAGTCTGCCCATTTCTCCTTCTACCTTATGAATGTGTGATAGGCCTTTGCTCTGTCAATGGCCTATCTATTCATACTCATTTGTATTGCTTCCTTATGCCTATCCCGTGCCTGTTTGTATTCATATCCACAACTTCCTGAGGTAGGCCGTTCCATACATCCACCACCCTTTCTGTGAAAAAGAACTTCCTCACATTACCCTTTAAATCGGCCTCCCTCTAATCTCATGCTGTGTCCTCTTGTCCTGCTATTTTTCTTATATTGAAACGTTAGACTCTTTCACCTTGTTAATGCCCTTAAGGTGTTTGAATGTTTCAATCACATCACCTCTCTCCCTCCTTTGCTCTAGGGTATACATATTGAGTTCAGTTAATCTGTCCTCATATGTTTTCTGATGCAGTTCATGCACCATTTTGGTTACCCTTCTCTGGACTGCCTCAATTTGGTTAATGTCCTTGTGAAGGTGTGGCCTCCAGTACTGCATGCAGTACATCAGATGGGGCCTAACCAGTGTCTTGTAAGGAGGGATTATTACCTCCCTCTTCCGACTTGTGATACCCCTACTAATATACCCCAACATTCCTCTAGCCTTACCTACTACTTTAGAGGTCTGCTTGGATGATTTCAGGTCATCTGTGATGAAGACGCCCAAGTCTCTTTCTTCCCTTGTGATTGGCAGCAACTCCCCTCCCAACCTATAGATAGCTTCAGGTTTCTCTTCCCTATGTGCACGATCTTGCACTTCTTTGCTTTAAACCCCAGTTGCCACTCTTAGGACCATTTTGCCAGTTTATCCAGATCTCTTCTCATTCTGACCATCCCATCTGGATCATCTACTCGATTGCAGATCTTGGTGTCATCTGCAAACAGACAAACCTTACCCTCCAGTCCATCTGCAATGTCACTGATGAAGACGCTGAAGAGGACTGGCCCCAGGACTGATCCCTGAGGTACCCTACTTGTGACTTGCATCTCTTCTGACTGTATACCATTTACCACCACCACTCTGTTTTCTGTCCGCCAACCAGTCTGCCACCCAGTTGACCGTCTGACCCACTCCGAGCCTACCCAGCTTATTAATCAATCTTCTATGTGGAACACTATTGAAAGCTTTGCTGAAGTCAAGGTAGGCAACATCAACTGCTCCCCCTTGGTCCACCACTCTGGTTACCCAGTCAAATAAATCTATGAGATTAGTTTGACGGGACCTTCCTTTTGTAAACCCATGCTATCTTGGATCTTGAGCTCCTATGGATTCCAGGTGTTGCACTATCCTTTCCTTAAGGAGTGTCTCCTTAATCTTGCCCACTACTGGGGTAAGACTGACTGGTCTGTAGTTCCCTGCCTCCTCCCTGCTACCACTCTTGTGGAGTGGGATCACATGAGCCCTTCTCCAGTCTTCTGGGACCTCTCCTGTGCTCAGAGACTCACTAAACAGTTCTGATAATGGCTCTGCTAGTTCCACCCTTAGCTCCTTTAGTACCCTGGGATGTATGCCATCAGGTCCCATTGCCTTGTCCACCCTGAGCTTATCAAGTTCTTGTAGGACCCTTACATTTTGTGAAGGGACTAGTGCACACCTCCCTCCCCTGTGTCCATGGTGCAGAGTTGTGGGCCCTGCCCTACCTTCTCTTCAGTAAATACTGAGCAAAAGTATCTATTTAGGATAGATGGTTTTACATGGTCCTCCTCCTCACACACACCCTTATCCCCTTTGATCTTAGCAATACCCCCTCTGGACTTTCTCCTTTCACTACTGTATCAATGTATGAGAATTGGTTCACAAAGCACAAACTGATCCTTAATAAAAAAAAACAAGGCTATGATATTCAGCAGCTCCCATTATAAACAAACACTTCCAACTCTCCGTTATCACCAGACAAGGTGCCGTACTGGAACAGGTCAAAAACTTTAAATACCTCGGGATCACCCTTGACCCTCACCTCTCCTACACTGCCCACATCGACCATGTCGCCAAAGCCACTAACTCCCGGCTAGGCCTGCTATTCCATCATAGGAAACACCTGACACCCGAAGCCCTCGCTGTCGCTGTCCAGAGCTCCATCATATCCATCATTGATTATGGCATTATCATTTATGGCTCTGCTACAGCCACTGCACTCAAACGTGTATTTACTGCCCTCAACTAGGCCTGTCGACTTGTCACTGGCTCCCAACGCCTAACTCACACCTGTGACCTCTATTCTCAAACTGGATGGTTGAATCTTGCCAATCGAATAAAACGCCAAACTTGTATTACTACTAAGAAAATCTTGCTGGGCCTTGCCCCACCTGGAGTCTGTGCCCTCATACAACCGAGAATCCACACCCGCCATACCAGGGGATCGAAACCTCAGCTTCTGCAAATCCCGCATTGCCGCACAACACAAGGTCAAAGATCCTTGCTTACCAGGCTGCTAGTTGGTGCAACGTCTCCCAGTGGCATCTCATCCTCACCATCGCTCAGCACTTTTAAGACTCTGCTCCGCTCAACACTCACTGCCTCCAACCTCTGTGACTGTTGTGGCTAAACATGTCTTTTGGTTACATAGCTGAAGATGCCCTTTTGGATCCACATCTACTCCTGCACTTTGCTAGTACCCCCCTCCTATCTTCACCTCCCCTGCTGGCCCATTACAAATGCCACCCGGCTGCACTACCTCTATTCTTACCCGCCTTCCACCTCTCCTCTCCTCTCTCTGTCCCCCCCACTTAGTCTCCCTGATTTCACCATCCTCCTTTCCCTTTCCCTTCCCCAAAGTTTCACCTTATTGTTCTTTTTTCCTCTACAAGACTATATGTTTTGTTTTTTTTATTTTATAAACTTATCTTTGCTTATGTTTGTCTCAATTGTACCAATGATGTGGAACCTTTGTAAAAGAGCCTCGGCTCAAAGGTATTTGTAATCCTAGAACAAATAAATAAATAAATCTATAGAAAGTCTTGTCACCTTCTTTTACTGTTCGTGCTAGTGCTTCCTCTGTTTGGGCCTTTGCCTTCCTTACTGCCTTCCCTGCTTCCCTTAGAGAAGTTTGGTATGCCTCCCTATCTTCATCCTGCTGCTTTCCCTTATATTTCCTGAAGGCCAGCCTTTTGGCTTTGACCTTTTCTGCTACTGTGTTTGAGAACCAAAGTGGTTCCTTCTTCTTTTGCACTTCCTTTTCTCACTAACACAATGGGATGTTGCTTCAAGTATTGCATCTTTAATGCTTGCCCACTTTGCCTGTACCCTCACCTGTATTTCTTTTTACCAGGGCTAGCTTAACTCTGTAGGCCATCTTATCAAAGTCAGCTCCTCTGAAGTCCCATATTTTTGCCTTGGAATGGGATGATTTTGTTCTAGTGGCCACATTGAACCATACCATGTGATGGTCACTGGCCCTCCGGTGACCTTCTACCTGGAGATCTGTGATCCTTTCCCTGTTAGTCAGTATTAGATCTAGGATAGCCCTGTCTCTTGTGGGTTGTTGTACCAGTTGTTTGAGGCCCTCCCCCTGCAGGGAATCCACCATGTGTCTAGTTCTGGCCCACCTTACCCAACTGATTTCATGTTTAATGCACAAATGGCAGAACATCAGATCTTTTGCACCATCATACCCCAACCAGTCATATTTTTCTAGACAACATTGCTGGAACTGACTGCTTTGCTTTGTCTTTTCGTACCCATGATCTTTTATTTGTTGGTCTTAGTTAGCATGCCTTCTATTAATGTCAGCTGGGTTGCTGATTTCTTCAATACATTTCCACATTTTCAGATCTGTAGTTAATAAAGTTGTCTCATGAAAAGTGTGTGTGTTTTTTTTCTTCTTCCCTTTTTCCACCCTGGCCACAAATCCCAGAAATGCTTGACTGTCCCAGTTCTATTAAAAAATGTTCACTAAAAAAAGTCACGATAAATTCAACATCATCAACCCATACTGTTATTTATTTATCTTTATTCTTTGGCAACCAGATAACTCCCATTGGGCACAAGACCCATTTACAGGGGTGGCCCAAGAACACAGGGAGGTTAAGTGACTTGCTTAGGGTCACACAGTATGCAAGTGGAGGCTGTGGGAATTTAAACCCAGATCTGCTGGATGTAGAAAAGCCATTCACAACCTGTTGCTCTCTGTTATACAGTCTCTAGTTTTCCATTCCATGACAGCCATGTATTCTGATATGCTTTGACCACCTTTTGGATAACTGTACTATGAGTACTTGTGGTATCCTCAATACTACATTGTGTTCTCTACCTCATCGGCTACTGCGGTTTTTTTTTCAAATGTCTTAAGACATCATATTACACAATTTCAGACACATCATTTCATGCTATTTATTCCAATGGCCTGTAAGGTAAGGCTAATATCATGGAATGTTCAGGTTGGTAGTATAAAATTAAGAGCAGCTGCTGCTGAGGCCTTAGGAGAGAAATAAGTGACAAAAGCAATAAAAATGTGAAAACTAATTTGAGAAAGTGGGTCTAAAACATATGAGAATAGAGGGAAAAACAAAAAGAAACCCATTACAGCATAAAAAAGTGTAAAAATTGTTTCCTACCATGGCAGTAAATGACCATACTTAAAATTCGGAGTTGAAAAGATTAGGTTGATTTACTGTTAATGGTCATACTTTACACCTCCTAGACGGGCTGGTTTGACAAACAAAGTCCTGTAACTAGTGACATCAGAACTTTTTTTGTAACCTGGACATGTACGCAACAGTGAATGATTTGATACAATCAGTTTAATACTATCCGAGCACTCAAAATTGCCCAAAAACTGGGCTACATTTAATCAAAACTGGATGACCAGGTAAGGACCCTGAAAACTGGATTATTCGGTCTACAACTGGACAGGTATCAACCCTAGAACTGTGCTGCTCCTGGACACAGTCACAAATCTGCCTACTATGACTACTGAGGTAAACAAGAAAAGGAAAAAGGAGAAAGGATCTTTACCAGCAAAATATAAAAGCAGCAGTTAGTATAAAATGAAACAGTTTGTAAATGCACTACACACAGACATCTATTTATTTAATTTCACTAATGTTAAGGCAGCACATAGTTAAACCTCCATGAAAAGAACCGGGCTTTCAATTAAATAAGTTATATTTATGTATTTATTTGTTTATTTGGTACCCGGGTTGAAAACTGAACTGCAGCTTTCCACAGAAAGAATTGCACTAGCCCAGCCGGGCAAGTAACAGAGATTCTGCACTAGCCCGCAGCAATCTGCACTAGTACCCGGGCTAGTAAATGAATGTTAAGGTCAACCCCTGGTCCAAATATATAACAAATCCAGTGTTTTATAAACCTCACAATTAAAAAATAACGCAACCAAAAAGCAACTAATTAAAAAATGAGTTGGCAACTCACAGAAATTAAAAGTTTAATGTTGACTGTACTGTACTCTAAAATTGTACTTATTACTATTGCTATTTCTACTTAAAAGTGATGGTGTGGAGATTTGCCTTGATCCAGCACATATTTCTCACCCTATTCCTAACTTATGCCTACTTCCAAGCGAGGGACAGCCTGCCACATTTCACATATGCAATCTGATACAGAAACTTGACAGACTCTGTAGCTGGGTTACAACCCACACACCTCGTGCCATCTGAACGTCAAGGATGACAAAGGTACTAATGCCTTAATGTGACACAAACTTTACAGGACTCACAGAAGCGAAAAGGCGGAGTAGGGTAGCTATCTATGTCAGGAAAACTACAAATGCCAGACTGATCCAACCCATAACTTCATCCACCCTCGCAAAAACTGTGTGACCCGTACTTACGTCTTGGAAGCGTAGTGGGACCAGCGACCGGCTGATCAGAGGCATTCTTGTATAGTATTTTCCCTAACTGAAATCACCTGCGTGACATTATGGGATGCCACCTGAGCAGTTAGCTGCCTAGAAGGTAGGGTGCGAGGACTGACAGGATCTACCAAATAAACATGAAAAGCACATGTAAACAGAAGGTAAAACACGCACACTAAGTGCCAATCAGGGGCAGCTGCACTTGGGGATAACATGAACGTTGATGCACAAGGTGGGGTGGAAAGGATGAGAAGGAACCTGGCAAGGTTAGAGGAATGGTCAAATGTATGGCAGCTTAGATTCAATGCTAAGAAGTGCAAGGTAATGCACCTGGGAAACAAAAACCCAAGGGAAGAGTACACAATGGGGGGTGAGATACTAACAACAACAAAAATGGAAAGGGATCTGGGGGTAGTCATATCAGATGCTCTAAAGGTGGGCAAGCAATGTGAGAGGGCAGCAAGGAGGGCTGGGGGGATACTGGGATGCATAGGGGGAGGCATCACCAGCAGAAAACAGGAAGTTATTATCCCTCTGTACAGACAGTTGGTGAGACCCCATTTGGAGTACTGAGTGTAGTTCTGGAGACCCAATCTCTGCAAGGACATAGACAGGATGGAGGCTGTCCAGAGGAGGGCAACTAAAATGGTGCAGGGTCTGCACCGGAAGACATATGAAGAGAGACTTAAGGAGCTGAATATGTATAGCCTCGATGAAAGGAGAGAGAGGGGGGACATGACAGAAACTTTCAAGTATCTCAAGGGAATCAACAAAGTCCAAGAGGGTAGCATCTTTCAAAAAAAAACAAAGAGGTGTGCAAGAACAAGGGGGCACAATTTGTAGATAGAAGGGGGCGGCTCAGAGGTAATTTAAGGAAGTATTTTTTCACAGAGAGGGTTGTGGATGCATGGAATGGCCTTCCGGAGGAGGTTGTGGAGTCAAAAACAGTGGTGGAATTCAAGCAATCATGGGACAGTCATAAGGCAATTCTAGGGGGTGGGGGTAGGAAGAAGTAGGCTACTGGTTAACTAGGATCTGCAACTTATCCAATAGGTAGGGAAATGGGCAGACTGGGTGGGCCAAGCGGTCCTTATCTGCCGTCAAAATCTATGTTTCTATGTTCTATGTTTCTATGCTCCGTTCACGCATTCTAGTCAGTACCTGTTAGCCTCTGGCAAACTACTGAAGCTGTGTGAAACTTCTTGGCTTACTACCCGTTTATTTTTTTACAAACCAATGTCTCATGTCAGTCACATTAACTGGCCTGTACTTAAGTTGCACACTATACACCATGTTCAATACTTTTCAACAAATTATTTCTTTTTGCCTTCCAACAACAGTATGATGCACACCTATCTGAATGCTGCTACTTTCATTGTACAGCTGTACCTTACTGGCAACTGTACTGCTAAAGGGGTCAAACTGGTACGGACTTACTAGCAGCCGTTGGCAGATTTGGTATTGAAGTACTAAATATTTCCTTTAACAAGCCCTGCTAGCTTGTACTAGAGAAGGCAACATTTCAATAAGTACACCAACTGGGTTGGTGAAAATGTCTGTGGGGCCAGTAGATCTGTCAGTTACTAGCCTTGCTAACTAGTAGCAGCAAAACTTGATTTCTTCCCCAGCGATAGTGTGACTGCACTGAATGATTAACCTGCTGCTGTCAAGTGGGATCCCCTTGTAATTCAGATGCTAAATCTCAAAAGGATTTGATCGAGGCAGTGAAACAACCCCTCAACCCAGTTCCAAGCTACGATTAATATTTATTTTGATTTTGGTAACTGGGTGGCTAGTTACCTTCATAATTCAATATTTACCTGAACTGTTCATACTCGAACATCACGCAGGGACCTCGATCAGACTGCCACGTGCCATTCACTACCCAGCTGCCAAATCTCCTGACATCCACAAAGCTTAGCACCCTCTGTGGTTTTTCCTTGGTGTAAAATCTCAGGTGGGCATGCTTAGGCAACTCATCCTTAGATGTCAGCTTGAAGTGCCCAGACATGCCAAAACGAACGATTAGGCACATAGGATCAGAAACCGCACTATTTTGTTGCTTCTTCGCTTGCACATTTTTTTCAGACTCTTCCTCTTTGATGGGAGTTAAGGTGACTTTTACTTCTTTCCCTCGGGACTCAGCAGAGATTGTGTATGCCTCGCACTCAAAAGGAACCTCAGGATTTTTGCTCACTTCAGATTTTTCAACAGCCCCTGAGAATACCACACCACTGCACACACTGTTGATGTAGCGGCTAGTTAAGTGAAGTTCTGGCCCTTCTGGCATCTTGTACAAACCTAGAAGCCAAACAACAGGAACATTGTGAAACCTGGTCACTACAGTGGGGTGAAAGTAGGAGAGTGAGAATGTCAGATTCCCACGTATGAGATGGGACTTAACCTTCTGCCCAAATGTGGAGGCAATAAAGATACAAATAACGCATTTCTCCCCCCGGGCTGCTGGCAGGCCCCAGCTCTCTCATGAGAGAGCTCACATCCACCCTGACATTGTATGCGTCTCCCAACTCCTGGCAAATCCCCCACGGATTTTCCTCCTGTGGTGAGGGAAGGGGTGTCCTCCCCAACCCCCCAGTATACAATCCAGACTGCCGGAGGTTGAGCCCTGGATTGGGAGCGCGGCCGGGCATCATGCAGCCTACTGGCACACTTTAATTTTCTGTTTTCGGCCCTCCCCTTCCGTGGCCATGAACACATGCACCCATCATGTCGCCACATTTCTTGCCTCCCTAACTACCGATGCTGCCACCTGGCCTCCACCAGGAGGCAGCCAAGAAGTGGGACAACATTTCCTCCCTCCCTGGAAGAGGAGAGGAGTCCAAACGCTCAGTCCTCTCCCTCCCCTGCCGAGGCCTGGCAAACCGAGCTCACTTCCGAGTCCAGGTCACTGGCATGGCGTACGGCACCTCAACCCTTAGCGCCACCATGCCAGCATGAATAAAGCATTTATTAATGCCTCTGACAGTATATATATATATATATTTTTTTTTTTTTTTAAATGTATACTTCTTTTCCCTGCCTCCAGGTTTACTCCACTCACTTCAAATACACACACACACACATACTCAGTTGGCTTCAGCCCTCCCAATCCCCAACAGCATAATGGTATGCCTGCTGTTACCCTGCCAGACCAACATCCCATAACAACACACCATGAGCTGCCCCCCCCCCACCTGACCCAGCCAGCATACATCTGCCTTGCTGGGAGGGGGAGACAGAGTCAGGCATGGAGACTTGGCAGAAAGGGCCAGCAGTCTTCCTGCAGTTAGTACGGTGTTAACTCCCCTCCAAGTACCTGCCACCTCCCCTTGCAATATGCAATGACACCACGCTCACTCCAGTCCGGGGGAGCCAATGCAGCATTGTCCCCTGTGATGCCAAGACTCCTCGTATACCACAGAAGGTGCTGCAGCAGTGGGCATTTTCAAAACTCTCTCCCACAGCTTAAGTGCACTGCCTCTGCACCAGGCCCAATGCGCCGCTAGCCCAGGATGTGGGAGCTGAGTCTCTTTTTTTACTGGTGCCACCAGTCCCATCAAGGAAATATTTTTATTTACTGTAAATTACTGAAGAAATGGGATAATTACCACGTAAACTTATTTTCCATAGGGTCCCTCCTGCAATAAGAGGCAGCATATTACTTGTATACATAGGAATTTTTAAATCACAAATCATCGAAGAAATAACTGCCCAGAGATTAGATAATGAGACACTGTCCAACTGAGACTATACTAAGTAAGAAATAAACCATGATGGGGCATGTACGTATAAAGCATTTTTGATGCATGAACCAGGGGTACGAGGCACAAGACATAAGGCTGAGTGCCCTTATGCCCCGGGGAAGTGCAATGATATACACACACCCTAGAGTGAATTATTCCACTTGTAAAATGTTGGATTTTATTTGGTAAACCGTTTTTTTTTTTGTGGCCATAAAAACGAGATCCGGCATCTGCTGTGCACAGCTTCTTTTCGCTGCATGGTCAGGTGATGTATTTCAACAGTTAGCGCGGAACCTACTTTGAACCTAAAAATATAGCAACAGATTTTAATCTGGGTTCCATATAATAATTTAAGGTATAACAGATCCCATAATACAGGCAATGGAAATAATAAATTACTCAACCTAATAGCTGCTTAATAATTATATTTTTAGAGCAATAATAAATATGATGTTTTGCATACAATTTGATATACAACGAACAAGCTAGATTTTCCAACATATCTCTATAGTCCTAGCTCTAGCCAGAGGGGTGAAATTTGTTGAGGTTTTCCTGCATGAGAACACATATTAATTAATTCATTCATTTTTTAAAATTTAGTAACTGGGAAAGGCACACTGAGTTAAGGCTAGTTGTCCAGGTACGACCGGGAAAGATGGAACAGAGGGTGCACAGTAACAATGAAAGTAGCCAAATACAATACTAGAGTAAATTATGAAATCAAGTACAGTCAATTAGCTGGCACAGTATACTAACAAGATGAACTAATCAATTGTAGCCCTAGGGCATAAAATCAATTAAAAACAGGAGGGAAGAGGGATTTGAAAACAAAAAAAAAAAAAAACAAAGAAAATAATTAAATTAATGAATAAATAAATAAATAAATAAAAAAACGTTAAAAAAAAGGATAAAAAGCATCACAAAAGAAATACCAGACCGCAAAAGTCAAGGACACAGAAGAATCAGCGGCTCAGCTCCACAGAGCGAAAATACAAACTCTTCACTTACCTAAACAATGCATCTAAACATGACACTTTTTGCATGGATGAACTCTGGCTGAGGTAAGGCTTCATGTAGCTTTGCCTTGGGTATGCCTGGGAAGGTGCTCTTTAAACAACTAATAAAAGACACCATAAAAGACTATCTTCAGAATAATCTGGAAGGTGTTACCACTCATGCAGTGAGGTGGGACACCTTAAAGGTAGTTGTTAGAGGGGTAATCATATGGTGTTCTTCAGAAGCTAAGCAAAAGAGGGTGGTGAAGGAAAAAAAAAAAATCGAGAGCAAATTTAAGAATTAGAATTACAGCATAAACTCAACAGGTGCGAGTAGAATAAGAGAAACAGGAGAACCTTACTAGATTGCTGACACTAAAGATGAGGCGTAGTTATCGTAGGGTTGAACGACAATATTACAAAGGGGGTAACGGGGCAGGAAAACTGCTTGCTCTCACCCTACGGAGACAACAGGGCAGTATTAGGGTTGAAAAATCCTGCAGCCGGTAGGGTGCCTATAGGTCTCCCAGGAAAGTCGGGAACTTTGACCACAAGACCAAAGACTTTTTCTCCGGGCTAGTCCTTCCAGAACTTGATGAACAGGAGGCATTAATTGTTGATAAGGACATTAGTGAAACGGAACTACAAAATCGTCTCAAACAACTTTAAAATGGGAAATCCCTGGGCCTTGATGGCCACCCTGCAGAATTCTTTAAAACTTTTGCAGGCTCACTCGTGCCAGTCTTTAAACAAGTATGTCAGGAAATTCTAGACAATGGGGAGAATACTGGATTCATGGCACTATGCACAAATATCCATCCTTCCAAAATCCGGTGAAGACCTGATGGACTGCAGCTCATACCAGTCAATCTCTATTAAACACAGACATGAAAACCTTTACAGGAATAATAATAAATGTATTTGTATAGTGCAATATCAATAATTATACAATGGGGTATGAAAATTCTGTAACCTCATTGGTCAAAACACATCACATGACCACGGTATATCCTGCAATAACCCACGGCTGAGAAATGGCATTTATAAAAAAATTAAAAAAAAATACTTAAAAACACATTTTAAATTTATTTTACACATGGGTCCATTGTATAAATCGCAATTAGGCACTCCAGGGTGTGGGTTATTTGGGGATTTATCCACTTCTTGTGTGGTTAGGTCACTCGGCTGCGCCTCGTGACACACCACACAAGGCGGGGTAAATCCCCCAATAACCCACATCCTGTTGTGCCCTACTACTTAAATATCAAAGCACTGCAAAGTATCTAAAACACTACTCAAATAAATACAACAAATTATAAACACTGCAAATGATACCCAGATAATATAGTTAAAAACTAAATATGCAGTTACACATATTAAAACTCAAATGAAAGCACATAAAAACAGGTATGTTTTTAGAGCAGTTTTAAAGCTTTCGTCTGTCTGGCACTCTCGAACTTGATGAGGTAGAGAATTCCACAGGGAGGGGGGCTGCAAAGGCAAAAGCCCGCGCCCCTGAGGTCTTCAGACACACCCTGGGAATCTCTAGCAATCCCTCTTCGGTTGAGCAGAGTGGTCTGAGGGGGGCAGTAGGGACTCAGAAGCACTTGTAAGTAACTGGGACCCAAACTGTGTAGGGCTCTAAAAGTCAGCAAACCAACTTTAAAGGTGATTCGCCACTGAACAGGCAGCCAGTGCAGAGTGCGCAGCACAGGCGTTATGTGACTGGATCACAATGACCCAGACAGTAACCTGGCAGCAGCATTCTGCAGTAGCTGCAAGCAGCAGATATCAACCCCTGGAAGCCCTAGGTATAAGGAGTTACAGCAGTCAAGGTGCGAGGTCACAAATGCATGGACCAAAGCTGGAAGGTCGCCAGACGGAACAAGGTGCTTAATCTGGGCGATATTCCTCAGAAGGTAAAAAGAAGACTTGACCACAGCTGACACCTGTGAACGAAGCATCAGTCTGTCGTCAAATATCACCCTGAGATTCTGCACCCATTCAGAGGTCAGAAGCTGGGAGTCCCCAAGTCAAAGCCCAGAAGGCCGCCCCACCACCGACCCCCCATCTGGCGGCCCAGATCCACCACTAACACCTCTGTCTTGTCAGGGTTCAATCTCAACCAACTAGTATCCATTCAATCTTGGATTCCAGCGAGACAGTTAGAAAAGACAGAGTGCACTATCCTGGTCAGGCACAAGAGACAGGTACAGCTGAGAATCATCTGCATAACAGTGAAAACTCAGTCTGTACCGTCTTACAATGTTTCCTAATGGAAGCACATACACCGCAAACACCATGGGGGACAATACAGAATCCTGCGGGATGCCACAAGGCAGGCAGTAGGCATCCAAGGAAAAAATCCGTGAGACCACCCTCTGCAACCTGACCATGAGAAAGGAATGAAGCCATCTGAAGACTGTCCCAGACAGGCCACAGATGAACTGCGGGCAATCAAGAAGTACCCCGTGGTCCACAGTGCCAAAACCTGAGGAGAGATCCAGGACGACCAAGATGGACCGTCGCTTCTGGTCTCTCGCCATCAGGATATCACCGAGTACCCAAACCAGAGCGATCTCAGTACTATGCCTCTTACGAAAACCAGACTGGAGAGGACTGTAGATAGCATGGATGGTAAGATGGTCCTCCAGCTGTTGAGCAACAACTTTCTCAATAACTTCCCCTATAAAAAGGAAGGTTAGAGACTGGTCTGTAGTTTGCAGGAGAATCTGGGCCAAGAGATGGTTTCTTGAGAAGGGGGTACCCACAATCTCTTTCAGAGAGCCGGGAAACTCCCCCGACTCTAATGAACACCAGATTAACTCCACTAGAACCAGGCCGATCACAGGCGCATACTCTGGAGAAGCCACATGATATCATCAATCGCCAGATGGTCAAAATCAGCCCAACAAAACGGGGGAGCCGTGGCCTTGTACCGACCACCAGTAGCCCCCATAGGGCGTGATAAGCGACTCTCCGACCTGATGTCAGCAACCTTATCTGCAAAGAAGCGAGCAAACTCGTCGCACTCCACTTGCGATGAGGCTTTCCGAACTCGAAAACAGGCTGATTGCACAGTCCACAGTTTGGAACAGCTGAGCTGGCTGGTTCTGTGCAGTAGCAATCTCCCTGGATAGGAATTCTGCCTTCTTACAGGAGATTGATGACTGATAGAATCTATAATGTTCCATCAGTCTAAGCTTGTTGGCATCTAAGTTGGATCTACGCCAAGCACGCTCTAGCCTTTGCCCTGCCCGCTTCATCCCCCTCAAAGTCCCATCAAAACATAGGGGTCTGGGGCAGACAGTGAGCGAGCGAACGCAGAAGGAAGCGAGGGTATCCAGAGCTCCCTCCACTGCTCGGTTAAAAGCCTGGTGTAGATTCTCCGGACCGCTGCTTGCATCAGAAATTCCCGATAAGTCTATACCGTCAGAAGGCCATCAGGGGTCAAACCCTATTTTTGGCAGTACTGGACCATTTCCATGGGGGCAGGCCAAAAAGGGGAGCCAAGAAATTGAACTTGATGGTGTGGTGGATGGACCAACTGACAGGTTCCACCACCAAATCGGAGGCCTCTAACCCCAGGAGGAAGACCAGTCCAATCAGTGACCATGTTTATGAGTCGCAGAGGAAACAACCTGTGTAAAGCCCATAAAACTTATAAGTTGGAGGATGTCTTGCCCACACTGCAAGAGTTCATCGTCGATCCAGGCACTGAAGTCCCCCAGTACCATCAGACTGGGGGATTCCAACACTATATCGACAATGAAGTCCACGACTTCCTGCAAAAACTGATTTTCGCCACCTGGTGGACGGTAAACGAGAACAATTTTGCACCCCACACCTGCGGCTATGGTACACTCAAAGGATCTGGTGCCCTCAACTGATACATCAGCAAGACCCAACTCTGATTTTAAACAAATTGCTACACCCCCGCTCCTGTGACCCAATGTTGCACGGTGTATCACTGAGAAACCATATGGAATCGCTGACTCCAAAATGGGACCAGCATTTTCATCCAGCCAGGTCTTGGTGATGCTAGCCAGATCAGATGAACCAACAAGATCAGCTATAATAGTTGACTTGTTTCCAATAGATCTGGCATTGCACAACACCATGCGGGTTGGATGAGAAAACGGAGCAGTTAGAGGTAGCGACCCATTTAACATGGAGCCCTTGAGTATGGGCACTAAACAAGGGAGCCCT
Source organism: Neoceratodus forsteri (assembly GCA_016271365.2). Taxonomy (NCBI): domain Eukaryota; kingdom Metazoa; phylum Chordata; order Ceratodontiformes; family Ceratodontidae; genus Neoceratodus; species Neoceratodus forsteri. The sequence continues at coordinate 1,720,871,552 of CM028129.1, read as the reverse complement.
CGTTCTGTGCACCATTTCACCCCAGGGCTGGACAAGTACAATCTGTAATCGCAAAAGTGATTCACGCTGACCATACAGGTCTTAAATAGGTAGGTACTTGCAAGACAATATAAGGATGCTGCTAAACATAATCTCCATGTAGGGGGATGGGCGCATTCCAATCAGCTATCTCCATGAATGCTGAAAAAGCTTTTGATAGGGTGACTTGGCAGTTTCTAACAAAAAAAAAACACATGTAGAGAATTAAATTTGGCCCTACGTTTATAAAGACAGTCACTGGATTATATTCTGACCCCCAAGCATTAGTGCGAGTGAATGGTATCAACTCCATTTCCCCCTGAGAAGGGGAACATGGCAGGGGTGCCCCTTGTCTCCCCTGCTATTTACTCTGTGCCTGCAGCCTTTGGCAGTGAAAGTTTGTCAGGACCTAACAATATCAGGTATAACTGGGGGGGGGCAGAAAGTGCCATTGTAGGATGATGACTCCATAATTTTTTTTCCGGGGGTGGGGGAGTAATCTAGAGGTATCAGTTCCTCAGTTGGTGACCCTCCTATACTCTTTTGGTGCTACACTGGGCTACAAACTAGATTTTTCCAAATCACACTTAGTGGACATAGTCCTCCGAGATTCAAAGAGACATTCCTCTTTAAATGAGGACAGAATAACAGTTGCAGTACTTGGGGATCCAAATAACCACAGACCTTTCTAGATTATTTGTGTTTAACTATGATAAACTGTGGGAGGGGGCCCTGGCAGACTTAGCAAGGTGGACCCTTCTACCCCTCTCTCTGGCTGGCAGAGTGGACTCCATTAAAATTAACCAGTGTCCCAATTCCTCTTTTTATTCAATGCCTACCGCTTAAAAAGTTTCACTCTCATTCTGGAACAAGATTACCAGAGGGATTCTACAGTTCATCTGGGGAAACAAACATTATCAAATAGCCTACCAGATAGTGACTCTGCCCAAGGATGGGAGGGGGACTTACCTGATCTAAAACTGTATTTTATGGCACCTCGTATGTCAACCATTTACATGCGGGCCAAGCAGAGATGAATATCCAGATATGATATGATATTGAGAATGCTGGCAGTATAGTCCAGAGGTTAGAGGAATGAGGTGTGAACGAGCTTGATACACATAAACATAGAATTTGACAGTAGATAAGGACCACTTGGCCCACCTAGTCTGCCCATTTCCCTACCTAACGGATAAGCTGCAGATCCTAGTTAACCAACAGCCTACTTCCTCCTACCCCCCACTAGAATTGCCTTATGTCTGTCCCATACATTCTTGAATTCCCCCACTGTTTTTGACTCTACGACCTCCTCAGGAAGGCTGTTCCATGTATCCACAACCCTCTCTGTGAAGAAATACTTCCTCACATTACCTCTGAGCCATCTCCCCTCTATCTTCAAATTATGCCCCCTTGTTTTTGCACATCTCTTTTTCTGAAAGATGCTACCTTCTTGGACGTTGTTGATTCCCTTGAGGTATCTGAAAGTTTCTATCATGTCCCCCCTCTCCCCGAGGCTATACATCTTTAGTCTTTCTTCATATATCTTCTGATACAGACCCTGCATCATTTTGGTTGCCCTCCTCTGGACAGCCTCCACCCTGTCTATGTCTTTGTAGAGATGGAGTCTCCAGAACTGTACACAGTACTCCAGATGTAGTCTTACCAACTGTCTGTACAGAGGACCAACAACTTCCTGTTTTCTACTGGTGATGCTTCTCCCTATGCATCCCAGTATCCCCCCAGCCCTCCTTACTGCCTTCTCACATTGCTGGCCCACCTTTAGGTTGTCTGATATGACTACCCCAGGTCCCTTTCCATTTTTGTTGTTGTCAGTATCTTACCCCACACTGTGTACTCTTCTCTGGGTTTTTGTTTCCCCAGGTGCATTACTTTGTACTTTTTTGCACTGAATCCAGCAGACCAGACCAGAGTTTGATTCTCACAACCTCCACTTGCATACTGTGCAACTTTGAGCAAGTCACTTAACCACCCAGTGCTCCCAGGTCACCCCTGAAAACAGGCACTTGTGCCTAATGGGCCTAACCCGGTTACCAAAGACTAAAATAAAATGCCAGGCAGTGGGACGACCATTGTTTACGTTAGCTCTGACCCTAATTTCGGTAAAATACAAGGAAACTATCTCAAATAGGTGGGTAAGACATAGTCCAGATATTTTACAGCAGGTTTGGAAGTTGTCCAAATCCCCAGAGGGTTTGGGCCCATTGTCTTATCGGGTATGACTCATAGTTCTTACCCCCTAAACTTAGATTATCAGGTATGCCAGATGGGAGGGAGATGTGTCACCGGATTTGAGCAGCTCTTAGACCAGGGTACCAGATTTGAGCATCACCTTTAGCCGGGTTAAGGAGGAATCTGGCTGGGTTAATGCAGAATTTCTCCAACACATGCAGGTTAGAGATTAATTTCCTGGGTAACACTGAAAAACTAACGCAGCCCCAGATGGCCTGGGAGGACTATGCAAACTGGGTGGTTACACTAACTGGCCTTCAAAGACACATCTCAGATCATCATACAGCGTTACAGAAGGTAACAGGACTGACAATATTTAAAGTAAGGGAAGCCTGGGAACAGGAGGCTACCTGCTCGATTAGGGAAGCAGAGCGGACCCGATGGTTACGTCTAGGATGGAAGTTATCCTCAGCCTCACTATGGCATGAGTTTTGTCTGGAAAAATATTTATTAGATTTTTTTTTTAGAACTCCAACCATTACCTGACACTATCAAACCACAAACACAGCTCAATGCTACGCAGCATGTGGAGAGGAGGCTCCCACTGCAGGGCATTAAATAGCTGGTATAGGACAGCAAAATGCTACGCAAAACAGGGGATAATGCTTACCATTTCCAGAAATGCATAGCAGTATGCAGCTAACCATTTTTTTCAGTAAGTCCATGGTACAGTAGACAAAATGAATAAAATTATATATTTGTTAAAATTTTGCTAACCATTCTGTGCCAAGTGCTATTCATTTTCACAGCCAAGTAGCACTTTCACGCAGGGCTAGAAATAATTTTCTGTGGATGGCTGCCCAAGGCACAGGTGCAATATTCATGTTGACTGTCCCACAGAATTTGTACCTGTCCTGTTAAATTTTTGTTTACTAAGTTTACATTTCTGTTTCCAATTATGAGCTAATGGTAACTAGTGTGCCCCTGGATGGTACAGTGCCCTGAAAAGGGCGTAATAACTATTATAACATGGTTTCTGAAAATACTGTCTTCCGATTTGTCCAAACAGGTCACCTGATCATTGATTAATCCATGATATACCCATAGTCGCATGTTCACAGGGCTTTATTTTACTATTTCTTTCAGTAAAACTCTAACATAATATTGCCCATGTTATAAGAGGATTAACCCACTCCAGGGTATGGGTTTACTGAACATTAATCCCTGCCAGGGTGGTTGAAGTCACTCAGCTTTGCCTCGTGACTTCAATCCCCCCAGCACAGATGATTGCTTAGTAAACCCATACCCTGTCGTGGGTTAACCCCTTCAAAGTGCCCATTGTAAAGTGCCCTAAAAAGGGCTATTAAATATTACTCACTGGCTGCTACGTGGCTCTGAAAAGGGCTTAACTGAAGTGTGCCCCCAGTTCATGGCCCTGATGGGGCCATGGGGCCTTAATTAATTCCCTTCTGTTCCGCCCTGAGAAATAGATCAGCTTAATCTGCGCCTGTATATAACACAGACACTAAATGTCTCTCCCTACTTAGTAACCCAGACAGGGGCTTTTAACCAGTCTCATCTCCTGTCTGTGAAGCCCTTCCTGCCCTGACAGGGCATTTTAAGTGGTTGTCTCAGTCATTTATGATCTTCTCCTAATCTCTAAATATCAAGTCTCCCAGCTTTCTGCTGTGATGGTCTGCCTTGAAAAGGGTTTTCAAATACAGTTTTCTAGCCCTTACAACGGCTTTTAATTACCCTGACCCAGGCTCCCCTTAGTTAGTAGACAACCCTGAAAGGGTTTTTTTTAATTTGCTTCCCTAAACTCTGCTGCCTGTGAACAAAAGCTAGTTCTGGGCTGGTACTGCAGGGGCAGCACACAGAGAAATGAGGTATGCTGTGCTGAAAGCTAAAGGACTGCATGATGACACAGACACGTACACAGTCTAGTCTTACTGTGGCACTGTTTCCATTTCTGCTACTTGAAGAAACTGCTGACCACACAGTAGAGCCTATCACGGGACAGAGTTGAATGGACATCTCTTAACATGTGGCAATGGGATGTCAGGACGTTCATAGCCCAGCCTTACAAGTAGCAATATCTCCTTGGACCTAATACCCGCCAGTGCTTTTTCACTTGGTGACAGGCAGAGAAATGAAACCAGCTGTCCCTGGAGAAACTGAGTGTCTGGGATAGGCAGACAGGTGGTTATTTCGACCCCTGCTTTGACGCATAAAACTACTAATCCATTTTTTCAGCTTATTTAATACCCTGCATTTTCATTTATTTTGGGGATAGAAACAATTAAAGGACTTTTGGGAGAGGTACACGAAGCAACCCAACAAATTATAGGACAGAAGATTCCCCTTGACTTCATGGAATGGGTATTAGGGCCACTAAGGGGACAAAACTGCGAGGAGAGAAACATCAAAATTTTCTAATTCTGATAGCTACGGCCCTCAAATGTATCACAGCCCACTGGCTACAACCTGAAGCAGCAACTCGGACTGAATGGCTCAAGAGAACAGAAAATGGCTATAATATGCAGCTTTTAAACAGCCAAACTCAGACTGGGGGAAGAGAAATACACAGATAGATGGAGAGGTTGGACACAGTGGTACTAGGGCATTAAGTTAAGAACAGGTGGAGCAGTGCCCAAAGAACGCTAGAAGCTAGCGAAAAGGATAAGTGGGGAGCACAACACTAGCCCTCGAAAACAAATGGGCACAGAAAGCTGCCTCGCTTATTACGTGCTATGACCTACGCATAGTACCGACATAAAGTTGTTACTATGGATCCTAGTTCCTGAAGTCAGTAGCATAATTATAGCTTAGGAATTTACTCTGGGTGGAGGGTGTACACAACCATTATTTTTTAAAGTCACAGGTTTATTGTTCTCAGTTCATATAGCGCTCGTACAATTAACAGGAAATAGATGAAAATGTTACTCATAACTGGTTTGAAATAACATGGAGAACTTAAATGTCCACAGATTTGAATTAATTTTTATCAACACTGCCAGAATATATTTTTGTCTCAATGTACTGTACCATTACTCAGTAGAAGGGAAAAAAAAAACTGGTCTTCCCCCATCAGGAATCCAGTGGAGATCTGGGGTTCCATTTTCAAAGAGCTCTTAAAGTGATGCAAGTTGGGTTACTTTAGGGCTGCGGTGAACTCCAGGTGCGTCAAGAACCCTGCACCCAATTTTATAAAAGGGGAGAGGTCCCTGTGTCAAAGGCCCAAGAATTGCTGCTCCCACAGGCTTGTGCCAAACATTTGGCGCACCTGCAGAAACTGCCGCAGGGATCCACCCCCCCCTGCCCAGTGCAACATTAGAAAGGTCGTCGTGAGCGGTGGGCGAATCTGCAAGCCTGGAGGGGGCATGAGGCAGAAGGGGCACAGGGGGTGCCCTAGGGGCCGTAAGAAAGATAGCAGGAATGACAGGGTGTGATGTGGCACCCAGCGAGGTACCATTTGCAGAGCCTTACAGTCAACCGGATGGGACAGCGTCATGTGGGGTTGTCAGGGATGGACAGTGACATGGCCCCAGGTGGGCACAGCCCTGGCATCTGCCCCATAGGGGCAACAACTCAGAACCCTGCAGGAGACAGCCTGCTGTAACATGGGAGGGTGGGAACTAGGGGACTGTTGCGGTGCCTGGAGAATGCCCCCCCCCCCACAACCACTGGCAGCCTTCAATCTGCAGCTCCTGCTTCCAACCTACAGGGCTGTGCCCACATGGGGCAGTGTCACTGACCATACCCGCAACCCCCATCAAGTGGTCCCATCTGATCACCTGTATGGCTTTGCAATGGCACCCCGCCAGGTGCCACATCATAGCCTGTCATTCCTGTGTCTCTCCAATGCCCTCTTGGTACCCCCTGTGCTCCTTCTACCCCCCGGCCCCCTATGTTCAGGTCCCCCAATCGCCACAGAGTCTGGGAATGGTGCACGTCGTTAGACCACCTCCTGGCTGGTCTAACTTGAGCCCCCTGTTGCATGCACGGCGGGGCTTCTAAAATAGCTAAAAAAAGGGATGTTACAGCCCTGCCGTGGTGCAAGCCCCCTTGTGACTTGGCACACAGGCGCTTGTCATTAATGGTGGCACAGGGTGGCTTGGAGGCAAGGCATCCTGATTTTGACACAGCCTGCATTCGAAAATCGGGATTGACACAAAGCTTGATGCAAGGTGCCATTTGCATCATACCTAGTTGGCGCAGGCACCTTGCAGCAAACATACTATTTTGAAAATCAGGCCCCTGGACACTCCATTCTGAGTCAGCAGTTTGGGTGGTAGGGGACTACAGAACTGAAACGCCTATGCTAACTGGGAGATCCACCCTCTCATCTCCACAATGTTATATGATACCTACTAAATGTATGGATCTCTCCGATATCCTGTACTTATTGTATGTCATGTTCAGTATGTTCAATAAAGCGGAGTTTTTAAAAAATGGTGGGCCAGCCTGTTGGCGCAGGGACAGGTTGCCTACCTGCGATGCCGGCGACCGGGTTGGGAACAGACCTGGGACATCAGAGGGCTGGCTGGGGGAAGTATTGAGCATCCGACAACTGCTCTCCTTCTCCGGGGGAGAGAGGGAGGTAGAGTGTTCGGTGCAGTGCGGACACCTGGTGGTGGCTGGGTGCTGCAGGCTAAATCAACAGCAGCAACTCAGGGGGAGGGCGGGTGCTGGTCATCACTGCACTCCCGCCTCCACCAGGGAAAAATTCTGCCGCCGCCCTAGATGAAGCCTGCCCTCAGCTTCAATCAGCTCCCAGGCTGGCCCGTCGACCTAGCCCGTCATCTGCGGCACTATAAGCCGGTGCCGCAACCCCACCCAGGGGGTAAGCCAGGAGGTATCAAAGTGGTGCGGCCAATATGGGAGTGGAAGTGGGAGTCCGTGACCAGGCAGAGGTACCGGGCGGCCGGTGGTGGAAAAAGTACAATAAAGTTTAAAAAAAATGGTTATCATGCTGCTGGAACAGAGGAGGTGCCAAAATAGTTGGGACTACAACTCGTGAAAAATCTTGATCATTTGGAGCTTTTAAACTATGAAGCCCTCACCCAAAAAACAGAGGAAGATCTGACAAAATGGAACCACCTTCCACTATCTCTTTTTGGACGAGTGGAAACGGTTAGATAAAATGTTTTCCCAGAATCCTTTTTTTTTTTTTTTTTTAAAAACAGACATGCCTTTAGTTCCAGATACGGCTTACTTTCAACCCTGGAATACGATTATATCTAGGTTTCCATTGGGGGGAGGGGGTGACCACACATATAATACTTAATATTACAACTGCCAAAAGAAAAGAGAGGGTTTAACCTGCTTAACTTACAGCTACACCACGTAGCAGTTTAGCTCCATATTATTTGTTGCTGGCTTTCTTCACAGTATTACCTGTACTGGAAGGAAACAGAATTTATTAATGACATGTAATATGGATAAACTGCTATTTGTCCAATCCACCTGTTCCATTCCATTCCATTGAGACACTTCAGCAGTGGAGAACAGCAGGGAAAAATATTTCACCTCTACACATGGTTGAGGATCATGGCTTTTGACTTCCTCTACCCACCTAGCACAGTAGATACCACCATTCATCAATGGCATCGATTGGGATGTTGTTACTTTCCTCAGTTTTGCGATTCACAAGGGTTTATTGCCTCTGCAATATTACGACAGGAGTTTCAGTTACCGACTAGGGCTTGTATTCTTTTCCTGCAGTTAAAGTCCTATCTACTTTCTCTGGGGGATAACTTAAAAACCCTACCTCAAGGCACTAACTTACGATTAACGATTCTCACTGCTCCCCCAAGGGGAGAAAAATGGAACTATCTGATAGGGGTACTATATAGGGGATTACAAGACTTGGATTAGGGCGCTTCATCTCCTACCCTAGACAAATGGAATGCTGAACTGCACACAAATCACACATTAGAAGTTTGGCATAAATATGCTGCACAGAATTACCACATTACTTCCTCAACCTACTGGAGGGATTATGTCTGGAAAAGCAGGATGAGGTACTTCTACAATCTGTACATTTGTATTGGGAGGAGACCTGGTCAAACAAAGCTCTCTTTTCACCAGACAGGCTACACCTCAGTAGGGGGGATTTGAGGGTACTCGCGGACAAACTGGGGGAATATATAACTACTACACTTAATTTAAACTACTCGGGGGAGGGGCAGCAGGCGTGCAGGCCCACAGACTCCGAGAGGAGGAGGAGGAAGAGGAGGTCAGTGAGCCTCCCCACCACACTGATGAAAGAGGTCGGGGGGTGGAAGGGGCAAGAACGCAGTTAGCAAAGGGTGGAGGGGTGAGGAACACATAACAAAGGTACATGGAGGGGTGCACACGGAGGGGATAAATGGGAATAGAAGAACAGAGGGAAGTGAAGGAAGATCAGATTCTAGGTGGAAGGTGGTGTCTCTGAATGTGTGGAGTCTTGGAAACAAGATGGACGACCTACAGGCACTATTAGCAGAAAGGAGGGTGGACAGAGCTGCAGTAACCGAGACTTGGGCAACATCACACCATGACCGGGATCTTGCAATCCCTGGATATAAACTATACAGGAGGGACAGGATAGTTGGGAAGGGGTGGCAGTTTATCTCAAGGAGGGAATAACTTGCACGAGTGAGGAGTCGGATGAAGGGGAGGTGGCGGCATTATGGGTTCAGTTAAGGTCCAATAGAGGAAAAAAGGTGAGGTTGGGGGTTATTTACAGACCACCCAGTCAGGATAAGGAGAGGGACAGGGAACTGAGCTCACAAATACTGGAAGCTGTGGGTAAAGGAGAGGTGATAATTGCGGGGGGCTTCAACCTTCCCAGGGTGAACTGGAGCATACCATCCACAACATGTGCTAGGAGTCTGGTGACCTTGGAAGGACTGCAGAGTGGGTTCTTGACTCAGGGCATCACTGAACCAACAAGAGATGAGGCAATTCTTGATCTGGTGCTCACAAATGGGGAGCATGTACAGGAAATAATGGTCAGGGGGCCACTGGTCGGAAGTGACCATTGCACAGTGTGGTTCCAGTTGGATATGGGCAGGGAAAGCATCCCAACTAAGACCAAAATCTTGGATTTTAGGAAAGCAGACTTCAGGAAAATGAGCGAAGTGCTAACGAGCCATCTGGCACGCACCAGAGCAGATATGGGGGTGGACCAAAGGTGGTCCATCGTTCATTAAGGAAGGAATACTGGTTGCCACAGATGAGAGTGTTAGGCTCAGGGGGAAGAACACAAGGGACAAAGCGCCCAGCTGGTTCTGGTCTGGGGTTGCCCACGCAGTAAGAGAAAAGAGGTTGACCTACAGAAAATCCAAGACCAAGAGAGAGATGGATAGGGAAAATTACCTAAGATTAGCTAGTGAGGCAAATAAAGAAGTCCGGTGAGTGAAGACACAGAAAGCTGAAGGAATTAACAAGGGGGAGAAGGCTTTCTTTCGCTATATAAGTGAGAAAAGGGACAAGAAAGAAGGGACTGTTAGGCTTAAGAAAGGGATGGAGGATAATGGAAGAAAAGCAGAGATACTAAATGCATACTTCTGTTCCATCTTCACCAGGGAGAAGGATGAACCAGTGCCTTCAAGAGGGAAAAAGAGGAGTGGGGGAAGGGGAACACAGATATAGCGATAGAGGAGAGTGAGGGAGGAGTTGCTGGCATTAAAGGTGGACAAATCACCAGGCCCGGACAGAGTACATCCAAGGGTACTAAAGGAACTGGCAGGGCCACTGGCAGACGTATTTAATAGTTCATTAGAGTCAGGCATGGTACTGCAGGACTGGAGAACAGCACATGTAGTGCCCCTCCACAAAAGTGGTCCCAAGGATGACCCAGGGAATTACAGACCAGTCAGTCTGACTTCCATTGTGGGCAAGCTAATGGAGACCATACTATAGGAGAAGTTGGTGGAATATCTAGAGTATTGTCTCCAGGATGTGAGGCAGCAAGGGTTCATGTGGAGTGGGGGGGCAGATCATGTCAGACAAAACTGACTGACTTCTTTGACTGTGTCACTAAGACAGTAGACAGGGGCCAAGCGGCAGACATCCTCTATTTTGATTTCAGCAAGGCCTTTGACTCTGTGCCCCACAAGAGGTTGATCAGAAAGTTGGTGGATCTCAGGTTGCGGAAAAGATGTCCAGGTGGGTGGAAAACTGGCTGAGGGACAGAACCCAGAGGGTAGTTGTTGGGGGGAGGGGGGAGAAACAGTTATCTGGCACCAGAGAGGTAAGCAGTAGCGTCCCGCAAGGCTCAGTGCTGGGGCCGGTGTTATTCAACGTCTTCATTGATGACACTGGAGATGGCACTAGGGCCAAAATGTGCCTATTCATGGATGACACCAAGCTCTGTGGGAGAGTGGACACAGCTGAAAGGATACGGGACCTACAGGCAGATCTGCAAAAGCTGGGGAAGTGGTCCAGGATCTGGCAGCTTGGTTTCAATGCCAAGAAACGCAAAGTTATGCATATTGGAGCCAAGAATCCCAGGACAGATTACTACCTGGGTGGAGTCCAAGTACCTGCATCAGAGGAGGAGAAGGACCTGAGAGTGATCACTAGTGACCTGAAGCACTCCACACAGTGCAAGAAAGCCGCAGCAAAGGCAAACTAGACGCTGGGATGCATATCTAGGAGGATCAGCAGTAGGAGAGAGGAGGTTATACCGCCTTTGTACAGGTCACTGGTAAGGCCGCATCTGGATTATGGAGTTCAGTACTGGTGCCCACACCTCAAAAAGGACATTAACCTGCTGGAGACGGTCCAGAGGAGGGCTACAAAGATGACAGCCAGTCAGCAGAGTAAGGCATACAAGGAGAGGTTAAGGGCACTGAACATGTACTCCCTGGAAGACAGGAGACAGAGAGAGAGAGAGAGAGAGAGAGAGAGACATGACTGGGACCTTCAAGTACCTGAAAGGGATAATAAGGTTGATGACAGTCTCTTTAAGCTGAGTGGCAACCATAACACTAGGGGGTACAGTCAAACTGGAGGGTAGCAGGTTTAGGAGGGAGGTCAGGAAGCACTTGTTCACAGAGAGGGTGGTGGACACTTGGAATGCGCTGCCGGAAGAGGTCAACTCGTTGAAGACATGGGTAGGGAGGATGGGAGGAGTGGGGAAGTAGGGCAGGGACATTAGCTCAAGCTGTGGACCCTGCAATATGAGCAGACTTGCTAGACCAAATGGCCTTCTTCTGCTGGCTTCTTCATGTGTTCGTATGTACTTCATTACTCCTATTATTAAAAAGCAATACATGGACCCTACTTGTGGTAGATGTTGAAGACTGTGCAGGGAGGATAAGGCTGCACACAGCCATATTTACTGGCAGTGCCCACTTATATGTGACTTCTGGCAAGCAATTATAGTAGCATTCCAAAATATATTTATAGAATCAGACTTGGTGCCCCCTTCTTTAGTTCTGCTTGCCCCCCCAAAGTAAGAGGCACAACTCTTAAACTTTTATTAATTTGAATCAATGCGATCAAATAAACAAGGAGGAGATTATGGCTATCCAAAAAAATACCCACCCAGAAAAACTGGTACAAAATAATTAATAATACCTATTTTAAGAAAACTTTAACATATAACCAAGACCAAACATGAGAGGAACTATGGCACTGCTGGGTTTTATATCAACTGGAGGTCAACTCTGAATTTGTCCCTTAAGACTCAGTTATGCCAGCCTGAGAAAATAACCTGTGGCTTCTTGATTTTGCAGTACCTACATGTTAAGGCATACAGATTACTAACTTGTTTTGATTTCAGGATATCATGGACACTGTAACTGGACTCAATATCTGTAAGCCACTACCGTTATTGTTTTGTGCTCATGTGTATGACTGCATCTTGTCACTAAATGAAAATTCAATAAAAAAAGTACGGTTGCGTAAGAACTTACCATAACAGTAGATCTTCGAGAGTATCTCTTGCAGCAGGTCATAACACATGGGATAGCAGCCGCAGGCATCATTTCCTCTGGATGACTTCTCAGCAGTCGACCCTGAGATCTCCCCCTACACTACCACATGGCGTCTGTATGAGAGGTATAAAAGGGGGAGGTCCCAGCTACTCCTCAGTTCTTTTCCATCCTGGTGATCGAATGTGCAAACACTTCCTAGGCCTCCGATGGGAACAGAGGAGGGAAAATAAGGCAGCAGTTCTTGGGAGTCATAAAAGACAGGAGCAAGGGACCCTTCTGAAGTAACAGCAAGGGGGAAGGAGGGCAGGAATGCATGACCTGCTGCAAGAAATACTCTCGAAGATCTACTGTTATAGTAAGTTCTTATGCGACCGTACTATCTTCTTCAAGGCACTCTCTTGCAGCAGGTCATAACACATGGGATGATTCCCAAGCAGTTATCATGCCAAGTGGGAGGAGGAAGCGAACCGTCAGACTTAGGACAGGAGACCTTTTAGGACGGCCTGTCCAAAACTGGTCTGCTTCTTAGACGTGATGTCCAGACTGTAATGCTTGGTGAAGGCATGTGCAGTAGACCACATGGTGGCTTCGCAAATATCCAAGGCAAAGATGCCCTGGAAATACGCCGTAGAGGCGGCCATGCCTCTGGTAGAATGGGGTTTTACAACCCCTGTGAGAGGTTTTCGTATTTTGAATAGACAAACGTGATGCAGTTGGCCAACCATATAGACAGGCACTGCTTCGAAATCCAAACGCCCTGGTTTCCAGACGCAAAGGAGACACAAAGTTGCTCAGTTGTTCACAACTATGAACTGCGGAGAAGATAAATTCTCAATGTGGTATGCACAGTGAGAGAATGAAGCAGGGATTCCCCTGGAAATTTCTGCTCCACATAAAACACTGGAAAGTGAATAGCCCGATTTAAAGTAAATTCAGAAACAGCCGGTGGTAAAAACGATGGGGTTGTGCATAAAGACACCCTACTGCTATAAAATGGCAGGTAGATTGAGGTTTGTACATTAGTGCCTGTAATTCTGAAATACACCCTCCAGACATAAAGGCAACTAAGAATATACTGTAGTTTTCCAAGAAAGAAAATGGAGGCCACTGGAGTCAGCGGGCTCAAAAAGGACTCATAGTCAATCTTTCAAGCACAAAATGCGAATCCCACACAGGGACTGAATCCCAGATAGGAGGATGAAGGTTTGAATCAAAAGGTAACTGGGACAATGGTTTTGTGCCCACAGGTAAATGAAATGCGGCAATGGCTGAAAAGTGGACTTTTACAGAGGAATAAGTCCACCCTCCGACAAGGAGAGCAAATACTCTGAGACGCTCTGAGGGGAACACTCATAGGATCTAAGTCCCATGTAGATGCCCAAATGGAGATGTGTTCCACGTCATAGAATAGAAAAACTGTGTAGACTGTTTCCCGGTAGTCTGGAGGACTTCTGCCACCTTTTGGTACCCTCCAAAGCATGAGAGGACCATGTCCTCGCAGCCAGGTGGGCAGAAGGATTTGAGAGTGAAGGTCCGGGGGTAGTAGGGAGCCTTGTGCCTGGAACAACAGAGCCCAGAAAATAGGCAGAGGTAAGGGATCCAGTTCCAAGAGCTGTAGAAGCAGAGGGAACCAAATCTGTCTTTGCCAGAATGGTGCTATGAGAATCGTAGATGCCCCGACCTGGACCACTTTGAGTAGTATTCTCTGAACAAGAGGAAAGGGTGGGAAGGCGTAAAGAAATCTTCTCATCCAGGAAAGAGATAATGCGTCCTGCCACACCATTCTGGAACCTTGCTTGAGAGAGCAATAAAGAAGCTGTTTTGCGGAAAGGCAAATAGGTCCAACTCTGGTCAGCCTCATTGGTGGAAGACGTTGTCATTTAGGTCGTCCAGTAAGACATCCCAGTTGTGGGCTAGGGCAGTGGATCCGCTTACGGCATCCGCCAGGGTGTTGGACACACCTGGGATGTATACTGCCAGAAGATGAATTATTTATCTGGATCTCCCGGTACCTGACCCTCATAGATACTCAGCAGAGAGGGCATGAATAAGTGCCACCTTGCTTGTTTAGGTAGTGAACTACTGCAGAATTGTCAGCTTTCACCTGAAGGCAACCAGGTGGAAGGAGAGTCTTGAATGCCTGTAAAGTGTAGAGGACTGCCCTCGTCTCCAAGACACTGATGTGGAGGCGGGCTTCCACTGGCGTCCATGATCCTTGGGACTGGACGTTGAGGAGATGAACGCCTCACCCTTTCAAGGAGACATCTGTAGTTAGAATGAGATATGGGACAGGAGAATGAAACAGCATGCCTTGCATTAATTTGTCCATGGATTTCCACCATTGTAGAGCGCGAAAAGCCAGGGAAGACAGCAGGACTGGGGCATCAAAATCGTCCATCTTCTGGACCCACTGTACTCTCAGGGGCCACTGAAGGACCCTCATACTGAACCTGGCATTGGGGGACCTTTGGAATCGCGGCCGCCAAATGCCCCAAGAGGCACAAGAAGTCTCATGCCAAGACCAATCTGCTGGACTCTAGTCTGCGCGGCAGAGCAATCGGGGCATCTGCTCAAGTTATGGGCAGATATGCTGTCCCCACAAAGGCGTCTAAGACGGCTCCGAATTATTGGAGGCATTGTGCAGGGTCCCTCTTGGACTTCAGTCTGGAACCAGTAGTGATGACCCTAAAACAGAAAACGGAGAAACTGTCTGTGAGCAGGGTACATAAGGATATGGAGGATTCAACCTACATATCGAGAGAGCAGAGCCAATGTCCCTTTGTTCAGCAAGGGGAGAAGTGATGGAAAAGACAACATCCCAAACTTTTGGTATTTGATACAGAGGATAAGCCTCTTGAGATCCAAAACAGGGCACAAATCTCGTCCATTTGGGAACTAGGAAGAAATGGGAAGAAATTCCCGCACCCTTCTGTGGAAGGGAACTGGTTTGATGGCACGTGTCGAACGGTGCATTGAATTTGTTTTGTAAGACCAATGCAGGAACAGGGTTCAAAGAGAATGGAGTATCTCAAGTAAACCTCTTCCCACCTTGGGAGAGACAGGGAAAACCTGCCCCCGGACGGTGGTGTTATTGGGTCTCCCGCCCTATGACCGGAGAACAGCTGTCAGGCCAAAGGACAACCCTGCAAGGGGGTAGCAGGGACAAGAGACACCTGACACTCTACGCCATCTTGCATGGCGTCTGAGACAAACACCCACAGAAAAGGCCCAAGCCGATGTATTAACTGTGTCATATGTGGCCCGAAGCAGGTGGCGGCATACCACTGTCACAACAGACAAATTTGCAGTGAGATCATTCTGAGGAAGACCAGCAGGAAGGGTCCGAACCAACAGTGTAGAGACCTTGAGTAGGGGACGCATGTAATTTAAGGAGTACAGAACATCCCTTCCCCATGACATACAATTTCTTTGGAGTCTCCGGGGGTTGTCGAGGTCTAGCAGACTAATCACGTCAGGGGACAGCCCACCATTTGGAAGATGCAGCTTGTTAGGTCTTAAAGGTTCCATTATGTCCCTAGCCCTCAGATGTAATCCAGGGAAAATGGGAAAAGCTGGTTGCCCTTGAGGTCAAAGGGGGCCTGGAGGGAGTAGAGGCAGGGACCTCCACCTCACCCTTTTGGGGCAGATCATAAGATGGGCCAGGATAGTGTGCCCTACAGCCCAGACATCAATCATGGCCAGCTGCCCCGCAAATGTGGCGAACCGCATGGACAGAGCGAATGGGAACCACTGAAGGAATACAGGAAGGCAGCAGTGCCAACCTAACAGACCCCAATGAGGGGTGAGTATGCAGTGGTGATCGCGTAAAAGCAGAGTGGCAGCGTGGTATAGCGCCACTGCAACATGCAACCCATTATCATACCTCTGCCTACAAAAACTTGTGTTGCATGATCGATGAGAGAGTCAACATTGAGCTCTAAAAAAACTTGGCCAGATGAAAGAGAGGATCGTGATGGGTCCAAAGTATGGTGGTAGCATAGTATACCGCCACAGCGCAAATGCACAACCCACTGAAGGACAGGTCAAGCGCCACTGCACAATTCCGTATGGTGCGCGGAAAGTAAAACACATTTACGCTAGTACCACTGTATGGCCCAACGGTGTTGATGATGCAGGCAACAGTGAGCTCCCAGAGAATAGGCCGGTTGCTGATGAGAGAATCGTCTATGGGCCAGAAGCCATCGTTGACAGACGATGGCAGTCCGAGAAGGGGGAGGCAGTTATTCTGGAAGCTGCAGGAGAACCCCTGAACTCACCATCGATGGAGGAGCCGTCAATGGTGGCAAGAGAGGAGCCAGCCACCGTTGACGGTGTAGATGACCTTACAGTGGCTATCAGCTCACATACACCTGACTGTGCCGTCGACAACAGTGTAGAAGATGACCGATCAGTGGCTACCTTGTCAGGTACTCCTGAACTCACAGTCAATGGAGGAGCCATCGATGGAAGTAAGAGAGGAGTCAGCAGTCGCTGACGGTGTGGAAGGCAACATTAGAGATGCTACCAGCTCACGGACACCTAAACCCGCTGTCGGAGCTAAGAGAGGAACCAGCCATCGTTGACAGTGTAGAAGACGACCTAACAGTGTCTACCTTCTCAGGTACTCCTGAACTCACCGTCAATGTAGGTAAGAGAGGAGTCAGTAGTCATCGACGGTGTTAGAAGATGACATTACAGTGGCTACCAGTTCAGGTACACCTGTACTCACCGTCGATGGAGGAGCCGTTGACGGAGTTAAGAGAAGAGCCAGCAGTTGTCAACGGTATAGAAGATGACATAACAGCGGCTACCATCTCAATGTATTTGGAGCGGCAGTATAGCCTAGCTGTTAATGCATCAAGCTGCTAAACTGGTGAACCAGTAGACCTGTGTCTGAATAGCACAAAAGGTACGTGCATACTGTGTGACCCTGAACAAGTCACTTAAGGGCGCTCCCTGGTGTTTCAGCAACCCCATGTCAAGGTCATAATGTTGTGCCCAGTACATGATGGTCATCTAAACATTTAAAATCCACAACAGAAAACACGGGTTACCATGCTTGTTTTTAAGTTACACTGGTGAGACTTAATCCCTCTTTATGGAAAAATCTGGAAGGGGTCAGACTGTTTTATGTGGTTATAACATCGATGTTTTAGATGTCAACAGCTTAATCTGGTTCAAGGTCAGCTGGCATTCATCTGTATCCCCCGCCCTGGGTTGTGCCTGAAAATAGGCAGAATTTGTCTAGTACGCTTACCTGGTCAACAAAAAAACTAAAACGAGTGAGAAAGAAAAAGTGAAGCAAGGACACATTTGTCATGATGATTGCTTCATTTTTGCCACAAATACAAAAAAAAAAAAAAGTAAATTACCAGTACTATGACACCCTCTTCAACTGATATTCCCAAAAAGGGGGAAATATCTGTATGTTTTTGTACATAAAACCATTTCAAACCCATGTTATTTTCATAAAACTTTTTGATAGATTTAGAACATGGTTATGAATATAGAAGAAAGAAATATAGGGGTTGCCATGCTTCTGTTGGTTTTATCTGCTTTTAAGGTTGCAGTTTCAGAGGTGGCTGGCTCATGACAAAAATAATAGAAATATCCCAATAAAAAAAAAAAAAAAAAAACTTGCAAGAAAGCAATTCAAAAGTCCATGCAGAATGGCAAGGACTTTAACATACAATAAACAGTGTAACCAAAAACAGATATGTAGGCAAAGGGCCTTGAATGATACCAACTGCTGCAATTGTGGGAGCTAATTTCCTTCTTGCCATCCTGTATATATTCTTAGCTCAGGGTATTAAATAAGCCGAAAAATTGATTAGCAGTTTGACACGTTTCAGTGCTAATCACCTGTAAAAATGCATAGCACTGGGCACAGAATAGTTAACAAAATTTTAAAATCTATATAATTTTGTCTACTGTGCCACAGACTGACTGGGGGGATAATGGTTAGCAGTCCACAGCTATGCATTTTTGGAAATGGTTAACATTACCCCGCAACAGCAATTTAAAACCCTGTTAGCAGGACATGACATAATAAAATAAATCATTATTCAAATATTGCTTCCATATTTAAGAATGTACTTGTTCTAGAAAAGAACCCTACAAACGTTTTCGAGTGCATCAGAAAAATGGGATTTTGAAACACCAGAGGATGTCTGTAAGTTCTCTGTGCTCCCTGGTACATGTGCTCATACAGTAATGAACTTCGGCTGAACCTGCTTTTCCCACCCCAAACTCTAAAAATACAGTTTCTGGTCCCCATGCTTCTGGTTATTAACCCATTAATACTGCAAGAGTAAAATAATCCTGATAATGGCAATAGTGCTCCAGTCGTGGCCACGTTCACTGGACCTTAAGACTCAGGTTCGAGCCCGGAGTTCCTGTATAACCAAGCATGGTCCCGTTACCCAACCCGTCCTTATGAAACACTCACTGCTCCCGCAGCCACACCTCGCAACTGCTATGCATTCCCCACAGCGCTGGGATTCTCACACTCAAATGTACTTTTTACTGATCTTCCTCATAACAATATTACAAGTATTTCCAGACACACAATTAAATCATTGAATTAAGTTGACAGAAACATTTCTTATTACTAACTGAATGGGACGCACTATCTGTAGACATAGTATTGTTTAAAATAATAAAGTGCGTCACACATTCCGGCCCTTTACTATGATTTTTGAAGTCCAGTGCCATGATTTTTAATGCTGAGAGGTATGAGGTGTGCCCCCGGCCGACATAGCAGTCTGCATTTCTGGCTTTCTAATATTTTTCTTACATTAAACAGATCTTAGAGCATGGAACTCGCAGGAAAAATATCAACTGCGAATTGCAAATAACAGAGACTTCAAAGCAAGAGTGAAAACTACAACGGACTTGTACCTAAGCGCGAACCGTGCTATACAACCTGATCCTCATCCGGAATGAAACTGCCAGTGGTTCTCGCCGTTCCTATTGGCTGGCAGCTGTACTGGGGCGGAACAAAACCGCTGCTGGTCCTCCTTGTTCCAATTGGCTGGAAGCTGTAATGGGGCGAGGGGAGTCGCAAAGAGTGTCGGGAATTGTAGTCCAGACACCTACACGATACTTTTTTCACCCGAGTTGTTAATAAGAGCCGATTATTTAACATACAAACACACTGAGATGCGAGACAGTGACTCTCATGTTGTCGGATACGGCATCCAGCATGGAGAGACAACCACAGAATACTGTGAAATGAGTTTATTAGTGCAAAGTAAACATTTTTTTAAGTTAAACGTTTTATTTACTTGAAACACAGACATCAGAACGAGATTTTGTAATACATCATATGCATCAGAAGAAATAAAATCAGATACAAGGGCATCAGTACAATTCATGTCACATCCTAAAGATGGATGGAAAAACAGCCTATTTAAATTTCTTATATAATACCTTGGAATCACTCTTGATTCTCATTTGTACTAAGGTGCCCACCTTGACTGTGTAGCCAAAGCTGCTAGTACTCCTCTTGGCCTGCTTTTTCGGCAAAGGCAGCATCTTACCCTGGAAGCCTTGACAGTCGCTGTACAGAGATCTGTTGTTTCCATCATTGACTATGGGCTCATTATCTATAACTCTGCCATTGCTACCGCTCTCAGATGCGTATCTACCATTCTCAATAAGGCCTGTCGGCTCCTCACTGGATCGCACCATCTCACACATAAGTGTGCCCTCTTTGCACAAACAGGATGGCTGCAACTCACCATTCGGATAAAGTACATAACCTACACTATGGCGAACAAAATAACCATATACCTTGCACCACCTGGAGTTTGAGCTCTCCTGCACCCAAGCAACAACCACCACTCAACCAGGGGATCTGAATCCCAGCTCCTGCAGGTTCCCCATTGTCCTACCTCACAAGGTCAAAGATCTTTTGCATATAGGGCACCGCGCTGGCTAAATGGTCTTTGCAGTGACATCTCTTCTACTCCCTTACTTGGCACATTTAAATCCAGGCTCCGCCTCTCCCTCACAGGCTCTAGCACCTGTGATTGCCTCATCTAATTGACCGTCTTGAACACTCCTCAAGCCTCTTTCTCCCTCCAATTAGCACTTTGCCCCCCCTCCTATCCGGCCCCATAAGCACTTCTCCGTGTTATGTCTTTGACAATGCCCCAGGCTGCTCTGACTCCCCTGTTGTTCTCCCCTCCCACTCTGTCTTTTTTCTTTCCTTGTCCCCCTACTGCGCTCCATCTCTTTTTGCTATTCCCTGTAACCTACTCTCCAAAATTTTTTAATATTCTTTGTAACTACATGTATCCTGATTACTGTTCCGACTTTAGTTTATACTGTTGTCATTTTGTCTTGCTATACTGAATTGTAACTGACGTGGAACCTTTGTAAAAGAGCCTTGGCTCAAAAGTATTTGTAATCCTAGACCTAAATAAAAAATATATTCTCTGCATAGTATAGTGTAAATAGTGCCTTGTTTCGCTTGTTTACTTATTGTCATATAATGTATGGTTGAGCTGTGTATAGGAAATCATCATTTCCTAGGTTGTTAACTCTCGATGTGTGAGCATATGTTGTTAACCTATCGATGCTACGTCACATCGATAGGTTAACAACAGCGATTGGTCTGCGCATGTGTGCACTTTTTTTTTTTCAGCAGGGAACCGATGGATGAACAGCAGCGGTTAGGAAGGACTGAACGGCCGCGGCGGTGACTAGTTAGCAAAAAGTAAGCAGCCTTTTTATGTGGGATCATACGCTATAAAAAATAATATATGGTCCCTCTTTCGGCAACTGGTCAATGTTAACCGTCTCGAGGTTGCCATGGCGACGTAAACCTCTCGAGCTTCACTCTCGAGGTTTACACGGTCGCCCTGGCAACCTCTCAACAGTTAACTGACCGGTTACCGATAGAGGACCATACATTATCCTCTATGTTACATAACTATCGCTCTCAAACCTCAATCTGTTCTTTGAGTTGAAATATTCTTTAAGGTTAATTAACAGAGAGAATAATCGCTAGTCACTTATTAGTAACAAGCTGGTTAGTGCATTGAGAGGTTGTGTTGGTGACCACAATAATCTCAAGAGCAAAGCTCGAGAGGTTCAGCTGCCAATAGCAAACTCAAGATGCCCTAACCGAGCTCGTTATCGAAAGGTGACTAGTGATTGTTTTTTATAGTGTATTTTTTTTATTTTTGAGGGGAGGATGCCAGCAGAAGAGCGGATGTCAGCTGGTGATATTGTTACTCTGCCCCCGATGCTCTCACGCTGGTCACTGCCGCAGTCCTGCTTGCCGGCAGTGCTGCTGCTTTTTTTTTTTTTTTTTGTTACAGCCGCTCTACATTTAAACCAAACAGAGCTAAACAGAGAGAGCCATCACAGCAGCCACCGAATCCCTATTACCATCCGTCGACACTGGGGACTGCTGTTTACTGGACTGCCACCACACCGAGGGGACCTGCTGAACGCCTCATTTCAGGAGTGTTTTTTTATTTTTAAATGGTAGAGCATGAGAGGGAATGCGTTCGATGTTGTTATGCTGCAGTAGCTACATAGCAGGAGCAGCATAACGGCTACGATGACATAGCTACTGCAGCATAACAACATTTAGAAAGTGATGGATTTCTGTCAATAACAACGTTTCATCATACACTATATAAACACAACTCTGCTTACAAGGATTAACAGGCACTGTTCATTAGAAATTTTGAGTAGATTATGCAAACAGCTGTGTACTTTATAACATGGTAGGCGAGTCATAGATGTCTGTTATGAGTAATAATCTCTCCTAGGTTCTAGGTCTAAACCATTTAACTATGTACATTGAATGCAGGTGGTCATGTATCTGGCTATACAGCCTTTACTGCTGGGCTTTAAATTATTAAGCTCTACTTTTGAAACATCAAGAAGAAGCATCGGTGGGAGGGGTAGCTGGGAGTTACCATAAGCTCTGCAGGAGAGAGAGCAAATTCCTGGTTTATCATAATTAGCCAATACCTTTTTTGGGATGCTTTACCAGAGTGCCCATAGGAATTGGGATGGGAGATGTGATGTTGTGTACAAACTGAAGGAGTGGTGCCCAAGTTTTGTCATATTCTGGTAGGGTGTTGGAAGAAATATGTGACAGCCTCTCATACTTTGCCAGCTCAGTGATGCTATCCAATAGTTCTAAAAAGGATCAGGAAATCCTATTGCTATTTGGATAGAGGAATATCGGCAATAGGGGCCTTAGAGTCCAGTAGATAGAGATCTGCAGCTAGCGGGAGTTTAATGTTTAAGGTTTGCTGTAGCAAGTTATGAGCCTGATTCCACACTCCTGTAATTTTAGGACATGTCCATATAATGTGAAAAACGTCCCCTTACAGATTACCACATCTCCAGCAGGCATCTGAAGTTATTAGTTTGGCTGATTGTAGTGGTGTTCTATGCCACCAGTGGATGAGCCTGCTTCAGGTGCTTCTGACAGGTTTGCATGACGCTATCCAGCATGGATTCCATTCCTCATCTGGTATCTTTCGACCTATGGCTTGCTCCCATTTTTCTTTTGCTTTCTTGGATTGGTCCGGGATATTATCTTGGATAAGTGAGTAAAGGAGGCTAGTTCTACCTTTGGACTTTGTTAGTACTGTAGGTTAGAAACAGGGTGCAGCTTGGGGGGAGTTCTGCAGCTGTTTTAAGCTCCTAATCGGGGCGCCATAGTGTGTCTGATCTGTAGAAACCACCAAAAATCTTCTTTTTGCAGGCCATACCTTGTTTGCAACCCCTGAAAGGAGTCCAACACCCATGAGTTTGGCATTAGTAGGTCCTTTATTTGCTTGATGCCTTTCCTTTCCCAGGATGTCCAGTGTATCGTTTCCCCTCTATCATTACATTACTGATCCCCCATAGTGGATTATAGTTGGGATGTGCTAGCTTGGTTTTAATTAATTTCCCTAATTTTTTCCAAGTAGATCTAGGGGAAGTTATGGTAAGGAACAGGGGGATGTTTGAATGGGACCCCCATAAATGTATTTGGTTGGGAGGTATCCCATTATCAAGGATGATTCTATGGTGACCCATAGTGGGGGTGACAGCTTGGGATCAGCGAACCATTTTAGAGTTTGTGTAGCTCTATATGCCAGGTAGTACCCTTTTAGCCAGGGTAACCTTCCCCCCCTTTTGTCCAGTGTCTCTTAATTTATTTCTGTTATATCTGGGCTGCTTCCTCTCCCAGATGTAGCTGCCCATGAGTTTGCCTATGCATGTGAACCACGACTCCGGAATTAGCAGGGGTATATGTGAGATTAAGTATAATAACTTTGGGGTAATAATCATTTTAAGTACCTTTATTTTCCCCACTGGTGAGAGTCTATTCTAATTCCCAAATACATGATATGATCCTGCACCCATCTCAGATTTAATGTGGTAAAGGGGGATTCCAGGCATTAAGTACCGAAGGGTAAAACTTCTGTCTTACTTTGATTTACCTTTACCCTGAAAGGTTTGTGACTAGCTCTAATATTTGAAGCAGAGGCTGTACTTATTTGTGTGCGTCATGCAGTATAACCAGCAAATCATCTGCATACATTAGGATTTGATCTCTATGTCCCGTCTTTACTGCCAGTATAACCTGGTGCCTGTTGATTGCCTCTGCTAGAGGTTCAATGGCTAGGCTAAAAAGAACATGGGACAGTGGACACCCCTGCCTTGTACCTCTACCCAGGGTGAATGGTGAGGAGAGGGTGTTGTTCATCAGGATTTGTGCTGTTGGGCTGGAGTATATAGCTCTGATCATATTGATAAACTTCTTTTCAAAGCCCATATGCTGTAACACTGCATAGAGATATTCCCACTCCACTTAATCAAAGGCTTTTTCAAAATCCATGGCCTGAGCTGCAGCAGGAGTGGGAGAGACCATTGAAATCTGCATAACATCAATTAGAGTCCACATATGATCAGAGCTATATCTTCCCTTTATGAAACCCACTTGTGAGGGGTGTACCAAGTCTGGGATAAATATTTCCAATCTAGCAGCTAGTAGTTTAGCATAGATTCTACTATCAACTGTTATGAGCGATATTGGTCTATAGCTAGTTGGTAGTTCCTTGTCCTTCCCTGGTTTTGGGAGGACTATTATAGTCGCATTACATATTGTTGGTGGGAAAGTGCCTTTTTTCTTGCAGCTGAGAGTATACTCTTTGCAAGACTGGGGAAATCAACAGGGCCAAGGTTTGGTAGAACTCAGTTGGGAGTCAACAGTCCCAGGGTGGGGGCTGACCAAACGAACAGACACGAAAGACCGTTAGGCCTATTCTGCAGGCATTTTAGTATGTTACTATGTCCCCCCCCCCTTGAGGCTTTCTTTTGTTTTAGTGAAAGTATGGCAGCTTTTATTTCTTCACTTGTGAAAGCTTGTCCCAATTTTGAGGCTTGCTCCACAGTTATCTTAGGGAGATTGAGGCTAGATAGAAAAGTTGAGAGGGTCTGGGGGTCCAGGGGCCATGGAGGTATACTGTTGCTCATAGAATTCTTTCATTAAGCAATTAATTCCGCTCTCTAAGGTACATATTTTGCCAGCTGTATCCCGAAGAGTGTTGATAATGCCTTTTAGCTTGCTGTTTCTTTAGCCTGTAGGCCAGGAGCTTCCCGCATTTTTCCCCCCCTTCCCAATATTTATGTTTTAGTCTTAGGATCACCAATTCAGCTTTCCTAGCTGTCAAACTGTTGATTCTATTTCTTATGGCTAATATTTCTTTATACAGGGGTGATTTTGGGGAGGCACTGGGGTTCGACTTAAATTTCTGCTCGAGTGCAAGCAACTTGTTTTCTAAGTCTGCTAACTCCCGTTCTTCTTTTTTCTTATGCTTGAAGGCGGAGAAAGAGATTATGTTTCCCTGGATGGTGGCTTTGAAGGCCTCCCAGAGAGTGGCCATGGAAACCTCCCCAGTGTCTTTTACTTTAAAATTCTCCTCCACTGTTCTACTGAAACAAGGCTTAACGTCAGGATCTAACATGAGCAGGGGGTCCATCCTCCAGTTGGTCGCTCTGTGGCTTATCGAACCGTACAAAATGTCTAGCTGTAATGGAGTGTGGTCTAATATGATAAGAGGTTTGAGAGACGCTGCTGTTACCATGGCTGTAATTTTGGGGGGAAGGTAAGCCACATATCAATTCTACTATATGTGCCATTTATAGTCCCTAACTCTTGGATTCTGTACTCTCCATGCATCCGTCAGTGCCAGGTCTGTCATCCATAGTTTTACCAATCTTGCGACCCTGGGATGAGGTTCTGGAGTGCCTCTACTCCTGTCTTTATCTGCCTCAAGCACCAAATTGAAGTTCCCTCCTAATAGCAGCGGAACGTTGACATCGTTGAATGATGCAGTTTGTGTTGCCAGGTTGTGAAAGAACTGAGGGGTATCTGTATTGGGGGCATACAGTTTCCCTATCATTAGGGGGCCCTGAGGGGTCTGAAATAGTGCTAGTACCAAGCAGCCCTCCTCATCATGTTTGGATTTCTGTAGTGTCCAAGGTAGTGATTTGTGGATAACGATTGATACCGCACCCTTTTTTTTGATTGGGAGGAACTGTGGACTTCTAGGCCCACCCAGTCCCGGGTCTGCTTTGTAGCTTCATTATGTGTTAGTTTCATCTCCTACAGTAAAGTAACTTGGGTACGTCATTTTTTAAGATGGGTCAGAACTTGCTTATGTGTTATGGTTGCGTTCAAACTACTTGCATTCCAGATGTGTAACTTTAAATCAGTCGTTTATTTTAGAAGGTATTTATATGGATGGGTTAGATGTAATGTGAGTGGCAAAGCAAGTTCTGACCTCAGCCTCCGTACCCCCCATGATGTGTATTAGGTTCTTGGTGTGTACCTCTGTGCTTCTAGTTTCATAGTCACCTTTGAACACCTGTATTTCAGTTGTTGTCTCTACAATAACCAAATATGTAACACAAAATGAAACACGAAACAATAAAAAGAGCAAACGGTAAACTTGTAGTACGAAAGTTTTATATTGGCTAGTTTGAGATATCATGCACTCTCTTTTTGCCTCGCTGGTGTCAAGGAAAAAGGCAGGGTGAAGTCCATCATCCAAGGCCTTCCTCTGAGGGTACAGAGGGCTGCTACGACCTTTAACTTATTGGATACTTATAGGCAGTGCTGGAATTACAGGGGGGCTTGCCAGGGCTCGGCCCCCCCTAGCTCTTAAGTGAGCCCCGGTAGCTCCAGCATCACTGCCATTGACTTATAATGGGGAGGCAAGGTCAATTTAAAGAAAGGACCCTTACCCTCATAGGCTCCCCTAGCTCCAAAAGCTCATAAAGTGTAATTCCAGTACTGCTTATAGATTTTAAAGAGTGGTGAACAAGAAAAGTTAGGCTCTCTACACCCCTCCCCCCCGTCCCTTAATTGAAATAACTTGAAGACATTTTATTTTGTAGTTCTAGCGGAGTCCTGCCTGTTTGGGGCACCCTAAATGTGGCAGTTCACATGCAAGTGATCATCAGGATTTCCCAATAGCGGGAATGTTTGGCCATCCACTCTTCCCATTCCATTTTAATACCATTTTATAATCTAATCCTCTCTGGAAACTGTTCTACTTAGGAGTATTAATAATCTATTTTCCTAGGCATAGGGGCATTGTTGAATCTTCAACTCGGTACACTTAGCCCATTCTGCCCTACCTTGGAATACTCTATTAAATGTGGCAAGGTGGAGAGCTACTTGTCGCTGCCCCCTAGCAGTTGGGCTCTGCTATCTTCCGATACGGTAACACTTATTATTATAACAGCTCTCTATATTTATGCCAGTCTACATTTAGTTTTCCCGTTATTATTGCACCACAACCTCCCCCCGTAGAGTCCCCTACCCCAGAGAGTGTAGTTCCACCTCAATTTCAGAGACTGTCATTTTATATAATTCAGACTAGCTGATCCCAACCTGCATGCTAGTTGAAATAGGGGTACAGGCAAAACCACCCCTCAGGGACAATCATATCCTGTTGGTCTTTTCCCTGTCTCACCTTGTAGGCTTGAGGGTCTAGTGATAGTACACCTTTGTTCTCGGAGGTCAAAACTGCTCTCCTCAGCTGTTATCCTGGCTCATGTATGGGCAGGTGTTCATTGGGGTAGGTTTTGTATCCATTCCTCCCTACATATGCCATCTACCCTTATCTATAGATGGGTAGGAGACTAGAGGGCATGTGCTTGTTTTTAGTATTATTCTTTTATTGTTGTGACCCTTACTACCTGACCCTGAAGGAGGTTTAATTAGTGTGTGTAAGTTAAAGCCTTTTGTTTGTTGTTGCAGACCCTTTGCCCACGTATGTGCCACCAAAACCAAGGTGATGGGGGGATTAATGCTGGTGAGGAGAGGGGTGAAACATCCGGTGTTTATTCCCAATTTACTCATTTAAATGTCTGAGTGAGAGACCCACCCTGACCATCTGCGGCTTGGCTGACCCTATAGCTTGCCAACGTGGTGCTGCTCTAGCGGGGTCTCTGTGCGACAATCATTATAGCATCTACAATTTGTTTCATTAGCTGATTAGCTCTCATCCTGCTTTTGAGAGCTTAAAGAGGCAGTAGTAGAAGAATAGAAAAGACTTTAGCATGAAACAATCCTCATATAGTCATCATACAGTAAAGCACCCCCCCCCCCGGTTGGATGACCCATACATATGCACGTGCCCGATCATCCTCTCCATATAGACTGTAAATCCAGTGCGCAGCACATGTAAGATATTGCTTTAATCTGTGTCGCAGGCTCTGTTGTATCTGCTGTAGTCTAAGACCATGACATTATCCCCCCCCCCAAAATCATTGAGGACATCTCATACTATTTAATATTTGCTTTTAAAATTCTTTATGTTATTTCTAGCTGCCGGTGCATAATGCACACATGGCACTATCGAGGCTTTATCCTAAGTATCACAATGGGGCATGACATATATTCAATGCATATGCATCACTGTTGTAGGGCCTTTGAGACAATCCATAATCATCCTCCTATGAGAGCACAGCAAGCTACGAGTTCAGCTAACAATGAGTAAACAATTTATAAAATCCCACCACTTAAAATGCTAGTAATGTGTTTAACTGTTAGTAGCCTTGAGTGGCCCTTCTTTATTTACTTTTAAACTGTGGTCCAGCACTATTACATCTGCACCTCTTGCGGCAAGCGCCATGTTTGCTGCGTCAAGCCAGGCTGATCGAGGGGTAGCTTCTAATTAAGAACATAAAGACAACTACAGTTACCCATTTACTTTCCCCATTCTGGCTCTGAAGGGGAAAAAAAAAAAACCTTTTACTAGATGTCAGTTCAGGTATTGTTTGTGATTAACAGCTCTTTCTCCGCATTGTTCTTCGGTATGCCAGCCCTCTCAGGATCGTCAGTGCCGGGCTGTGACA
Source organism: Neoceratodus forsteri (assembly GCA_016271365.2). Lineage (NCBI taxonomy): Eukaryota > Metazoa > Chordata > Ceratodontiformes > Ceratodontidae > Neoceratodus > Neoceratodus forsteri. The sequence goes on along the minus strand of CM028129.1, from coordinate 1,720,843,020 downwards.
CAGCAACATTGACAGTTTCGGGTTTGTCAGTTGCATATAGAAATCGCATCTTACACCCAGTATTAAATATAATTTGAACTGACCCTGTTTATCCAGCCTCCTCTCATCTCCCCTCCTCTGTGATACTCGAACCCAACCAGCAACGCATCGACTGTTCTGTAATCAGCAGTGCTAACCACTAGGCTAAACATCCTCTTAGTAATTTCCTGTGTAGACTAATTCTCTTGTACCTCTGTAGCTAGCACTCTGATTTAAATAGAAACTGCATCCTACATCCAGTATTAAACAGAATTTGAATTGGCCCCCTTTCTCCAGCCTCCCCCTCATGCCCCGAAAAGGACATACTTCCCCTCCCTTTTGTCTCACATCCCCCCACTGTGGGATTCGAACCCTAGCGTGTGGTGCCCACACCTCTTCAAAGTCTACTGCACCTTCCACCAGGCCATTCAGCCTGCTAGTATTTCCCTATTAACAGGTTCCTCTAGTACACTTGTCTGCTAAACACAACACACCCCCAGATACAACCCAACACCTATCATATCCCCAACCCCCACCCCAGCTGGGATGCTGCATCTATTTCCCTCACGTACACTCTTCTATTGCCTCAAAAAACTATGATGAGGGCCATATCAATTAGCTCTGCAGTAGTCCAGTTTCATCTATATCCTGTACCCAAGCGACCTTCCCAAGTAATGCCCCTTATTAATACCCCTGCCAAGAAAGAGCTTATATTTATGCAGTATTGGTTAAAAAACTCATAATGCTGTTACCCTTATGTTCAGGGAACATAGAAATAAACCCAGGCCCCACTTCTCCTCTCACTTCCCCTACAGACTTTGCATCAGCGCCAGGCCTAACAATGATGCTGTTCAATGGCGGCAGTCTCATGAACAAAAGAGATTTAGTAAAAGTTTGGGTTACATACACAAACCCTGAGGTTTTAGTAGTGACGGAAACCTGGCTCAAGGGCAGCATTATGGACGAACATATAGTGCTGCCATCCTATAACACCTTTAGACTGACAGGCAGTGGGGGAGAATTATTTATGTAAATTCCAAATTCATTGCCACTGAAATCCTTGCTATTACCAGACCCAAGGAATATGAATGTCTGGCCATAAGACTCTTCCTGCACCCATTTGAAGCACTCAACATCACTGGCTGTTCAGACCATCAGCTGGGAGGCGGGTTAGAACTACTGCCAACCCTCAGAAACACCATAGAAACTAACTCTAACGAATCCATCATTCTTGGTGACCTAAATATGGACTGGTTGTCCCCTAGAGCAAATACACAAAAGGACATGTGTGATGAGCTGGGTGTCACGCAGCTCATCTCAGATCCTACAAGATTCAATGCCAAAAATAGCGCTAAAAGCTCCATATTAGATTTAATGCTTACAAACCGACCACATAAAATTGCGCATACAGCCGTCTTCCACAATAATCTTAGTGATCACAACATTGTCATCTGTACAAGAAGCCTAGAAAAAAGACCATCCCACTCCACGTTCATCACAAAGCAAAGTTTCTGTAAATTCAAACCCAAACGTTACCTAGCAGATCTCCGAGATACAAACTGGCAAAACATCTAGCTGGCTACTTCACCAGATGAGACTGTCAATATCCTTAATACTAACCTAACAAACCTAGCAAATAATCATGCCCCATTCATAAATGTAGGGTGAAAAAGGCCTCATATCCTTGGTTTATGTCTGACCTGAAATCAGCCCTGACCCAAAGGGATAACAAACTATGGGCCAAGGCGAGGCAGTCTAAAGTGCAGACTGGCTGGCCTTTAGAATCTCAAGAAATGCTTGTAACATCCTTTATACTAAGGTTTTTAGGACAGCAGAAGGCTACACGCCCATAACTGCCAACCCCACTTCACAGTGGACTATATGTAACAATACTATTGTTAAAGTGGGCATCGAGTTTAGTTTTAAATCCCGGGAAAGTTGATTTTTTAACTACATCCTGTGGGAGTTTGTCATACATCCAAACCCTCACTGTCAGACGTTGTCACAGAACTACAGTCTGATTTTAGTCAGTTGGAGTGAAACCTGCTAGGATCAAAACTATTATTAAATGCCAAGAAAACTAAAATGATGTACTTTTTACCCACGCATCCCCCAACTTCTCTACATGGACAGGCCACACCGGTGCCTACACTAACCTTACTAGGAGACGCACTAGAGTCAGTTGATCCATTCAAATACCTAGGGGTATGGTTAAATAGCAAACTAGGAAACTGAAAAAAATATATTTTTTTTCTACAGAAGCAAATCCCTTTTGTCCCTTAGATATTAGGAAAAGGCTAGGTCAAGTCGCCTTTCTTCCCTTACTCGACTACATGGATATCATTTATAATAGTAGTACAGTAACCAACCTTCATAAGCTTGCTATCCTGTTTCACCGCGCAATCCACTTTATAACTAACGCACCCTACAGAACCCACCATTGTGCCCTTTACACGGCTGTAGGCCGGGCTTCCCTGGCTGAAAGAAGGATGCTACACAGTAGTATCTGGGCTCTTAAAATATTTCAGAACAAAGTCCCTTCCTACATCACCTCCCTTTTTCACCGTTATCACAGCTCCAAGGCTCTTAGAAAAAAATGCTTTCATACTACTACAAGTAGCCAAATTCCGCACACTATATGGTAAAGCTGCATTTAGCCATGTAATCTGGTCCACCTGGAACAAACTACAAGCCACATTAAAACTCCCCAAACAAGTCTTCTTAAACGTATTTAAAACCCTGGCCAACACAGCACTTATGGAAATTCGCCACTGCCAAAGCACCTAGTAGCCCTCCTAGCAGAGAAACCTTTATAGTCTCATAAAGCACTTGAACGTAAATTTCTTTCATTGTTTCCCCCTTTTCTCCTTTCCTGCCTTTTAGCTTAGTTCCTGAAATGTATATAATTTAGCCATAACTCCCCTCCTACTGTACACCGTTTACCTGGCTCAACACTGTTAGAACTTGGTGTATCGCAATTGTATCATATTGTATTACTGTACATTGTTTACCTGTCTCAACGCTGTTCGAACTTGATGTATCACAACTGCACTACATTGTACTGTATTGTAGTGTAATATTGTGTATACTCTGTACCAAGTTGTCCTACCAGGACCTCCTTGTAAATTAGCGTGCTCAGTGGAGTTTTCCTGCAAATAAACTTGAACTACTTCATTTATAACAAATCAGTGGCCCTAGCTATTATTTTATGCGTCACATTAATGGCACTGAGAGTAAGCACATGAAAACAGCAGTTGTTTAATACAGTGCAGAAAAAAATGTTATTTTCAATTTTCAAAACAAGGCATGTCCTCAATAACTGAGTGGCACATGTAAAGACCTGAAACACATTTGGGGAAAAAAAACACATTAAACAGTTTATTGATCAGATCAGATTACAAAATAGTAGGTGTGTTATGTGGCTGCAAAAGGTTTAAATAGCTGACTCAATGCTTCCACTAATACCTGTATCTAGGTTACACTAGGAAAGAGTCTGGCTTTGAAATGGCATAATATCAAGTTTTGAGTACTGGTGTATCTGTGTAAATTTAAACCATATCATTTGTAGCATTTCTAATTTTAGGGAAAAAAAGAGAAAAATAACTGACGGGGGTGTCAGGAGTCTCAGTTGCAGAGAGGGACACCCTGCAAGACTTGCAGAAGTGTGAAAGTCAAGACAGTTTAGCTCCGTCTATCCAGGTATATTGTGCACAACAATAATTATGAAATTACTTCCTTCAATCATAAATTATTTAATTGAAAAATACTGTGATGTCATTGTGTTACTGTGACATCCCAAGGCTGGCTACCACCCCCTGACACTAGTAGACTCAGCAAAGGGTTGGGAGCCTCACACTAATCAGCTACTCTCAAGGCCCCTAGATCTCCACAGCACCTCAGTCCCGATTTCTGCAGCAGGGATCCTAGACTTCTGCAAACAGCATTTCTTGGTTCCTGTGGCATGGATTCTTCATTTATGTGGTAGGGTAACCTGACTTCTTACTCCTATGAGGCTGAGCAGTCCTAGCAGAAATCTGTAAGGTTTGTAACATAAGCAATGACTGTGATTATGAATGTAATATGTGTGTAATTAATGGGCTTCCCTTTTTCCCATAGGGAAACCATGGTGTAATTTGCCGTTATAAAGGAGTGTTTATAATGGCAAACACGGGCACGGTTTTCCCCACTCTGCACATGCTCGAACTCCTCAATCGCTGTCTCCTTCCCGAACAGGAAACCCTTCCCCTACCGCAAACCCACCATGCAGAGAAACTGCCACAGACACTCGGCAGTAAGTAACTTTAAAATTCACTGAAATGTTCCACATGGCTACCAGATCGAGCACCCTGGCACTATTTGAAAAAAAAAAATTGAAATAAAAGTGAAAGCCGACCTCGCGCACTGAGGTAATCTGACTGTGCCGGCACAGCAACCTTTTTTTACTTTATATAACTGCTGAGGCAAAAGAGAGCCCAACAATTATATAAAATAAAGTATGGGTCCCAGTGTGTAAACTCGAATTATTCACTCGGGTTTGATGCTACGCGATAAACCCTCGACCTCTGCTCTCGGGGTTTATGTAGCATCAAACCCCTCGGGTGTGTGTAAATTCTCTACACACCCAGACCCATACTTTATCCTGTTTGTTATGAGCTATGTATGTGATTGGAATTCTATAAATATTTGCAACAATGTTAATGCTAGAGCTTATGGTACCCACTGTAAATGAGTCTTGTTGCTCAATTGGAGTGTGACCAAATTCATGTTTTTCCTTGCTTTGCTTAACATGAATAAAACTTTATTACTAGAATGCAGTTCTGCCATTGGCTGGAATATGATGTGATGGCACCAATGACATCCCAAACTTAGCATATAGGAGGGGCTTCAGGTAAATCAAGGAAGGGAAAGTAGTCATCATTATGGAAAAACTGTACATTTAAATGAAAAACCACCAACAGTAATGAATTCTACAGCATTACATATATTCGGGGGGGGGGGTACAAGTTCTGTGGAACATTCCACAGACATGAAATCGGCAGAATTCCAGAGGCCTTGGCTAATGTGAATTTCAACCTCCAGATGTAGCCAATGTCTCCAAATGGTAACTTGTATTCTAGGGTGAGCTCCTGTTGAATTTAAAGTGGCTCAATGTGAAGCTACATTGTTCTTTTACTTTGCTTTTAGAAAAGCACTGGTTAATATCTATCATGGGTTTGACAAATGAGGAGTTTGTCATAACTCTGCTGTACCCAATCAAGGAAGGTTCTTTCTTGGCCAGGACCTGGAATTGTCCATATCAGCCCCCTCTCCTGAAGAGATCCTCTGGAACTGGTGCACGTTTGCATGGAGTACAACTTTTGTGAAGAACTTATTACATTAGAAGAAATCTCCTGGTGTTAAATGAACCTATCCACCCCTCACAGTCACGGAACAGAACCCATAATCAGAGTCTGAGCTACTGTATACAGTCAGAAAGTGAGAAAAAAGAATCAAAGGCTGAAAAAACATACAGTTTTTTATAACTATTTCACTCAAACTGTGACTGTAATGATAAAGGTTGTCTGACTCTCCTAAATTCCTATTGTTTCGCGAGGCACCACTTGCTATAGGAAGGAGGGAGGGCATTTCGGTTATTGACAAGTTGAGGGAATATCCCAGATTATCAGGAAGAACTAAGAGTAGTAAGCCCAGTTCCAAAGACATAGGATGCTGTGCCAGCTTCTGGCCCTTCTCAAGGTACATGATGGCACCACAGACATCCTGCAAACTGCTTAATGCCCCTCCAGTTCCAAGACAAGTGCTGTATGGAATGAGCCTTAGTTTAGTGCATTCATCATTGCTTGTGCTTGCTTGAGTTCTGCAAAAGAAACAGGCAGAAGAAATGAGGCTCACACACAACACAGTACAACACAACACAAGCTGGTGCAATAAGCAAGATCATTAGATAATCGACAATGCTGTGCAGGTAATAAAAATGACCATTTTATGGAGATGCTGTTATATATGTTTATAATACAGTTTGAGTCCATTTTTCTGGTGTTTTCAAGACCTTGTTCTTCCCGTTTCGGAACTCAGAACCTGTTGTTCTTAACATTTTGAAACATGAAGAACAAGGCTGCTCTCTAACCCAGTTACAGCAGTGATCAAAAATTCCATTATGAAAGTACGAGCTAAGCTGTCACGGACGATGGACAGCATCACGCGCTGATTCAGCATTGTCAGTTTGAGTGTCAATAAACCATATTTCTCTACTGAAAAACAGGCTCAAATTGCATTATAAAAAAATAACATGCCCCCCCCCCTTACGTTGATAACTACCAGATTCACAGTGCCTCATTATTTCAGTGACATCAGGAAGGAACTCAAGCTTTGTTCTTGTGCCGATGTCACTGAACTAACTTGCCACTGAGAATCTGCTTGTTTTCAATGAACAGGGGTTAATTAGTGGGTATACATGCACAGTTACTGTGTCTCTTATGGTTATAAGTGCATTCTTCAGTTCTTTGGGTGAGAGAACTATGAAGTGAAGCTGATGAGTTCTGGCACACAAAGAACTCGAGAAGAAACTCATAACCATAACAGATGAACAAACTGTGTATATAAACATATTATAAATCATGTTGAAGACTGCTGTTTAAAAAAAAATGGGACTTAAATTCAAACCCAAAATGTTCTACTTTGTAGAAAAAACATAGAAAGCCCTGTGAAGGGAAACAGACTGTGCCGACTGAACTTAGAATTTCAGAATTTTAGATCTATGTGCATGACACACCCTCTTATGCTTATAAGAGTACTTGGAATGTTTGGCTAAGAATGATGTCACGATTTATAATAATTTTAAAAATGAACAACATTTAATCCACAAATGAATCAGGTCAGCTATTCTGTAATATCCATAGCAAGTGGAGGGCTCTTACTGCTTTTTTAAAAAATAGTTTTCACTAAATATTTTGAAAAAGCAGTGTCAAGAGAACTGCGAATAATCATTCTACTTGGACTCTTTAGTGAAAATTTTATCAATAATGTTAGGTCTGAAAGAAAATTTTCTGTGTACTGCCATCCATCTATGCATTCACGCATCCAACCACCCACCTACCCATTTTCAGGAAGTAGAGAAAACCGTTAGTCCCAAGGTCCTGCCTCCCACCAACTCAGCAGGAACACCCTATCACCCCTTTTTCTTGAAAGTACCAGTCAAGTCAGATGATCACCACGGTGACAGCATATACCAATTGATTTTACATGGAAAAAAATGGTTGAGTGATAACTTTTATCAGACTGAATTAACAAAGGTTTTTCAGGACTAGTTCTCAAGTGTAACACAGTTACTCTTCAACAGTTCAATCCAGAATGAAGAACAACAAATGGCAGTCTTCAAAAATTTTTTTTTTGCATGATACAGCTATTTGCCCTCAGACTGCCACCTTCCATCAACCCTCAGTCTCTTCTGGTGACCTCTCGCCTCATTAGCCACTCCAGCTGTCGGACCAGTGAGGATCGACATGAAGTGGAATCAGATAGCCCAAGTGGCCCATCACACAGGCACCAAGAACATGTTTTTTTTGGGGGGATTTTCTTCCCATCCCCAAATCCCACCCACGTGACAGTGATGCTGGGTGGTGCCATGTCAGAACTTGCACGCATGCAGCGAACACCCCTGCAGAGGTGACAACTCCTCTGCCCATTGCAGAGATTACTAAGGTTGTGGAATCCAGCACTGTCTTTCTCTGACTGGGAGCCTGACCCAGCTCCTGCGTCTGCTCCAAATCAGGGTCACTGGTGAAAAATCATGACATGCTACCCACTAGGCTGTTAGGTGGCCCCTCAGATTTTTTTTTTTTTTTTGCTAAGAGCCTGCAATGCTTTGGGGAAAGTTTTGATCAAAATTTTATGTTTGCAGGTGACATGGAGTGCAGGTGTGGTCTAAGGGGAGAATAGCACCACGGCCTTGCTTGACCTCACCTAAGACAGACTATAAAGTTCTCTCCGTGCAGAAATGAGACAGCCCAAAGAGGCAGACCAACCAGCTTATAGATTTATCTGCCTCGCTGAATTTTTGATTAGGAAAGAACAAGCTGGGTGGGGCACTGTGGAGTACGAGCAGTGACGCTGCATTACATTTCAGCTCCTCAGGCTAATTCTTTTAAACCTTTAAAAATACCTCTTCCGGTGAGTCACCTTAAAGAAATTATACATTGAAACACAGAAGATCACCTGTTGAACATCGTGGTTAAGCTGAATCATAACCGGCAGCATCCTGATGGAAAAGAAGAAAGAGAAAAGGGATTGACTACAGGCCCGGGCACTCAGTCAGCACATCGCGGCATGGCTGAGGGAGATGGACATGAGGAGATGCTCCAGACCCTGGGCCAAAAATGCAGCAGTGACTAGCTTCTTCAACCTCCATGAAAAACAAGCTGGACACAGGTCTCAGACCTAGTCTTTCTGGAAGTGGAGACACACAGCTCACAACAAAGCAACTTGCAGAGCTGCCTTGGGTTATGATGGTAGTACCAGATAGTATTGAAACTCGGGACAGACTTCTGAATCTAGCAAAACATTTTGGGCCACTGAGTGCTGAAGGAGCTACAGTGCACATGCTTCCTGATTTAGCATATGCCACCAGACGTAGGAGAGATATTCAATGGTGTCTGCAGTATGCTGAAAGAATTAAATGTCCCCAACAGCCTCCAGTTTCCTGCAAAGCTCCGGATACTCTATGACAGCAAGGTCTACATTTTTAGACTCCACTGACCCCGGAAAATGGACATTGTAAATGGCGGTCGCAAAGAGTTCCATGAGGCCGGCATCATGGAGCAGGACGGAACTGGCACATGAGAGGCTGCACAAATTAAATGGATTTTAAAGCCACACTAAATGTTTCCTCTGTATAGGAATTTTTTTTCCCTATATGTTTCAATCAATCAATCAAAGTCTTTATTTAACCAGGCGATCACCGTTGAGCAAGCTCATTTTCGAGGTGGACCTGGGTTTGTTCACAAGGAACAAGGGACAATATACGTGGGATGCAACACACAAGAAAATAGTAATAATACAAATAAAGTGAGATACAATAACACAGTATATACAAAGTATCAGCAGGTAGCATTGACTGTAGTATACGTTTGGAACAGAAGATACAGCTAGTTTTGGGTAGGACACAATTTTTTTATAAAAGTAAAGAAATATATATATCAGGTGCACTGAACACAAATAAAACCTAATATAAAAAGATATAATGTGATACGGTATGGAGAATTTAGAGCTGGAACCAGGGTCAAAGGAATGTGGAAGGGACAGATATGGGGGTAGAAAAAGGGGAAAGGGAATAGTCGATTATAGATGTGATCAGTCTTTTAACAGGAGTAATTAGAGTGTGCTTGGACTTATAGGAGTCACTATTTAGGGTTTAATTGTTCTAAAGGTATACCACTAATCTAAGCAAAAGGTTGATTATTTTCTTCTGCATCAGATTGGTGAGTACACTATGCTATTACCTTGTGCCATGGAATAATCTTTCCACTTGCAGACATACTGGTAGAGACAGCTTAATTACATTACAAATCCGAGGGATATCTGGACTTATAGTATTGTTCACTGTAGTATGCTGTGCGTAGATTTTCACTTGGCCTGCAGACTAGCTATCTTGTTGAAACACTATAATTTTGTCATGTTTTTCTAGATCCTAAGGTGTACCTGTACCTTATTAACATGTCTGCATGTTGCTTCTGCCGGGGCAGTTAATGGAACTACTAATGTTTTATACAGATAAGAGTTTACATTGTGTACATGTTATGGCACGTTTAGCCCGGCAGGGCAGAGCAGTACATGGACACATAACTGGACTTTGTTTCCAACTCATTGCCATACGCTCCTGGGCTACAGTTCTACAAATATGGACTTTTAGAAATATCTTTATACCTAGCTAGCTAGATAGATGGATAAATAAAACTTTATATTTATAGAAAGCCTTTCCAGAGCCCAAAGTACTTCACAATCAGATACGTAAAAATCACAACATACATCTCCGATCAATTATAACCAACAATATTAAATCACCATTACCTATCGATCGCCAGAAAAAGCCTCGCTGCTAAATGGCCAGGTCTTGCGTTTAGACTTAAAATTCTCAACTATAGGGGTACAAAGAATTGAGCTCGGGATAGTATTCCATAGTCATGGGGCTGACTGCAGCAGAGAGTGCTTGGTCCCCAGCAGATTTCAGTCTCACTGCGGGGACAATTCTCTGCGATTCCAAGTGAAGAACTCTGCAGCCCTGAAAATCATCCTGGCGGGTTGCCAGCAGCTCATGGATGTAGTGGGGACCCAGTCCATTTATGGCCTTATAAACCAGCAAAATCATTTTAAACTCAGAATGCCACCTTACTGGCAGCCAGTGTAGCCCTTGCAAAGTGAGAGTAATATGATCGAATCTCGAAGTTCCGGTTAACAACCTGGCTGCCGAATTTTGAAGCAGCTGAAGTCGGTGATACTGCGTAGAAGGCAGGCCAATATAGAATGCATTGCAGTAGTTAATTCATGAGGTAATGAAAGCTTGCACTAGTGTGCAGAGGTTGCTTTGGTCAAGGAAAGAACGCAATCTAGCTACATTCTTTAAGTGACAAAAACCATTATGAACAACAGAAGAAATGTGTGCAGTTAAAGACAACTGGCTATCAAAACAAAAAACAAACAAAAAAAAAAACGTCTAAATTGCGAACCTCCCCCTTTATCTGCAGCTCTGTCATGTTAATAACTGGAAGAATAAAATTACTCTTTTCTACAGATACCAGGTGGTCTGGGCCCACCAGAAGCAAGTCAGTATTGCAGAGGTTCAGTTTCAGCCAACTGGCACTCACCCATTCCCTGATCTCCGGGATAGCATTCTCAGGCACAGACATCAGATTATTCTGTCTGAGTCTAAACGAAATGTAAAGCCGAGTGCCATCTGCATAGCAGTGAAAACTCATGCCATACCTCCAAATCACATCTCCCAGAAGAAACATATAGACTGTAAGCAACAAAGCGGAGAGTACCAAGCCCTAAGGCATGCACAAATGACCGGGGAGGGATTAGAATCTCAGTTTCCCAGCACCACGGTCTGGCAGCAGTTTTCCAATTAAGACCCAAACCAGTTTAAAACTGTGCTGAATAAACCACAGAAACCCCTTAGATGCTGAACCGGCTCTTGTGTTGTATGTTGGTAGCCCCTCCAATTAAGGGTATAAGTAAGGGCTACTGATCCATCCCGTAATAACTATAGACGGCAGAGAAACGCGGCCATATGGACCTACGGCACCATCATTCAGAAGCTACCCTCTTATATTTCAGACTGTCTACCACTGAGCATTGCTTCCAAACACAGGCTGAGAATTGCCTTGTACATTTCTCTGGCTGTGCACAAGGTCAGATCACGTTTTGGCTGGTCTGCCATAAGCTGTATTCTACCACTACTGTGGAATAAGTTACAAAAAACTCTGAAACTGCTCCACCCCTTCAGCTTAGCAGTATTTAAATCAAAGTACAATAGCTCCTTCAAAGATTCCTGTAACTGTTTCCACTGATACATGCCTCCCCCCATCTATCAGTGTCCGCCTGTATCCTAGCTTTGTGTTCTATAATCAAAAAACTTCCTGTTACTGTACCCATATCAACCTATCATACCCATTACTCTCCGAAATTACTGGTCTCATGAGATATTCTATCCTTTAGATAAGGCAAACGCCCTGTTTTTTTAAGTCTTCCATTGCTCTGCACTTTTAGGCCTCTCTGCTCCCTGTGGTCCCATGTGGAGTCTCCTTACAGTGAGCTACTCTCTCTCATCCTCTCCCCTGCCCCACGTCCCCTACCTCTGTATATTCTTCCCACCTCCCACTTCCCCTCCCCCTGCTCTGGTACAATCACATTATTCCAGTGACTATAATGGATCCACTCGTGCCTACCCCGGTGCGGTCTCAGGTCTGATATGTAAATATTGTCTATTCCTACTGAAATGCTTAAAATTTCCTTTTTGGTTTGTAATTGCTGATTATGTTGTCCGATACCTTCTCCCTTGATTGTTATTCCATTGTTTACTGTCCTGTCCCCAGCCAATATCGTGTTGGCTAGTACTGCTGCAATCTCTGTGTTTTACTTTTTTAACGTATCATACTTTTCTCCACCTTGGTCAGGCGTCCCTCGACCACCGGCATCCGCACCCTGGAGTCAGTCAGGCGTGCAAGTTGATCTCCTATCATCACCTCAGCTGACCGATGGCAGGCTCCCCCGCAGGGACCCGCAGCAGGGAACTGGCGAAGCCACCACACGACTCCAGGTGTGCAGGGATGGCCTCCAGCCACCGAGGTCACCCCACCAGTTTTTCCTCTGTTTTTCTCTCACTTGAGGAGCCGGTCATGCAATGACATCAACGCACATATGTGCGGACGTCCACTGCGCTCCTCCCACGAGTATGCCCGTGTTTTGAGGAGCGCCTAGCCTCCGTTAGGCGTCACAACAGCATGGTGCATGTCTCACACCACCCTGAAGAAAGAGCACAATCCGTGGGATGCTCAATCGCCCTCCCCTGCCAGCCCTCGGTGGCCGAGTCTGTTCTCAGACCGGCCACAGGCGTGACGGCAGGGCATCTTAGCGCCTCAACCCTCACGCCACCGGGCCATCTCTGTGTTTTATAATGTCTTATTGTTTAAATGTCCAGGTTCATCTTGAAAATGAGCTTGCTCAATGACGTTCGCCTGGTTAAATAAAGATTTGATTGACTGATAAATTTCAATGCTTGCATCGATGTGAAAATTATATCACTGGATGTTTCTTGTAAGGACAAATTTGTATTTTGCATTTTATTATAGGATGAATAAAATATAAAGGAAAAAAGGAGCACCATGTGCTGAGTCGTGAGCAGCTCGTTTCCAGGTTGTAGCTGGGGACGAGTATGAAGAAGAGAACAGCGTAAAATACGGCAAAACAGCATAACTTTTAGAAAGTAGTACATGGAATTGAAGTTATAAATAATTTGGTATGCAAGTAAAAACCAGAGTGCATTTACGGGGGACACAGTAAAACAAACAAGAATGAGGAAAAAAAGTACTGTTGGAAAAAAAACTGCGAAGTTAAATACTCGATGGCTGTAGGGGACCAGTCAAAAGAAGAATCAGAATCAGCATTTATATAGCGCTTTTCATACACAGTGTATCCCAAATCACTTTAGAAGCAATGCGCGACTGGTACTGAAGTGACTGAAATGGGAATATAATCAACCATAGAAGCAGAGGAGCAATTAGTAGTAGCAAAATCCTTTATTTTTATATAGGATAAGTATATTAAAGAGCTACTGACACCTCAAAGAAAACTTTGAAAAACATAATAATTCCACATATATTCTATATAGTTCTCGTCCCCATTATTTATTACTGAGAAATTGTGCATGAATATGTGATCTTTATCTTTTAGTTCCCCTACAGCCCATCTGCCTCTATAGCTTAATCCCTACTTCAAGTTATAATCCTCTGTTGTGACATCACAATCTGTTAGCGTGAGAGTAACTGTGATGTCACAGGCAGTGCATTATGACCTCAGGTAGGGAGAAAGCAAGTGGAATAGCTGAACTGTTCAGGAACAAAGATTTTGTTTTAATGAAAATGACTTCAGTAGTAAATAATGCGGAGGAGGAACAGAGAACTAGTGTGACATACAAGCTGAACTGTGGCTAAATGTTATGTTTTATTAAAGTTGTCCTGAAGGTGTCAGCTGCCCCTTAAGGCAGATAAGCCTTATTTACAAAGTTGTTCTGTAATGTACATAATAATGTTGCATACACTAACCAAACCAGTAGGATTAGGGCAGAAAGCAGACCAAACAACACAGACTACAGTATATATAAATTACATGTAACCCCACTGCAACAGTAGTGCAGATGCATCTCCCAGCAAAGTTCAATATTTTGTTAATCCAAGTCACCTGCCATTTCTAAGCAGAGATAGTTTGGGATGTTTTGTGTGTGTAGCTAGCAAAACATTTACACACAGCTGGTATATCCTTATTTAGGGCTTCCTTAACCATCTGACATCTGGCATTCCTGATTTCAGGTTTGATGGAATCTCATACATTACAGGCTCGCTCCATTTTACCTTGACTGCTCTGCATCTTTGGGATAGTTAAACCCCTAATTTTCAGTTCTCTAAGTCTGTGTTCATGTGTTGGGATATTATGGACCAGGACTGCTTTCCCAGGCATTGAACCTCCAATTTCTTTGGAATGCTGCTACTGCATTCATTTTCTTTCTGCTAACAGACAAGGCGTCCCATTTAGTTTGGCACAGATTACTTAGAGATGTGGGTCATAGGGGCTGGTCAGTACAAAATGTGCGAGTTTATAATATGCTGTATGCAGTTTGTTCAGTAAGGTCCTACTAGCAAATTGATGCACCATGTCTCCATATTCCAATGCAGGAATCAGCTGGGTGGCAGTGATTTCTCTGACTGAACATAGGACTGAAAAGGCCTTACGCCTCAGTACCCCTATTCCTTAGTTTACTTTTCCCACTGTGTTACTTATATGTTGGTTGAAGCACAGAAGACTGTCCGGTATTTGTGGTATTTGTATTCATTTGTTATTGCAAGACAAGTTCCATTGAGTTAATTAAGTTTCCGCTCCTCCGATCACTAATCCCCTTCCCTGATTTCCTAAATAACATCGCCTGTCTTTTTGGAGCCAAGAACGATTTTTGATGCCACAAACCTCTTTTGTATTTGGTTAAAGTTTAATTGCAAGTGTAATTCCATTTCTTTTTTGAATTTTGCTTTTGACACTGGAATTTTGTCAGCATAACATTTTATGTTGGTTACCCTGTCAGAGAACGGTATGAATTCAATTGTTTTATACTTGTTTGTACCCTTCTTTATGTAAATACGTTTGTGTACCACCTTTTATGTAATTATGTATTCAGGATCTCTTTGTGAATGAGCCTGCTCAACGGAGTTCTCCTGCGAATAAACTTGAATTGAACTGAAACTTGAATTATGTGAGTGTGTTTAATGTGGAGGGGGAGGTCATTTACATATGGTTCCCAGGACTGATCCCTGTGGCACATGTCTGTGTATGTCACTAATTTCCGATAGTGTTGTCTATGCATACTCTTTGTACCCTATTGCCTAAATACCTGTAAGTCTGGAACCAACTTCTCGCCTCTATAGAAAAGCCAATCGGTTCCATTCTTGTCAGGAGGATTTTGTGATACACTAGGTCAAATGCCTTTGAGAGGTCCATGGACATCATGCTCACGGACTCACCCTGATTAATTCACTGGCGACTAGGTCTACAAAGTCCTTGAATGCGGTGCCTGTGGAGCTTCCAGAGCTTAAATCCTGACTGCTGGGGAGGTCAGTAGACCATATTCTTCCAGTTATTCGTATACTCTTCCAAACGGTGTCTGCGCACTCTAGTGAAACACAGGGGGGTGCAACTAGGGGATGGCTAACCCTAGTAATCAAAAACAAATCTCCTGAAAGTTGCACTCAGAGCCAGTCACCTAGTGAAACACACTGGCTGTGGCTGAGTTGTAAAGCATCATGATATCTGATAGTATTCTCTGACTGGCTAACCAAGTTAGCTGACAAGGGCCGTGCTGTAGATATGCTCTGCTTTGACTTCAGCAAGACATTCAACTCGATGCCACATCGAAGGCTGCTGAAGAAGACTGGAGATCTAGGAACTGTCATGGTAACAGTAAGGTGGGTAGGGAGTTGCCTGGATGGAAGGCAGCAGAGAGTTGTGAATGAGGTCAGACCAGAGGAAAGAGAGGTCACTAGTGGAGTACCACAGGGATCCATTCTGGTCCCAGTCTTCTTCAATATGTTCACCAGTGACACAGGAGAGGGAATCCAGGGCAGGCTGTGTCTATCTGTAGATGACACTAAACTCGGTGGTAGACATGACAATATGGAGGGGGACAAGGGAGTTGCAGGGGACCAGCAAAGGCTGGAAAACTGGCCCAAAGTCTGACAACTGAAATTCAATGCCAAAAAGTGCAAAGTTATGCACTTAGGGAACAAAAACCCCAGAACATAGTAGGGCGACCAAGATGATTCATGGCCAGAAGGGCAGAACTTAAGAGGATGGGCTAAAGGCACTAAACATGTATACACTCGAAACCAGGAGAAAAATGGAGGATATGATACCCATGGGATTTAGGCAAATTCTGTCAGAATAGCGCTGGGCATGAGAGATACAGATATTGTAAACACACAAAGGCACTATTAAGGGACGGGCAGTGCAGCGTCATTATCTCGCGATGTTATCAGCGAGATCCCGAGGGTTCAGGCGCACCATAGTTAAAATGCCGGGCAGTACGGAGGTTTGGGCTATTTTTACTAGTGGTCAGGTAATAAAACTATTCATTTGATATGGTGCCTCCAGGGGGGATCGGAGAGGTGAAGCCCCAATCTGTACAGCGGTCGGGGCTTTACCTCTGCCAGTAGAACTCTTTTAAATAAATCTGTTAATAAAAGTTAATAGGGCCTCCATGGGGTGTCCCTTACAGTATAAGAGACTCCAAGCATGAAGTTTGGACCGGAAGACCACAAAGCAAAGCTGAGCAGTTCTGGCTGCCCAAACCTCACAAGAGGAGTCTCTTACGCCATACTGGTGAATGCTGAAGGCCAGCCTGTTTGACTGGGACAGCAGTGTGCAATCGGAGAAGAAAGTGGTGGGATGCAGCTGAACATCCCGGTGCTCTGAATGTGCCAGCCAATACCAAATTGAAAGGGGATCTGCAGTGTTAGATCCGGCACGTTTTGTACCCTGAAACTGGTGTTTTCTGGCTTTTGGAGCTGGATTTTGTGGAGAAGGACCGCCTGACTAAGTGTTCAGTCTGCAGGTAAAGTGACTTTTGGTTTTATGAAGGATAGACTCTTAACAGGAGGGGAGTTGGGGTGGTGGGAGAGCCTCCGGTGTCTCCAGAACCGGTATTTGCTCAGATTGCCTTAATTTACTTGTCTGCTTGGTCGGTTTGTATTGTTTGGAAGGAAAACTGGCACTGATAGAGATTTGAACTGAAACCTATAGCTGTGAGAGGGCTAGAGAAGTGACTGGGACAATTGTAATCTTGTTGTAGGCAGCCCAGGGGGTGAGAGCTCCTTGCTCTGCTATAAACTGCTAGCTTGCTTTCTTGTGATACACCACTAAGTTGTTATCGAGGGACTCAGTTAGGGGCCTTTTCTACTCAGTGATTGCTCTCTGAATTTTGGACTTCCTTCTATCTTACTTTATTTTACTTTGTTTGTTGTTGTCATCTTGGGGTTTTGGGATTGGGAGGGGCTTGTGGGGTGTGTGTGTGTGACTGTGGATTTTGTAATTGTATATTTTAGTAATTTGATTATGACTGTGTAAATTTTAACTGGGGTTGTTAAATTGTGGATTTTTACTAGTCTGTGCTTTTGTTATATTGTTTATTATTCAAGGAGAGCAGCTAGCTTAGTGGAATAGGTCACGCTGTTTAATTGGATGTAACAGGAATAAGTGTAGACCTAGGATGTGTTGGTCGGTGGCTCCCTTGAGAAGGCACTATTCCCCATCTCGGCTCCGGAACCTCCGCCCCTTTGATTGTCCCTTGTTGCCATCTGAAGTCTACAGACATTGTACGGCATTGGGTATTGCCCGAAGAGGGAGAAGATGGGGGTCTGTGAGGCCTATTTTGGGGAACAGGGCCAGAGGAAGACAGATTGGTGTGGTCAGCTCTAGGAGGCACCCTGAGGTGAAATGGGTTTGTGATAGGGGTCCTCCCTGTCTTGTCCCCATACCCAAGGGCTCCACCTTCAGTGGGCAAGTATCCAATGGACCAGCCCCATCCACCTATCCTTCTCAGGCAGTGCTATGCAGTGCCAGATCTACTAAAAACAAGACGACTATTATAGCCGCTCTGGTTCCTACAGTTGATCTGGCTTACATCACCAAGACCTGGCTGGATGAAAGTGCCAGCCCAATATTGGAATTGGTGGTTCCTGCTGCGTTTTCAGTGATCCACTGCCCGAAAAAGGATCGTGGGGTGGGGCTGTGGCAATTTGCTTTAAGTCGGACATGAACTTCATGGCTCTCCCAGTGGGAAGAGCAAGGTCTTTTGAATGTGTGGCAGTTCAGGGAGCTGCAGGTGCAGGTTGCAGGTTGCAGGATCCTTCTCATTTACTGTCCCCCAGGTCACGAGAGGGGAATTCCTGCAGGAAGTCGCAGACTTCGTTGTTGGACTGCTGTTGGAGTTGTCCAGACGGATTTTCTGGGCGACTTCAATGCTTGGATCGATGACAAACTCTTGCCGTTTGGACAAGACATCCTCCAAATAATGCAGTCATTGGGCCTGACACAGGTGGTTACCTCTACAACCCATGTATACAGCCACTCTCTGGACCTCGTCTTCTCACTAGGATTGGAGGCTACTGACCTCATGGTGGAACCAGTCATTTGGTTGGACCATTATACCGTGAAGTTCTTGTTTGAAACCCCATCCCCCCGATAGTCCCTTCCCTATGGAGATGGTCCAGTACCGCCCTTTAAGGGTTTGACCCTGGAGTATCTTATGGCTGTGCTGGACCCATCAGGTGTGATGAGTGCTTGCGATGAGCTGGAGGAGTTGGTGTTGACCTATAATTTGACTGCCACCAATGCCCTCGACTCTATCACACAGGTCCATGTTCAGCCCCTCACCTCACACTGGAGATCCCCTTGGTTCAGTGGGACTCTCGGAGAGTTGAAGGTGAGGCGCCGAAGGCTGAAGCGATGCTGGCAGAGTTCCCGATCTGATGGGGACAAGCTTATTTTGATGTCTCATTATACAGAGTATCAATCAGCAATCTCCTGTAAGAAGGCAGAGTTCCTGTCCAAGGAGATTGCTGCAGCAATTAACAGACCAGCTCAGTTCTTCCGGACTGTCTACAGGCTGTGTAATCTGGCTTGTCTTCAGTCCACTAGAGCCTTTTCACAATCTAAGTGTAATGAGTTTGTTCTGTTTTTTGCTGCTAAGATCTTCTCTATCAGATCAGGGATCCAGTCGGCACCCTCTACAGGAGCGTGCAGTGGCGAGCCGGTGACTGTCATGGGCATTCCGTTTGTCTGTTCTGACTTTGACCAGTTGGCGGTCGTGGATGTTGTGAGGGTCATCCAGGAGCTGAGGCCTACCTACTGTAGTTTGGATCCGGGTCCCACATGCCTTCTTGTAGGGTGCGTTGAATCCATCAGCCTGGTCCTGGCTGGGCTAGTCCGGTGTTCTTTAGTGAGGGGGGTTTTTCCTGAGTCTCTGAAGGAAGCGGTGGTGAGAAACCTTCTTGAAAAAAAGCTACAAGGCCGGCCCGGTGGCACTGAGGGGGTGAAGCGCTGGATGCCATGCCAGCGACCTGTTTTCAGGAACATACTCGGGTCGCTCATGGGGTCAGCTGGGGCAAGAAAGGATTGAGCATCTGCTGACAGCTCTCCTTCCTCGGGGGAGGGGGGACAGTGCAGTACGCTGTAGACTGACACCCAGTGGTGGATGGGTGTTGGCACCGGCACGTTGCCCCGAATTGGGAGGGCCTATGTATAGGGCATTAGACTGCCTCCACGGAGGCGGAGACAGTCACCCCAACCACTGCACATTCATGGGTCCTGGGGTGTAAAACTGGAGGAAAAAGACAGAGCTGGCAGGCTCCATGATAGCCAACTGCACTGCGCCGATCCCCCCACAATCTGGATGTTGGTTTTCAGGGGGTGGGGAGAGGATGGTACTCCTCGCCACTGGCTCTGTCACTGTGGGGGGTGTAACCCATGGGGGATGGCTGGGTGGGATAGGTGCGGGGAAGCATGGCCAGAGAGACAGGTCCCCTCTGAGGGAGGGTCCGGAGCTGCCTGCCCACTTCGTGAGGAGCAGAAAAAAGTGTATATGGGGGGGGAAATAAAAATAAGAAATGTCACAAGACCCAAGTATAGTCCTGTCTCTAACCTTCCCATTTTGGGGAAGGTTACTGAGAAGGTGGTGGCTCTTCAACTGGAGGCCCATTTATTAAGTTACAACATCTATGAATCCACCCTTTCCAGTCGGGTTTTAGGAAAAGGCACAGTACTGAGACTGCCTGGGTTCGGGTGCTTAATGATCTCCTGGTGGCGAGGGATAGAGGAGAGCATTCTATTCGCGTCCTCCTTGATCTCTTCGCTGCATTTGACGCCATGGACCACGGGGTGCTTTTGGATCGCCTGCGGGTTTGTTGTGGACTGTCCGGTACAGTCTTCAGCTGGTTCCTTTTTTTTTGTCACTGGCAGGACACAGAAGGTGGTACTGTTCCTCCCCCAAAAACCATTGCCCCTGCCATGTGGGGTCCCATAGGGTTCCATTTTGTACCCTGTGTTGTTTGCGGTGTATATGCTGCCACTAGGGGACATTATAAGGCAGTACAAGCTGAGTTTTTCATTGCTATGCTGATGATACTCAACTGTACCTGTCTTTTGCACCCAAACAACAGGATGCGGTCTCATTCATTAATCAGTGCCTTGCTGAAATCTAAGACTGAATGAGTGCCAATAAGTTGAAGCTAAATCCGGACAAGATGAAAGTACTGGTGGTGGAATCTGGTCGCCCGAGGGTTGATGCACAGGCTGGTCCAGTCACCGGACCTAGGCTCAGAGATTCCTAGCTGCTCACCTCTGTTATGGTGAAGCATTTTGGCGTTGTGCTGGACAGCAGCCTAATGCTTGAATTTCAGATGTCGGCTGCGGTCCAGAGTGATTTTTATCACCTTAGAAACATCGCCAGAATTAGACACCTGGTTCCCTCGTTTGATCTGCCATCACTACTCCATGTCTTTGCGATGTCACAGCTTGATTACTGCAACGCCCTCTACCTACGGCTATGGGAGACTGATCTCCGTAGCCTACAGCTAGTGCAGAATGCGGCAGCCAGGTTGTAGGATGGCCTTTTGAGGTCATGTCACATTACGCTTGTGCTGTGCTCTCTGCACTGGCTTCCAGTTAGGTGGCGGATCACCTTCAAGGTCAGGTTGCTGAGCTATAAGCCCTACATGGACTGCGGCCTGGTTACCTGCAAGACCTTCTACAGCCCTACTGCCCGTCTCGTCCCCTCCAGTCAGCCGATGAGGACCTCCTGGCAATTCCCAGGGTCCATCTGAAGTCATCTGGCACCTGGGCTTTTTCTTTTGTGGCGCTGACCCTGTGGAATTCACTGCCTTATTTGCTCAGAGAAGCCCCATCGGTCAGTGCCTTCAAAAGGGATCTGAAGATCTTTTTATTTAATAAAGCTTTTCCCTCCGTTTAATGTATAATTCTAATATTGTAGTTTTATTGCATGTATTATTATCTGTATATAAAACTTGGGCATCTGTAAAGTGCCTAGAGTTGCAATGAAATAGAACACTCTATTAAATGAATAAACTAAATTAAATTATAACAGACACCCCGTGGAGGCCCTATTAAGGTATTATACATCACTCAAGTTAGGATGTTTTACAATAAGTTTTAAGTATTTAATTTTAAAAGTTGAATGAAGCCACCACCCTGGCTGTGAAGTAGAATGCTCCACTCCTAACATTCCTGCACAAGAGACTACTATATGCTGGATGAGAGATACAGTGGCTCTGTGCTCTGACTAGTACAAATTAGGTGATTTTAAAGTGATTTTCCAAATTTGTGCTGAGTTGCCACTACTCGCTGATTTTCATCGGAGGTACTTTTTATAATTTTGTTGCCCCTCTGTATCTCAGTGGATGGACTGTAGTCTGGCCCCGACAAGGTGGCCAGCTGATCCCTTCCACTTCTCAGTAGCTCTGTGCGCTCAGGCACGTAATGATGTGTGACCAGGAGAGAGCACTGGGGTGTGCCCCATTGAAGTCAATGAGGCTCCATTTCAATGGCATTTTTACACATACTAATGGCCAGCAAGGCTTTGCTAGTCGAGCGCTGGCCTTCAATAATGTCCAACTGGCCACTATTATGTATAAAAATGCCACTGAAATAGAGTCTCATTGACTTCAGAGAGGCATTCCCTCATGTTCGCCTCGGTCACGCATTATTACGTGCCTGAGTGCGAGGGCATGGCAGAGCTACTAGGAAGTGGAAGGGATCGGCTGGCCACCTCATTAGGGCCAGACTACGATCCCTTCCCCTGAGATACTGAGTGCCAATAAAATTATAAAATGTACCTCAAATGACTAACCTGGATCAGCTATCAGAAATCATCAATTAGTGCCGCAAAGTTGCAGATCACTTTAAATAATGAATTATGAGTATGATACGGAACGATATAGGCCTCTTCTGAAGGCCTTTTGTAAAAGGGTAACACCTTATAAATTTCACTACAAGAACGGTTATGAAAGGAAAGAAAACCAGTGGTTACACACTGTGTCGTACCAAGGTGGGATTATTTCCTACTGCTGATCAGAGTTCTGTGCAGTCCTGGTCTGGCGGTTACAGGTTTAACTCACCTGTTAATAAGACTCGAAACTTGTCTGAAGATACTGATACTACAGTGGGCTCCAAGCTACCTGTGTCCACATTACAAACATTAAACTTGAGGTGAATTAGGGGCTCGTTGACCTCCTTGAGTTCGCTGGAGCTCAAGGTATAGTCCACTCTCCAGGATACGGAGTCCAGTTTGTTCACTGAAAGAAAAACAAGATCACAGTGACCAGCTGAATCTGTTATTGTCTGCAATAGCATCAACAGTGACAAGAGACAAAGCTTTAATTTTTCATTTGTTTGGTATTCCGTGCACAACAAAACGTGTGTGTGTGTGTGTATGTACACCACTTTCTGACTGCTGGTATTCCATTTAATAGCTAGGTTTCAGAAACAAGTTTTTGAGGAATTCATGTGAAAACTATATTTCGCCTGAGATGGCATACCAAACTTTTATTATTCTGTGTGAAACACAAATTTTATAATTCAATTTCTACCCTAATAGACCTCCTGTAACTAAGATAGCCTGGAAGATACAGCAGTGCAGCGTTTAGCAATTGGAGACCAGACTTTAGTAGTCGGATATTGGCCTTTAGCAGTGGGAGACCAGCCTGCAGCAGTCAGGGACCCGGACTTGAATCACAGCTCAGGCCACAAGGACACAGAGTTTGGAGGTCTGAGTTCCACTCCTACTGGCCAGTGGATCTCATTACAATTCAGCAATAAGTCACTTTGCAGTGGGCTTCCTGATGAAAGAACGCATGCATGGACAACTAGTAAGGGCAGGATGTATAACAGAAGGCCCTAGATGTGGGTTTTATGATTTTTACAAACTGTATGATGGGCTCCTGCTTGGTTAAATGATCTGCTTCAAGATATTCTTTCCACTGAAAACCTTGGCCCTTCTCAAGGTAGGCTTCGACGGCATCTCCCTTCATTAAATTGCTGCACCTGCTCCTAATTCCTCCCTTGTACCCTACCCTACCCTACACTCTCTGACCTTCTCTCCCTCACTGTTTACTCTCTCCTTACCTCCCAGATCTGTCTGTTTCTATGGTTGCCTAGTCTCACCCCCACCCCTCTCTCCCTACCCCTCTCTATTCCTGTTATTCCCCTCATCTGACTGTTCCCTAACTTAAGTAATTATTTTCCTTACGCCTTCTTGCTACTCATCACCCTCTTGACCCTCTGACAATGTCCTCCGGATTGCCACCCCTACTTCATACCATGTTTTTCCCTGGGCCCCTTCCCTGTGTTCGCTTGGCCCCTTGCTTTATTCCTCTCTCCAAACTCTTCCCAGCACTTCTCAGTCCCTCTCCTTATCCTCCTAATTAGGTAAATATCTACTCCCCCCCTCTTGTTTTACTCTTACCACAATCTCTGAGACCCCTTTACTCCTCTCTTATTAGGATACCTACCAGCCACCAGGAAGAGGACCAAGGGGGGGAGGCTGGCGGGGAAGAAAAATAAGGACAGATCATTATATTAAGATCACATGTCCAACACCACCCCCACCCCACCTCAAACCTCATACCGATTGTGAATTTGTCAAATTATATCTTAAGTTCTGATAAAGAAAGAATACTTAGTAAAGGCCTATCTTTCTCACCTACCACGGGCACTGATTTTTTTAACACATGTTGATTTGAATAAATTTGCAAGGAATTTAATGTTTAAATGTATATTTCCAGAACAAAATGTTGATGTTGATTTGAAGAATGATTACACTAGTGAGCAGTTACCACAGACTAGTGTCAGATTTAAAGCGAATTCTCAGTTCTGCTATGCACTCAACCGTGTGGTATCCACCTTTGTTAAGAAATGTGAATTAGATCTTGAGTCATTAAAAGAGAGGAATGATCTGCCTTCTTACCACAAAGCAGTCAGGCTGAAATTAAAGCCCTTAGAAACCTATTATGCAATAAGGACATTGTAATAAAACCTGCTGACAAGGGGGGAGTGATTGTGGTAATGAGTGCTGCAGAAGTGCACCGGCAGCTGGCTGACACCACATACTACGTTAAGATTAACAGCAGTTATATTTCTGTAGTCAAACAAAAAATAGACAAGCTTTTGAATAGGTTTTTTGAAAGGGTACATCACAGATACTATGTACAGGGCTATGATAGTGGCCCACCCTGTTCTGCCCACTATATATATATATATATATATATATTTTGCCAAATATACACAAAAGGCTTGAAAAACCTCCTGGGAGGCCTATTATATCAGACAGAGGGTGGGTCACAGAACCCTTATCAATGTCTGTTGACCAATTTCTGCAATCCCTAGTAAAGGGAATGCGTTCATATGTCCGTGTCTCCACTGATATATCAATGTCATGGAGAACATACATATGGAGGAACACCAGCTGTTTGCAACAGTGGATGTCAACTCACTGTACACTGTTGTCCCACACAGGGAAGGCCCTGAGGCCATGGAATACTTTCTCAACATGAGAACTGAGGAACAAGTGGTGGAGGTACTGACTGAATTCCTGGGGGATCTAGCTGACCAAGTGCTATCTAGCAATGCTTTCAGATTCCAGAACAGTGTGTTCCTACAAACTAGGGGAACAGCCTTGGGGGCCACTATGCTAATCTGTTTGTTGGTCGATGGGAGTTAGAATATCTTTACAGCGCTGCTACAAATCCATACCTTCATCTAGTAGATCTGTGGCGGCGCTTTATTGATGACATTCTGATTGCATGGAAAGGCAGCGTCTGCCAATTTGAGGAGTTTTTAGGCTGGATGGAGAAGTCAAGTAGCTGCCTCAGATATAAATATACCGTCCACCAACAGGAAATAACCTTCCTTGATTTAAAAATCTACCATAAGGGAAATGTAGATATTTGCACTACTTTATTTCAGAAATCTACAGTCTGTAACAGTCTGTTATGGTATGAAAGCTGTCACCCTTCCCACATAAAGTTTAACGTACCGAAGGGACAGATGATACGTACATTAAAAAATTGTTCTGGAAAGAGATGAATTTAACATTTATTGTAATGAACAGGTTAGATGCTTCAAGGATAGAGGCTATAGCAATAGGAGTATTGTGAATGCACTGGATAGCACTAATGAAATGGAGAGA
Organism: Neoceratodus forsteri; assembly: GCA_016271365.2. NCBI lineage: Eukaryota > Metazoa > Chordata > Ceratodontiformes > Ceratodontidae > Neoceratodus > Neoceratodus forsteri. The sequence continues at coordinate 1,720,817,486 of CM028129.1, read as the reverse complement.
ATTCAAGCTCTCACCTACAAAGAACATAGAAAGGAGAATGTTCATCCATGCCCCTTTATAACTACTTATTCCTACAGAGCTGACAGTGTTGAGGAATATAATAACCAACAACTGCTCAATTTTGTTACTTGAACACAAACTAAAAAATGTGGTCAAAGAAGGACCATGAGTAGTCTACAGAAGATGTAAAACACTACGAAATACGGTAGTGTCCAACATTTTGCCATGCCCAGAACCTATCAGAGCTCATTTATCTCTCTCCCCCCCCCCCGGCACACATAGATGTGGCAGATGTATGTATTGTAGCTATGTCACACCGGGCCTTACGTTCCCTTATCCGAGAATGGGAAGTGAGGTAAAAATAAAGCACTTTATCAATTGTGATACAAAAGGAGTTGTGTATCTGTTGAAGTGCAGCTGTGGTTCCTTCTACATAGGTCGTACAACACGTAGTTTTAAAACTCGAACGGGGGAACACATCCGTGTACTATCCAGAGGTGATGACACTTATGCTATAGTTAAATATGTAAAAAATAATCCTGGTGGAACCCACAATATCAAATTTATAGGCATTGAAGCTGTAACAACAGGACCAATGGGGGATGATCTTGCTAAGAAAATAGGGAGAAGAGAAAGCTTCTGGATCTACGAGCTGGGAGCAAGAAATATAGGTCTGAATGAAGCAGACCTGTCAGCTTTTTTAAAGAAATTCAGATGCTGAGTATCTAGAACTAATATATAAAAACGATAAAAGAAAGCCTACTCACTGCATCAAATTTACCACACAGATCCTGAAATTGATAAAATACCAAGTGTAGTGCCTGAATTGTAGCACACTGCCATCAGGGACCTATGTGTAATTAAGTCAGTCTGAAAAAAAAAACTGTGAAATAGGATAATATGGATGTACTGTCTAGTCCTTATGTTCCCTAGAAATAGCAGTAGTGCACATACCACAACTTTTAACCTTGTATGTAATACAATAGGCATTTTAAACATGGCCCTTTTTATAGCACTAAATGAAAATAACTTGATGCTTCTTTGCAGGGATTTATATAACTCTAAAAATTGATTAGCGTTTTGCTCATAAAAGTGCTAAATCTTTGTGAAAATGCATAGCTCTTGCCTCACTATGTTTAACAAACACAGCACTTCAAGAAAATCTATATAAATACTTTCTGTACAGTTAGTATAGTCCCAAGAAAAAAACTGCTAATCAATTATTTAAAACCCTGCTTTGAATTCTCTATTGTAATTTGCTTGTGATTGGATGCTTATGTCACATGATCTTTTTGAATCACTATATAGTTAGGCACATTGGTGTTACCAGTTAGATAGACTCTGATGATGCCTGGCAGTTGCTAGGGGAAACGTTAGTCTTTGAGTGTTTGCTCCTCCAGATGGATACTCACTTGCTGTGGGTGCACTTTGCACTTTAAAATAAAAGGACATGCACAATATTTTTTAGTCCTGGTGCTTTTCTGCCTCTATGGGTGCTCCCTACCACCTTTTGCACCCCCCTTTCAGTTACAATTTTTTCCTCACAACTCTCTTGAATCCCCCCCCCGCTTCATCGTATTCCCCCTTGTCCTCATTTGAAAGCAACTCCCAACCTGCATCCTGTTCACCCCTCTGAGGTACCTGTAGGTCTCGATCATATCACACCTCCCTCTCCCCTTTACCAGGGTGTACATGTTGAGTACTCACCTCTCTTCCAGAGTGTACATATTGAGTACACACAGTCTCTCCTCGTAGGGCTTCTCATGCAAACACCACACCATTTTAGATGCTGTCCTCTGGACTGCCTTCACCCTGCCTATGTCTTTCTGAGGTGTGGCCTGCAAATCTGGACACAATACTCTCAGTCGCACTGCACCAGCGAGCAATAAAGCAGTAAAACCACCTCCCTCCGTCTGTTGGAGATACCCCTCCCTATGCACCCCAGCATCCCATTGTCCTACCAACTGCCCTGTCACACAGCCCTGGCCACCTTGAGGTCTTCAGAAATGATAACTCCAAGGTCCCTTTCTTGTCTAGTGACTGACTGTATCTACTCCGCCCCCATCCTATAGTCAGTGCTGAGATTTCAAAGCCCTAGGTGCATAATTTTGCACTTTGTCACTGAACCCCAACAACCAAGTTTCTGACCACTCCTCAAGAGTCCCAAGAACCATGTGCATTTTCTCCAGTCCCTCCTGAGTGTCCTCCCTGTTGCCAATTTTACTGTCATCTGCAAAAAGGCATACCTTCCCTTCCAGTGCTTCTGTAACGTCCTCTATGACATTTCAATACATAGTGTATTTCTTTCAATGTACAGTGTATGTGGATTTCTGGTACTCTGTATATACATTTCAGTAGACAGTGCATTATTCCCCTATATAATGTAGCATTTACTATACAGTGTATGTATTTCACTATATTATGTATGTATTTCACTATATATTGTGTGCGGTTCACTACACAATGTATGTGTTTCACTATCTGATGTATATATTTCAGTGTAAGATGTATACATCTCACTATATGGCGTATATAGCCAGACGTTCCGAATTATGTCCCTAATGGCATCCTGTAGACCTGATTTCATAGCTCACTCCTGGTCTCCCACTGCATACATTGGTTGTTCTGCTCTGTTTTGAATGCTTTGGTCACACAGAGAGGTAGCTGCAGTTGCAACCCAACATGGCCAGAACAGTGCTTTACTTACACCTTAAACTGCAGTCTTTCAGTTTCTCCTGCAGGGCAGTCTGTTTGTCTTCATATGATTTGCACAGCCCCGTTGCATGTTCTGCAATGTCAAAAGCAGGTTGTATTTGAAAGCACTCTTTCTCCTTGATGAAAGCATTTGATACAACTTCAAAGAACAGAAGGTTTCTCAGCACATCCCAGCAGGTATAACTTGAGACAAAGACCCAAGTCACTTTGTAATCTGTAACCCTTAGAACACATTCAATGCCTGAAAAGCAGACGTCATCATGGCAGCAAGGGGTTCCAGAGAACCTCCAACATGCCACCCAGACCTCTACACTCCAGTGGTGGGTGTCCTTTCCATCACTCGGTGAGGAAAAACACATTGCCTTGCTCTATCAACAACCCCTTGCAGCAGGACTAGGAGGTGCCTCACACATTATGTGTTGGTGTATCCAGTGCAGGGACATGCTCCCAAGATAAGGGGAAACCTGGGACTCCTACTTTGGGTGCTTGACGCTCAATGCCGTCTCTCTTCCTGCCTTGGGGCCCCATCTTCCCCCTGGAAGAGAGTAGCGAAAGAGGGACATGATAGAGATGTATAAATACCTCACGGGGGTAAATAAGATACAGGAGGGGTGTATTTTTCAGAAGAGAAGGTGCACGAGAACAAGGGGTCATCAAATGAAGCTGGAAGGGGAGACATTCAGGAGGGATGTAAGGAAGTACGATGTAAGGAAGTACTTCTTCACTGAAAGAGTGGTAGATGCCTGGAACAGTCTTCCAGTGGAGGTGGCTGGGGCGAAAACAGTAGTAGGTTTCAAGCATGCATGGGATAGGCACATAGAAATCTTGGTAGGAAAGTCGGGGGGGCGGAATTAGTAGCTGGAGATCTGGTAGGGTCTGCGGTGACAGTATAGGCAGAGCAGAATGGGTAGACTGGGTGGGCCAAATGGTCCTTATCTGTCAAAAGATTCTTATGTTGCTATACGGCTACACTGTTTGCATCCCTCATGTCATCGGGAAGGTGGGCTCTGCCATGAAAGGCAAGCCACAGACTGCATGGCTTTGCCTGCATGGAGGTGACAAGGAGGCTGGCATGGTGAGGTGTGGGGAAAAGCAGACATCATCATCATCATGGGAATGGCAAAAGACAATGAAAAATGGATGGAGACAATTAACCAGTGCCTTGAGTAGCCAAATTAAAGAAGAATTTAGCTGCAACCTCTATTTCTTATAGCCATCACACATAACGAAGGTTGGATCAGACAGCTAAGGGCTGCATAAGGACTAATAATTTTCTGCCAATAAAACTGTTCAATGCTGTAAAATGTGCAGGGTTTTTTTGTTTGTTTTTCTGACTTTCTTTATCTCCTTTGGGGCACCTGGAACTCTCTCGGGCCACTACACTTCCCCAGCTCTACCGCCCACTGTGGCCTCCATCAACCTTTGAGACGTTACGGTACCTGCGCAGCCCTGCAGCATATCGAAAGGGGCAGAGATGGAGGTCCAGTATTGGACGTGTGGCTGGTGGACCTGTGGGCCGTCACCTATCCAGGGCCCGAAGGGGTTTTTCTCCTTAGTTTCCTCTGCTTCCCATTCTCCCCCCCCCATGTGGGCATCCCTGACGCCCTGGTGCCTGGCAACCCTGCCGGCATCAGCCACGCTGTGACGTGGAATCCGGGTTTCTGCAGCACCCCTGATCACCTCTGGGGGCCACTGGAACTCTGGACACCACCCAGCCCTCCCCACGGGAGAGAGAGCTGCCTATCGGGCGCTCAATCCACTCCCTCCCCGCCGACACCCGAGCTTGTTCCCGAACTCGGGTCACCGGCATGGCACGAGGTGTGGCGTCCAGCACCTCAACCCTCAGCGCCACTGGGCCGGTCAAAATGTACCATTTGAAAATGAAAGTGACTGCTGAGAGGCTCATGCTAGCCAGCTGGCCTAATAGTTTTGCTAGTAGAGAACTGGGGCAGTATCCAGAGGGTCTGAGTTCAATTCCCAGCTGGGTCACATTATTTTTCATTATAGTTTGTGTTGTGGATGATTGGCAGTGGCTAATACTACACTAATAATGCTTAGCCATTTTGTAGAAGAGAGCGCCACTATGATGATGTCACAGTCTGACGAGCCCTAACCATGCACAATGAGCCTTGATGAGAACTAAAAGCTTGTGCTGTGAAGGGGAAAAAAAAAAGAAAAAACAAACAGATTTTGTACTAGGCACATTAAAAAAAGGGAGAGAATCCAGTGTTTTTCTTCACAGTTCGACAGGATTTCACATATTTGCTGTAGTCACATCTCATGTAGTTAATATACTATGGACATCACTATGCAAACAGGATGTTCCGCCTTTGGACGTCATCTACTCCTGTGGGATTCTTTATGACATCACAGTGAATCTGTTGCTACAGAAATGACTATAAATGCCATATGCCAAGGACTGAAACTGTTAAACTTGACACTGTTTTGCCTACACTGCTGCTGTATTTGTTTAAGCAATAATGCATGACAGGGTGAGTTTTGTGCCTGGATAATATCACCCTTTAGCTGGGTTGCTAGGCCCAAGGCCACAGGCATATTGCATTTATGTACATTATACAACTGTACTGTTACCCGCTGGTACTTGTTGTTAATAAGATCAGTCAGTGCTTAAGATGCAGGTGCCTTTGCTTTTATTTTCTGTAAAGTGTTGAGGTTTATTTTTTATGTATTTGAGCTACACAAAAATAAAATTGATTGGCTGGTGATTTCATGTGAAGACAAGCAGTAGAGGGACAAAGTTCCTGTTTTCTAGAAAATGCCCTGAATAACGAAGAATGATGGGTAGATAAGCTGACCCAGCAGAACGTCAGTGGAGCTACTGCCTGCAACACTGGTGAGTGGGTGATTGTTCAGATTATAGTATTTTACTATAATCTGTTTTCTAATTTCTAGTATTTGCTAGAAACAGCAATAGATAGTTGTACACGAAGTGCGACTGCTACAGATGAACTCATGTCATTCCACAGAGCATTATGTGAAGTGCAATAATAAGTCTTTGTAATTGTGTATTATGTCTAATATGTGTTTTTGTTTTTCATTTTTTTGTTGGACGTAATTGTAAAAGACAGCTTACTCTCAACTTGCTTTTCAATAAATATTAACTGATTGATTGGGCTATGGAATAGACCAGGGTAACTGGGGGCTGGCCAGGAGGGAGGAGGGCAGAGCACCTCTTGGACAGCTCTCATCGTTCGAGGAGGGGAGGGGGGGCAAATGACAAATGCATGTCCCACTGGTCAGCTGCCACCTGGAGGAATCTGAGTGGCAGCACAGTAGGACCACAGGCACATGGGAAGGGACCGCATGTGGGCCCATAGAAACATAGACTTTGACGGCAGATAAGGACCGCTTGGCCCACCTAGTCTGCCCATTTCCCTACCTACAGGATAGGCCGCAGATCCTAGTTAACCAACAGCCTATTTCTTTCTACCCCCTACAAGAATTGCCTTATGTCTGTCCCATGCATTCTTGAATTCTCCCACAGTTTTAGACCCCACAACCTCCTCAGGAAGGCTGTTCCATGCATCCACTACCCTCTCTGTGAAAAAATACTTCCTCACATTGCCCCGGAACCGCCCCCCTCTATCTTTAAATTGTGCCCCCTTGTTCTTGCATGTCTCTTTTTCTGAAAGATGCTACCCTCTTGGACTTTGTTGATTCCACTGAGGTACTTAAAAGTTTCTATCATGTCCCCCCCACTTCTTTCCTCAAGGGTATACATATTAAGCTCCTTTAGTCTCTCCTCGTACGGCTTCTCTTGCAGACCCTGCACCATTTTAGTTGCCCTCCTCTGGACTGCCTCTATCCTGTCAATGTCCTTGCGGAGATGGGGTCTCCAGAACTGGACGCAGTACTCTAGATGGGGTCTCACCAACTGTCTGTACAGAGGGATAATAACTTCCTGTTTTCTGCTGGTGATGCCTCTCCCTATGCATCCCAGTATACCCCCAGCCCTCCCTACTGCCTTCTCACATTGCTTGCTAACCTTAAGGTCATCTGATATGATTACCCCCAGGTCCCTTTCCTTTCTTGTTGTTGTTACTACCTCCCCCCCATTGTGTAATCTTCTCCTGGGTTCTTGTTTCCCAGGTGCATTATTTTGCACTTCTTTGCATTGAATCCTAGCTGCCATACTTCTGACCATTCATCCAGCCTTGCCAAGTCCCTTCTCATCCTTTCCACACCTCCTTGTGTATCAACCCTGTTGCAGATCTGTGTGTCATCTGCAAAGAGGCACACTTTTCCTTCCAGTCCCTCTGCAATGTCACTTATAAAGACATTAAAAAGGACTGAACCCAGTACTGAACCCAGGGTGAAAATGGAGGAAAAACACCTCCAGCCACAGCTGGGTAATGGCCTGGCTCCCCACCAATGACTGGGCTGCTCCAGAATTTACTGGTCCTGCAGGGTAAAATAAACCCCAGGGAAGTCAAGTGATGGGGCTAGGGGAACTGGTCCAGATGGGGCCAGTCAGGGGAGAGCAGAGATAAATTCAAGATTGAAAAAAAGAATGATGAGAAAATAAAAATAGCAAATACAGCAACTAAAGTATGAAGTGCTACAGACGTTTCCCTGAGGTGTTGGCAGCTCTTTAAAATACTGGTTACCGGTACCCTGAATGCAGCAATCCCCTTACTGAAGCACTAGAAAATTTTACAATCAAGTTAATGAAATAGCAAATTAATCTTTAAATAGGGCATAATGGTCGCAAAGGGTCACATCAGACTTTGGCTCATGGGAGCCCCGTTTCTTGCCACATGGATCTAGGTAAATTAACCTACGATTGATCGTTTTTATAACTATATTACACTGTTGTATGCAGGGTCTCACCATTATGTGGTTACTGCTGGGGAAATACACTGGGAAGATAAGGGGTAGCTTGTTGCAGTAAAACAAGCAGAAGGTTGACTGTCTTCTTAACTGAGCTATGTCAAACAATGGGTTCAAGAAAGGTTTACCTACAGCACTGTGTAATGGTGAAGAAACCGAAAGGGAAGGGAAGGCGACAGACAGGAAAGAGAAGCATCTGCAGTACCTTTGGGAAGTCCGAGCTGCTGTAACTCACTGGACAGGGATTCGCCATCCACGCTGTGTTTCGCTGCACTTGACAAAATAAAACTCAGAACAGCAATACTGGCTTTCACGTCTCCGGTTTCTAGGAATGTAGAACGAGAGACAAAAGGCATTGGTTACTTTCAGCTTTATCAGATACGCCACATCTACCAAGAAAGCCATTTCATGTCCATATTTCTGCCATTTTGCTACTGATCCCCCCCCTTACTCACCACTGCTCACTCTACCAGAGTCTTTACTTCCCCTTTCTTGAATCTTAGCGCCATTATCACTGTTCATACTAAGGTTCATACTAACGGATGTAAAGGAGCAAGTCAGGCATCAGCCCATGAGTGCGCCATTCTGGTCATAATAACTCAGTTCTCCACTGCTGTTAATGTATCTGCAAAACTGGTTTTTGAATTTGGTTTAATTCTTGCTAATCACGATTTCCACAGGTAATGCATTGCAGGGTTAACTACTCACTGTGTAAAACATTTTTCTTTTATTTGCTTTAAAGGTTTAGCAGACAACTTGAAGAGGATGACACCTGGTAGCTATATTATTTTGTTTAAAACTGAAATTAAAGTGGTCTTTTATGATGTCAAGTGTCATTAATAAATCCCCTTGAAATCAGCACAGTTCTACTGGTAAGAAACTAATTCATCAAGTCTGGTGTTATGAGATTTATCCTTTAGATATGTGATAATTTTGGTTGCTTTTCTCTAGACTTCTTCTATTTGAATTATGCCCCAGTTCTTATATGGACACCAGAATTGGGTGGCAAAAATCAAGGTGCAGTAGGATGTAGGCCCTATATATGGAGAATACCAATGATGTTCCCCTCTCTGGATCTAATTTTTGGTTTTATTGTCCACATGACTTTATTCGCCCTACCTATTCCTTCACTAGTTTGTGCTGAGTGATCAAAGTCATTAGTTAGTGTTTTTCCCAGAGCCTGCTCCTTTATGGTTGTGACTATGGGTTTTCCACAGAGAAAGTCAGTTTGACAGAGGTTCTTACTGCCAAGGTGCATAACACCACATTTGTCAAGATTACATTTCATTTCTCTCTCTCTCATTTCTTCCATTGAAACTATGTATTTGTGTTGAATGTGTGGGTCTGTTACATTATAATCCATTTTCTTGGGGCGCAAAAACCAAACAAAAGTAGTCATTAAAAACATTTTGATGTTTTCCTTTCAAAGTATGGGTTCGTCTCCTCACTTACTTCCTCTTAATCCCCGTTCCCTCGTCCTATGCCCCACGCTCCTCTGTCTCCTACTTATTCCACATTACTTGTAGTGTCCCTGCTTGCATCCCCGCTCAGACTGTCTTTTCTGTGCACTTGCTCTGCTCTCCCTCTGGTGCTACTTCCCTCCTCTCATCCTTCTCTTGCGCTCTTACACATCTCCCAAACTGATCCTCAAAACTTACATCTCTCCCTCCTGCCCTTAGCCTCCCCCAGGCTTGACCCATAATCACTACTGGTCTCTAAACCTTTACAAAGTTTTGCGACTTGAATTGCCATAAGTAGTCTCACTGTGGCTCTTGGCCTTTTACAATCTGCACAATAATTGCACCGTGGTGATTGCTACGTTACCGTTTACTGTTTGCTGCTTCAACTGTTTTTCACATATTTGGCTTGAATTTGTATCATTGTCTGGACATTGGCTTTCCTTTGTAGTCTCCTCACCACAGAAAGTATTTTATATCGCACAATCACCAACACTTCATTCACTGTGTTTATTTACTGCTTTGACTATATGCCTGAATTGCACATATCGTGTTTTACCATTCAGAAGTTACCCCTAAATTAAAGTCACAGTAGGAAATAAAGAGTTTATCAATAGAAGCTGCCTCCATTTTGTAGCCGTGGCTTCTAAATGGGTTTCTAGGCAGGTTTCTAAAAGGTGAAATACAAGGAAAACCACCCCAGCTGTTCATTTGTTAAGGCACTCACATAAGGTACACCCGCTGTGGCTTGGTAACATTGCAATTCATGCCAGTACATACGAGACAGTGGAACCACGCAATCGATCATATGCAGAGCACTTCATTAAAAAAAAAATCAAACAAGAGCTGGTAATTAACTGAATCAAGGTGAGTTGATGTATTCCTTCAGCTTCCCTGTCTGTCTGTTATTTTGCTAGGCTGTACCTCTGCACAATAAGGGAGCTAACCTTCTCCCTAGTCAGCATTCTCTGGTCAGAGTGGACCGTGTGGTGAGCTCCTGAATCCCCTTTTGCTTTCCTGTCTGCTATTCTGCCAGGCTGTAAGTTGGGGGACAGGGCACCGGATGGCATAAGGTTTGATATGCCAGTTACTTTACAGTACCGTTGCCCAATAAAGGAGCCAATTTGCTCTGTAGTTGATGTACCCCAGTTGGCGTGGTCAGTTTAAGTTATCAGTCTGAACTCCATCTGAAAACTCACATATTCCGCACAGCTCATTTTAATTACTTAGGAGGCTGTAAGTCAGGGGAAACGGGGCAGACAGCACAGTGGAGAGCAGCTCGATATGTAAGTTAATAATGAAAGCTACTCCCATTTACAAACCACAGCAAAAAAACAGAAAAATTTAATAGAAGCTATGGCTTCTAAACGGTGAAAAATGGTATTTTATATTGCACATCTGTACAATCACTGACACTTTAATCATTGTACTTATTTACTATTATGCATGTATGCCTGTACTGCACATATTTTATACTGGGCATTCACCAACACGTTATTCATTGTATTTATTTACTAATACGTATTTTATACTGTGTATTTACTGGCACTTTATTTATTGTATTTTAGTTTTCTGCACACGACAGCTGCCTCCCAGCAAACCGACTGGTTGAAGTTCATTACATACAATGATAGCAATAATTTCACGTAAGACTGTATAGTAAGCTTTGAAACCACACACAAGGTAAAAAAGGAGAACGCTACCTAATACAAAATGTACGTACATCTATCCCATTACCATTTACAGTTATCACCGTATGCCTGTACTGCATGTATTTTGTATTACGCATTTATGGACACTTTATTCACTGTTTTTATTTACTGATATCCCGGTATGCTTTTATTGCACGTATTTTGCACATTTACCGACACTTCCTATTCATTGTATTTATTTAATATTATCCCTGTACGCGTGTACTGGGCATATTTTTTTATTGTCCATTTACTAACACTCTATTCACTGTATTTATTTACTGTTATCCCTGTAAGCATGTACTGGATGTATTTTTATATTGCCCATTTAATAACACTTTATTCACTGTATTTACTTACTGTTATCCCTGTAAGCATGTACTGGACGTATTTTTAGATTGCCCATTTAATAACACTTGATTCACTGTATTTATTTACTTGTCATCCCTGTAAGCCTGCACTGAATGTATTTTATATCAGGCATTTTTATTTTATTTTATTTTTATTTATTTTTATTTAGCTTTTGTTGACCGGGTAAGTGCACTAGACAAATCCTGCCTATTTTCAGGCACGACCCGGGGGAGGGGGATACAGATGAATGCCAACTGACCTTGAACCAGATTAAGCTGTTGGTGGTATTTTTAGTGAAGGAGGGAAATTTGGCCAGGACACCGGGGAAATTCCCCTACTCTTTTCGATAAGTGCCATGGGATCTTTAACATCCACCTGAACTACCACCAATCCAGGCAGATGGGACCTCGGTTTAACGTCTCATCCGAAAGACAGCACCTCAGAAGTGCAGCACCCCTCTCATGCTGCACTACAGTGTCAGTATTGGGATATTAACCCAAGTGCCAGATGTGGGAACTGAACCCACAGCCCTCTGATCTCCCGGCCTCAGAGGCGAGTGTGCTACCTACTGAGCCACTGACACTGACGACTGACATTTACCAACACGTTATTCATTGCATTCATTTACTATTATCCTCGTATGCCCGAACTGCATGTATTATACATCGGGCATTCACCAACAATTTATTCACTGCATTCATTTACTATTATCCATGCATTCCTGTGCTATGCCCACATGCTCATCCTTGTTTTTACCCTCTGCAAATGCCCCCACACAAAAAAAAGTCTCTGCTCAGCTGGCCTCTCCCAGTCACTAATTTTCAACTAAATATTGTTAACGGGATGCACAGGCAGAGCAGCTCCGTGAACTTTTACATACCTTGTAATCAGAGGTTGTTGTTTTGCACCATCTTACACTGTTAATGTTAAAGCAATTCCTAAAGAATGTACCCAGTAGGTCAAAACAAAGAATTTTTGAAGCATGTGTTTTCACTCTCTTAATGAGGTAACGGCAGAGGCAGGCAATCCTTTGTGGGTGGGATTCACACGGTCAGCAGGGAGTTGGATGGGCATCTACGTGGATGCCCTCAATCTGCAGGAACGGAGCTCTGCATTTCCTGCTGCAACATCCTCCTTCCTTCTGGTGGCTGCGGGAGGGGGAAGAGAGCAGCACGGAAATCCTGGATGGAATTCTAAATGGTATCGGTGTTAGGATGGAGCTGTCAGAATGTTGCCGAGCCGGGGTTCAGGCCATCTGCCTCATGATAGCTTACCAGGCATAGGCAGAGACAGAGTAAGGCTGTGCTTTCAGGTCAGCACTGGCCAAATCATCACTTTTGGGGAGGAGAGGGGAGGGTTTGGATCTGCCCATGGCATAGCTGGCCAGGGCCAACAGATGCACAGCATGGGTTCTGAAGCATGACTAGACACTCCAGGAAAGGACCAGAGTCACCTGAGCTGTGCGTGAAAGGCACGCCCAGCAGGGGATAGGCAGAAGGCGGTGCACGCTGGAGAGAAAGAAATCACCACCTGCCTGACCGGGGCAGCCCTCCTAACATTGCACAGATGCGCCGACAGGGCCAGGCTGGTGGGGTACATAAACAGAAAGCAAAACAAACAAACAAACAAAAAAAAAACGAACCACTACTTCTTGACTTTTGTCTGTGCCCAGGATTGAACAACTATTGCTACCCAAATGACTTACTTGACCGGGACTGAGTAATCCAGGATGAGAAATACATGGCAAGAGTCTGAAAGACTTATTAATGGGCCCTGTGCACAGAAAAGGGCCATTAGGAGTTACAAATGGTGTTTGTATCTGTGTTTCGGGGGTACTAGGTTAGGACAACTACCTGGCATGAACTCTGGTCATTATGCAGCTATCTGCTAAATTAGTTAAAAGAAAAACGATCAAATGATTTAAATGACAGACTCTGTGATGCAATCTGACCTTTAAGAGTGGTAGATCAGTAGACTTAACGCTTAAGTACAAAGCGTGCTGATTTCAGATACTGGGATTAGGTTGTTTTCATCTATTGTCTGCAGGTTTTTTTGTATTATTATTTACAATAATAATCAGTCTTTCTTCTACCACAGCTTCGTACAAAGGCAAAACCTTTAGGATTATATTAAACCTTGTCACTGTTCAATTTCGCTACTGGTATTTAGGAGCACAATGCCAACTAGAATGGCTAGCTGACAAGGCTCATTGCTTAATGAATGAATTCCAAGTTTAGGCAAATCTAGCTAATGCATCGGAGCTTGCTTCTAATGCATGGCAAGTACCCAACCCATAACTATAGCAATGCAATACCTCTCTTTCTACGTATGGTCAATATATCTTGCATATATGCAGGGGTCTACACCTGGAGCTTAGGAACACACTCATGAGTACCTCTTGGGAGGGGAGACACTGCCGGCTTTGGATGGGGGGGACGACCTTGGTGTGGTAGTGGATGCCAAAATCAATGAACAACTCCGAACAGTGTAGAAGGGCTGCGGACAAAGCAAATAAAATGTTGAGGTGCATCTCCAGGGGCATAACCTCGAGAAGGTGGGAGGTGCTTCTCCCTCTGTATAATTACCTGGTTAGACCACACCTTGAGTGCTGCATGCAGTTTTGGCACCTGTACTTAAAAAAGGACATTGCACTCCTGGAGAGGGTCCAGAGGAGGGCAACCAGGATGATACAGGGTCTGAGGGATTGGTCCTATGAGGAGAGAGACTTGAGGATCTCAACTTGTACTCCCTGGAGGAGAGACAGGACAGAGGGGACATGATCGAGGTCTTTAAATACCTTAAAGGGGCAAACAGGGTAAGCCTAGATAAGGTGTTCCAGCTGAGGGAGATGGAGGCCAGCAGGAGGCACCCAGTGAAGCTGATTGGCAGGAGACTCAGGGGAGAGACAAGGAGATGTTACTTCACCGAGAGGGTGGTAGAACCCTGGACCGCACTGTCCGTGGAACTGGTGGCTGTTAGTACCGTGGAGGGGTTCACAAGGCTGGGACAGGTATAGGGGAAGGTGAAACTGAGTAATGCCAAAACTGGAGGAGTTTTTCAGATGTGGGATGGGCCGGGGGGGTAACTCATGGGAGGTGGGGAAAGCAGCTATGGTGCCCCAAATGGGTGCTGATCTTCGAGCAGACTTGATAGACCATAAAGGCCTACTCTGCTGGCATCTTAGTATGTTAGTACATGGTGATGAATAGACAAAAATGTACTCACCAAACTTGGCATCTGATGTTAGTTTTGTGATCTTCTGGTACTATAAAAAGGAAAAAGGTTTGTTCCTTGAGATGAATGGCTTTATAGTTTAGGCCACATAAAAAAATATATCTCACAACAGAGCTAATGGCTAACAGCTGTTATTTTTGTGGCACTCTTTGCTCAAGAATGAATGATGACTTTCCCTCTCACACCAGTTTTCCAGCCATACGCAAGTGAAACATTGGGCCGGATTTTCAGAGAGCGTAGTATGACGCCCGGTGCTTGCGTCAAAAAGAAATGACGCAAGGACCACCATGTGCCAATGCTTGCATCATTTCCGAATTTTGGAGGCTGCTTGTGTCAGATTCTGGGCTGCTTGAGTCAAACTGGCCTGCACCACACCTGCATCAAAAAAGCTGCTTGTGCCATGTTGGAATCACGCCTGTGACAAATAAATGATGCACTATCTCCCTATTTGGGAATTTCAAAGAACGTGGGTCTAACTTTGTCTCAAACATTGCATGCAGCTGTTAGACCAGCCAGCGCTGGTCTGAGTGACACTAGAGCATATACATAGGCCCACAGTATGCGTGCAGAGTTGCGTCACAATGGAGGCATGAATGCAGCAGCAGACGCCACAGACTTGTGAAATGATAACATGTCAGGAGCTGCAGCCCTAGCAGCCCCCGTGTTGGCCATGGCTGCAAGGTGGTGGAGACAAACCCAGCAATGCCAGCCAAGGGGGGAACTTGGGGTGCTGTGGCATGCAAATATATGGCATTGTGGGTACCTTTGTCCTGGCTTCTGGCAGGGCCTGAAGCCAGGGGGATGGCGACAGGTGCCACCTGCTGGAGAGAGTGGGGGCTTGGGCTGCACTTACACAGCCAGGGGCACTGTTGTTGCATGCCATCCACACAGCCACTCTGGCTTCAGGTACAATCGTTGTGTACAGGTCTGTGCTGCTATGCAGGCACTATGTTGGACCGCACAAGTGGGGTGGAAAGGGTACCTGATGTACTATAGCTTGAAGAGGTCTTGGTTCTCCTCCAACTGCGGTGGTGCAGTGTCTGTTGTGGGCCATCTTCTTCTTTGACCTCCATTTGAAATCACTATACCTCTTCTGGGGTGCCCTTATCATGCACCTTACAGGGCCTACAGCATTGACCTCTGTGGCCACTTTGTCTCAGGCCTTTTTCCTGTGGTCCCGCAGCTCCTTGCCCCCACCTTTGGCTAGCAGCAGGTCAGGTGAGCATCCATCTCCTCTATTAGGATGTCAGCTTCCCCCTCTGCAAAAATTCTTCATGCAGCTGTGTGTGTCCACCCTTGCTTCCATCCTTTCTTATTTCATAAAGCTTTTTTTCCTGCTGGTTGCAGCGGGCGGGCTCTCAGCCCTGTCCATGCCCTCTCGCATGACACCTATTGCACAGGAAAGCCAAGTCCGAAATCCCTCATGGATTACCCCTTCCCCCGTGGTGAGGCCAGGAAGGGGAGGGTAATCCTCCCACCACCTGGTGACATTCATCCAGATGGGGATGGCAACTGGGCAATGGTGCAGAACAGAGGCAGGCAGGGCTTCATACAGCCCACGCCAACCATTTTCCATTTTCTCCCTCAGTGCCCTGCCGCAGCGTCATGTGAGCGTGTATGTGGAGGTGTACATGCTACAGAGCCATGGCCCCTCCTTTCACGTCGCTTGAGCTGCCAGTGCTACCCCCAGGCCTCCACTCAGGAGCAGCCACGCCAGCAAGCCACCCTTCCCCGGGAGAGGACAGCAGTCCTCCAGATGCTCAATCCTCCTCCCCCTCCCCCTACTGACCCCCGGCAACTCGAGCTCATTCCTGAACTCAGGTTGCTGGTGTGGTAAGAGGTAAGGTGCATACCACCTTAGCCCTCGACGCCACTGAGCCAGCTGATGCTTCCGTCCTTTTTTACACAATTTGTTTGATGCAGCTTCTGTCATTCTCGGCCACTGCATCAAATTTATTCCACAGCAGCCCTGCCGCGTCATTTCTGGGGACTTAAAATCACGGTGATGGCTTTTTTTTCAAAATACAGTGTACAATATTCGACACACCCAGGATTGATGCAAGGGGCTTTCTGACATAGCTTGCGTCGGTCTAACAGCGCTTTGAAAATCTGGACCATTGAGTTTTATTTGGGATATAGACAACAGGGCTCAGATACTCCTATATTAACACTGTATCGCCGAAGTACAGGAATGCACCTGGAGCTCTCTTACTCCAATGACGGCACTGAGTATGAGGTTGAGGCCACATTAGGGCCACATTGGGAGAGTCAGTTTTTAATCAGGAGTTCTGCTGACATTTTTCAAGCATGATGTAATGTTGCAGAATGATGACAAATTAAGCATGTAAAGGCAGGAATCACCTTGGCAGGGTGTATACTACAGCCCTGTGCCATTATTTTTGGGAACTTATACATTTTGGGTGGTGTATATATATCTGGTTAAATTTATTTTTCCATGACCTCCCATCCCCCTTGAAATTTACCCCATCCCTCTGGGCAGTGGATGTCCAAACTTTGCTTATGCACCTGGAGAGCCAAGGTGTGCTATTCCCAGAACAGTTTTGTGATTTATACTTTGGAATGGCATCATAGCCAAAGAAAAGTTACTGTGACCTCCATCACAGTACTATTGGAGCAAACTGCAGCTGTCACGTAGCTGACATACTCATGGTGAGGGAAAGCAATGACATGGTTACACCATAGAGACCGAAATGTAGAATGGCTAGAGGGTGGTTCACAAAGAGCAACACTGGCTGGGCTCATGTTACTGCCACCGTCTACATACACTGGTTAAAAAGGTGATCTCGGTGGGCTTCAATTTACCTACAGACCCTCAGTAGCAAAGGAAACATGGTTTCTGGCCAGATTAGTGTGCTGTTTGACCTCAAACTCAGTTTTAGGACTTCCGGTGATGTCAGGATCCTGATGGCAGCCTGATCTTGCAACTCCGGGACACCCACCGAATAATTCTTTAACAACCGGGAATCAAAATGCAGTCACCTGCCAAGCTGACTAGGTCAAAAGCCCTTATCACCAGGCATCCAGAGACGCCAGCGGGTAGACTCCGAGAGCTCTTTATGAAGAAAAAACAATAAAATTCTCAACCGAAGAGGCCGCAACTGAAGCCAGGATCTCCAAGTCACAGCCGGAGTCCGACAACCTAGACTTAATGGCCATAATGCTTCAAACAGCCTGCACCGTCTCCAAGATAGACAAGACCTTATCCGATCTGCGCTCAGATATAAATGGGATCAAGCACCGAGCAGATCAGCTGGAGCTGGACCTGTCAGCCGTGGTGGAACAAAGCGACCAACATGACCGCTTAATATTACATCTCCTGGCAAGGGAGCAAGAACTACACCATAAATTGGACGACTTGGAGGGACGCAGCAGGTGGTAAAATATCTGCATCTATGGGATTCCCAAGGGCGCAGAAAACAAAGCCCCCAGTGTAATATTCTTCCTGCAAGAATTATTGAAAGAAGCTCTGGATCTGCCCAAGGAATTGGATTTCGGCATGGATAGAGCCCACAGATCGCTCTCCTCGAGGCCTTCCAATGCAGGGGCCAGGCCCTGGTCCTTCGTGGTGAAGCTCACCTATTTCTCCACAAAGGAAGAGCTGCTTTCCAGGGCCAGGAAAAAAGAGAGATTAAATTCCAACAACATCGGATCACCCTGGACAATGATTATACATCGGGGGTGCAGGAGCAGCGGAAAGCCTTGTGGTCGATTGTTAAACAACTCCGAGGCAAGAATAAGAAAGCACAACTGCTTTTCCCGGCCCATCTATGTGTGGAAACAGAGCAGGGCCCTCGGATCTTTGCAGACCTTCTAGCAGCCAAGTCCTCCTCGAGGGGGATGGGTATCCATACACCCTCCCTGTACAAAGAGCAGCTGGAGAAGGATCTCCTCCAATCAGCTTGGAATATAGCACAGAAAGGACACAAGAGAAAGGGGTCTCAACAGCCGATTCCTCACTCCAACCTACGGGCTGATGTGGCGGCTACTGTAAGTTTACCCAGCCCCTAACTTCATATGTTCCCTATCGGTCAGGTGTGTTTCCTGTAACATAGCAACCTGTGCCCTCTGCCGCTTCAATGCTGTTAGCAAGCTGGTTTGCTTGACTGGGGTGGAAAACCCTTGAACATTCCAGAAAATTATCTTAATATCCTTAACAGAACCCATTTTGGAGGAGAATAAGGTTCCATGACGGGGGGCCACGGCCCCCAACCTCATCCCCCATCTAATTATGTAAGCATACCACTATACCTTAAGATACACTCTATAAATCTGGACTCAAGAATATCAGAACAAACAAGAACATTAGAACACAGTGAAACTTCTACATTAATGTGAAATAAACACAACCTGGCACTCAAGTTCTGTCCTGGCACACTAGTGTGCTATTGGCACTTATGTAACTAATGTATTCCCTGGTAGAGTACCCATGGTATGTTCACCCTGTCCCTGATGTGTATGCTCTGCATTGCTCCTACTATGTCTTGTACCCGTGATATGTTTACCCTGTCCCTGCTGTGCAAGTTCTGCATTGCTCCTACTATGCCTTGTACCCATGATATGTTTACCCTGTCCCTGATGTGCAAGTTCTGTATTGCTCTTACCTTGCTTTATACCTATGTTATGTATACCCTGTCGTTGATGATCATTGTTCTGTACTGCACTCCTTATGTAACAAGTTCATATGTAATCCCTCCAAACCATGTACATTATCTGTATTGCACTACTGCTAAACTCAACTACTGTATGTATACCTGCCTCCTCTGTAACCCCTCCCCCCAGGTCACACCGTGAGACAAGCATCTTTTTGCTCAGCGTGCCTTTCCTGGTGAAACATTTTCAATAAGTAAATAAACAAACAACCCCCCAATTTCCCCCAACATCAGTTGTATATCCCGTGTCCCTCCCTCCTCCCAACAGCCCTCAAAATAGTCATATGTAACAACCAAATGATCCAGCAACAGTGTGCCCAGCTATTCGACATTCAAATAACACCCCAACAGTAAAACATATTTCCCCCGCCCCAATCCCACGTTGCCAGCTTCATAAACATTACTGCAGCATCCATCAATTTCGCTGCGCATGTCAGGGAAGGCCGGCCCACCCAAGTGCACCTGGCCTTCACATTAGACCTTGTAGTCTTTCCAAGCCTATGGTCCTCGTACCCACTAGCCACCAACAGCCTTCCTTTCTCAGTGCCCGTCTGGGTACTCCCCGTGTCTTATGAGACCAATCCCCTCGTCCTGCACCATACGGGTCTCCCCCTCCTCGACACACGCAGCTACCTACGGCAACCAGTTCAAAAAAATAGAGAGACTGCATTTTTACATCCAAATATATGTGACCCATGCATCCCCACAAGCCAGACTAAGCCTCTGTGGACCCTTGGACCCCCCCAATCAGCAGCATCCCCACACCCCAGCAGATGACCCAATCCCTCCCACCTCCCTTTCCACTCCCCCAGTTTCCCATTACAGGCAGAAAAAGTAATCCCACTCCCTAAACCCTAACAGATTTTTAAAGTTTGGAACTGAACAGGAACTAAGTACAGAAACTGGTGTCATATTCCATAATTAACAGACTGAAATGAGTAAATGTTTTGTGCATGCTTCCTTTTTTGAAGTGGGAACCTCAGATTTGACTGATGAAGATCTGGCACTGTGCTAACGGGTTTGTACTTCAGAAATGCCCTTATTTACTGGATGAGCCACCCCTGTCAATACTTTCCACACCACACCATACCGTACCACACCGTAAGGCCTGTTTACACTGCCACATTTGCAACGCAGCAACCTTAGTGCTTGGAGTGTGGTGGTGCAAATGCGGTAGTGTAGATCCTTACCCGATCATGGTAAATGAATCTTTAATCCACTCCTGCCGACTCCGTGGAGTTGGATATGCGCCGCAATGCAAGCAGTGTAAGCTGCTATGTGGACTGGCAGCACCGCTGACGTTGGGTCCTTTCCCACAATGCCCCAATATAAACAGGAAGGAACAGGCCATGTTGAAATGAGATACCTGCACTGCAGTGAGCCTCCTGTAACTAGCAACAGACATTGAGTCTGTTGTCAGTCAAATCCCAGCAAAAGTCTCACTCTTTTCTTGACTCTCAGACCAGAGACCTGGTGGTGGCCAACTTTAGTGTGGCTGCAGCCACCCCTTTACATATCTCTCACCTCAGGTGTGCACAGTTAGGGTAGCAAGGGGAAGAAAACAGTACCCAGTTTGCAGGCGATTTAGAAATGTACCACTATATTAATGTGCCAGACCCCTATGGTAATGATAACACAGTGACGTTAGCAGTTCACACGTCATTTGATGCCTTACTGCTGACATCGCCAAACTGCCAGAGGCCCGCAGACCCACAGCCCATCTCCAGCATGTCTTGTATCACAGACATGTCAACTCAGCAGGTCAGGGCATTGCTGACAAGGACTATAGCATGAATTAATGTGTTCGCATAAACAGGGCTCAAGTCGGTCTGCAACACCACACAGGCTGCCCAGAGGGCATCTACCCTAGGGAGGAATCCAACTGGCAATAAAGTGTTCTAAAGTTAGATACAAGAACAAATTGGCAAACTTTGTTCAGTATTACCAACGCCCTTGACAGGGTACCATTTGTTCTCTTTCGGAAATAATGAAAAGTCCAGGAATACATCTTGGAGAACAAGAGGGCCTAAGCACTTGGAAGGCCTGGCTTTGAAAAGTAAAAGTGAAAACAGAAAAAAATATTGTCTTACATCAATCCCTTCCCCCAGGAGGTCTTTAAGCACTTGCACACACAGGAGCTTCATCTTCACGGAAGACTGCAAGAGCAAAACAAAATATTGAACGAACAAGAACCAGCGACACGTCTGAAGATTAAAGCCATTTTCTAGTAGCTAGGAGAACTTTTAAAAATATAAAAATGCAAACATGGGTTAGCTTATATTTCATTAATTTGTTGTTACCTCTCCAATTTATTTATTACTGAGGATACAGGCATGAAAACAGGATCTCTGTGTTTTAGACTTCATCTTCTCCTTCTGCTGAACTCTCAAATGAACACCACTATTTACGGTTTTTTTTTTAATTTACTCTTTATGTATCTCCTGATTCTGACTCTTTCCTCTCTACTCCTTACTATTGTACAGGATTCATCATTTGACATTGGCCTTCCCCTGGACTGAACCTGAGCTCCAGCTCGGCCAATCCTTGTCGGAGCACACCACCACAGTGCAAATCCCCCCCAACCCCCTACATAGAGCCTTGGGGCACTGACAGACACCCTCAGCAGACCAAGTTCTGTGGTGCCAACATCAAGGAGCCAGCTGGAGTGTTCTCTGAGGCAGTGAAATGGGACAACTGGCTGGCATCATCCACCAAATGGGAGATTTTTTTTTTACCCAATTAGAACCTTTTCATACACAAGGGTGCAGCGTGCGTATATATGGAACCCAAACAAACAGACAAGAGAAAGAAATAAGTGCGACTTGTTCTGTTTGTTTGGGTTTCAATTAGAACGTCACTCTTTCTCTAGAGCCAGCCAGTCACAGCACGTCTGCCTAGGGAAGGCAGAACATGACGTGGTCACCCACAATGTCCTATACTGTCCTTTGTCCCCAGAGTACGTGCTTGTGCTCAGAGATGTCACAATATCAAATTTTTAGTATCGCAATGTTTGTGTACAAAATATCATGATACAGCAATTATGATTATAAACTGCGGCATTTCTGGGGGGGTAAAAATCTGATTAGAGGAAGGTGAGGAATTATGCTCGCACCTGGAGTGGGACATACAGTACTGTCTGTCAGGGCAACAAGGTAAAACAGTTTATCATGACATTATGGTATATAGTTCTGTAGGATAATTGTGATTTTTTTTTTATTACAATGATAAATTATCACCAGTGGGAATTATTGTGATATATTACCACACTGTGTTATCGTGACGTTCCCCTTCACGCTGTGCCAAGTTATCACCCCACTCCCGAGCCTGTGTCACCTCTGAAGTCATTCCAGGCTTCACAGGCTGTGCATGAGGAAGTCAGATGCAGACATGAACCCTGGTCTTCCACAGCGGAGCATGATGCGCTCTTCTGGTATAATTAGTATCAACTGGTTTTACTCTGTAATTAGCTCTAATTAATATGGTTCCATAGGGTCTTAGGTACTGTAGGTATATACTTTTAATTAGTGAGGTATATATTTTTAATTGTTTGATTAGTATAGATATATACTTGCAATTGATACTTTTACTCAGAACTACAGTATACAGGAAAATACATGATGGCCTTTTTTTATGAGGAAAAAAACCCACCCATGTTATATATATTCTAATTCACATGTTTGTTTTTTCTCCCCTCCCACTATTTTTACCATGCATTCTAGCCTATTCCAACCGAAATGTTTTTCTCTCGCTACCATGACTCTATTTATACCTAATTTGTGCAACTTTTTAATGCTGATTTTACAACTGATAGTTGCTTTTACTTTTGACCTTCCACATCCCCCAGGACCCCTCTGGAAATGAGCTATCATCAGCTCAGTATGTCTTTCCTTGTGAAACAAAATACATACTTTGGCTTAGTATGTCATTCATGATCAAACATTTAAATAAGTAAATAAATAAATAAACACTTTGGCAAGAACATTCTGGGATAGAACCTTTTCATATCCCTTTTATTTCGGATACTTAACTATTTTGGCCAATGTGCTGATTTCGGCCAGAACCCAGTCCGGGCAATCTAGGTCTCCACAAAACCGGAACCGCTACAATTAGAGGAAAAAAAAAGTTAGATAATGGAAGTGCAGTTCTTATGCAGTGAAATAATGAGACTTTGTGTCTGTCCACCATGGTGTTTCAACAATCTTATATTGTTTTCACAGTAGGGCTACTACATACAGTAGTGAAAGGCAAATCCACATTAGAGGGGTTGGAGGTACTCTGGATCACCCTGGAGACAGAAGAAAGAGCCAGTAGTAGCACTGGGGTGATATACACATCTCCAACACAGCGGGTGGAACTGGATAAGGTACTGAGGAGGTGCTACTGGTGGGGGACTTGAATCTGCTGGATGTAGACTGCAGCCTCCCAGCTGTGGCCTCAGATAGAAGGAGGGACATTCTAGACTCCCTGCAGGGGCTATTTCTCAGGCAACTAGTCCAGGAGCCCATGCTTGATGGAGCAATGCTGGACCTGATACTCACAAACAGGGACAGTATTGCAGACATCAAGGTGGGATGCCACCTGGGAACCAGTGATCACTGTACAGTGCAGTTTAACATAAGTATGGCAGCAGAAGCAAACCACACACGGACAAGGGCCCTGGAATTCAGGAGGGAAGATTTTAAAAGAATGGGTGAAATGCCTCAATGACAACCTAGCGGGGGAGGGTGGAGGAACAGTGGGACAAATTAAGGGATGGCACAGTAAAGGCAACAAACCTCTGCATAAAAGAACTGAGCAAGAACAGGAGGAAAAAAAAGAGACTACTATGGTTCTCAAAGGAAGTGGCTGCAAAGGCAGAAAGGGCAATCATTCAACAGGTACAAAGAGACTCAGAGGGAAGAGGATACAGAGATGTACCAGAAAAAGCAGAGAAGGTGGTGAGGAATGCAAAGGTGCAAACTGACGAAAGGATAACCAAAGGGGCAACTAAGGGGGCAAGACCTTTTTTTAGGTACATAAGTAAAAACAGGAAGACAACAGAAGGGATTGTGAGGTTAAGAAGGGGACCGGGAGAGTGCAGAGAAGGATCAGAAAAAAAGCTGATCCCCTGTACAGCTCATTCCGTATTCACAGTGGAAGGGGAGGGGGATGGACCATATAGAAGCAGCAGGAACACTGGAGGAAGGTAGACGCAAGTTCATTCACAGAGGAAAGAGTCCTGAAAGGACTTACAAAGTGGATAAAGCTATGGGGCCGGATGGGGTGCACCGAAGGGTGTGGAGGTAGCTCAGGAAGGTACTGGCTACATACTGTTTTATTCAACAAGTCACTGGAAAAAGGAAATGGTTCCAGAGGAATGGAGGACAGATGTAGTCCTACTCCATAAAAGTGGCAGCAGGGAGCAGGCTGACAGCTATAGACCAGTCAGTCTGACGTCAGCGGTAGGGGAGTTAATACAGATGCTTTTACAGCAAAGTCTCGTGAAGTATCTTAAATCCAGCAGGTTACAAGACCCGAGGCAGCACAGACTCACGGGGAGAGAGATCATGTCAGACGAACCTGATTGATTTGTTTGACTAAGTGACCAAGGAAACAGATCAGGGTGGAGCAGTGGACGTGACCTACTTAGACTTCAGCAAGGCTTTCAACACCGTACCACACAGAAGGCCCATAAGGACATTTGGCAGTGGGGGGGGTGGGTCCCAAGGTGGTAAACTGGGTATGACATTGGTTGACATATAGATGACAGAGGGTGGTGGTAGACGGCACTCACTCTGGGAAGGGGACAGTGACCAGTGGGGTATCACAGGGCTCAGTATTGGGACCAGTCCTCTTTAATGTGTTTATAAGTGACACTGCAGAAAAGCTGAAAGAGAACGTATGCCTCTTTGCAGATCACAACAAAATCTGCAATAGGGTAGACAGACATTCCAGAGGAGGTGGAGGGAATGAGTAGAGATGTGAGAAAACTAGAGGAGTGGTCAAGGATATGGCAGCTGGGTTTCATTGTGAAAAAGTGCAAAATCATGCATCTAGGGCACAGAACCCCAGAGAAGGAGAATAAAATGGGGAAGAGGTATAGACAATCACTAAACAGGAAAGGGACCCTGGGTAATCATACTGGATGACCTCAAGGTGGCGAGGCAATGCAACAAGGCAGTTAGGTAGGGCCAGCAGGATGCTGGGTGCACAGGGAGGGGTATCACAAGCAGAAGAAGAGAGGTGGTATTACCACTGTATAGATCATTGGTGAGACTCCACCTGGAGTAGTGTCCAGTTCCGGAGACCACATCTCAGGAAGGACACAGACAGGGTACAGGCTGTCCAGAGACGGGCAACTAAAATGAGGCAGGGGCTGCATTCGAAGCCCCATAAGGAGACAGCTGAGGGATGTCAGTATGTACACCCTAGAAGACAAGAGGGCAAGGGGAGGACATGATGAAGACCTACAAGTACTTCACGGGGATGAATAAGGTACAGAAGGGGAGTATATTTCAGTGTATAATGTGCACGAGAACGAGGGGGCATGCAATGAAGCTGGAAGGGGGGGAATTTAGGAGGGCTGTGAGGAAGTACTTCTTCACTGAAAGAGTGGTGGATGCCTGGAACAGTCTGGTGGAGGCAAAAACAGTGGTGGACTTCAAGCATGCATGGGACAGGCACAAACTGGAATCTTGGTAGGGCAGTAGGGTTGGGGTGGGGAGGTAGCCGGATATCAGGCAGGGTCTACAGTGACAGTATAGGCAGGGAAAAATGGGCAGACTGGGTGGGCCAAGCAGTCCTTATCTGCCAACAAATTCCGTTTCTATGTTTCCAGACATGCTACCGCTGGCCTTCCCAGCAAGATGAGATCACGGTGCAGCTACAGTTAACACATTAGTAGGCGAGAAGCACAGAAAGATAAAAAAGCAGATTCATGAATATAAATTTCAGTTTGACTGTGCTCCACCTTCAGTAAGAAACACAGACCAAAAAACATTAACAGCATCTTTGAGGTCAAATTTTAAGCAACAAAATAACCGTGTCTGTAATTCAGAACATTTAAGGAGCTCTGGTTCCGGTGTACTTACCCAGTTAAATAAACAAACCAAGGAGTACAGACACAGCATCAAAAGCTTATCCATTCTAAGGTGATATACCAGATGTTCAGATAAAATAACCAAATTGGAAGTTTGGTATGCTGTCTGAAAAATAACAGTTAACATGACATTTCTACCCCTGAAGGGACTAATTTACAGAACAGTTATTGCTGGGATGGGGAACCAGGGGATGATGGTCGTCAGCCAGCCTGTCTAATAAAAGATGGCATGTCACTGGAGACATGCCCCAACACGGGTTCAGGTCTCCAGCAGCTAAGTCTATAGCTGCATTACTTGAGGAAAGAAGGGAGAGGGGGGACATGATAGAAACTTTTAAGTACCTCAGTGGAATCAACAAAGTCCAAGAGGGTAGCATCTTTCAGAAAAAGAGACTTGCAAGAACAAGGGGACACAATTTAAAGATAGAAGGAGGGCGGTTCAGGGGCAATGTGAGGAAGTATTATTTCACAGAGAGGGTACTGGATGCATGTAACAGCCTTCCTGAGGAGGTTGTGGGGTCTAAAACTGTGGGAGAATTCAAGAATGCATGGGACAGACATAAGGCAATTCTTGTGGGGGGGGGTAGGAAGAAATAGGCTGTTGGTTAACTAGGATCTGCGGCCTATCCTGTAGGTAGGGAAATGGGCAGACTAGATGGGCCTAGCGGTCCTTATCTGCCATCAAAGTCTATGTTTCATTATAGCCAGTCACCACCAATGGGCATGACTAGCAGCACCAGTTAGATTAAAATAGAATCTTGCTTTATACAGTGCTTTTTATACATGCTGTATCCAAAGGTGTATTACAAAGCAATGTGTAAGATACTATTCCAGGGGCTGAAATTAAAGGGCAGCTAACGGTTTGAAAAAACTTTGGAAAACATAATGGTTGGACACAATTCTGCTTGTATTTCACATATCATCTACAGATTTCTCCTCTTCATTATTTGTTACTGAAGAAATTCCCAGAAAAACAAAATCTTTATCCCTTAGAGCTTATCTGCCTCTATAACATGCTTGACATCATAAAGCTCTGTTGTGACATCACAGTCTGTTGTTATGGGAATAACTGTGATGTCACAAGCAGAGTATTGTGACATCAGGTTGGGAAGAAGCAACAGCAGCTGATGAACCCTGAGGTAACAAGTCTTCTGTGTTCATGCATCTCACTTCAGTAATAAATAATGGAGGTAAGACATACAGAGGTGATGAGAAATATAAGCCTGCTTTGTGTTCAAATATTATGTTCTTTAAAGTTCTTCTTGAGGCGTCGGTGGCTCTTTAAGTTTTGAAGCCACTAGTCAGCAGGGCTAGTAACAGGAAAAATCCACTGGCCCCACAGACTTTTCACTGGCCCAAATGGTGAACTAACTGAAATGTTACCTCATCCAATACAAGTCAGCAGGGCTAGCTGATGGAACATTTTACTAGTCCAGGACAAAATCTACCAGCATTTGGCTAGTGGGCCGGTGCCAATGTTGACCCCTGCTATTATAAAATTGGAATGAACACTTGGGCAACCTGACTGGTTTGAAAAACAAGTTCAAGGAGTGTAATTGTCTGGCCATACAGCAATTACACCTCAGTACTTCCTCAGCCATTGCATCAGGTTTGGCTACAAGATAACCCATGTTGTAACTGCAACAAGACACTTTTATGCAATATTCACACTTTCCTCTTGAGTGTTTAAAGGCATTCGGTGCAAGTTTCTCATGTCCAACAACCCACTCAAGGCACGCAGTTACTGACCCATACATACACCCTATGGCATGTCGTATTAGAAACACAGAACTGTGCCAGCAGAGAAGATCTTGTGGTATATCAAGTCTGCCTAATGTGGTGGTGCGTGCCCCTTTACACATTCTTGGCCCTTCACCACCCCTCCCCAGCCCACTTAACCTGCCTCTTGTTCATGTCCCACCACGTCTTGAAGCTCTCCATGGTTTCTGTATTAACAACTGGAGTGTCTGTATTGCTTGCATTGCTTGGTGTGGGGTACAGTCAAATTGCACTACTAGTGATCTCTGGGAGAGACAGTCAAGGTGGCAATCGAAGTGGCAGTAAGACAGGAAAAGTACTCTCACTGAGTGGAAAACAGCTGATGCAGGAGAAGACTACGCACACTAACATTTGGGGAGTAAATTTTAGCAGCAGGGCTGCAAAAAAATTTTTAGCTTACAAAAGGTATGCTATCTGTTGCCTGAAAGTGCAGCCTTTCCGGACTATCTTATTGCCTTCTCTTTCTGCTGGTTTAGTTTTCTCTTGTCCCACTCTCTCTACTTTTACAGGAGCTGATGGATCAGGCCTGGGCAGCACAGAGAAGGAGACAAGCTGGTCAGACAGCTGGGGCTAGAGTTCAGGATTTTGGTGTCTCTGTCAGAGCCGAAGAGCTGAGTGATGGCTATATTAAACCAGATTTTGGCAAGAGCAAATTATTTGAGAGGAAAGTCCTGGAAATGAACTAAAAAGAGAGCTGAAAAGGAAGGATCAAGGATTTTCATCCTGCAGTGGGACTTTCTAGTTATTTTTTAGAGAAGTTCAATTTTTAGGAGTTTTATAAAGGTTTTTTTTTTTTAATAGTGTGTTATATTTATTGTTGTGCTTCATGGTGCTTGTAGGAGTTCATTCACTGATCATTTACACAGTGCTAGGACTGAACTTGGAAGCCAAAATCTATTTTAAATATCTTTTTCTAATAATTTAAGATAATTATTTTTTTAATGTTTTAAATTTACTTTCGCGCCCTTTGGGGTTTGTACCATGTTACCCAGGTATATTTAGTGTACAGACTCTAGTTTGGTGCAAGAGCAATTCGAGTTGCCACTGACGACGATAAGCAATCCAACTTTGTGAAAACATTTGGGGAATATTGCAGCATCTCTTGAACTAAAAAAACCGAACCTGTCTATAGCAGATTAGCAAGCAAGTAGTAGTTTGTGCTTGCTGCTTTGCTTCACTTTTTTAGTAACAGTTAAAAAATATGCTGTAATAGTCTGCTACAGTTCAGGTTGAGTTGCCGTGCCCCTGGAGCTGTCGGCTAAACAAGATGGCGTGTATTGCAGGCGAATTTGTTTCTTCTTCAGAACGAAAAGTAAGTTGGGAAGCTGTATAAATAGTCAAGGGCCTTTTATGTGATATTTAGAGAATTCTGACTGTTATTTATAGCTGTTGCAGTCTTTTTTACTTTGTGCTGTGTTAAAGTCATATACTGTGCTAAAGTCAAATACTCGCATATTTTGATAGTAAATCTGAAGTAAGTGTTCTTTTCTGTATTTTTGGGTTTTAGTGAAAAATTTAATGAAGACACAAATGAATGCATCTTGTGCTTATTTAAACCTTAGAGAGAACTCTGAACTGCTCCCTTTGTACTTTTCACTTCAACTTTTTCTTGTTTGGCCTCATGAAAGTGGACTTTAAATGGACCGTTGAGAATTTCGGAGAACCCAAGAACCAAAGACAAGGTCCCTACAGATAAACAGAAACTGTGAATTCTGCACAGTGAATTTCCCTGGCTAGAAAGTTGTGCCAACCATCCTAGTACTGAAATTGAACTTTGTCTTCATTTCGTGCTCTCCTTGTTTTGCACCGAGATTTGCACTGAAACGTGAGGTCATTGGGGGGATACTAGAACTTGCTCAGTGAATAATGTTCGTGGATCACTGACTGTGCAATATTGAATACACTGAGTACTGAGTATACTGAGAATATTGAATACTGAACATTGAATCATTGAACATTAATTTAGGAGCCTGCTGTCCATTGTATCTCCAAGTTTAGCTGGCGTGTTATTTATTATTGAATTGTTCTACTGCAGTACTTTTATATTAATATTCTATTAATATCCCATTAACATTGTATTTATTTTTTTATATTGCATCATTGCACTACCACTTTATCCCATTATATTCCTGATTGTTAACTGTTCTCTTAAAACAGGATATATTCACAATAACTATATTTACAACAATTATAATAATTAAAATAACTACAAAATGAGAACAAGAAGTAAGGGAGACTTGGAAAAAAATGGGGAATAGAAATGAGACTGATAATGATTGTAATACAGCGAAGGGAAAAACAAAGGGTAGGAAACCAGACAGAGAGAAAACAGCTGGAAAAGGAAAGAATTTAGAAAAGATGAAAACAGACAAATGTGAAAGTAAGGAAGTAAAAGGAAATGTAAAGGGGCAACCACTTATGACAAAACATTTTCCAAGACATCAAGTAGAGAAAACTTCGACCCCAATTATAGATTTGACTAAAAAGAAAGTTGTTAATAACCCCTAGGAAAGGTCACCACACCTAACGATCGGGTCAAATACAGATAATATGGAAGGGGGGAAACAAGTATGTGTAACTCTGCATCGTCATCAATACTTCTTGCAACTAGAATGCAAAACATACAAAGCCTGCAAAATATACAAAATATAAACTGTTCCTTACAGCTAAATGACAGCTATCAACAGCTGCCTGATAATTACTCCCAACAAGAAACAAAATCTGGTCAGATCCACCATGGCTGCATAATGAAATTAGTGAAGTTGTGTGGAATTGATAAGGACGTATTGAGAAACAACACAATGATTTGTAAGTAGTAAGATTTGTTTTAGTTTCTGTTCTAAGGAAGGCAAACACATTAACAGGAAAATATATGGAGATGTACATTTTAATGGAAGGAATAGGAAGCTTATAAAAGAACCCCAGAGCAAATGCCACTGATGTATGTGTTATCCTGGATGGTACTGGCCAGACAGACAAATTTTAAAGAAAACACAATTGCACATATCCCAATAATGCAAAGCATCAAGGGAAACATATGCAAATCCCCATTATGGTACAGAAGGTAGCAGTACATGAAAAAATAATGGCTGGCATATGTTCAGCCTTAGGATTATTTACACATTTTTATTTATTTATTTTTAAAGAGAAACAGGGTTTTTGTCCATGAGGTGATGTGAGTTATATTTAAGCAATGTGTTGATGTCAGGAAGTCAGGTGTAATGATGATGAACTGTTAGAGAAAATGTGATATTAACTTTCAGAGGGGGTCGCTTTTGATAACGGCAAGGTAGTTATGCTTGTGATAATGGGAATATTAGGAAAGTATGAGGTCTACACAGAAATGTAGTACAAATATGCACAGTTTCATACGCATGTGCTCAGAGTGCAGCCAAATGTGATATGCAGTTTTAGAAATAGTTCAAAGTTTTGAAACTACTAAAAAGACAAGCTACACACCAGAACACAGTGGAAAAATGATTAGATTTGTCTACAAGCACTATCTTCTATGCAAGTTCTGCACTCTGGGTAGATTGCCTGGGACAAGATGCAATAAAAGAAAACCCAAATAGGTTCCAGGGAATATTAAACTACCAGGAGTGTTAACATCCTGTTTCTAGTGTCCCTGATAAAATAAAATGAAAAATACAGTTGAGATTTTTTTAATGTCAGCTCTGATCAGAATAGCTTTTAAAATCATCAATTGTTTTCTTGTTCAATGTTTTCTAATACATACTTCTCAAACTTAAAAGAAAAAAAACACACTTTATCATCAAAGTCTGTGTTTACCACATACTGTGCCCATGATTAAAACAATTTGAACCCCCCCAAAAATGTGCCCTGACATGAAACTGCATGTTGAACTGTAAAGACAATTACAAATGTATTTCTAAATGCATTACTAACACCAATGCTTCATGATTACAATAATTTGAAGCCCTCCCCCAAAAAAAATGTGTCCTGAAAAACTGCACTCTGGGAAGATTGCCTGGGACAAGATGCAATAAAAAAACTGAATAGCAGGTTCCAGGGAGTATTAAACTACCAGGAATGTTAACATCCTGTTTCTAGTGTCCCTGATAAAATAAAAAAAATCTGAGCTTTTTTTTTTAATGTCAGCTCTGATCAGAATTGCTTTCAAAATCACCAACTGTTTTCTTGTTCAATGTTTTCTAATACATAACTTCTCAAACTTAAAGAAAAAAAAACACACTTTATCATCAAAGTTTGTATTTACCAAGTACAGTGCCCATGATTAAAATAATTTGGACCCCTTCCCCCAAAAACTGTGCCCTGACATGAAACTGCATGTTTAACTGTAAAGACAATTAAAAATGTATTTCTAAATGCATTACTAATGCCAATGCTTTCAAAGTTTTGAAACTACTAAAAAGACAAATTATATATAAACTATATATATTTAATATGGTAAACACATACTGTTAATTCCAAAAGCTGAACGTTATGTTTTTAGTATATACATGTTTAAGAAAAACCTGTGGCTCTTTCAACTTACTGTAAATTAGAATGCTGTGTGTATTGTTTTCCTTGGGAACTGTAGTTTCACTGCTTAATTACCGCCTCCTTTTGAGGCCCCAGGTGACTGTGATAATCATTTGTTCCACAGGTTTTTTTTAAGACAGTTTGAAGGCATTAAATATCTTCTGTTCTCCTAGTTCTTAATAAAGGCATTAAGTATCTTCTGTTCTCCTAGTCCTTAATAAATGCATTAAGTATCTTCTGTTTTCCTAGTCCTTAATAAAATGCAGGGGCTCCACAACTTGATCACTGCACAGACTTGTTCTGTTGGTTGATACATGTCCCAAACTAGTGTGTCTTGTTACAGCATGATAGAGCCACCTCATGCCCCTCCCACATTAATAAAAAAAAGGTGTGGGTGGATCTTTAGGAGCTTCTCAGGTAGAGGTAGGGGTGGATCTTACTCCCCCCAAAAAACTAATGCTGCCTCCCACTACTCAGGTTCCCGTTCTTGTACCACCCATTTAAGAAAGAAAATAGTACACTGCAACCATCGACTAACATGAAAGCATATTTATTTGCGGGCAGAAAACATTGCTTGAATGAGGGTAAGGCAGAAGAGACTATTTACACCTTCAGTCAGTTCCACGGACAGAAAACATGGCATCACTCCTTTTGTACATGCAAAACATCTGCAGGCTCCACCTACTGCAGACGTAACAACAGAAATAAAGGAAAAACAATTAAGGGATGATTTGCAAGATACAATAGTCGGTCTTAAAGATTCAGTAGAGACCACTGAAAGGGAACGGCCGCAGCCTATTATTGGAACTAAATCAATCGTCTACAATCATTTTCTAGAAAATGATCTGGCTGAAGTCCTCAGACATCCTCATGTCGCTAAAATTGCCCTATTGCAGCAATAAAAACTGAATTAGCAATTAACACACAGAAAACTGATAAATTATTACAGGATGATAAGTTGGAAGAGAGTAAGGGCAAGAAGCAGATTACCCTGCAAGTTGAACAGGAAGAATATCAGAAAGATGAAGTACCGAACATAGCTCAAGGAATAGAAGTTAAATACAAAAATGAGGGAACCAGCAAAAATCATGACAACAAAATAAAGCAAGGTTTTACTAAATCAAATAAAAGGAAAGTGAAAAAGAAGGGTAATAAAAATGACAATAATAAAAGGCAGACTGTAGATTAGGAATAAGAGATGGAGGAAAGACCAGACAACAATTTAAGAACATTTTATAGTATAGAAGAGAGTGAGGGAGATGGAGATATAAAACAAAACAAAAAACATACAGCAGGATGACGACAATGGTATAGAAGATAAAACTACTGAAGATAATTTAACTGTAAATGCACAAGCTATAATTGCATTGAGAGGAATACATAAAGAGATAATGGAAAATACCCAGATAAGGACAGAGCTAGGGAAACTGTTATGTAGAGAGTTTTTGGATTTGGAGATCTTAGATGATGACATTTGTTTATTTGTTTATTAAGTAATTCGGATATACCTTTGAGTCAAAGACTCCTTTACAAAGGTTCCACGTCACAAAAACATAACACATTAATAATTTGACAAGTTACAGAATCCAGCATATTTACAAAACAGTGAGGCTATCAGATGGTTGCTGGTAGTAAATTATACAAGTCATTAGTAGTACATTTATAGTTTAGACAAATAACAGAGTCATCAACTTAAAACAGGTCAAGGGGGTAAGCAGGCCAGAGGCCCTAGTTGGGGAGAAGTACGGGGCGGCAGGGCTAGAAATCAGATGGTAGATGTGGAGGGATACAGGCAAGAATCATTGGCATTCGCAGGGATTTGAGGACCTCAGGTAGGCCCTGAGGTATGTTCTGAAGGGATCAATTCTATTTTTGTTCACTAGTGAAGCGAGTAAGCAGTTCATCCAAGAAGGGGCCCTGTAGCTGAAGGACCTTTGGAACTGGGAGGTCTGGAAGAAAGGAACCGACAGGAGAGGTTTGCCAGAGCTACATGTATGCTTAATCATTGGGGCTGGGTAGACTAAGGAGGACAGCCCAGGAGGGGAGAGGCCGAGGGCAATCTTTTTGGCCATGAGGCAAGTATGGAACCGGATTCTATTGTCGAGGTTTAGCCAGTTGGTAGCATTATAGAGAGAGCAGGTATGGGTGAGATGGTCACATCCCTGTATAAGGTGGCAAGCTTTATTTAGGGAGACACGGAGTCCATAAAGGGCCAAGGTGTTTGCAGCACTATAGATAAGTAGGCCATAGTCAAGCAGTGAGAGGACCATGGCGGAGACAGCGAGCCTAAGAGCATCCATGGTGAGGCAGTGCTTGAAACGATGCAACAATCTGAGCCTAACATTAAGGGTGGAAGACAGGAGATGGATATGTTGGTGGAAATTAAGGGCTGGGTCTAGAGTAATGCCTAGGTACTTAAAGGAGTCCACTTGTTCTAAAGGGGTCAGACTGGCAGTTAGTACATGAGGGCACTGCTCTGTCCGGGAGTTCAAGGGGTGGGAGAATAGCATGACTTTGGTCTTCTGATAGTTGAGAATAAGGCATTGAGTGGAGAGCTATTTTTCAGCGCCACTAAAGGAGGATTGCAGGGACTGGTGGAGTTAAAAGGGGTCTGTGTTGGAGGAATATAGAACAGCGTCATCTGCATACTGTATAAAATTAGGTTGCCAGGGCAGGACTTGGGGAGGGTGTTAAGGAAGAGGCTGAAAAGTATAGGACTTAGGATGAACCCCTGACATTGTTGATGCAATAAGAGTAGATGACCTGACTTCAAGGGATATCATATTATTCTTTTTTTAAATACAGCAGGGTTGCACATTACGTCTGGAGAAATGCCAATATCTTGAGTAGAGTTGGTCTATCGATGCACTATCCTATGGAGATGGAAAATTTAAGAAGTAATAAGATAGTGAATAAATCACAGGTAATAATGTAATTAAGAAGCTTGTTGTCCTTACATGATCTATGGGTATTATAGAAGAGTAATCAGACTGATGTGAGTGATGTAACACTCTCAATATTTGGAATAGATCAGGTTGGGTTGGAAAATCAGTCAAAATTGAAAACAACGATGGTCTGTTTAATTGCCAATCTCCTGGGCATTTAATTTTATGAAGATGACATAGTAATAGTGGAACGGATATCAAAAGATTGGATGGGAGGAAGGCAAACTGATTTAACATTACAAAATAAGGAGTTGATTAAAAAAATATTACACATGCCAGTACCAAATTGGACAATTTGAATATATTAGTTACAAATTTAAAACAGGTAAATAGAGAACATCGGGTAGAACAATGCGAGAAGAATGTCACACAGGAACTGACTTACAATATAGAAACATCAAATATGTTTGAGTTACTGGCAGATGAAGGTAATAGTCGACCTTCAAAAAATATAAATAAAACATCTGCACAGAAGATTGAGCAAACTTATGAGAATGATTTGATAGATGACAGTGGTTTCTTATATTTAAATAAAAATGCTGGTAGATTCGGCTTTATGCCCTGGAATGTGGCAGGTTTGGTAATGAAACTAGCTGATATGGAATTTTGTGAATTTTTGAAGAGAATAGATGTTATAGGACTTCAGGAGACATGGCACTGTGAAGAGTAAGAAGAACTTATAAGTCTGAATGGATATGCATTAGTACATACACCTGCAAGGAGACTAAAGAAATCAGGAAGGAGAACTAGAGGTCTAGCTCTGTATATAAAAATAACCAACCATTTGAAAGTAATAAGATATACAGTTAAATAAATTTATATAATTCATATGCTAACAGCTTGGGACAAAAAAATTAATAATTGTTAATGTATATAATACACCAACTAACTCTAGTGTATATGACAAATTTTTTATGGAAAAATTGGTGGAGGATGTCAGGGAGTTGGCCGATTGGAAGTATACAGAGCTTCTCCTCCTAGGGGATTTTAATATAAGATTAGGGGAAAGAACAGAAATAGAACATGACAAAATAATGCATGCATTAAATATTCCTAAAAGAAGTGCGCTAGATAAGAAGCATACGGATATGCACAAGCTACTTAATTGAAACATTACAGCTAACAGTACTAAATAGAAGATTCGACTCAGATAATAGAGGAGAATTAACTTGTGTAACTACCAGGGGTTCCTCAATAGTGGACTATATGATGGTTCCAATATATGATTATAGCAAATATGAAGATTTTGAAGTAATTAATAGGTCAGAAAGTGATCACTTTCCACTGCTGCTATTTAGGAAGGTAGATGAACCTACTATAGTAAGGGAAGAGCAACAAATAGTCTGTATAACTAGCAAACAAAACAAAATAAACTGGGATAAACTCCCTGGGGATAAAGTA
Organism: Neoceratodus forsteri; assembly: GCA_016271365.2. Taxonomy (NCBI): domain Eukaryota; kingdom Metazoa; phylum Chordata; order Ceratodontiformes; family Ceratodontidae; genus Neoceratodus; species Neoceratodus forsteri. The sequence goes on along the minus strand of CM028129.1, from coordinate 1,720,780,811 downwards.
GTTAACTTAAGTAACAAGTACATACAGGAAGCAACATTGAAAATTGAATACGAAACAGATCCACCTAATATATATAATACAATGATAACACAATATGATTATTTTGTCAGGTAAATCATACAAAAGAATAGGAAGACTTTTCGAAACCACGGTTATGAAAACTGGTTTTATAAAAATTGTAGAAAGGAAAAGAAGGAGGTGGTTAAATTAGTAAGAAAAGTAAAAAACTATCCTACAAAAACTAATAGGATTAAAAAAAAACAGAAGACAGTATAGAGAACATGTTAAATACAGAAATATAAACATCAGAAAGATCTTTGGGACACAATGCAAAAGGCAATAATGGATAAGGATGATAAAACATTTTGGAATCTGGTAGCTAAAGGGACCAATAATTTAAAAAAATACTATGATGCCTATATAGAGCCAGATATATGGACAGAGTATTTAAAAAAATATATTCAAATTAGAACAAAGCATTGATAAAATGGAACAGGATGAAACAGATGGATCATTTTGTCTGGTTCACAGAACTGGAAGTTAAATTAGCTATATAGAAAGTTTTAAGAATAATAAATCCCCAGGATCAGACAATACGCCAACAGATTTCGTAAAATTAAATATTGATGGGTGGGCTAAAGTTCTCTCTGATCTTTATAACAAATCAGCTATGTATGCCTATACACCGGATAGTTGGCTGGGAAGTTATATTGTTCCCATTCATAAAAAAGGGACATTTAAAGATCCAGCAAACTACATACCTATTAGTTTATTGGATTCTATAGCTAAAATGTATGCTAAGCTGTTGTTAAATAGATTAATTGTATGATTAGAGCAATATAACATTATTTCTGAATATCAAGATAGATTTTGAAAGAATACCAGCACAATAAATCAGATATTTCTTTTAGATCATATATTGGAAAAATACTGTAAAATTAAAAAACAAACATACTTGTTGCATTTGTGGATTATACTTCAGCTTTTGACACGATAATAAGAGAACTCCTTTGGGAAAAAATGGTAAAATTGGGTATAGATTTAAATTTAATAGTACTTATAAAAAGATTATACCAGGACACATGGACAAGGATAACATTTTCTCCAGCAGGTGCGTTAATGAGAAAAGTAACAACAGAGATTGGAGTAAGACAGGGTTGTGTACTTGCACCGACACTCTTTAATATTTATATAAATTACATCATTATGGTACTTGATGATCCAATGTTTCATATACCCAAAGTTGGCACTAGAAGATTGCCAATATTGGCCTATGCCGATGACCTGGCAATTATATCAACAAGCAGATTGGGGCTGCAGAGAACTCTAAAGAAAATGGAAGTTATGCGTATAAAACTTAACCTCAAACCCAATATAAGTAAAACAAAGGTTATGATGCTCGGTAGCAATAAGAAATTTAGAAATTTGACTATATCTGGTAGAAATCTGGAGTTCATGAAAGACTTCACCTACTTGGGGGCGACATTTTCAAAGAACTTAAGATGGAACAAGCATAGACAGGTATGCTGCAAGAAAATGCAGAATTCAATAAAAACTCTAAAGAGATTTAACTACCTGTAGGGGGAAAATATGATTGCACCTATGATCAAAGCAAATAATGCAAAATTGTACAACAGGCAAGCTATGCTGTAATATGGGTGTGGATAAGATTACCAAGATAGAAAACACATTAAATAAGACCTATAAACAACTATTAAAATTACCGAATAGTTCATCTAGTTCACTAGTGAGAGCAGAATTGGGACAAATAAGTTTTCAATATTTAGTACACAGCAGAGTAATCCATTATTGGTTAAACTTAACAACAGAAAATAGCAATTTATTAATGGCGCTGTGCCTAAAAAAAATGCAATTTCTAACAAAGAATAATGCTGGATGGCTAAAGACTGTTCAAAGGGTAATTGGAGAAAATTACCTACAACATGTATGCAGCTGGGACAGCCTCAAAATAAGTTTAAGTTTAGGATATACAACATTTATTTCTAGGTTGATGAAGCAAAAATCAAGTGAAGTAGATCTAAAAGATATAACAACAATGAAATTTGCACCCTGGCTATCAAGGAATACTAAAGAGCATGACTTAAAGCCATATTTAAACTTAATACAGGAACCAGAAAATAGATATGTGATAACTCAATTTAGATTTGAGATGTTTCCAAAGAACATATTAGCAGTGAGATATGCTAAAGATAAGGATAAAGAGCAGAATAAAAGAAGAAAATGCTATTGTAACTTGCACGAACTAGAAGATTTAAAATATGTGGTACTAAGATGCCCATGGTATGAACACATACGGTCTAAAAGATTAGGGGAATATATTGAAACCTTATATATGCCATTAAGATATGTACTTGATTTATTATTTAATGCTGAAAACCCTGAAGTATTGAATAATTTAGCTATATATCTGAAAGAGAGTATGAAATTAAGGAAAAAAGAATACAAATTTTCATAGTATAGGGATGAGGGATAACAAAACGGAAGTTATGTGGATGCACTCTTCTAAGGATAGTGGTTTATAATAATACATATTGCTGCTATTTTCCTAAGATACAAGAAAATTTATATTGCCATGGATACCCTATTTAAGATATCAAACTACAGCACTTTTTAAAAAAATTGACTGTTGTAAAAAGTTGTGTACGGTATCAAAGTGATTGTAATATGGTGATTTATTATATGTTGTATTGTGATTATTTATGTGAATTTTATATGTCTAAAATTTTTTGTAATGGCTTCTGCCAAACAAATAAATGAAAATGATTGATTGCACTAACAACTGTCTCCGATGGTTTGTTCCACACTTCAACTACCCTTTCTGTAAAGCGGTAGTTCTTGGCATCCCTCCCGATTCTACCCACTGCTATTTAGCCATTTCTCCTTGACTTCTTATTCTCACTCAGCCTAAACAGTTTGCTGGGGTCCCCTTCGCTAATGCTCCTCATGAACATGAGGGCCTTATCATGTCTCCTCTCTCCCTTCTGGTCTCCAGTGAGCACAGGTATACGCTCTCCAGTTGTTTTTGTTTTGTTCTTTGATAATTGGGTAAGGCCCACAAGGCCTGTTTTCAGGGGTGACCTGGGAGCACTGGGAGGTTAAATGACTTGCTCAGGGTCACACATTATGCAAGTGGAGGTTGTGTGAATCAAACCAAGGTCTGCTGGATGTACCAAGCTCACTCACAACTCAATAATCTAACCTCTAAGCTGTACTGCGAGCAGCTTTTCCGCTCTGTATATCCCCCCTGTAGATTCTGAATCATCTTTGTTGTCCTCTGCACTACCTCTAGCCTGTTCAGGTGCTTCCTCATGTTGGGATTCGGCACTAGAGTTCTGTAAATCCTTCCTCCTCCTCCTGCTGCTGAACCCCCTACCTATGCAACCCAACATTTTGTAAGCAATAACTCACGACAGAGTGTGCGGTTATTGGGGATTAATCAACACCCTGGGTGTGCTGTGAGGCACGAGGCCGCACACCGAGTGCCCTCACAGCACCCGGGGTGTTGAATAATCTCCAGTAACCGCACATCCTGGAGTGGGTTGCTGCACTTATAACATGGGGTATGTTTACAAAACAAAACAAAAAAAACAGCCAGAAAAGGGTTTTGCAGGCTGAAAACTACAATTTCTGTGATGTAACCTGCCACCACAGAAAGTAGTTCCCAGCAACCGTGTAGCAAGACTGAGTCTGTCTCTTCCTCCCCACTGCCTCTCTGTGTCTCTCTCCCATGTGTCTGCCCCTCCAAAGCACTGTGTGTGGCACAAGTTAACAGACAGACTGCAGTATAACTGGGATAGGAACGGAGGTCAGCCTGGGGTGGGGGTTCTCTGTCTTTCTTTCCCTCGCTGTCTCGTGTCTCTGTTGTTCAAATACTCACAGTCAACAATGAGGCTGAAGTAGCTGTCCCTCAGTGTGCACTAGTTGCTCGTCCCTCTCCAGCTCTCTCTTTCCTCTGGCTCTCTTGGGTTCTCTCTGCTCAGTCTCCCTATTGCTGCATACATGACGGGGAAGTGGGTGGGGAGACGGGAACACTGGATGGTACTGCAATCTGTGCTTTGCTTCGGGGGGGTTGAGGAAGCTGGAGGCATTGCTGCAGGCAGTCAGCGAGGTGTACCAGGATCTGACAGATGCACTTCCCCGGTATGCTGTGGCATGCAAGAGCATACATGCTGTTCTCTCTCTCGGCCACGGATGGGGAACAGGACACACCCTGTCACTCACTCCTAGGCAGCATTGTACGATGGTAACAGTGGGTCGGAGTTCTCTCTCATGTACAATATGCCTGCATATCTCCAACCCACTGTTTGAAATGGCTGCTGTTCACTGTTCTGAGACAGACACAGGAGTCTGTCTCTCACCCCCCCCGAGGTCCTGCAAAACCGCACTGTCTCCTGGTCAACCCTCCTGCCTGTCGCCGCATACTCCAGTGACAGAATGGTCATGTTTACAGGTGCCCAAGTGCATTTTACAAGTGAAGTCAGGAACATTCCTGCTTAGCACTGTGTTTGTTGTTAATCACCTTTCTGACTCTGAGACACTGCTCCTGTCCTTAAGTGGCTACCAACACAGTGTGGAGAGGAACATCCGATTCCGCTGGTGTGGGGGTGCTACTGAGTTGCTGCAAACCACAGGGAGTGGAGATTGTTGGGGGGGGGGATGTACAACTAATGGAGGAAAAGCAGCTACGGCACGACACAGAGCGGACATCTTGGTGTGTGTGTGTGTGGGGGGGTGCCCTCGCACTCTATCGATCGCCTGCTGACTCTCCCTGGCCAAGGAGCCTGACTCTACAGACCCCACAGGACAGGGGAAGAGCATGCCTGAATAAACAGACACACAGAGACACTGACACACCTACAAGGCGCAGGGGACATTTCAAAGTCCAGCTCGCTGACTTGGCACTTGACATGGGAAGCAAACCCATCGGGGGGGTCATCTCTCTGTACAGTGACTGTCAACTCTTCCTTCATATACAGCTCACACAGGAAGGCAGTCAACTGCTATCTCTGCCTCTGAAACACGTACCCATGCTCTTCCTTCTGTCTTTCTTTCCGACTAGCAACCATTGCTGCCAGGTGCAATCTGTCTCTGCATACTGCTGTGTCGGAGGCAGGGGACTGAAGGTACTGTGGGCCTCATCAGGGAGGGGGGCCCTCTCTTTACATCCACTGTCTAGAAAGGGGAGCTGAATTTCACACAAGGCACGGAAGGGGGAAGACAAAGACTCCGAGCTGTACTGCATGACAAGAAACGGAAGCCTAAACAACACCACAACACAGTTGATTACTTTGAGCTGTCTCGTTTGGGAACACTATTGCCCGATTAGCCATGTATTTCAATGGCTGCCTTCTGGAAATCATTTGCTCTACACATAATGAGTGCAGGTCTGCCCAGGGATCCCTCTGCAGGGGCCGCTTCTCAGAAACTGTGCAGTTAACAGAGTTTAATCAATGGTCATGTGGTGCTGTTTAGCTAATGGCCTTCACAGTTTGTCCTACCCCATGTTATAAGTTAGCTTTAGCCACTGGCCTACTGCACTGTGCAGATGGCTTAAGTGTGCTTCAAACTCTTACCCTCAAACACTTATCCTCTTATGGCATTGTGAAGAATGACTGTATTGCATACTTAATGCAGTGACTGTATGCCGTATGCATGCAGCAGCCACTGAAGGTGATAGGAAACAGTTTTATACCTCTAGATGTCCCTGTATTTTCCTTTTAGTGTCTATCCAATATTCAGATATGTTTGATGTTTTGTAAAATTAATAATTTAATTCTTTGCAATTTGTAAGTACCCTGAATCCTTTACTCGCCAGCAGCTGTTGCTCTCGTCATACTACCTGAACATTCAATGACATCAACACCACCATTCCAGGCCATTCAGACGAACAGCATGGGCTGGTATTAAGTGATGTCACGGAATGTCTCCGAAATACAAAAACAAAGAGCGGCTGCTGAGGAGAATGAAACTCTATGTAGCTCTAAGGACAACCCAAAGCTAGATTATTTATTCATTAAAAATTGGTCAAAGTATATCAGAATACATAACTGGCACGTAAAGGAAAATGGGAGGGCAGTTAATAATGTGAAACTAATTTTCTATAGTCAGCCCACTGGTGCTGAGGGTTGAGGCGCTGGATGCCACACCTCGCCGGCGATCTGGGTTCGGGAACAACCTTGGGTCGGGGGGCAGCAGGATTGAGCAGCCTAATGGCAGCTCTCCTCTCCTGGGGTGGTTTTCACCTCCCCCATAGTTCTGCGGCCACCGGGTAGTGGTCTGGTGGCAGCACAGGCATGACGTTGTGGCAAGTCTGGAGGGTGCCACGGAACGCAGCATGCTTGTGCCTCCACATGCGTGCATGCTCGAGGAAGGGGTGTGTAAAAAAACAGATAAACACATAACAGAAAAAAAAAAGAAAATAATTTTTCATCATCTTTAAAGCTGCTGATACTACACACATGGGTGTACTACATTACTGTGCATGACACAGATATACTGCATAATAAATTGCTGTATACTGACAGAGGGACTGTTTGCCAGGACCTTACTCTTTTGCAAAAAGCCATGTGGAACTTGACAGCCACCAGAGTGGCAGGAGGGACCTCAGATTAACTTCTCAACTGAAAGACAGAACCTTCAGCACAGAACCTTCAGCATTGCAGTCCCACCCGCACCCAGTACAACCTCACAGTGTCAAAGCTGGGTATTAGTTCAGGTGTTTGGTGCGTGACTTAAACTTCTGACAATTTGATTTTCCGGGCCCAAAGGCAAACCTGCTACCAATAACACAGACTCTGAAGCAAGTGGTATCCAAACCTCACAATCTTTTAGAAATTGGTCACCTCAGAGTTTTCACTATCTCTGCATGTAAGGCACTCATTCTGTAAAGTATGTGTTATGTTATACAGAAGTGTCCTAGTAATGGGAATGTTTGGGAGGAGAGTTTTTAAATCTGCGATATATTATTATTCCATCACGCAATAATATATTAATATGGCTGCGGAGGCCACTCTTAGGGTTTTATTACTTGCGACGTCGACAACCTGAGTTTGGGTGTGAACTCAGGGTCATCACATGGCTAGCTGAGGGAGGAAGATGTGTGTTCGAGAGATTGCTCTCCATCTCCTGGGAGAGAGAGCCAGTGCCTGGCAACAGTCCAACCCCTAGCAACAGCTGGGGGTCAGTGCACCTGGGACCTGCCCTTAGACTGGGACTGGTGTAGTGGTGGGCGTCTTTTACATTGGTGGTTGGAGCACTCCTGAGGTAAGCTGCTGTCCATTTCCTCAGCTCCACTAGGGTAGGAACCAAGCAGCAAATACCCTCCATGTGTGCACCTAATGATGTTGCATCCCCTTGGCTCCTCAATCCGAATGACGCTTGGCTGGCTCGTCAGGGGCTCCAGGTAGATTTTCGGTCCCTGCCCCAGCCTGCCATGAGGGGTAAGTCGCGGGCCTCCTTGTGTGGACAGCTGGGGGTATGCCAGTTGGAGAGAGCTGGAGTGTGGTCAATGCAGCAGACAAGGGGTACACATAAACATTACAAAAACAACATAAAAATCTTGAAAAAAACTCAAGTTTTAAATAAATCAAAAATGTTCAATTGCATAATCGCAAAAATACACACCAGGTTGGGATATGGTCATTAGTTATCGACAGGGTGGAGCGTATTGGGATATAACGGACCACCCAGGGCATAATGAGGTCTCTGGAAGGTCCGTATATCCCATAACGCCCACCCTGGAGGGTATTATTACACCCTAGAAAATAGGTAACATTATTTTTTTAATAAAGTTTATAAAAAAAGAAATATTGATGAGAAATTATCAGAGATGTCAGGTTCTGTAAAATAGTCCGTTTACTGGCACTAGAGGGTGCTGTTGCTTATGAGAAGGCAGTTTTTTGTATTAAATAAGGACTGCAGTGTTTTGTTATTGTTGGTATTTTAAGAATCTTGCAATAGTTTTCGCATCAGACTATTGTGATCTGTGTAGTAAAAAAATGGTGTTATTTTTACAGTTTAAGTGCACAGTTTGCGGTAGCGGTGCAGCGAGAATAATGTGGACATCTATTAAGCAACATTGGAATGGGAAGGTACAAATCGAGTGGGCTGATGAAGTCAGGGGAAAAAAACAATGTATTTTGATTTACAGTGTGAGGATGATTTGTTTGTGGGCAACCGACAGGTTGTATTTTGAAGTTCTATCGTGGTCGGGCCCTGAAGTGGAGCGGTGGTTTCCTGTAATGAGCCCCGGAGATGGAGTAGTGCTGTCAGCTAGTGTGTGCGAGAGCACGATGGTGATCGGAGGACGGGAGTGGCAGGTACAGTGGGGTTCTGGTGATGTATGTATGATTATAAAGAAAGAAAGGAAAAGTTTTGGGGAATTTTTTTTTATCGTACTATGTGTAAGAGCTGTAGGGACTGGTGTGAGGAGGACTGAGTTGCGTAGGGGCGCTTGGATCTAACCCACTAAGCGAGTTAAAAAAATTGGCTGGCATGATGTTTGAGGTGGGCACAAGAATACAAGGTGGTAATAGGTACTGCGAAGGAGAACTTATTTGCCGGGCGTTAAGAAATAACCCCGGTGCCAGCGTCTGTCAGCCAATCAGAATGCTGCATTTACGATCTTTGCAGCGTACCCATTTTCTAAGGTTGGATATCGCCACTTACTAAGTGAAAAAACGCACTCTGTTCTATGCCAATGAGGACTACGGCTCATTATGCACCCTAGGAATGGCGATATTCTACCAAACCTCACACTTTGTCATGTCTTATTGCTGAATTGTGCAATGGGGATTAAGAATTCACTAAACACCTGCAGGCAAAAACATACAGCACTTTTTTTTTTTTTACATGTACACTTACAGATTATTATAAAAAGCTTGAAAAATATTGCTTTCAATTATTTAATTCCAAAATGTTATATTGTATCATTCCAGTAATACACTTCAGAGCCTGTGATATTGCCACATCTCGGGTGTATAACGCACTCAGCCTGAGGCCTCATACCATCACACACCTGAGATGCATCACTATCCCACACCCTACTGTGACACCTATCATATATTATAAATATAATAACAGGTGGGCATCCATCTGTTATGGTACTGAAAATCCACTGAGGGATTCCTGTGATGTCGTAAACCTCGAGAGTGCAGCTTGAGGTTTATACTGTCACAAGAATCCCAAGATGGATTTAACAGCAACCGGAACAGATGGATGCCCATCTGCTTTTTTTTTTGTTTCGTTTTTAATATATGGTTGCCTTTTTTCCCACCCCAGATTCATTTCTGTGACAGAACTCCCGGCAGTTCAGCTGTCGGCACTGCTCCTGTCCTGTTTGAAGTGATGTTTGAAAGCTGTGACAGAACAGCTGAGTACAAGAGACTGCCATTTAATTCTGCAATACAATCGTTTAGACATCAGTTTGATAGTATTATGGATTCCTGAAGTCAGAACAATGATACTACGACTCACAATCAGGCTGATTGTTCTATTAAAAAAAACAACCATAATACATGGCAGGGGGTGTTTTATCATATCGTCATGTCTCGGTTGCCGCCAAGTGCCTTACTCACCTGAGAAGTATCGATACTGTATAAAAAAACATGCCCTGGAGTGTATTATTGTGATTGTGACCTGGATCCCACAGTAAAGTTAAAAAAAAAAGACACAATATTGCAAAAACAATTTTATTTTACAGTTTTGAACTGGTGAAAAATTAAAGGATAAAAGGGTTTTAAAGGCCAATTTGAAAAAACATGTTTAACTGTGCATTATATTTGAAACTGAGATGGCAAGCCAAATGCTGGGATGTGCTGGGACTATTTCGTTGTGGTGGATTAACATGTAAAAAATCATTAAAATGCTTAACAATATTTTATTTCTGTGTATTTTTTATCCCCCCAAAAAAAAAAAATACTTGGACCCATTTTATAGTTGCAATAAGACATTACAGGGTGTGCTTTGTGGTGGATAACAGCACTTCCTCTGTGGTCAAAGGCACTCACCCATGCCTGTGCCACATAGCAAGTGTGCCATTATCTCACCACAATGCACACCCTGTCATTCCTTACTGCTTAAATATCAGCATAGGTAGAAAATGCCCTCAACCAATCAGGTTTCAACATTTTCTTCATCCAGTTCAAAATGCTTAACTGATCATACTGACAAGAGATTTTAAAGTACAGTATGACTTTTTTTTCCAAAGCTAACACATTTCTTTTTTTTTTTCAAAAACTAAGGCTGGAATCTGAAAGTCTTCAGGGCCAATTTCCGCAGTGCAAATTCTCCATTACCGTAGAAATGGGCGAATGGCTTTGACCTGTCCTGTCCTAGTTCCTGAGCCACTCACTGCAGACAACAGAATAATATCACTCCACACCACTTTTACCAGTGATGGCTTCAGCAACTGATCTTACTGTAAGTCACAGCCTTGGCAATTAAAGGGCCCTAAGATTTCACCATACCCCATCCCACACTCACTGTACACATTTGTGTACAGTTGTGTTTTTTTTGGTACCTATCCCAAACCATATGCTTTTTTGTTACCACTGTCAATTTTATCTGAAGTATTTGAGTTAGTGTAGACCACCGAGTAGTGTCTGTATCTGTTTAAACATATATTGTTTAGGGCATAGATATGTGTACAACCTGTTTAGAGACTGGATGAGACCTACACAAATTATTTTGTACTGTACTGGTGGGGGGGGGGGATTATGCCAGTTGGAGAATATGTGCACATCTTTTAACGGGGCAGCAGTTGGATGGAGTGTGTACAAAACGGGAATTTCTGGCCACGCACTGCATCACCCCCAAACGAAAAAGACACATATTAGGCAATAGTAATGACCTTTTAAAATATACGTGATCACCTCCGGTTACATTGTGTCATATTCGGGAATGGGATACTTTCATAAAACCAGATATGTGTTCTCTGTTGCAGCAGTTACGCGTTACAGATCGCATCGCAACAGTGACCCCCCCCCCCAGTCAAAAGCTACCCCGTGACTTGCTACACTTCAGAACTGCCCCGTGCCCATACTAGTATACTAGCTCCCGCACAAAAGGTTCCTTTAATACTTCTTTCCATGCTGTTGGTGGGATGGCAATATCGTTTTAAAAAATAATAATACTCATAATTTCCATAGGCAGCGGTACCTGGACTTACCATTTTCCTGAAAGATCAGCTGATCGAACTCTTGCCTGTCAGAAGGACAACCGCCTGTCTTCCCTGGGGTAGTTAATGGGATCCTGCCGGCCAACGAGCTGCGCTCCCGGAGTTTGGCAGGGCAAGCGTTTCTTGCATCCCAGGCACTGCGGAGTGGGAGGAAGGTAAATGGTAAGAGCGCAGCGTGGTTTCTCTGGCAAGCGGTACCTGAAATCAAGAAGAGTCTTTACTTATTAGAAATGTATTTTGAAACGAAACATGATGCAAAGGGATTAGCAAAAACGTTTCTCTGGAAGGGAAACTTTTTTTTTTAATTTATGTAACAACAACTCTTTTTGGCGTGAATGTTTCCATTAGAATTGGAGATTTTAACCTTTGAGCATTTTTCTTCATCCGATATGGAATGGTGTATGCATCCCACCTAAAGCCAAACAGAATGTTTCCTTACCTGAAGTCTGTCATGTCATGATTCGAACATATACTCAACCGGCTCCACTTTACGAAATTGCTTGAATCAATCACGGAATCCGTTCAAAATAGATCATGATCTGGTATTAATTTCACTTTACCGCATGGTTTAAATTTTACTTTCTTTTTCTTAAAATTTTACTTTTAATATGTTATGTAAGCAATAACACTGGCTTAGGGGTGTAGTGAGGCAGGGGGCCACACGAGTGCCTTACTGCCTCTAGAAGTGCGTTTATTCAGAAACCACACCAGAAGTGTGTTCTTGCGCTTATAAAATGGGTATATGTTGATAAACTGTAAGTCTTTTTTAAAACTAATTAAAAAAATAAATCTGGTGTCATGTCAAATTGTCCCTCCGCTTGTCCCAAGTTGCTAAGGACGCTGTTAAATCAATTTGTATCACTAGGGGTGCTGAAGAGAGCTGCGGGTCAGGCCGCTGGTAAAAGCATCATTTTTTTCGGTCTTACCAGCAGCACTACCATTCTGCGGTAGCAAGTTTCATAAAACTCCCACCTGTCTCACTGTGGTTGGGGCTCTACAGGAAGTTTAGAGAGTCCATAATGCCTGCAGGTAAGGAGGGAAAGGGAGCGGCTTGGGAGGGATAGTGGGAGGATTGCAAGCTAAAACAACACTTTTTCACTTCACTTTCACTCCATTTCCAACTTTTTTTCTAAATGGCAACCACATGGCAGATTCGGAGTTCACAAACCACGGTGGCACAATGATGCCATTCGCAAGTTGGTTGCTGTTTTTTAGAACTTATTTAGTATGGTATAATGAAAATAAAAGGCATAATACCTGGTAAGGGCTGTCAGCCAGTCACGTTCCATTACTGTCTCTACCCATTTTATAAATAGAGGATAAAGTATGGGTCTGGGTGTGTAACGAGAATTTACACACCCAGACCCATATTTTATTTTATATAATTGCTGGGTTTTCCTTTTTTTTTGCCTCAGCAATTGTGTAAAATAAAATATAGCTGTGCAGCCGGGGTTCGGTGAAGGTGAAGTGCGTGGCCGCAGTCAGCAGTTTGATTTTCTAATTTGATTTTTTTTTTATCTTGTGCACAGCACTGAGGCAGATTTTTTTTTATTTCACCGCCTAGTCCAGGTGGCGGTTTGCTGTCCGTTAGCGGTTCCCCAAGCAGGCACGGTGGTGAAGCAAGGAAGTGCGGCAGGCATATGCGCACAGTGAGGGAAACCGTGCGCGTTTGCCGTAATGAACATTCCTTCACTACGACAAATTATGCCATGGTTTCCCTATGGGAAAAAAGGGAAACCAGTTATTGTAAGCGAATGATACACTCCACATTGTGCAGCAGTGCCATAAATTACCGCACTTCCCTGGTGGTTGCAGGCACTCAGCTGTGCTGCATGCCCCAGGTGAGTTGTGAGGTACAAGGCTGCCTTGCCCCTCACAACTCACCTGGGGCCTGTGGTAATTTAGCAATAATCACTGGTGACCATGAATATCAACCAGATTACTGTTTTGTTAAAAATGCATATCAACTGGATTTTGGGTTATTATGCTCCAAAGGCAATAATAAGCCGAAATCCAGTTGATATGACACTTCATAATACCCCGAAATCTGGTTGATATGACATTCTCCAAAGAAACTGTTGCATTCCATTGTTTCAACTGTAGTATTTTCAACTATGTTTTATACATGTACAGTTCAATTTATTCAAAATTAAAACTGTACTCTAGCTAAAAAACATATTTTTCTTTCAATCTGCTAGAAATACAGTCTAAACCTCTGCGCCAGCAATTATAAAAAATAAAGGATAGGCAAGTTTGATGTTATGGATTTGTTTCTTACACCCTTGGTGTGTGAAGATCACATAAATCTCTCGAGCTTCACTCTCGAGGCTTATGGGTCATCACACACTTTGTGTGTGTGAAAAAAAGCCATAACACACACTTACCTATCCATTATTCCCTATTTACTGCATACCCCGTTTTGTGTTATTGCTTACAAATGAGGGACAGGCCGCTCTGAAGTCCTGTGTTCCAGGTGGAAAGGGTACTGTAGTGTTAAGCAACTTCACAAAGGTTAGCAACATTTTTTAGTGGTCTGTGTTGGTGAATGAACAGCAGCCTTTACATGGAAACAATTTTCATGTTGTTTCCAGGCTTCAAGCCTTGTGCATAGAGCAAGCAACGTTCTAGGGGAGTCAGTAATATTCAGATTTCTTGAACCCCAAAATTTGGTAAATCTAAAACCACTGGAACGCTCAAAAATCTATTCTGGATTTCAGCTCTTACAGATTGAGGGTGAAAACCAGAACAGCCACATTATCTCCAGCTGTTTCCCCACCCCCGGCCTGAATGGCTGTCTTGACGCAGGCAAAGATCCACGAAAAATAATTTTTTAAAAATTCTGTGCTCCAGGGTGGGCATTCAGGCTGCTAGGGTGGGCATTTTGAACTACAAGGTGGGCATTCTATCTCCAGGGTGCACACTGCATCCCCCCAGGGTTGATATGCCAGTACATATAGTGAGCATTCTGGCACACAAGAAGGGCATTCCATCATCCAGGGTGGTTATTCTGCCCCCAGAGTGGACATTTCATTCCCCCAGGGTGAGCGTTGCAGCACATAAGGTGCATTCCAGCTGTGAGGTAGGTATGCTGGCAATAGGTTGGTCATTTTGCCTCCAAGGTAGAAACTGCAGCCCCTAGGATGAGCATTTTGGCCCCAGGGGTGGCCTCTGGTCCCACGTTTGGTATTCCTGCATAGTGGATGGCCATTCTGTGCTCCAGGGCAAGCATTCTGGCACACAGAATCACCTTCTGGTCTTAGGGTTGGCATTTCTGCCCAAGGGCTGGCATTCTGCCCCTTTGTGGACACTGCAACCCATCAGGATGAACATTTTGTCAAACGGAATGTGCACTCTTGCACACAGAGTAAGCATTTCAGCATACGGGGGGAGGATTCCAGCCCCCAGGACAGAAATGTGGCCGTAGGATGGGAATTGAGGCATAGATAGTGGGTATTCCAGCCCTAGGGTAGTCATTTTGTCTCTTTGTGGGAATTATACCTTTGGTGGCCTTCTGGCCTTTAGGTGGCCAGTGGTACACTCAGTGGGTCATTTATGTAAGGGTGGCAGGTCTTTGTCTGGGTCAGGTTAACTCTTCTGGTAGGTGGATTGGAAAGGGATCATCTGTGAGACAGAATGGTTGTTCTAGGTTGGTTCCAGATTTTACAACTACTCTGCATGTGATAAAAACTGGAGCACACACACACACAAATGTTTGTGTTCTGGTAGTTCCAGTTTATTTTACCAGTTCTGAGGGGCTCCAGATGTCCCAGTGTTATAACATTTCAGGATTCACTCATATCCTGTTCTATGGAGCTCTTGGGGCAAACTTTTTTTTTTACCAAAATATTACTATTAAAATATGCAATATCTTGTAATCTGGGAGTACATTTTTCCACTGATCAGATCACATCTTTGTTTCTAATTTGAATATGTGTGGGTGTTTAAAAAATGCTACTTGAGAGTGAGGGGAAACAGCTTGAGATGCAGAAGTTGAGAGGTGATATGATGATGTAGGTATGGCGTTCCACATTTTGCCATTTTCCACATTCTAAAGGACAATATCACATTTGGGTGATTAAATGTAGATAGGGAGGCAACATAGCCTGGTGATTAGAACACAGGGCTGTGAACCTAACAATTACTTGCCGTGTGATTCTCAGAAAGTTATTTCACCCCCATTCTTTTCTCTTTCCCCTTTGCCCATTCCCGTTCTGAAGCAGCAGTGCATATTAATGGGGAACATTTTTTGACCGATACTGTTTAACTTTTTTAGATTGACCCTTATCTTCAGTTGTGTATGAAACCATATTCCCCCATTTTGAGTTTGCCTGAGCACATTTTTATGTTGGTTGCGCGCATGCGCAAACCTATGTATTGTTGCAATGTGGGATTTTGGGTGTGTGTCGCTGCCGAGCTCATTGCAGTACACAAAACCAGGGGCTTGTAATGGGCTCAGCAGTTGGCACCAGTGACCACTCGGTGTGGTCCTATGCAACTCTCTGTTAGGTGGGCTGATTGGTCATGCACTTCCAAGGGCTGAAGCCGCTCCAATCAGAGAGGGCTTCAGTACTTTGATTTGCATGAAGCCCACGTCCGTAAACAGCTGATTGGCTTGTGGAGTGAAAGGGGAAGTCTTGCAACAGTGGCTTCCAAAAAAAAAAAATCTTCCAAGACCAACAAAAACAGGCGCCCCTATCCCTCTCAGTGTGGGACACTGGGTAGCCCACTCCCAGTGTCCCCAGTTGTCCTTCAGCCCAGTGTGGTTCCCCCCTCCCCTCCAGCAGTGTGCCCACTTGATCTAAGGTTTGCAGACAGCGGGGTGCCCAATCCCTGTGTCGGCAGTACTCCCCCTCTCCCCAACAGTGTGGGTCAATGGGTAGCCCACTCCCAGTGTCCCCAGCTGTGTATAAGATCCCCATTTATTTCTGTGGAACACTGGCGAGTGTGTCCTCCCCCCAGCGGTGTTGCTGTTTTCCCCCTTTCTGTTTGCCGACAGCAGGGTGCCCAATCCCCATGTTAGCAGTAGCCTCCATTCCCCCGATAGTGTGGGACACTGGGTAGCCCACTCTCAGTGTCCCCAAATGTATATTGTATCTGTAAAAAAGAAAACAGTCCCCCCAACATATTTTTTTTTTTAAACCTGGAAAAAGAAAATGGTTCCTCGTCGTCTCCCCACGCTCCCTCCCCCACCCGACCCTCCCTCTGCGCATCACCTCCCCTTATACCCTCTTACCCCATACTTACCTCCAGAGGTTGGCAGCTGCGATCTTCTCTGAACTGGAACACGTCTGCACTCTTCAAAGGCGAACCGCGAACTGAAGGAATCAAGGTAAACTGTATAAAGGCTGTTAATGGGGCTTTCAACTTATCTTGATATCGCAGCCATTTTTAGGAAATTTGTCCTCAAATTTTCAACATGGGGTTCTTAAGACCCTACCTCATGAACACTGACACTGTCATCTCATTAATCGGTCCCAAAAGGTGATTTCACAGTCGCTGCATGGAATCACCTTTCGAGACCAGTTAACGAAATTATAGTGCTAGTGTTCATGAGGTGGGGTCCCAAGAACCCCATGTTGAAAATTTGGTGCAAAAAGTCCCCAAAATGACTGTGTTACAACTAAGTGTGCATTGCGCAGTTTATACACACACTCGTAACTTTGCCAATTTTTAATATTTTCACTCCAGATTTTCAATGTTACCATTTTTCACACTTTCTCATGAACAGTACAGCTGCCATTTTTCACATCCTGCCAAAATGTGTTTTCGCACCTGTGGCGCAGAATGATGCAGTCATTGTGCGAAATCAACTTTCGGGATGTATTAATGAAATCACAGTGCCAGGGTTCATAAGGAGAGGTCTCAAAAACCTCATGTTGAGATTTTGGTGAAATAATGCCAAAAAATGACCGTGTTACGCAGGTTCTACACATGCGTGTAATTTTGACAATATTTCATACTTTTACTCCAGATTTTCAACATTGCCATTTTTCACACCTCCTCGTGAACAGTATACAGCTGTCATTTTTCACATCCTGACCAAAACATGTTTTCGCACCTGTTGCGCAGAATCGCGCAACCGCTTTGCAAAAATCAACTTTCGGGACAGATTAACAAAATGACAGTGCCAGTGCTCATGATGTGTGGTCCCTAAAAGGCCATGTTGAAAATCTGGTGAAAAAATTCCTGAAAATGCCCAAGTTATGTGCGTCACAGGCGTTGGGGTGTGCCATGGGGTTGTCGGGTCTCTCACCCCATTCTCCTATACTGTACCATGTCAGCTTGTTCATGCATGGAATAGGATGAGAGTTGGGCCTGATGAACCCATGGCACACCCTGACGCCTGTTGGTGTGTGGAGGGTGGGGTGGGGTGGTAGGGGTGGGAACCCTAACACTGAATTTCCCAGCTTTTGACAATCTAATAAAAACCCTAACTGATGGATTGACATACTTTTTTGCAATGTGATCTGCTGGCTGTACTATAGCAATAAATCAGAAAGAACTGGAAGGGGGCAGGATCAGTTGTGTTCCAGGACAGTAGCTGCTGCTGTTTTCACAGGGTTCTTGTGGATATTACTTGGTAGGTTAGTTCTTTTCTTTCTTGCTTCTAAGGGGCTAGCAGGGTATTGTTCTGGGGATCCTGGATGTTTGTAAACTGATTTAGTGGCTGTAAGTGGGCTCTTTTGTGGATGTTTCACTTTGTAACAGGCTGCACTGGTAGAGGCCTATTTCTTCTGAGTTAAAACCTGTTTGGTGGGATTTGCTTGGAGATGGTTATTTGAATTGGAGACCTATATCTGTTAATTTCAAGCCTAGTTTGATTTGGTGTTAGTGAAGCTGATTAAATTGGAGACCTGTTTCCTTTGGCAGCAAACATAGTTTGGGGGCTTTGACTTGAATTTTGATTCCTTGTGCTGACTCCATTAGCTGTAAAGGTTAGTCATAGTGGGGGAGGGGTGTTAATGGTCTGGCCAGGTCTCTCTCAGCCAATTGAGTGGAGGCAGGGCTGAATCAGGTTGAGGTGCTAGCTGCTTTGTCTTCTCAGAAAGAACAGGAAGGGGCAGGATCAGTTGTGTTCCAGGACAGTAGCTGCTGTTTTCACAGGGTTCTTGTGGATATTACTTGGTAGGTTAGTTCTTTCTTCTTGCTTCTAAGGGCTAGCAGGGTATTGTTCTGGGGATCCTGGATGTTTGTAAACTGATTTAGTGGCTGTAAGTGAGGCTCTTTGTGGATGTTTCACTTTGTAACAGGCTGCACTGGTAGAGGCCTATTTCTTCTGAGTTAAAACCTGTTTGGTGGGATTTGCTTGAGATGGTTCTTTAGCTGCAGGGCTTGGAGGGAGACACAGGGCTGATACACTCTCTCTGTCAGGTGTCTGCCCAAGACCTGCCTCTCCCACCCCTCCCTCCCCAGAAGTCTGCAAATTTATAGGGGAAGACCTGCCCTGCAACTGGAGGAAAAAGGCTGCTGGTGCAGCTCATGTAGTTCTAGCCACTGGGGTTGGACTTAAAGGCCAGGAGAGGAGCTTGAGGGGTTGTTCATTTCCTTACATGTATAATGTGTTGTAATCTGCACCTAGTCGAGAGCTGAGCTGTAAAAGGACTGTCTCTAGGATTAGTGGGTGACCTGATTAGGCAGTAGGGTATCTTGGAATAGGGGAACCTGGTGGCTCACCCAAGGAAAACTATTTGAAAGGGGATGGAACCACACATCATTAGGGCCGCATCTTTGGGAGGGTGGTGGGGTGCACAGGGTGTGGAGCAGCCATGATACTGGACTGGGCTTGGAAGTTTGGTGGTTGCCCAGTGTGCTACCAGCTGGCACAGCTTAGGGAGGAGGTTGCGGGGATGAGGAGAAAGCTGGGGGAAGGGGGGTGGTATGGTTGGGGAAGGGGGCTGGAAATCTCCCACAGGGTTGCACCAAGCACTAGGGGCGGGGGTATAGGGAAAGGAGTGCAGGAGAATACTCAGGGGTCACATAAGGACCCTGGCAGAGGGGGCTCAAAAGGACACTACCAAGGAAGCAGGCAGGTAACTGGGGACCCTCACAAAGGGGGGACGGAGGGACAACATTCTCAGGAAGTAGGCGGATAGCCAGTGCTGGACAGAAGGAAGCAAGGCAGGGAGGTGGATCAGACCTTATACTTAGTAACCGCTCAATTCTCTTCTTCTGCTCAAGGATGGGGGGATGTAGCCACGGCAGAGGTGGTTAGAGACGGAAGGGTGGGAGTGGGGGCAGAAGGCAGGGGCCAGATAGCAGGAAGAACAGGGGGGGACCTGGAATGCAGGAGAATGGGGGGAGCAGTAAATCAGAGCAGGGGGAAGAGGGAGGAAAGCGCAAGGAGAAGGACCAGTTGGGAGGAAAGGTAAAGAAGGACCAGAAGTACAAGGATGATTCAGTAAGGAGAGCTGAGGGGTTAGGCCAGGGGAGCACGATGAGCAAGGAGGAACTAAATGGAGACAGGAAGGAAGGGAGGATGAGCCAGGCTAGTTTAGCAGATGGGGGAGAAGGACCAGTTGCGAGCAGTGAGGGGAGTTAGCAAGGTACAGAAGGATACTCAGGAGGAGGAGGAGGCATAGGATTGGAGGGGAGGGAGTGGCCATGGTAAATAAGGAACGGGTGGCATGTGGCACCCAGATAGGGGGAGGAACAAGGAGCCAGCTGGGTGGAGGGGCCGGTAGAAAGGATGAGGGACATGGAAGGGGGGGAAATGGAGGAAAGGAGTGGTCAGAGTGCTCCTGCTGGGGGATTCTATGATCAGGGGTATCAAATGGGATAGGGAGGGAGATGCCTGGCCAGTTAGAACAAGATGCTTCCCTGGACTAATGGTGCACAGGGCTAAGCACGAGGTATATCAGTGGCAAGGACTGTGGGGTTCCCAGACATACTGGTCCACCTGGGCACAAATGACATTGAGGGAAATAGCGAGCTAGAGATACAGGCAAGATTCAGGGAGCCTCAGGGTCTGTCATGACATAGGATGCACAGTTTCCTCTCAGAAATCCTGCAGAGCCAAGGGCTAGTGGAACACAAAAGAAAAATTAGGGAGATAAACCAGTGGCTCAGGAGTGGTGGAGGCCAGAGGTAGGGTTGATGGGGGATTGGGGAGACCTGGATATAGGAGCTGTATGCTAGAGATAGACTACATCTCAATTTGGAGGAGGGGAATCCTAAGTTGAAAATGGAGGAGTTCATTGGTGAAAAGTGGGTTTAAACTGTGAAGGGGGTGGGATGGGAGAAAAGGCAGTCAAGGGATGCCGATAAAGGAGGGACTCTGTCTCCACCCCTGGGGACCAGGAGGATTGCAGGAAAAGACCAACTGGCAAAGTGCAGACCAGGAGAAAACAAGAATCCCAAGGGAACACGAGCAGGGAAATGAAACTATAGGGAAAGGGTGGAAGGTAGTCCTGTTAAATATGCCAGGAGCTTAGCGTAATAAAATGCCTGAGCTCCAGGCGATGTTAACTGAGGAGCAGTGGATGTGGCAGCGTCACTGAGACTTGGGCCACTGCAAGACATGACTGGGACCTGAACCTGGAGGGATACACTATGTTCAGGAAGGACAGGGGGGAGGGAAGGGGAGGAGGGGTAGCAGTGATAGTCAAAAACTGCATTGGCATAGGGGGAGTAGAGGAGGCGGAGGGAACAGTGGAAGCAATTTGGGTCACCTTGATAACAAGGGGGGGCAAGAGAGTAAAAATAGGAGTGGTGTATAGACCCCCTGCCCTGGCGGAGGAGCTGGAGGACAGTCTGGTGGCAGATGCTAGAGACACTGCAGACTGGGCAGAGGAAAGGTGGTGGTGTTAGGGGACTTAAACATGCCAGGAACAGACTGGGACACTATGACATCCTCTGTGACCAGGGAACAGAGGTTGTTGGATGTCTTTCAAAGCCGCGTTCTTAACTCAGCAGGTGAGGGAACCGACCAGGGAGGCACGGGTACTGGATGTGGTCCCTGGCAGACAGTGACCAGATTGGGGCCTGAGGTAAGGGACCCATTGGCGGGGAGTGACCATGCCACGGTCTGGTTCTGCCTGGACCTAGGAGGGGTAGAAGGCTGCACAAAGACGGAAGTAACCGACTTCAGGGGTGGATTTTAAGGAAATGGGAAGGATCCTTAAGGAGCATTTGGATGGGATTGGGCAGACATGGACGCTGATAGTAGGTGGAAAAGCATCAGGAGAGGGGTGCAGGATGCTACCAGCACCTGTGCAAGAGTAAGACGTAAAATGCGTAGGGCCTAAAAACCCTGTTGGTGGACTAGGGAGGTCCAGGAGGTGGTGCGGGAAAGAAAGCAGCCTATAAGAAATTCAAGTGCTCAAGGAGTGAAAGGGATCGAGGGAGTATGAGCTGTTGGCTAGAAGGCCACTGGAGTGGTGAGAGGGCGGCTAAGGCAAGGAAGGAGCAGAACCTGGCGAGGAAATTAGGAGAGGGAAAAGGGTTCTTTAGATACATTGGGGAAAGACGAAGGGTGAAGGGCAGATTAGCAGGATTAAATCAGGAGATGGGCACAAGACCCAGAGGAGCAGGCTGAGGTACTAAATGAGTACTTCACCTCCAGTTTTCACCAGGAAAATGGGGATGCTGCATCATACATGGGAGGAGACAGAGATAATGAGGAGGGGGCCTTACCAATCGGCAGGTCTGGGGAGGAGGGGGCATCACTGGCAGGTGGGGAGGGCAACAGGAGAAGAGGTACTGGAAGTGAAATCACAGCAGAGAGAGTGAGGAAGCCCTCAGCCCTTTAAGACGGAGAAAGCACCGGGGCCGGATAAATTACATCCTAGAGTGCTGAAGGAACTTGCAGATGTCCTGGCGAAACCCCTGGCAGAGCTTTTCACCATCTCTCTGAGGACAGGTGGGTGCCCCAAGACTGGAAGGTGGCGCACGTGATAGCCCATCCACAAGGGGGGATCAAGGGAGCTGGTAGGGAACCACAGGCCTGCCAGTCTGACATCAGTGGTGGGCAAGGTGATGGAGGCATTGTCGGGAGAGGCCCTGATAAGTCAGGGTGCCTGGACGATAGACAGCATGGATTCATCCCGGGGAAATCATGTCAGACAAACCTGCTGGAGTTCTATGACTGGGTGACAAGTGCCTTGGACCTGGGTAGACCAGTGGATGTCCTCTTTCTGGACTTCAGCAAGGCATTTGACTCTGTTCCTCATGTGGGCCTGTTGGATAAACTAGGAGAAATGGGGGTGGGAAACCAGATGATCCGATGGATAGGCAATTGGCTCCAGAACCGGACCCAGAGGGTCATAGTTGGTGGGATAATCTTCTTCCCCAAGGAGGGTCATTAGTGGGGTCCCACAGGATCAGTCCTTGGGCCCCTTCTGTTCAACGCCTACATATCTGACATATGGACAGGAATCAGGAGGAGATGAGTCCTTTGCAGATGACTCGAAACTGGGGCAGTGGTGGATGGGAGGAGGGAGGGTGGCCTGCAGGGGGACCTGGAGGCTCTGGAAAGATGGTCTAGAAAGTGGAAGCTGAGGTTTAATGCAGGAAATGCAAGGTACTCACCTGGGGTCAGAAACCCAGGCCAAGTGTACACCTGGGGAAATACTACAAGTCTCAATGGCTGAGAGGGACCTGGGGTGGTGGTGGATGTCAAGATGAACAACCTGAGACTTGTAGGAGGGCAGCAGCCAAGGCCAACAGGATGCTGGGATGCATCGCTAGGGGATCACCTCCAGAAGGAGGGAAGTGATACTCCTCTGTATAACTGCTTGGTGAGGCGCACCTGAGTACTGCGTGCAGTTTTGGAGGCCATACTTAAAGAGGGACATTAACCTCCTGGAGAGGGTCCAGAGGAGGGCAACCAAAATGATTTGGGGCTTGGGGACAGGACCTATGAGGAGAGAGGCTCAAGAGCTAAATATGTACACTTTGGAAGAGAGAAGGGATCTGGGGAACATGATAGAGGTCTTCAGGCACATGAAGAGGGTAAATAGGGGAGGAACAGTGAGGGTGCTTCATGGAAGGAGGAAGGGCCACTAGAGGCATGGATGGAAGCTGGAGGGGGAAGATTCAGGGAGAAAGGAGGAGGTGCTACTTCACTGAGAGGGTGGTAGAGCCATGGAATGCACTACCTAGGGGGCTGGTGGAGGCAGAGACAGTGGAGGGGTTCAAGAGGGGTGGGACAGGTACAGGGAAGGGTTCAGGAAGCAAAATCCAATGCAGCAAGAATATCCGGAACTGGGAAGGGAGAAGCCAGAGAAGTCGAGGGGGACAGCAAGGTCAGCACCCAGGGTGGGGGCTGACCAAACGAGCAGACACGAAAGACCATTAGGCCTATTCTGCTGGCATTTTAGTATGTTAGTATGTAATAAGCAGTGCGGTTTCATTCATTAGAAGCCAGCACTCAGCAGTGGAGGAGGGAGGGTTGTGCTGTGCTGGACTGGTGGGCAGCGGTGGCAATTGTCTTCTCCTAATAAGGAGAATTGGGTGCTGGGGCCGGGGGGACATGGATGGATGGAGTGGTCAGGTCACTACTTGTTGCAGGGAGGGGATATTCTGTATTCTTGGCGCTGCTGCCTCTCGCTTAAATTTGGGGGGTTACTCTGTATTCCTGGCGCTTCTGCCTCTCACTTAAATTTGGGGGATTACTCTGCATTCTTGGTACTGCTGCCTCTCACTTAAATTAGTTTATAAGATGGGGCCGACTGTGGAGGTGGGCCGGTTCTGCCGGTCCCCATGAAAAGTTTTTTTTCGGCAGAAAATGAAAATTACAGGTGCTGGGTGCATAGGAGGGTGGGATTTAAATAGGTGATACTGAAATAAGTTGCTGCCTTGAAAGTACATTAGGTTATGGGACCAGATGAGGTACGCTGCAGAGTATAAAGGGAGCTTAAGGACGTGCCAGCGTTAAACAAGCAACCAACATTCAGCACTGACAAATGCTTGTTTACATTTGAAATAATATTATAAATCATAACATCATTCTTAGCCAATCGGAATTCTTTTTAAGCATTCCAGGTACTTTTATAACCATAGAAGGCTGTCTCGTGCGGATAGTTCTAAAATTCTGAAGTTCTGTGTTTGATTGGCTTAACCATTTCCCAAAAAGTCAAACTAGGAGTCATGCTAGGAAGTGTTAGGAGCAGATAGGTTGTTTACCCGTAATATTCCAATTATAATATGTCAGTGTTCTACTGTTTGTTAGCAATCTGTCCAATTTATTTTTAAATTCTGTTTTATCTTTGTTTATTATTATATCTAATGGTAAGTAGATCCATTGATTTACAGTGTGTTGAGAAAAGTAATATTTTCTTTTAGTTGCCCTAAAATTTTGTCCCAATACTTGTAAGGGGGTTCCCTCTAGTTTCCTTATCTAATTGTTTTGAATTCAAGAGTTAATTCTAATAGTAAGTATAGGTCTTGCATCAAATGATACAATGTTAGTAAGTCCCCTCTCAGATGTCTCTGTTCTAATGGCATTCATTTTGTTTAGTCTCATTGGGTGTGAGTTATCTTTAAGGGTGTGTATGGCCATGGTTTCTCTCTTTTGCCCATTTTCGATTTAGTTTATAGCTCTCTTTTTGTAGGGGCAAAATCCAGCTGTGGGCAAACATGTGCCCTATACAGAGGGAAAAAGGCTATATTATCCCTTGCTTTAATATTTCTTCTAATTGACCGTAACGCTCTGTTTGCCCTAGTGATAGCTTCTGTTGTTTGTTGAGTTTGATCAAGATTATCAGAGATTATTATTCTGAGGTCACATTCGTCAGTGGTTGATGACTGGATGTTGCCACAGAGAATGTAGGTGTTTTTATTGTTATTTCTCCACAGATGCATCACTTTGCTTTTATTTATATTAAAAGGTTCCAAGTCAAAATGGTGACTGTGGAACCGCGACCTGTGAAGAGGGTGCAAATCCCTCAATGTGACAAATTTAAACAAGTATTTTTTCGCAGAGGCTTTTGCGTTCTACCCTTGTGGGGAGCTTTGCCCCCACACCTCCCTTTATTTAATATACTAACTCCGGGGGGGGGGGACATACCCCTGGGATGGGGCGAACCGCTGGTTGCCCAAAAGTGTCAGTGCTGTGGTTCCGTCGCCCTCTTAATGGGTCGCCATTCAGCAGTCCCCAATTTGACGTGCTACTGTTCTGGTTGCACAGTGTCCACCAAGTTTAGTGTCATCAGCATATTTTATACACCACGGGCTTGATTCTCCAAGGGTGACACAGGACTTACATCACGCTCTGCATTAAACCCTTTATTTGGCGCAGCTGCACCACTCACCTTTGTCGCAACTGCTCCCGATTTTGGTAGATCGGGCACAGTTGTGAAACTTTACCCAGTTTACAGTACTATGCACCAATTGTTTGGTACAAGCACTGTAAAAAGAGTCCCCAGGACTGCTGCAGAAAAAGTTGGTCTAACTTGCCACAGTTGGTGAATGGGATTGAAAATCCCAGTCATCAGCCAGGTGATTGCGGCAAGCCCCATGTGCCATATCTTCAGTGCACCCAGGGGCCTGTGGCAAACATGGGCATTGGAAAATCGAGCCCCATGTCTAAATCTTTGGTTAAATTCATTATGAAACTATTAGAGCGGGACCCACCACTGACCCTGCGGTATTCCACTTGATTCTTATGCACTACCCGAACTGTGACCATGTATGATTACGCATTGGCCTCTGTCTGCCAACCAATTTAAAGTCTTTCTGATTCATTTCTGATCTATTTTAACTGCTTCCATTTTTTGATTATCACTCAGTATGGCACTAAGACAAAGAGAAGTCCCAGTAACTAATGTCACATGGTATTCTTTTGTCTAGTGAATTGCTTATTTTTACATAGAAATTAGTTATATTATAACATTATAGCATATTAGTTATGCAAGATTTTCCAGACATGAAGCCAAGTTCTTCCTTATTATGATGTTATAATGTATAGGGAATCCTTATTATTAACTGAAATCAAGCAGATTACATATACAATAATGGCTGGGAAGGGGGTTATAAAGAGATTTTACACCACCCCAAGGGGTGAGATGCCACATAAACCCCTAGAGCAAAGCTGGGGTTTATTAAGGCATCCCACCCCGAGGGTGTGTGTAAAATTTGAGTTTTACACTCCCTACCCAGCCTTTATTTTATATAATTGCTTGGGAGCATTTTCTCACCACAGCAAATATATAAATTAAACGGAGAACCCCATAGAGTTGCACATGGACCAGTGGGGTTTGACATAGTCTGTACTTAGTGGCTCTTAAATGAACTTGTTTTTTTGGATGCCTGCAATGTATCCGGCCGGTAAACAAGCTGAAAAAGAAAAAAATAACTTACCGCCTACTGGGAGTGTCGGTGCTGTGCAGTGTGAAGAGCGGGGCTGGCGGTGCACATAAACAGAAGATTGGGACTGGCAGTGAGCAGAATGAAGGAAACCTGGAGCGTGTTCGCCGTTATAACTTTCAGGTTATAACAGCGAACTATAACCCAGGTTTACTATGGGAGAAAACACTCCCCAGTTATTGTAACCTTGTTATGCCATCGTTATGACATCACTCTGTTGTTAACCCTTCTTGAGTATGTCTTATTAATGGTATAACAAAAACAGAATGCTCATAGCTATCAATTTCCCATAAAGTAATTCAGTTAAACAATTCAGTCTGTGATTACACAGCCTTGGTAGCCCATACACTATAACTCAAGGTTGCCATGACATCTGAAAACCTCTCAAGCTGCGCTGTCAGGGTTTACAGTGATGTCATGGCAACCTCTCGAAGTCTTTACAGCGTGGTTATTAACCAAAGACCATACATTATCCTCCATGTTATTATTGTTGGTTAAATTCATTATAATACCTTCGAGTATTTTCCCTGGTATACTGGTTAGGCTTATTGGCCTGTAGTTATTCAGGCCTTGTTTGTTACCTTTTTATGACTGTGGGCAGAGCCAATAGGAGTATTCCATGTGCAAAAGGAGTGATGTCATGTTTTCTGTCCGTGGAACTAACTGAATCTCCTCCAAGAAATGTTTTCAGCCCTCAAATAAATACGCTTTCATGTTAGTCAATGGTTGCAGGGTACTATTTTCTTTCTTAAATGGGTGTCACAAGAACTGGAACCTGAGTAGTGGGAGGCAGCATTTTTTGGGGGGGAAGTAAGATCCATCTCATCTCCACCCAAGAAGCTCCAAAAGATCCATCCCACCTTTTTTTTATTCATGTGGGAGGGGCATGAGGTGGATCTATCATGTTGAAAGACGAGTCACTAGGTTGGGATCTGGACCAAGGAACAGAACAAGGATTCAGCTTCCAAGGAAAATAGACAGCTTTCAGGTATTTCTTAAACATTTATATACTAAAAACAAAGTTCAGCTTTTGGGATTAACAATATTTGTTTATCGTATTCAATATATATATATATATATATATACATATATATATATATATATATATATATATATATATATATATAGTTTGTCTTTTTAGTAGTTTCAAAACCTTGAAAGCATTGGTGTTAGTAATGCATTTAGAAATACATTTTTAATTGTTTTTACAGATAAGTCATACAGGTTCATGTGAGGTCACATTTTTTGGGGGGAGGGGGTTCAATTTATTTTAATCATGGGCACAGTACTTGGTAAACACACTCTGTGATGAAGTGTGTTTTTCTTTTTAAGTTTGAGAAGTAGAGTTGACTTGCACGTTAAAAATACCAGCTGCAAGTAACAACTACTTGTAGAAACAAAATGCTGTTTTGTTTCCTACTTACTTTTTCCCTGGCTCAGTTTATATCAGTGAAAAGAAAGACTGGAACAACAATCAGAGCTGCCATCCCCTGGACAAGCTATGTATCACTCATTTAAAATAACACAAATGTAGTTTCACATGTTTACCATGAGGGAAGCAAGAGGATGAACCAGCATGGTTAACAAATACATTCATTGACACATGTGAGTGAACAGAGAGGGGTCATTTTTTCTAATATTCCTGGTGAGTTTATACTCCTTGGAACCTGTTATTCTAGTTTTTACAACTGTGGGTGGGGCCAACAGGAGTATTGCATTCAGAAAAGGGCTGATGTAATCTTTCCTACCAAACAGCATGATAGCGTGTTAAAATAGATTCCTCAGCTGAAGCCTCATTACTATGCTGCATGTGTGTGTATATGAAGCTTTAGAGCATTGTTTTTCCTGTGGCTTGAGGAGTTAATTGAGCCCACAGAAAGTTAACTCATTATCTTCTGGGAGTCATTCTGTGTCACATTACCAATGGATAGTACATACATCATAGAAAGCTATCAGAAGTAGAATGGGTTAAACACTTCCTGGAACATTCTGCATAACAAGTGCCCCTAAGCATCTCACAGCACCTCATTAAGCCATTTGACACCACCATCCTAAGACAAGAGACCCAGCCTTGTGGCCTACACAATATATCAGAATTACCTTCACAGTATACACTTACCCCCAGGGCTGGTTCAGGCACTGGGACCTCCTGTAAAATAAGATACAGTGCAACAATCACAGTACAATACTTTAACATAGACAAATACCTCAGGCAGTATAACTTTGCTGAAACAAGCAGCTCTGATTTATTTAGGGGGAATATAACAAGGACAGGGGGAAATCAGGTTAATTAGCTTATCACTCTAACCTATCTACCTATGGCTCTGTGCATAGCCTATCCCTACCAGTTACTGTCCCTGGGTACCCAAGGCCCTAGTGGCTAGTCCAAACCGTGGCAGCTGGTAGGGGCCCTTTCACACCGAGAAAAGAAAATTAGTTTAAACAGTCAGCAGTACAGTGATTCCATTTGGATTTAATGTGGCAATTAAACAGGAGCGACTCCTGAATTAGTACTCACGACCTCCAAACAAGATAGGGTCCTTCAGTGTCAGCAGGGCTACTCTTGAGCTCCACAAGACTCCTCACATTTATATGGCAAACAGGCAGGCTGCTTCTATCCCGATCGCAATTACTGCACAATACCGGAGAACACACAGCAGATTCAAGTCCTGACAGACCGAGTGCAATTTGGCAATTTCTCCAGTCTTCTACAGGGTGAGCCTGGTTTCTACTCTTCAGATATCCTTTGATTCTCTTCACAGGACGGATTCAGTCCTAACAAGCAGTTACACAAGCTGCAGACCGAACTCTGGACCTTACACATGTTTTTTGACTAAAACTGTGCACTGAAGGACACAGGTTCCTTTCCTTCACTGCCAGAGCTAAAACTGAAACTCCAACAGACAAAACGGGCACTTCCTTTGAGTTCCTCCCAGTTCTTGACTGGATTGGCTGTCACTCACATAGACTGCTGCTGTTGGTCCAAAAGGCGCAAGTCTAAACTACATCTCCCAGAATCACTGCCCATACAATCCTCTTGTGGCTGGCTCAGATTATGAGTCCAAGTTCTGATTCGTCCAAGGCACCATTTTAGAGCTAGCTTACCCCACACTGATTGGTCCAGTTCAGCAGTTCAAAACCAGAATGGGGAACTAGGGCAGACACAGTTCTGACTGCAAAGAAAGTAGGTTAGACAAACTGTATTTTCATTATTACTCTAAATGATTTCTGGCAAACAGTTACATTCTTCAGATAGGTTCCTTTGCACTCCTAGTGACTGCAAAATGGAGTGAATTGGCAGCAGTTCGAGTGGTACTCAAGCAGAGAAGCACACAGTCCCCCATACAAACTAATTATGTCTGCAAGCAGACAGCTCTTAAAGAGACAGTACCAGAGGCTCTAAAAACACTCACTGATAAATGGCTTAAACGCCAGACACCATTCAGGCTTGGAGCATTCAAGCAAGCTCCTGGAAGTCTTTTGGGAACCCCCATTTGCAGGGGGGTTACACCCTTCCTGGCCTGGGAAAGCTTGACGTCCGCATCAAGCAAGTACCTCCATAAGTTTCAACTGCAACCATATACATTTGCATTAGGCTCGCACATGTAATCATCAGTCAATATATCATTTTACCAAGAACACATTTCTGAAACATTGCAGTACATCACTCTTTACACAGTATTACATACACATTGTACCATAACTCAAGTTATTACCTCTTGTACATGAAACCTGAAGAGAGGGGGCCCTTCCCTATCAGTTACCTTGGGGCTGGACGGGGCAAGGGCACCATACTTAGAGGGCAACACAAGTAACTTGAGTTAGGCACTGACGCTCAGTTTGGGCAATGAGCTCGGGACACATACACTCCTTTATGGACAACATTGAGAGGCAGGTCCACTGGCCGGCCCAGGAATCATAACTGAGGTGCACCACAGGCTTTACAGCTCGACCAGTCTTTCTAGGGGAACTGTTACAGTCTCTGCACTCTGAGCCTCATTTTCAGCATTGTCCTCACTTGTCAGAGTCTCCATGGGGTAGAGAGGCTAGAACTTGGGGCACTTTCAGCTCCAGGAGTTACAGTTTCTGAGTCCACAACATTTGGCTCGTCATGGAGAGCTTTGGACACTGGCAGTGGACTGTCAGGGCACTCAAAATACTCTTCTTGTTCTGGTGTATCACCAGTCTGACCAATCCATCATTTTCCTCCCTGAAAGCTCAAACAGTTCAACCATGCACAATGATTCCATTTCCTCTGATGTGATGCTTTGCACTTCACTTTCTGGGAGCATTGGCTCAGGGACGAAGCTGAGGACTTAGACAGTCCAGAAGGCCCAGCTTGTCTCCAGTATTGACTAGGGATTGCCCCAAAACAATTGACTCAGTTCGTAAAGAAGGATAGTATTCAAAGTCACTCTCACTTTCTTCTGATATGGACTGACAGTCATGCTCAACTGGGACTTGTGGAGGGGAAGACTTTAACTCTGCTTCTGTAGGTACAGACTTTCTTGATCTTTTCTTAGCAGCAGCTCTAGTCACTGGTCCAGAGGGGGCATCTTCTGGGGGCTCTGACTCAATCAAGATTTGTCCAATGGGTAGTAAATGATTTCTATGCATTGTTTTTACATCTTTTGAATTATTCTCAGGCCTTACTTTGTACACTGGCAGATCATCTAGTTTGCCCACTACAATGTGAGGGAGATGGTGCCATCTGTCAGCAATCTTGTGTTTGCCATGCAGTCCCAGATTTCTCAGCAATACCCGATCTCCCTCCTGGAGTTCCTGTGCTTTCACCTTTTTATCATACCTTTCTTTGTTGGCCAGATTTCTTTTGGCAGCCATGGTTTGAGCCAGTTGGTACGCATGACTTAGCTGGGCCTTTAACTTTGCACATACTGTAAATAGTTGTCAGCTTGAACCCCATCAGGAGAGACCCAAAACACACATCTACCGGTAGTCGAGCTCTCTTCCAAACATCAGGCGGTAGGGGAGAACCCAGTGGCATCACTTTTGGTGCAGTTATAAGCATGTACCAGGGTGCTAATTTGTTGGCTCCATCTAGGCTTGTCCTTTGGGTGCAGGGTGCCTAGCATATCTAGCAAAGTGCGGTTGAAACGTTCATGCTGTGGGTCTCTGGGGTGGTAAGGAGTGGTTCTGGACTTTCGACTCCCCAAAGAGAAAGCATCTCTTTGATCAGACGACTCTCAAAGTCTCCCTTGATCAGAATGGATTCTTTGTGGAGCCCCATAGTGAACAAAAAAGTTTTCTACAAGTACTTTGGCCACAGTGGATGCTTTCTGGTCTTTGGTGGGGAAAGCTTGGGCCTATCTCGTGAAATGGTCAGTGACCACCAGCACATTACTGATATTTCTTTGATCTGACTCCAAACTCAGAAAATCAATACAGACCAGCTCCATGGGTGCACTGGTGGTGATGTTAACAAGGGGGGCAGCCCTCTGGGGCAAAGCTTTCCTCTGTAAGCAGCGACTACAAGTTCGAATGTGTTGCTCCACATCAGCCCCCATCTTAGGCCAATAGAATCTGGATCTCACCAAGTCAAGTGTTCTGTCTATACCAAGGTGCCCCATGTGGTTGTGCAAGGACATCAGTACTGAGTCTCGAAAGGCAGGGCAGCACTAGTTGTTGTTTGTCTACTTGTCCCCTCTGTCTACTGTTTCTCTGT
Source organism: Neoceratodus forsteri (assembly GCA_016271365.2). Taxonomy (NCBI): domain Eukaryota; kingdom Metazoa; phylum Chordata; order Ceratodontiformes; family Ceratodontidae; genus Neoceratodus; species Neoceratodus forsteri. The sequence goes on along the minus strand of CM028129.1, from coordinate 1,720,748,628 downwards.
ATAACAGTTTATTGATCAGTTTCAACTTAGGACCTTCTTTGTATAACAGTGCAGTTCTCAAATCAGTGGGCGTAATTTGGACACATCTTTTCCTGCATAGAGGGCTTCTAAAGCTGCTTTGATCATGGGATCGCAGGATTGAGCCGCCGAATACTGTCATTGTCCAGCTGAGGCGGTGCACCAATGTCTATTGCAGAAAGTGGCAATAAGCAGCAGGTATGCAATTCTCAGAGGGTCCCAAGCAATCCACCATGCAGTCCACTGCGTCCGTGGACATTTGTTCCTCCCTGTCAAACTTCGGCAGAGTGCCCGAATGTCAGGTTCTGCCAATCGGACCCAATCATTCTGGGGAACAGGCCCGGGAGAGAGCATCAGCATCTATGTGGTTCAGACCTGCTCGGTATTCGAGAGCATAGTCATATGTAGATAATGCAGAAAGCCACCTATGGCCAGTGGCATCCAACTTAGCTGAGGTCTGCACATGGGTCAAAGGATTATTGTCAGTTTTACTAGTATTTTAGCCCCATACAAGTACTCATGGAATTGGTCAACAATAGCCCACTTCAAAGCTAGGAACTCTAACTTATGTACAGGATAGTTCTTTTCGGATGGGGTCAGGCTTCTACTGGCAAAGGCCACTGGTCTCAGGCCATTCTCGTGCTCTTGGTACAACACGGCCCCAACCCTTGCAAGCTAGCATCAGTGTGCAGGGTGAAGGTTTTCTTGGATCGGCATAGGCCAGCACTGGAGCATGGGTAAGTTGATATATGATCTCATGAAAAGCAGTCTCACAATCAGGAGTCCAGCGGGCCCAAATACTTCACCGGATGAAAATACATCTTTCAGTCTTGAGGGACGCTGACTTTTGGTATTTTTTGTGGGTTGGGGGATACCCTTGAGTAAGGTTAAGTAAAGGGCGGATCACTCTTGAATAGTCCTTGATGAAACGCCGATAATAACCACAGAATCCCAGGAATCGTTGCAGTTCTTTTAGATTTTTGGGCTGTGGCCAGATGGTCAAGGCCTCAACTTTACTTGGGTCGGTCTCTATTCCCTCGGTGGATACTATGTGTCCCACATACTTTACTGATGTTTGAAGAATTGACACTTATCAATGGACAGTTTAAGGCCAAAGTCCTCCAGTCGGTCCAATATCTTAAATAATCTGCTCTCATGTTCCTCCAGTGAGCTGCCAAACACAATAACATCATCTAGGTATACCAGGCACTCTAGTAAGTCATGTCCCCACTGCATGCTCCATCAATCGTTGAAAAGTGGCTGGGGCACCTTAAATCTTGAGGCATCCTCATGAATTCATTGCAAATAGCCGGACAGATAAAGCTGTCTTCTCCACGGTCCTCTGGGGCCACTCGGGATCTGGTAGTACCCCTGCGGAGATCCAGCACAGAGAACCACTTGCTCTCCGCTTAGGCAGTCCAAGCATCCTGAATGCGGGCATTGTGTACTGATCAGGATAGTCCGCGGTTTAAGGTGCGATAATCCACACACATCCTTACTGTTCCATTCTTTTTCCTCACTACCACAATGGGAAGCATAAGGGCTTCTGGATTCTTGTATTACACCAGCAGCTAACATCTCTGCAGATGCCTCTCACATCATCTATGTCAGCAGGTGCCAGGCGCGAGACCTCTCACAAATGGTCTTTTCGTCATGCGAGCCGGATATTGTGCTCAGCTCCTTGCATGCATCCTACATCCCATTCCTTTAAAGAAAACACCTGGTCTCTCTGGGCAAGCTTCTCACTGATCCTCACTTTCCATTCAGCTGGCAGCGGAGTCGGAAATCAAACAAGTCAGGCGTTACTCTGTCATTCTTCCTTGAACTCTTGCTGCTGGGTAGCACTGCAGTGTCTGCACAATGCACTTAGCCAGGATGCAACCTCTATTTACTCGAATGTCTCTTTCAGACACATTATGAACTTGGACCATTACCCTTCTGGCATAAGCATGGGCTCTAGCGGGCAAAATACTAGGCTTGACCAGCAGTCCCTCTGGCAATTTTCCATCGCCTGGTGCATCCAACATTAATATTTTATTCTTAACATCCTTTCTGATACGGACCTCTCCCTGTAAGGTACTCTGGGCATTTGGCGCCAGGATCAGAGACTCAGGATCCTTCTTCCATACAATTCCGACCGGTTCCTCTGGTTCTATTTTTTCAGCATCTCTCTGTGCCTCATAGGCCTTCTTAATTAAAGCCAGAACTCTTAAAGCTCTACTAGTCTTTGACCCTGTTTTCATAACACAACTTTGCCAGCCTTCCGAACATATGAGCATTTGTTCCAATCAACAAAGGACACCATCCTTACAGTCCAGTGGGGGACACACTAAGGCTAGGGTCTCTACTTGTTCGGCCACTCCAGCCACGGAGGTGGGAAAGACAGCAAATTCGGATATACCGGAATAGGGTAGGCCTTCACTTAACCCCATACATGCAGTCCTTCTAATGGTTGTATATAATACGTCTGACAAATGCTTCTGATACCAATCCTGGAACATAATTGTCACTTGGGAGCCACTGTCTAATACAGCTCTTGTAGACGCTCCATTCACCTTTACAGTGGTCTCCATGGAGGACCCACTATTCTGGACCAGTCTGGAGAGGCGGTAGTGGGCCTGGGCAACTGACCTTGCCACAAAGGCGTGAGTTAGCATTTTGGTGCTCTCACTGGGATCATTCGTGCACCTCTTAACCACTGATTTGTTCTCCAGGCTCTCCTTGTAGCTTATATGCAACTTTGTCAGTGTCTTTTGGGGACCGGCATTCCCTTTTCATGTACCCATCCTTCCCACAATTATAGCAAAACATACTTTCTGGAGTTTGAGCTGGCTGAGGCACCACACTGGGAGCCAGGGCGGGGGTATTACTAACTGGAAACCTTGGTGCCATCTCTGTCTGCGGATAAGCATTTGGAGACATCTCGTCAGTTTCTCCACTTCCATGGTCAAGGAATCGAGTTCGAGCTGTTATCAGCAGGAGATACATGGGTGGTACCCCACCCCCATAGCAGATACAGTCGGATATAGGTCAGGGCCCGTACTTGCAGGCGTGGCCTTCATAAAGGGACTGTTTTGAATTCCGGATCTCTCTAACAGTTCGCCCCATTGTGGCATATCTTTTCCTTGTCAGAGCACTCATTTACTGCCAACCTCTGCCCCTGAACTTCACTTGATGGGTCACCCTCAGTCACTGGTCGTAGCCGCAGCTGTTGGTGCAGGTCCCTCCCGAGGTCGCCTTTTCTCAACTCCTCGAATTTCTCTCATTAACTCATCATAGGAGGGTGGGGATTCCAGTCGATTTGCCAGGCGTAACTGAAGCAACAGCAGTTCTGAGAAGGGGGCAGACTTAAGGATCCTGTCCAGCCTGGTTCTGTCCAGTTCAATCGCTGGCAAACTACCCTTTCTGAGGCATTCTTGCAACAATTTTTCCAGCCGAGATACATACACAGACAACAACTCCCCTTGGTACTGTTGTGCATCTCTTACTCTCCACCATAGGTCTTCATCAGAATCTGGGCTCCCATACACATTCTCCAGGGCCTCAAGATAGGCCTGTGCAGTCACTTCAGGGTTACTGGCCCGTTTGCGGATGATAGCCAGGGCAGGACCTCGGAGGCTCTCACTAACCCTCTTTCACTTTTCGGCTTCCGAGCATTGCCATTCTAGCACTTGGGGCAACATAGTTCATCCAGGTCTCCCAGTCATCCTCCCTTGGGGGTGGGAGGTGCCAGAGAAGATCCTCAACCTTCGTAAGAGTCGTGACTAATGGCAGGTGCAGAAATAGGAGTCTGCATTGGTTCAGCCACCATTCACGGGTACTGGAGCGGAGAGGGTGTTGGGGAGGAACACCCCAGGTGGCAAGAATAGTTTCTTCAAGTCCTCCACAGTTTTCCCTTCCCCAGCAACCATTTAGCAAATTTCTCCTCAAAAGTTTCAGATAGTGGTGGGGCTCATTCCCCGGTCTTTACTGTCTTAGTTATCACTCCAAGCAGTGAGGGCTCCCTCTGGGGTAATGGTCTGTGGCACTTTGGGCTATCTATGGGATCCTTAAGCTCTACTAGGGCCAGGAAAGTGTGGGTGAGCAGATTAGCATGCCGACCTACCACCACAGGGTTTTGTAAACCTTCCACCTTGAAAGTACTCCTGCACAGTGTCCGTATTGATACAGGGGATGTCCAGGATAAGCATAGCATTTTGGGGTCGATCTCCTCCCCAGTACACCACTCCACCAGCCGGTGCACAACCACTCTGTCGGGTACCCATTTATTATTTTTTTTAACAGTGGTTCAGAATATGGCCACTAGAGGACACACAATCCCAGCGGTGAGCCTCCAAGATGTAACCCTAGATGGCGCTATCCCAGGGGCTACTACCCTGCCTGATTTGCCACTAACAGGTTGAGGGGCCTGGATCCAATGGCGGGTGCCTCCACCCAGAGGTCAGGGTTTGCAATAGTTAAACTTACTTGGTCACAGCCCTCTGGGACACTGCAACCCCCCTTTCTTCCCACTAGTGGCCCACACAATATATCAGAATTACCTTCACAGTATACACTTACCCCCAGGGCTGGTTCAGGCACTGGGGCCTCCTGTAAAATAAGATACAGTGCAACAATCACAGTACAATACTTTAACATAGACAAATACCTCAGGCAGTATAACTTTGCTGAAACAAGCAGCTCTGATTTATTTAGGGGAATATAACAAGGACAGGGGAAATCAGGTTAATTAGCTTATCACTCTACTCATCTACCTATGGCTCTGTGCACAGGCCTATCCTACCAGTTACTGTCCCTGGGTACCCAAGCCTAGTGGCTAGTCCAAACCGTGCAGCTGGTAGGGGCCCTTTCACACCGAGAAAAGAAAAATTAGTTTAAACAGTCAGCAGTACAGTGATTCCATTTGGATTTAATGTGGCAATTAAACAGGAGCGACCCTGAATTAGTACTCACGACCTCCAAACAAGATAGGGTCCTTCAGTGTCAGCAGGGCTACTCTTGAGCTCCACAAGACTCTCACACATTTATATGGCAAACAGGCAGGCTGCTTCTCTATCCTGATCGCATTACTGCACAATACCCGGAGAACACACAGCAGATTCAAGTCCTGACAGACCGAGTGCAATTTGGCAATTTCTCCAGTCTTCTACAGGGTGAGCCTGGTTTCTACTCTTCAGATATCCTTTGATTCTCTCTCTAGGACAGATTCAGTCCCAAAGCAGTTACACAAGCTGCAGACCGGAACTCTGGACCTTACACATGTTTTTTGACTAAAACTGTGCACTGAAGGAGCACAGGGTTCCTTTCCCCTTCACTGCCAGAGCTAAAACTGAAACTCCAACAGACAAAACCGGGCACTTCCTTTGAGTTCCTCCCAGTTCTTGACTGGATTGGCTGTCACTCACAATAGACTGCTGCTGTTGGTCCAAAAGGCGCAAGTCTAAACTACATCTCCCAGAGTCACTGCCCATACAATCCTCTTGTGGCTGGCTCAGATTATGAGTCAAGTTCTGATTCGTCCAAGGCACCATTTTAGAGCTAGCTTACCCACACTGATTGGTCCAGTTCAGCAGTTCAAAACCAGAATGGGGAACTAGGCAGACACAGTTCTGACTGCAAAGAAAGTAGGTTAGACAAACTGTATTTTCATTATTACTCTAAATGATTTCTGCAAACAGTTACATCTTTCAGATAGGTTCCTTTGCACTCCTAGTGACTGCAAAATGGAGTGAATTGGCAGCAGTTCGAGTGGTACTCAAGCAGAGAAGCACACAGTCCCCCCATACAAACTAATTATGTCTGCAAGCAGACAGCTCTTAAAGAGACAGTACCAGAGGCTCTAAAAACACTCACTGATAAATGGCTTAAACGCCAAACACCATTCAGGCTTGGAGCATTCAAGCAAGCTCCTGGAAGTCTTTTGGGAACCCCCATTTGCAGGGGAGTTACATATGCTTCCATGCAATATAGCCCCCAAGAAAAGACCAGACACAGAAGAGCTAATTAGAAAACACTACTGTTGGTTCCCTAAAAAAATAAGTGATTGTGGAAAGGAAGTACTCTTCAGAGACTTACAAGAAATATACATTACATATTCTGAGTTACATTTCAAGTGACCATAATGTGGTGCACATACAAAGTAGGTAGTTTACTTGTTTGGTGTTCATTCATACATACATACATACGTGTTGTCAGCAGGTAAGGACCCATGTGGCCCACATAGTCTGCCCGGCTGTCACCCTGCTACTGGGTTCCCTTCTCCTCCCTCCCCCCGAGCCTGCCTCTTTTCCTTTACCACCCTGGATCCCTATATGCCTATCCCAACCGTGCTTGAAGCCCGAGACTGTCTCTGCCCCATCACCTCCTCCAGCAGTTTGTTCCAAGCATGCACCGCCCTCTTATTGAAAAAAGTATTTCCTCTAGTTCTCCTTAAAGTGCCCAGCCTCCAGTTTCATACTGTGGCCCCCAGTTGCAGTTTTTCCTTTCAAATGAAATGGTCCCCCCTCTAATGTCCTATTAAAACCTTTCAGATATTTAAAGGTCTTGACCATATCCCCCTGCTCCTCCTATATTCCAGGGAATACATATCCAGTTCCCTTATCCTTTCTTCGTATGCTTTGCCCTGCATCCCCTGAACCATTCGTTTTGCCCTCCTTTGGACTGCTTCCACCCTCTCAATATCCCTGTTCAGGTGCAGTCTCCAGAACTGCACACAGAACTCCAGGTGCGGTCTAACTAGCATCCTGTATAGGAACATGATGACTTCTCTCCTTCTACTGGCAATGCCTCTACTAATACAACCCAGCATTCTGCTTGCCCTCTCCTACTGCAGCCTGGCATTGATTTGCTACCTTCAGGTCTGATGAGATAATGGCACCCAGGTCCCTCTCCTGCTCCACAGCTGCTAATGTCTCCCCGTTTATTTCATCTTGTGCCCTTGGATTTACATGTGCAATATACATAATGTTACATTTTCCAGTATTGAAACCCCATTTACAATCAATCCTTGGACCACCTCTCCAGCTTTTTAAGGTCCTGTTCCATTCTTTTAACCACCCCCCCGGGGTGTCCACCCTGTTACACATCTTAGTGTCACTGGGGAACAGACACACCCTACCTACCAAGCCATCAGCAATATCCCCGATGAAGATGTTGAAGTGGACCAGCCGCAGGACAGAAACTTGTGGCACCCCACTCATAACTCTTCCCCTCCCCAGAGAACACCCCATTTACTATTACCCTTTGGGTTCTCCCCAGCAGGCAGTTTCCCATCCATTTTGTTATGACCAGACCCACCCCCAGACCCTTCGTCTTGTATAATAGCCTTTTGTGGGGAACAGTGTCAAAAGCCTTTCTGAAATCTAGATAAGCAATATCCACTGCCCCTCCTTGGTCTACCACTCCCATCACCAAGTTGAAGGACTCTATTAAGTTCGTCTGACAGGGTGTACCCCGAACAAACCCGTACTGCCTGTGATCGACCAGCCTTGTCCCTCCAGGTGGTCCATCAGCCTGACCTCAAGGAGTGCCTCCATGATTTTCCCAACCACAGATGTTAGGCTCACTGGCCTGTAAGTTCCTATTTCTTTCCTGCTCCCCTCCTTCGGAAGTGGAACCATGTTTGCCCTTCTCCAATTTTCTGGCACCTCTCCTGTTTTCAGCGATTGGGTGAACAGATCTGCCAGTGATTTTGCTAATTCTGTTTGAAGCTCCCGCAGAACCCTAGGATATACTGGCGGCAGTTTGGAGGCAGTATAGCGCAGTGGTCTAAGGCTCTGAGCTGCAAATCTGGTGACATCCAGCAGACCAGACCTGGGTTTGAATCCCACAGCTTCCACTTGCATACTGTGTGACCCTGAGCAAGTCACTTAACCTCCTTGTGCTCCCAGGTCGCTCCTGTAGAAAAGCTTTCAGCTTAGTGTGCTATACCTGGTTAAACAACTAAATAAATAAATAAAAATACTATATGGCCTTATTTACCTGAAGTCTACCCAGTTCTCTGAAAACCCTTGCTTCTGTGAAGAGTGAGCTGTCTATTCCCACGCTCCCCACTACCTCACCTTCCATCTTTGGTCCCCATTCATAGCTTACTCTTGAACAAACATTGAATGGAAATATTTGTTTAGGATATCTGCCTTAAGACTGTCATCCCCTAGAGTAGCTCCATCTTCCCATCCTCTCAGTCTAGGTATACCTGCCCTATTTTTCCTGCATTCCCCAACGTACCTATAAAACGCTTTACCCTCTTCTCTGATTTTCTTGACTATATCCAACTCCATTTGAGCTTTTGTCCTTTTCACCATCTTCCCCACCTCCCTCTGTAGGACCTCATACTGTTTCCTGTCCCCCCCACTCTGCATTTCCTTATAGATCAAGAATGCTTTCCACTTGGCACTCACCTGATTTGCTACCTCCCACATGAACCAAATAGGTCTCCTTCTTTTTTTTTTTTAGACTTTATTTCCCTCCGGAGCATCTCTCAGGCATCCTGCCCATATCCTGCCTACCTGAGGTCCCCGCGACCTGTGCCTCCTCTCTCCCCCCCTCCCCGCAGCCAGCACCCCTGGCTTAACCCCTCCAGGTTGGGGCCACCCCTCTACATTGGGCGACCTTACTAGTCAGGCTCTGGCTGCAGGTGAGGGCTTAGGCAGAGGAACTGGAAGGCCAAGGGAGGTGGACCCGGCAGAGGGCATGGGGAACAGGTGCCGTCGCCTAACCCACAGAGCGGGTTATTTCCTTGTTCTGGTGGCCTCCCCCCCTCCCTTGCATGTGCACACCTGATGTTGTGGCACATGGCAACCCTGACTGTGTCAGCACACTGTTCAATGTGCAGCCCTCACACTGCAGCACTCCCGATCTCCACCAGGAGCCGCTGGTGCGCCGGACTATCCACCGCCTTCCCCTCTGGGGGAGAAGAGCAGCCCTGCAGGTGCTCAATCCTCTCACTGTCTCTACTGACCCCCGGCACCCAAGCTCGCTCCCGAACTCGGATCGCCGGTGTGGCGTCCAACACCTCAACCCTCAGCGCAACCGGGCCGGCCAGTCTCCTCCCCATTTTTAACGTTTACTAAGCTTTCTGGCCCTGATTTCAGTTGTCCTTCCAGTGGTGTCCCTGATCATCTTCTTCCACTTTTTTTCCACCCCCTTACATCCCCCTAGTCTGGTTAGGGCTTTTCTCAGGAATTGCCTCATGCCTTCAAAGACTGCTCTCCTAAACTATGGGAGTTTAGTTTTGGTGTGGCCCTTTGGCAATCTGGTAATAATATCAAAAACACCGCCTTATGGTCGCTGGACCCCAGAGGTTAGGTTACCTCAACCCTCTCTATACTGTACCTGTTTGTAAAAACGAGGTCCAGCAGTATTGCCCCCCCCGGTTGTTTGGTTCACTAGTTGCCACAGGCAGGCCCTCTTGACTGTGTCCAAGAAGTCTCTGCCCCTGGAGGTTACCGTTGCTGGGAGATCCCAGCATATGTCAGAGAGGTTGAAATCCCCCACCAGCAGCAATTCCCCCTTGTCTGCCATTCTGTGGATATCTTGGAGCAAGGCCTTGTCCAGCTGTTCACTCTGCGTAGGGGGTCTGTGCACCATGTCCACCGGGGGTATCGACCCCTTACCCCTTTCCAGGTTAGCCCACAAAACCTCGTTTCCTTCTTTACCACCCTGTAGCTCAGTAACCAGTGATGGATTTGTTGATATAGAGCACTACACCCCCCCCCAACTTTCCTACCCTGTCCCTCCTGAACACTGTGAAACCTGGAATGGCCAGCTCCCAGTCCTGATGCTCTGTGTACCAGGTTTCTGTGATTGCTATGAGGTCTAGACAATTCTGGTGCTATAACTGCTTCCAAGTCTGGGGTCTTGTTCCCCAGGCTGTGCACATTCACACTCATTGCTCTCCACTTGCGAATCCCCCCTCTGTTAGACCCCTTGCCGTTTTGCCTTCACCTTCATGTTGGGGTGTGCCAGCTAGGACATTTGCTTTCTTATCCCCCCTTTTTGTACCAGCTACATAGCCCCCCCAGCAGTTTAAATGTAGAGCCTCCTTCATATAACTCCTCAATTTTTTCTTCAGTACAATGGTGCCCTCTGCACTCAGATGCAGCATGTCTTTGACAAACATTCCCTCGTCCTGCCACCTGTTTTCCCACCCCTAATGTATCCAATGCACTCCTCACTACATCAGCCTTCCAACCAACTGTTAAGCTCAAGTATTCTATCTTGCCTTCACGAGCAGTTGCAGGGGACTGTAATAACCTCAGAGAAGGTTACTGAGCTAGCCACTAACCTACAACTCTCACCTACTTCCCTAAAATGCTGCTTGACCTCTGGGACCTTAATTCTGGCTAGGTTGTTGGTCCTCAAGTGCAGTATGATGTGCGGCTTTCCCCCGCCCTACCTGCTTCCTGCATAATTCATGATCACGCCCTGCCTGTCTCCATGGCAGCTACACATACCACCACCCTCCTCTTGTGGGGGTCCTATTGTCTTTTCCAGTGAATGTCCTTGATGGAGTCTCCAAAGACTAATACTGTTCACCCTTCCACCTCCTGTGTAATACCTTCCTTCCCTGGCCTCACCCACCTGTGGTCTTTTACTGCATCCTCCCTGTAGCCCCCCATCCCCCCCCACTCTACCTGGCTTCTCTCCTGTGCTAGACCTGTGTGGTATAATTTTCTGATCTCCGTCTTCCAACCCTTCTGCCCCATCTCCGACCTGCACCTCCACATTCATTCCGACTTCACCTGCCTGCGTCCCCTCAGTTGCCTCCCTCCCCCACCAAGCCCCTGTCTCCCATTTGGTCCCTCGAGCTCCCTCAAGCTCCCTGTCCCATGTATTCTCCACTCCGCACACCTTAACTCCCCATCCTCCCTTCTACTGCCAACCCTTACTTCTCCATCTGATCCGCCTACACCTACCTGGGCCACATCTGTCTGCCCCTCTCTCACCTGGACATTATTACTCTTGGCTTGGGCACCACGAGTTTCAAGTCCATCTTTGTTTTGTGTCCTGCTTCCTCCTCTTCCAGCTCTTCCAGTGGGACAAACCTGGTCGAGCCATTGATCCTTTGTTCCACCCTTAGCTTTGTGGCACCCCCAGCCATACTTCTGTGTGATGGCTGCATTATCCTCCATCCTTACTCCTACTCTCAATCCTCTCCTAGTGTTTGTGGGCCCCATCCTCTTCCCCAATTGCTGTTCCCCTGTCATCCCTGGTGAGGTTCCCCTCTCCATTAGTTGTTACCCTATCTTCATGTGTTCATGTTTTAACTCATTGCCTCCACAGGAGCTCTCTGACGTTGCAGCACTTGTCTCCTGTATACCGTTAACAGTGAATCCTGGGCCCTTTTAAGCAAAATCAAGCCATAATCGGCATGCCGCAAACAAATGCTAATAGCACAAAAACCATAAGTGCTAGACGGAAAGTATGAGTGGCAAACTTGTTCAGCATAAGATTACCTTTTCAACGATGGTATGCAGGTAATAACAGGTAATTTCGTTTTTTTTCTATGCTGGTCGAAACAGCAAGACCAATATTTTTTTCCACTAAAACATGCACCATAGGCTTTTTTTGTTGGGAAATATGTAACATATCAACACCAAATTAGGCATCCAGACATTAGATGTAGTTTTAATAATTGTTTGTTAAAAAAAACAACTATTTCTGTAATATTAAACATAATTTGTCCTCATTTTAGTCAAGGTGTGTTGGTGAGACTTAAGAGACGAATCTAAACCATAAATACCATACCATAAACAAATGCATATAACTCCTAAAATATACACGATATACACAACATATCAGTGGCAAGGTTGTTCCACACAAAATTGCTTTTCCAACGGTGCTATACAATCAGTTATGCTCAATTCAGTTTTTGTTTTATACATGCTGAGATACCCAGAATGTGTGTTTTCTTCAAAGTGCACAGGTGGTTCTTGAAGGACAAAATGTCTGGCATACACACCATGTCATAAACTAATGTAAATAACTCCTTAAGTGAACACGATTACACACAAAGTGTCAGTGGCAAGGTTATTCAACACAACATTACCTTTCTAATGGTGCTATGCAGTCAATTCTAATCATTTCTGGCTAGAAAGTAATATTAAAATGTATGTGACATCTCCAGGCGTTACTAGGACACACAGGAAGTCTGTAGGCGACTTCTGTAGTCATTCTGGGACACACTGCAGTACATTTGCTGCTGCCTACAGGCATCCTCTAGGAGGCAATGAGTTAAGCTCCATGAATGTCATCAGAGAAGGTGGTATCATGGCAAAACTGAGAACTGCTTCAGAAAGAGAAGCAACAGTTACTCACGTCAAGTGTTTTGTGCGTTGACACTCAACACAAGCAATATATACCGCATACTCCCTGTTATTCGACCACGAGTGCTTTCCTCTGGCCACCACTGCAAGTTTATTTATGTTGCACATACACCAACAGACAAGTTCCTGTTCTTGAATTTCTTTGTTAACATGTTTTCAGAAAGCAGAACAGTTGCTCAGTTTGTTATTGCGTACCGTGCATGTTACACGTTGCATTTGCATCACAGTATATAGTGAAGGTATGCTTCTTTTCCAGACTGTACCATTATGGTAGCATGGTTAAAACATGCTAAATGGCATGACAGTGCTTTTCTCCTATGCAGTATCTCCTGAACACCACAGGCACTGCTGAGCTCACTGCACAGCTGCATTCCCTGATACCAATCACATGACCGTGCCAATCACCACGGAACATTGATGGTCACCACACATGTGCTTCTACAGTTCTAAACAGTAAGGTTCAGCATTTCATTGTGTGATCCCCTCATGTTCAGTACTGTCAGTCTCATCCCACGGTACCCACCAGCAAAATGACACATTGCCTACATCTGTACCAAAACCCATGGTGGCATTTCCTCTAGACGACCAGCACTGATACTGCTGTGAGTACTCTGCATGACATCACAAAATGTCACTTTATGTCACCCACTTAGGAGGGCATTTACCGCTATGGAATGTTGCACATGGTGCTGTAACCGGTTATGTAACTGTGCACTGTGTCTGTGTTTGCACCACAACATCAGTGTAGGCAATATCAGTGGCATGACACTGGTGCAGTTCTGGTGTGGTCATGTGGTGGTTGGGGGGTCTACCTAACACTGAGACAGCAGCATCAGACCTAGAGCATATAGCGACATACACACTGTAAAACATAGGTCGATATTAATGAGCTGAAGCGTGCGCTTGTGCAGTGCTTCCTAAAGGTGTCTTTTGTGCAGGCTGTGTACTTATTATGTGCATGTCGTGTCTTGCAGATACCAAGTTTACGCTTTCCAGAACTTGTATCCAGTTTTTCTCGTCCAATTCACAGACAAAATTTCTTTCTATCTGTCAGTGCAGTGGGCCCAAGGCTATTGATTCACTTTGTCCCATGCAGCAGTGCAGTCATCACATGGTCGGTAAACGGCTCTGAAATTGACATAGCTAAGATATGCGGGCAAGCCATACCATTCCCAAGTTGCTCCATAACAATGTGTAACAACTGATGATGTCTTCATGATTCAAAACTACTGTTTCTGAAATGTTTGCATAACTTTTGAATATTTTTTGTAACATAACTGTTTCAGATTCAAAAAGTAAGTTGTACTAACAAAGAATGCAATATCTACCTTTCGACATGCCTGCTGTAATGAGGAAACACAAGAATATGATCTTATCAGCAACATCCATCTATGTTACTGAACAGGACATGCAGGTAATGCAAATAACATCATGTCATGCAGTAGGATAGGCACTATTTCTGTTAATGATGTCATAGTAAGGGCTTGTTTGCAAAAAGGAAAATGTCTCAAAATGGGTTTCTGTCTGCAAAGTGCCCTCTGCACAGCTGTAGTATGCAGCGAAGTCTAGGATCAAGATGTTGAATGTGGTATTTCACCTTGTGATCCGCTGATGGGAACGGATCTGAAATGAAGATGGTCCACAGAGCTGTGGTTTATTTTCCATTATGAACTGAGGATTGTAAATAGAGGAATTTGATTGGCTGAGAGCTCTTTGAAGCCATGATGATATCGGACTACATCATCACGGCTTCAGAAAAGTTCCGGTGCCACCAGCCTCCTTGCTTTCTACTGTCTGAGAACTGTTTTTTCAAAATGTACTCTTACATCACCCAAAAACTCATTCATAAAACGTTTTAAAACCTGTTTCTTTTATTTAAAAAAATTAAGACTCAGTTCTAATAGCAATAAGTCACTCCAGGGTGTGGTATATCATGGGATATCGTCACTTCTTGGGTGGTTGGACGCACTCGGCCTGCGGCCTTGTGCCCAACCACCCAAGGCGTGATGATATCTCGTGATATACCACACCCTGTCATGTCTTATTGCTTAATTACATAATGGCAAGACAATTTCCTGGACTCTGATTGGTCAGTGTGTCTCTGGCAGAGTGAGGTTATCCCAGCACAACCTCACTGTACTGATATTTCATTGCATTGTCACATTTTTTTTATCTTCTCTTAAGAAACAAAAATATATTGCCACACTAAAAATCTACTAAAAACATTTTTTAAGATTTTTTTTAATTTTGTATAACAACGAGCCATTGTATAATAGTAATAATGCATTCCAGGGCGTGGGTTGTGCTGGGACAACCTCACTTCTGCTGCATTCATAGTGTACCCCTGACGCACAGTAGCCTGTTACTCAATACCACTGTGTGGCACAAACATCAAACGGAGACATTGCTATAATGTACTGATGCATTTTGGTTGCCCTAACAGCAACGTGAACAACACCACCAATGGTTACTTTATGGTGGTCCGTCACCTCTGACACGCACATGGCTGAAGATGCACACATAGCAACACCCTCGTCGGCTGCATCACCCAAACACCCCCTCATGAACATATGAGGTGAAGAGATATTGAACAGGCTGTGCACTGGCGTGGGCCCCCAACCCAGACATTCCACCTTATAGCAAGGCTGACAGACCTCACTACCCTGTCTGAGTAGCTGGCATATATTGTTCTGCATGTATGCGAAAACACCTCCCATAACAACACATTCTCATGGGAGTCACGATCAGTGCACCTGGAGAACCATAATGCCATAAGCATTATGGTGGTTAGGGGGACACCATGCCTTCTTTCATGGGCCAAAAAGAACATTGCACTTGTTTTTCCTTACATGGTTGTCTGTGCTGTGGCTACTGGACATTGAGTGACACAGCACTCCACACATCTACTGGACCCCGCCCAGGTGACAGTGGCCGGAAGTGCATAAAGATCAAATGCCACTGTTAGACAACTCTCTGCAACGGTGAGATTTGGATGGCTGTGTCACTGAAATTCCTTTTGCATTGTTATTCAGTGCCACTTAAGTGTGAACTGTTGTGCTTCAGGAAGCGCATGATGGATATGATAACAGAACCACTCCTTAATGGGGGGGAGGCAGTTCACTGTTGCAAGAGTAGGCGTGACTGTATCTGAGTTGGTCGGGGGAGCTGGGTGGGCTGATACGCTCACCAGATATGTTGCATAGTCGCCAGCCCAGGTATTTTGGTCTGTGGAAAGGGCAGCGGAATCAAGTCATACAAAGCTTAAAATACTTGATTTCCACAAGACAGACTTCAACACCATAAAAACCCAGTTAAGTGACTTGCTGGAAGTCAACAACTCATGGGATGTGGAGAGAAGCTGGGAAGCCCTGAAGACAGCTTTACTTCAAGTTACTGAACGGTGCACAAAGCACATCAGCAAGTCAAAAAGAAGTAAGAAGCCACTGCGGTTCTGTAAAGAAATAGCAACAATAGCAAAACCCAAAAAAGGGGCCTTCAAGCATTATAAGCTGACAAAGAAAGAATCAGACAGGCAGCATTACATATCAAAGCTGAGAGAAGCAGAAAAGGCTGTTAGGGTAGCCAAAGCTCAGACAGAGGAGAAAATAATACAGGGAGTAACAAAGGGGTCAAAACATTTTTTAGGTACATAAACGAAAGAAATAAGAGTAAGGGTGGGATAATCAGGCTAAAATCATCTGAAGGACAGAAAGCTGAAAAGGATGAAGACAAGGCAGAAGTGACAAACAAATTCTTCTGCTCAGTCTTCACCATTGAAGACAAAGGCAGTGGCCCTACTAATAAAAAGAAAACTTTGATTGCAAAGGACTTTGGAAAGATTTTTTTGCACACCTTCCCCCTCTATGAATATTGATTAGCAGCCCTACTATGGGAAAGGCACTGTGCAACAGTAGAGCAGCAGATGACTTCCACTTCTCAAGAGAAAGAATCGTAGAAGAGCTTAGCAGACTAAAAGTAGACAAAACAAAGGGACCCGATGGAATCCACCCTAGGATTCTGAAGGAGTTACGGGAAGAAATTGCAACACCGCTCACTGACCTTTTTAATAAGTCACTGGAAAGTGGCACAATGCCACCAGACTGCAAAAAGGCTGTGGTGGTACCCTTACGTAAAAGTGGAAGCAAGGAAGAGCCTGGGAACTACCGCCCAGTCAGTCTGACCTCAGTGGTAGGCAAACTTATGGAACCCCTGCTGAAAGATAGAATAGTGGACCATCTAAAAGAATCTGGAAAACTTGACCCCAAGCAACACAGATTTATGGCAGGAAAAATCATGCCTAACAAACATGATGGAATTCTTCGACTGGGTGACCAGAACAGTGGATCAGGGAGGGGCGGTGGATGTGCTGTACCTAGACTTCAGCGAGACCTTCGACACCGTACCTTAGAAGACAGTCAACTGGATTGCAAACTGGCTCAAGGATAGGACACAGAGGGTCTTAGTTAATGGAGCTTAATCGGGAAGGCAAGGTGACCAGTGGAGTGCCACTGGGGTCAGTATTAGGCCCCATCCTCTTCAACATTTTCATCAGTGACAGACAGCCCATCTGTGGGCTTCCCAAGCTGCTCCTGTGGCCTTGGCTCTCTCCGAGCAGGCCACAGCTAACAGACCACCCGACTGACCCCCGGACAGATTCAGACAGCCCATCTGTGGGCTTCCCAAGCTACTCCTGTGGCCTTGGCTCTCTCCGAGCAGGCCACAGCTAACAGACCACCCGACTGACCCTCGGACAGATTCAGACAGCCCATCTGTGGGCTTCCCAAGCTGCTCCTGTGGCCTTGGCTCTCTCCAAGCAGGCCACAGCTAACAGACCACCCGACTGACCCCCGGACAGATTCAGACAGCCCATCTGTGGGCTTCCCAAGCTGCTCCTGTGGCCTTGGCTCTCTCTGAGCAGGCCACAGCTGACAGACCACCGACTGACCCCGGACAGATTCAGACAGCCCATCTGTGGGCTTCCTAGTTGCTCCTGTGGCCTTGGCCTCTCTGAGCAGGCCACAGCTAACAGACCACCCGACTGACCCCCGGACAGATTCAGACAGCCCATCTGTGGGCTTCCCAAGCTGCTCCTGTGGCCTTGGCTCTCTCTGAGCAGGCCACAGCTAACAGACCACCCGATTGACCCCCGGACAGATTCAGACAGCCCATCTGTGGGATTCCCAAGCTGCTTCTGTGGCCTTGGCTCTCTCCGAGCAGGCCACAGCTAACAGACCACCCGACTGACCCCCGGACAGATTCAGGTACGCACCAGACCTCCGAAACTCGTGGTTTTGAATGCCACTGTTTTGACTGGATGCCCAGTGGAGGAACCAGGCACTGACTGGCAGCTGTACTCCTTGGCTGATTTTCCAACGCCTGGTGCTTCCTGGTCTCAGGGAAATCTCTTTCTGTGCTTTGTTCTAGACTGAATTTTTGTTAATGTAATCTACATATGTTATGCATCAATTGGTCTTACTTTACCTGCCAGCTTAGCTAGTCTATTACAAGCCACTAGTCTAGCCTCTCAGTGCTACTTAGTGCTTGACAAACTGTATTGTACAGTAGCTGATGTTTGACTGCTTGACCTAGCTACTGAGCAAGACTGCTGCAGTTTTCCATTTCTGCCCTACTGACGAACTCTGCCCCTTCCCCACACTGGTCACTCTGCCAGTCATTAATTTCTCTGCCCCACTTGTAATGCTGTCTCTCTAAACACCTTACTTTCTTCTCTGCCTTACCTACAAACCCTTTCCTTACACCCCCCAGCCGCTGCTGCTGTCCTCCTCAGACATCCCGTGACAAAGCACAGATGACCCCCCATTAACTCCTCTTCTAGCTCCAAATAATTGCCCTGCATTTACCACCCTTTACCTCATGCTTTGTCTTTCCCATTGCTTGCCCCCACTGAGCTTGCTATTGTACTCTAGCTGTATTTAATCCTCTGTGTTTCCTCCTTGTTCCACAGACAGCCCATCTGTGGGCTTCCTGTTGCTCCTGTGGCCTTGGCTCTCTCCGAGCAGGCCACAGCTAACAGACCACCCGACTGACCCCCGGACAGATTCAGGTACGCACCGGACCTCCGAAACTCATGGTTTTGAATGCCACTGTTTTGACTGGATGCCCAGTGGAGGAACCAGGCACTGACTGGCAGCTGTACTCCTTGGCTGATTTTCCAACGCCTGGTGCTTCCTGGTCTCAGGGAAATCTCTTTCTGTGCTTTGTTCTGGACTGAATTTTTTCGCCCACCCCTCCCCTCCTCCTCCTCCTCACAGTATTAAATAGACCCTTACTCCACCCCTTCCTCAGCCTAGCAGCAGATTGGTCACTCCACTGCTGCACATTTTCATGCTATTGGCCTCCCTGTCTTCAATACCTGACTTGACCCACTTTCTACCACCCCTTTTAAAGCAGTCCCACCCACAGGATCCCACATTTCCTCTCAACCTTTCTCCAGCCACTCCATCTAACTCCTCTCAATTACTGCTCTACCTGCCCTATTGTTAGGACCTCACCCTAATTCGACTATATACCCTTTTCAACTATAAACCAGCTTGCAGTTAAGCAGGCCAGCAACACCAAACAAACTACCTTGGGGGTGCAACCACCTACTACTACTGTCACTACCTCTTTGGCATTGCTGGTACCATACACGTCCTTTTGTTCTGCAAATTTTGGACTCCCCGCTGTTCTGTCTAACCCTTTATGTGAATCCACTTTATTAACCCTCACTCTCCTTCTCTCCCTCAGCCGAGAAACTGTCGCCCAGGCTCCCAGCTCCTAAGCCGCGGGATTCCCGGCTACCGGGCGGTCAGCGCCCCTCTAGCCGATGCTCGAGACCGCAGACACGGACCCAAGGCCCTACAAGGTACGGCAACTGCCGCAACTTTTTCGACCGCCCCTCCCCACCTCCGCTGATTATTAAATACAGTAGCTCCTGCCAAAATATTAGTCCACGTCCCCTGGCGCAGTGCCCCACCAATAGAGACTTAGCTCGTGATCCCCCTCTTCTCAATCCAGCCTACGGGATCCAACTCTCAGGGCCTCGCCTTAATAAAACGCATAGGCTCTCCTTGGCTGTGCCTTCACCACTAAATATCTTTAATGCTGTCAAATTTGGGTCGACCTGGATTGAAAGCTACTGATAAGCTGCATTAATCCAGCAACCCCACTGGCCCTGGGCTAATTGAGTGGCTCCTTTTGAGGTACCATCATGTCGGGCCCTATATGGCTCCTTTTACTGCCCCTTCTTCTGTTGATACCAGCTGCCCAGCATTGGACACCTGAACTACCATCATGTTTGGTCTACAACGGCACCTTGTGCTGTATACCACATGGCAACTTATCCTTTAATTGCCTCGTGATTCCAAGTACCAGTACCTCGAACCCTGCTCTTGACCACACATACCAGTAGTACTTATAACACTCCCCACCACAAGGCCCACCTCCCACCACGCAGACTTCTCTCCTCCTCCTATTGTGGTAGGGGTACTAGCTCTTGCTACAACAGATCAGCTCTTCTATGGTGGCTACTTTCCAGTCCCTAAAAACATCAGATCTACTAGACGGAGAAAGGCAGGAATTACAAGTTTATAATTAGCGCTCTTAGAAAAATCCTACTTATCCTCCTGCTTTGTTCAGGCAATGTAGAACTCAACCCTGGCCCCCCAGAAGCTATTGCTTTGCCAGCAGAACTAGCAAATTTAAAAGGAATAAGCTTCTTGCATATTAACGTATGTAGCCTCCTTAAAAAGATAACCTTAATACAAACCTGGGTAAATCATACCTCTCCTGACATACTTGTGATTTCCGAAACTTGGCTTAGACCCAGCACCACTGATAGAGAAGTAAACATACCCAACTATGCCTTGTTCAGAGCTGATAGGCATGCCAGAGGAGGAGGGGTAGCTATCTACGTTAAAGACAAATTTTCTGCCTCCTGCTTATCCTCGGCATCTGTCGCCAGCGAATTCATGCCTAATTCTCAAAGTGGAAATTACACAGACTACTGCACTCTGTGTAATAGGATGCTACAGACCACCGTCTGCTGGTCTACAGCTTGTGTCATATCTAAGTGACAAGTTGGGACAGGGGCTGCCAGAAACTATTATTTTAGGAGACCTCAACTTTGACTGGCTTTCTAACACAGCTGCCCCCCTTGCATCCTTCTGTGATGAACATGGGCTGACGCAACTTATTACTGAACCAACACGCCCAAACGTGAAGAACCCCAGTAAAAGTACATTTTTGGATGTGCTAATGGTGAGCAAACCTCATCTCTTCTCCCACGCTGATGTCTTCTTCTCAGACGCCAGCGACCATTGTTTTATTGCGGGAGTAAGATCCACCAACAACCCAGCACCCATCAGCAAGTTCTCTATGAAGAGATCCAGGCGCAACATCAATGAACATGCCTACCTAAAGCGAGCTTAGTACTCCCCTGAGTGGCAAGATTTCTACCTGGCCAAAACGATTACGTCAGCTACAATATCTTCCACAACATTCTATCAAGGGCCCTTAATAAGTATGCTCCTTATTAAAGTTCAACTAGGACCAAAACCTGTAAATGGTTCACCCTCAGATCAAGTCCTTGCTTCTAGAAAGAGATAAGCTCTGGAAAAGCACGAGACTGAACACTGCAGAGGACTGGAACCAGTTCAGGAGACTACGAAATTACGCACTCAAAACAATCAGAGAATCAAGGCCACTTTCTTCAAATCCGAACTCGACTCTGTCACAAAGAGCCCAATCAAGCTCTGGAACACAGTCAATGATCTGCTAGGCCACTCCCCAGGAAATTCACTCCCGACCAAGATTACCTCTGGCAACTTGATTATAACTGAAAAGATGGATATACTTGACGCATTCAATAACCACTTTGCTACTGCAGGCATGGCATTTGATAACTCCCCTGCAAACATACTTCGGTCCCAGACTGCCAGCCAACTGCCTGAAACTCCGATAGCTTCGCCGCCTTTCTCACTTCAACCTGCCACACTGAAAGAGGTAGAGGACCTCTTGCTTCAGTTGGATACTAGAAAAAGTGCTGGGGCCGACTCCTTGACCCTTACTTCCTAAAATTGCCTACCACGTACTAGCAATACCCACACCCACCTTTTTAACTTATCCCTGTCTCAGGGCACCTTACCACCTATATGGAAGACCGCATATGTCATACCACTGTTCAAATCAGGTGACCGTGGCAATCTCAATAACTACAGGCCAACTTCCTCCTTCCGTCCTGTCCAAGCTCCTAGAGAAAATTGTAATGCACAGCTGAGGACTCACCTTGAGTCTAGGGAACTGCTAAACCTATGCAGTCCGGATTCAGAGCTAAACATAGCACTATCTCAGCCTCGCCAAAGTTACTAACGACTGGCAGCGTAATCTTGAGAGCAAACTTTATTTGTGCTGTTTTCCTTGATCTAAGCAAGGCTTTCGACACCGTCGACCATAGTCTGCTCTCTCCGCCCTTCAAACCATGAGTGTGGACCCCTCACTCTCGTTGGTTCACTGACTATCTTACAGGGCATCAACAAGTTAAAGCCGAAGGAGGCCTGTCCCCTTAAAAACTCTACAAAGAGGGGTACCTCAAGGTTCTATATTAGGCCCTTACTTTTGCAATCTACATTATAACATCGACTACTGTATAAAAGAAGCCAACATCCATCTGTTTGCAGATGATACAGTTCTCTACGTGAGTCGCCCAACACCTGAAGCTGTCTGCAATGACCTACATTCAGAATTCAACCTTGCAAAGCCAACTCCTCCAAAAAAGCTACTCCTAATGCCAAAAAACTAAAGCGATGGTCCTCTCCTTTATCCGCATAGCTAACCCTGTGTCCAGTGGGACAGTTCCCCAATTACCACAGTTCTAGGTGAAAACTAGAATTTGTTACAAAATCAAGTATCTGGGAGTTTGGATAGACCAAAGACTCTCCTTCATTGAACATATCGAGGACTTGCTAAACGACTTGCAAAGGCTTGGACTGTTTTTAGAATCAGCCAATTTCTCACCAGAGATGCCAAGAAACAACTGGTCCAATCCATTTTCCTATCATTGGTTGATTACGCTGACTTCCTCTACAGCCAATGCCCCAACTCTTACATGGCTAAACTGGACACACTCTACCATCGAGCACTGAGGTTTATAACGGGACTCCCCTTCGACACACATCACTGCACCCTATATGCGGCAGTGGGATGGACATCACTAAAGTTCAGGCGCCACAGAAACGCCGCTCTCTGGACCTATAGAGCCATCTCTAATAAGCTGCCTTACTATATCTCCTGCTGTCTTCCCCTGAGTATAATTGGGAAATATGCGTTAAAAAGTTACTCAGCTATTACACTTAAAGTACCCAAAGCAAAATCCCAACCCGGCGGGGCAGCCATAAGCCGTGCTGCCTACCTTATGGAACGATCTCACAACCCTCAAATTAAGCACTCTAATCGGTATAAATGCTTTCAAGATGCTTTATTTCCGCATAATCAGAGAAGTATGTAACTGCTTCACCCACTCAGACCCAGTACCGTGTCTGCACTGGTATATAGCCACGCCTAGACCTAATTTTAAGTACTGACCCCCCAGCTTGCTCCTCACCAGTCTAATTGTTCTCTCTCTTATCCTCTGTCTTATCAACACTAGGCCCATCCATCCCCTTATTCTTCCTTTCCCAACCTCGGATAGGAGCTCACTACCCTGGGTTGTGACATCCTACCATACCCCGTACTTTATAGCATTCAATCCTGGGGCTCACACATACTCCTTTTCTCCATCCACCTTCTCTACATCCAGCTTTACAACTCCTTTCTGTGCACCGTGCCCTCCTAGCCTTTCTACCCCTACTTCCTCCTCTCTTCCCTACCTTCACCTCTACCTGGTGTATATTTTTATTTTATTTTTCTTCCGTTACTTCCTCCTGCAACCTTAGATAACCTGCTTTATCTTCCTATAGACACTTCTATGTGTAAATACTGTAATCTGTACAATATCTGTATAATTCTATGTACATATGAACTTCTTTTTCTTCCTCTCTGTAAAGAGTATTATCTGTATTGCCTTGTAAATACCTGTGTTGACCTGTATATACAATTGTTCATGCTCCACCCAGGTCCATCTTGCAAATGAGCTTCTGCTCAACGATGAACGCCTGGTTAAATAAAGACTTGATTGATTGATTGATTGATTGATTGACATCGCTGATGAGCTGGAGGGGAAAGTATGACTGTTTGCGGATAATAGAAAACTCTGCAACCGGGTGGACACCCAAGAAGGAGACTTGAAGATGTAAATGGATCTGAATTATCTGGAAGGATGGTCCAAAAATTGGCAATTGAAATTCAGTGCCAAAAAATGCAAGGTCATGCATCTGGGTAAAAGAAGCCCCAGAAAGGAATACATGCTGCTAGGACAGCAGCTTGAAGTAACACAGGCGGAGAGGGATCTTGTCGTAATCATTACAAATGACCTTAGGATGAGCAAGCAATGTGGAAGGACAGGGCAGAAAGCACATGGCATCCTCAGATGCTTTTTTTGGAAGGGGTATAACTAGCAGAAAAAGAGAGGTGATAATGCCACTCTACAGATCACTGGTCAGGCCGCACATGGAATATTGCATCCAGTTTTGGAGGCTGCACCTGAGGAAGGATATCGACAGACTGGAGGCAGTGCAGAGAAGGGCTACAAAGGTGGTGCAGGGTTTGCACCAGGAGCCATATGAAACCAGACTAGCCAACTTACACCTGTATTCACTTGAACAGAGAAGAGACAGGGGGACATGATAGAAATGTTTAAGTATATGAAGGGAATGAACAAGGCGCAGAAGGAAAACCTGTTTCAGATGAAATCAGAGTGTCATACAAGATGCCACAATCTACAACTGGCAGGAGGTAAATTTAGGGGAAACATCAAGAAGTACAGTTTTTTTCCAAGAGGGTGGTCAACCCTTGGAATAACCATCTGCAAGAGATAGTAGACTCAAAAAATGTAACGGAATTCAAACTTACGTGGGATAAACGCTACGCACAAAAAAGGAAATAGTCTTAAGAAGAAGGGGGTAGGTATTCTGGGCAGACTAGCAAATTCTTATATTCTTATGTGTCCCTTGCTGGGAGGGGTATCGGGGGTTTTGCCCACAGCAAGAGAAACATCTCTGTCAGTTTGGCATGTATCGGGTGTTGTGGATTGACAGTACACAACAGTGTATTTCCTTGTGCAGATTTAGCATTTTTATGGGCGGTCCTGAGGGAAGTGTAGAGACAAGGGAGTGCTGGTGCAGTATCCGCACCTCACGTTTGACAACATGTTTTGTGCATTTAACCAATTTATGTCTCCTTGGTATGTGAGCAGGACTGTGGACTGAAACGTACTACACAGGGACTGGGTGTGCACATGGAGCAGAGGTTGTGTAGTGTGTGAGCGCAGGTGCCAAGCAGCGTATCTCAAGTAGCGCACAAGTGACAGTGCAATGTCCATTTGGCACATGACATAAAAAACTGTTGACGTTTACAGTGTTGTTTCTGTTACTCTTGATTAGGAAACCTGCCCCATCCATTGCCCATCTGTAGTCCTGCAGCCATACCATTGTGGTGCTAATGTGGGTATTGATGAATGTACTAGGCTCACTGCTGAGACATACTGACCACGACCACAGTAATTTGCCATATAACAATTGGGTACAGTGGATTAGGCAATACTCAGAGTGAAAGAAGTGTTTCACTATGGTTATTGGATTATTGCCTCATGATGAAAGTTGTCCCAATACTGTTGTGATCATGCTCACCATGGGAGATGGGTAGCATAATTTCTGCACAGAACAAATATTAGTCATGACGCAGAAATGTGCATACCTTGTCCAATGTGATACTTCGGAGGTCCAGGCAGCCTTTACGTTCTGCCTATGTACTGCATGACATGTGGTTTGTCTGTGGACTTAGGAAATGCTGGCATGTGGAAAGTGCTGCTAAGTGTATTCTCAGTACACCACCATCAACAGGCTGAAAAACATCACTGGTTGTGCTGTTACAGAGTCACTGTGCATGACCCATCACTATGTGTTTCATGTTCCAGATAGCACACTAGCATTGTATTGTGTACACGCATTTTGTTCATAGTTAAACATTCATACAGTTAATATGTTGCTGAAATGAACTAAGTAAAATTCTGTTGAATAACTTTTTGTGTGAATGCTTCATTTATATAACCTCAGAACTACATGACAGGCAGTGAACATACCCATGTTTACAGAGCAGTACAACAAACGTATAACAGTCAGTGGTCGATGATATAGAAGCATCATAGACATTCTGCTTTTCAGATTCCTCTACTGTAGTTCCTTTAGAAAAGATTGCATCCATGCTCCCTCATCTTCTTCATCTGCCTTGTAAAACCCTTTATACTGACCACTTGGCTCTGGCCTTGGGTTTCGAATTACATTCCCCACACAAGCCGGTATAACATGCCTGACCTTCTTACCAAGGATGTCGTGCACCCAGTGCGTATACTGGATGTATGCTGATAGCCATGTTGACTTGTTGAGCGAGAAATGACATTGTATAGATCACTTCTGCAGCTTAACTATTAGTCCGGTCAGACCACTAATAAAGCTGCAGCTGTTCAGGTGCTGTGACCACAGGTCACTGCAGGTGGTCAAGTCATCCACTGTGAACTCTGCTTTGTCAGTAACTCCTGATCACTGAAAGTTGACTGCAGTCATCAGGTTACTCTTGGGAAGGGACACAAGGTCAGTGATGGCATCCACGATCACAAAATCAGCAGGGCCACACAACTACTGCAAAGTGAGTCTGGATAAGTGACCCCAGGGTAGTGCCATCAGACAAGTGCACCGGGAACAGTTATGTGTGTAAACTGACCATGGACCAGTGCTATCAGACAGAGTGACTCAGGGTTGAGTGCTGCTGACAAACTAAACCAGTGACACACCAGGCAGATAACAAGCTCTAAGTTACTCACTAAAGCTGACAAAGGGGCATTTAAAACAGACACTTGGGAAACCTCAGTAGGTGCACCAACCCCAGGTCAGCACCTACACACTAGTGATCCGCAGTGAGTCCCACCGCCAAAGTTACCCATATCATTTGTAGTGGACAATTACAGACAGGTGACGCTTACAAAGTGAACCCATGTCACTTGCACAAGAAAACTGTCCAGGGGTCAGTACCTTGGGGTAAACTAACAATAGGTCAGTGCTGAAAGACAAGCAGTTCTTGGTCTGATGATGACTTCTAATAACAATTGAGTATTTAGAATTTACAGTGATACATTGCCCACAGAAAAGTGATACAGGGTCACTTGTGCATGTGCACTGTCCCATGGTCAGTAGCATCAGACAAGTACTTCAAAGTGACTGTTAGTAAGTGATACCTCGGGCACTGACATCAGACTACTTCACCAGGGTCCTTTATGCTACTACGCTGACCATAGTTCAGAGCCGGCAGACAACTAACACTGGGTGATTGATGCGGTCAAAGTGAACTTGTGTCAGTGCCAGCAGAGTCGAACTGCAACTGTGGGACTTGAAATTTAACCAGTGCCACAGCATGCAGACAGTTGATACAGGGCCACTTCTGTTGGTACACTGCCCCAAGAGTTACTTCCTGCAAAGCAGTAACACAAGGTGACTGTACCTAATTGTGGCATGGGCCGTATAAACAGACATCTGTCGCTGCATCACTTCACACGGTAAGGTAACCCCGTCTCAATTCCTGCGGCCTGCTGATCCAGGGTGACTGCTGCCAGCCACAGCCAGCACCTATGTAGTTGATGCTGGCAGATAAAGTTAGGACAGATGACTTGAACCTGGTCCGTGACAGCATAAAGATGATCCACTGTCACTTCTGCCTGAAAACAGACAATTGGTCAGTGCTATAAGGCAACTACTTAGAGGGGAGACTTGCAAAATAACCACACATCACTAACAGCAGACGAATATGGGGTACTTAAGTGCTGACAGGTTACAGGCACAATAAAAGTGATCCGCAGTCATTGCTGTGGGTAAACTGACCATAATTGCTTGCAGTCTCAAAAAATAATGCCGGGTCAGTCCTGCAGGGAAACTTGCAACAGTTTACTGAAGGCAGTCGAGTCATCAGTGGTGAATGTCCTGCAAGACAAATGTTACGTTATCACTACATATTTGGAAATGCAGATGCCTGTCTTCATAACTGCCACCGGAACAAGTGTTGCATAACAAGGATGCATGCTCTGTTCTTCTTGTGGAAATGACACCAGCACTGCGCTACCAGGAAACATGAGCCATTTTGACTGCTTCTGGGAAATATAGCACTGAGTAATGACCACATACAAGTAATGCACATCAAACATTGATGACAGCAGGACAGTAAAACGATGGGTGTGTATACTATTTATCGACTGGGTGCAGGATCGGGGGGTGAGGATGATGGTAGCAGGCGCATATTGTTGTTAGGGCAAGACAGACAACAAAGGGATCCAGGCAACCCATTGCGAAGTGCTGATGATCCATAATACAGGCTATTGATCTAACTTTTTGCCAAGCTGGTCTGAAACTTCTTGACAACAAAGGAACTCGTGCACTGTTGGCATTCATGCACTCTTGGCATTAGCACGCATTAGCATTAGGTCCGTCAATCGATTTGCAGCACTGCTGTCCTCATCTTCCTCATCAGACACACCGCCCTGAGCTGCAACACTTGCTGACACAGCTTGAGGTTGGCAGGGCTCAAACATTTAAGGCTGTATCTGCATGCCAGTCACACTCTGATTGAATATGTCAATCAGTATTTCAGAGGTCTCAATATCGGTGTCACTCTCGGTGTCAGTCACTGTGGGCATGTTGCCAGAATCTGATGCTCCAACACTTGTACTGGGAAAATTGCCATTGCCATCACACAAAAAGGTGCAAACCACTTTCAATAGACATCATACTCTTCCGCGTAATGCACACGTATGCATGCATGCCCACCAATAATGTAAATAACAGATGGTCCCGCGGTGAGACAGTATGCGGAGGCGCAAGACAGAAGTGCACCTTTCTGAACAAGCACGAAATGTACATTAACATACTGGTTGCGGTGAGAGCTGCATAGTTCACACCAAATGGTGCACCCCACCCCAGAGACAATACCTACAGATTTTAAAAATAAATCAATAAAATTACAAACATGTGCTGCTCTGCAGTGACACAACAACATTTAAGGTTCGTAACTATGGCAAATGCAGGATTGTGACTGTTTTGCTTTAAGCCAGCTTCCTCCAGCCTCATTCAGAAGCACTGTTTCTTTGTCCTGCCATCCTTTGTTCCTCCTTCAGCAGTGCACCTGTCTCCTTTGAGCTCCTTTCTAAGATACTTTTAGCTAAAGGAATTATGTTCCTGTGGCATCATGTACACAGAGAGAGTGGCAGTCTCCCATGAAACAGAGTGTGCAAACAGCCAAAGTATCCATGTGTAGTAGTCAAACAATACATTCATTCAACTACCTTCGGACTATCAACAGTGCTGCACAGGCACAATTCCTCACTAAGTTGCGTATGTCTATTGAACCATATATTTTGGAACTTCTGGTGACATCATGCTACTAATGGCTGCACAGTGTCTTAGCTCCTTAGTGACATCCTGAACAAAATCCCTGCAAGAGGCATATCACAACTGAAAGGAACATTAAGAATGACAGGGAAAACTTACCAGAACACATGGGGAAATCTGACAGATTCAAAAAGGCAGAATTTAAAACGGATGCCAAGAGATCTGTGATGGGCCCGGACGACTCTGAGGCCTCATATGCCTCCAGCTTAATGGTATCTGTAGAGCACGAACAGTGAACGCCCTCCAAAGTGCACAGTCAAACAGGAAATAAGCTGGACACTTTTTAAAAGAGCTGCCGGCATTCTGGTCAGAAGTCGATATCAAACTTACCGGACTTGGAACGGAAATGGCATCCCTGACAAAGCGTGTGGTTGCCATGGTTGAGCAGTTAACACTAATGGACCACTGAGTGGATTGGGCAGAGGCTACAATCTGGCACCTGCAGTCAGACATCGAAAAGTTACAGGACAGACCGGAAGACACCGAAAGCCAGACCCACCAGCAGAACTTAAGAATTTACGGTGCCCTGGAGATAGCAGAGGGACGAGATATGGAGGTGTTCCTTCTGACATTCTTTGTTCAAGCCTTACAACTTGACCCGAACAAAGAAATTGAAATCAAGCAGGCCCATCGAGCCTTAGGCCTCAGACCTATGGCACCAACAGCAAGATCCTGCTCGATTATTGTCCATTTTCTGAGCTACAAAGTAAAGCAAGACATACTAGCAAAACCCTGGAAAATGAAAGAGGTAAAGTGAGGTCAAACCAGAATTTTTTTTGATAATGATTATCCACCCCAAACTATGAGAAAACGGAGGGCATACATTCCAGTCCTCCAGGCCCTCTGAAAGCAGCAATTTAAATTTCAAACCCCATACCTGTCCCACTCATGGTTTTCCTCCAGAATGGAAGAGCTACCTATGATTTGGCCACGGAAGCAGAGAAGGACCTCAGTGCAAGGGGGTTAACTCAGGGACAAACAAGGAGGGAAATGATACTCCTGGTGTTGACTACACACAGATGTGGTTTAGAGCGCTGCCCCCAAGTCCATCCTAGCCTGACTGGACCCCCTCTTTCACTCCTTCAGCTACTTTGCTTTAAACCTCCCTGTACTCACCACTGCTCCTTCTATACTGATCTGTCCCTCCCCTAATAGAAAGGCAGGTGCTTATCCTACTGTGCTGTCTTCATTCTTAAAGTCTGGTTCAGCTCCCTCCCCTATCTCTCCTTCCTTCTCTCATCTGCTGTCCCCCCCCATTATTCACCAGGTTGTGCACACGTGCACCTTCCTTACTGCTCGCCATAAGACCTTAGTTGGGCAGGTGTGTTCTCCTCCCTCATTCGCCTCCTCTGCAGCCTCCTCCCTCCTCCCTCCCTCCCTTCCTCACTCTGCTATTCTTCCACCTCTGCAGCCTCCTCCCTCCCTTCCTCCCTCTGCTATTCTTCCACCTTTTCCATCAGTGACCTGCTCTGTGATTTTCTTCCCATTCCTGTTTTGAACATGTAGAGGATAAAAGATGACATGGTGTGCAGTTACAAAGGAATAATGCACACCTTTGGTGATTGCTAGGCATGGTATGGCTGAGTGCTGCAACCACCTGAGAAGTGCATTATTCCCTTATGACCCCACACACACTGGAGTCTGCTATCCTAGTTATAAACAGGGCTTTTTTTTGTTAAAAAAATGCAGTGCAGGCCACTCCAATAGCTCAGCAACAATGCATCTTGCTACCATACAGGTGACAGGCGTTCTGGGGCATCGGGGGCAGGCTGCAGTTGTAGGCAGCTGCCAAAAGGCAGCTTGCCTTTGCCGGGGAGCGCTGGTGGCAGGTCTGCATACACTAGTGACAATACTGGTGATCCAGAGAGCTTCCTGTTTCTGCAGAGCTTTGCAGTGCGTGCAAAGCCATTACAACAGTGCTCATGCTAGGGCAAAGAAGGGAAGGCATAAGGGGAGAAAACTGGATGAAAAGCTTCCTGCCATCTTTGCTCACAGAGGTTGAACAGGGTTTATCCATGATACCACTATAACCCTGGTTAGACAACAAGGAAAGGGAGAAAAAAATAGATTGGAAAAAATGTAGTTCAGGTAGGGTGAGGTGTACATTTGTCAGAAAATAACCAACAGTAATAGAAATACAGAATCTGGCAGCAGATAAAGGTTGCTCGGGCCACCCTGTCTGCCCATTTTTTTTTCTACCTTCGTTTTTATTGTAGACCCTATCTGATCTATGGCACAACTTCCTCCCCTCCCTTCCTTAACTCTACTATTCCCTTGTGCTTATCCCAGGTGTTTTTTAACCTACCACTGTTTTTGCCACAATCATCTCTGGTGGAAGGGTTTCCAGAAATCTGCCACTCTTTCTGTGAAGAAGTGCTTCCTCATGTCTCTTCTGAATTGATCCCCCTCCAATGTCATAGCATGTCCTCTTGTTCTAAAGCACTTTTTTCTGAAAAATACTCCCCTCCTGTACCTTATTTTCCCCAGTGAGGTATTTAAAGGTCTGTCTCATACCCTTCTTTCCCTCCTCTCTTCCAGGGTGTACATATTGAGGTCCTTTAGCCTCTCCTCATAGGACTGTTGATGCGGATGCTGCACCATTTTGGTTGCCCTCTTCTGGAGCACCTCCACCCTATCTGTGTCCTTTCTTAGATGTGGTCTCCAGAACTGAACACAGTACTCAAGGTGGGGTCTCACCATTGATCTTTATAGGGGCAACACCACCTCCTGCTTTCTTCTGGTGATCCTCCTTCCTATGCATCCCAGCATCTCACTAGCCCTCCTGACTCTCTTGTCACTGTCTGGCCACGTTTAGGTAATTTGATATGATTACCTACAGGTGTCTTTCCTGCTTGGTCCTTGTCAGTAATGCTACACCCATTTTGTACTCTGCTCCTGTGTTTCTGTGGCATAAGTGCATTATCTTGTACTTTTTTGCATGAAAACCCAGTTGCCATACCCTTGACTACTCCTCCAGTTTTTCAGATCTCTGCCCATCCTTTCTATTCTCTGAGGAGTGTCTACCCTGTTGCAGATCTTGATGTCATCCATAAAGAGGCAGACCTTTCCTTCCCGGTCCTCTGCTGTGTCACTTATAAAGACATTAAAGAGGACCGGTCCCAGCACTGACCCCTGAGGTACCCCACTGGTCACTCTCCCTTCCTCAGAGCAAACTCCGCTTACCACTACCCTCTGTCTCCTATCCCCTAACCGGTTTCTAACCCAGGTAGCCACCTTGTTGCCCACCGCCAAACTACCCAGCTTGCTTACCAGTCTTCTGTGTGAAACGATGTTGAAAGCCTCGCTGAAATCCTGGTAGGCCACATCCACCACTCCTCTGATCTAACTCTTTGAACACCCAGTCAAAGCAATCTCTCAGATTTGTTTGGCATGACCTCTCCCACCTGAAGCCATGTTGCCTCAGATCTTGTAGCCCACTGGATTCAAGATATTCCACAATCCTTTCCTTTAGCAGAGTTTCCATTAACTTTCCCACAACTGATGTCAGGCTGACAGGCCTGTAATTTCCTGCCTCTTCCCTGCTACCACTTTTGTGAAGTGGGACTACATCTGCCCTTCTTCAGTTCTCCGGGACCACTCCGATCTCCAGTGATCTGTTAAATAGGTTTGCTAGAGGTGTAGCTAGTACCTCCCTAAGTTCCCTCAGTTGCCTTGGATGCACTTCTTCTGGCCCCATAGCTTTATCCACCATCAGGTTAGTGAGAGTTTTCCGGATTCTCTCCTCAGAAAAAGGACTTGTGTCCACTTCCCTCCCACCAAAGCTCCTAATTTTTTTTGTGGTCCCTTCCTTCCCCTTCCCCTTCCACTGTGAACACTGAACAGAAGTATTTTTCAAAATGTCTGCCTTTTCTTGTTCCTCCTTCATACAGTCCCTCCCTTCAACCTTACAATCCCTCCCCTTTTCAGTTACATACCTATAAAATGTCTTTCCCCCTTTTGACACACTGCCTGAGCTATTCTTTCTCCCATTTGCACCTTTGTGCTCCTTACTTTTTCCCTGCTTCCCTCTGTTTCCCTAGATAGACCTTCCTATCCTCCTCCCTCTGGGTCTCATTATACCTTTGGAATGCAACCCTTTTTGCCTTTACATGTTCCGCCACCTCTTTCAAGAAACAGAGCGGTCTCATCTTCCTTTCGCTTTTTCTCACTTGCTTGATGCAGATATTTGTTGTCTTGCTCTCCTTTAGTTTGTACTACTGTTCTACCCCCCCCCCATGTCATCTGCCCCTTCCAGGTCATTCCTGATGCATTCACCCAGCCTTAAAAGAAATCTGCCCTTCTGAAGTCCAGGACAGTCACCATTGTGTGGTTTGATTCTGCAGCTGTCCTTATATTGAACAACACTGTATGGTGATCACCGGTCCCCAGATGACTTCTCACCTTGACGTCTGCAACACTGTCCCTGTCAGTGAGCACCAGGTCCAGCACTACCCCATCATGAGTGGATTCACTAACTAGTTGCCTGAGGAATGCCCCCTGCAGGGAGTCGAGAAAGTCCCTGCTTCTAACTGAAGCCACAGCTGGGAGGCTCCAATCTACATCTGGTTGACTGAAGTTTCCCTACAACAGCACCTCCACCTTTTCAGCCATTTTGCCAATTGCATCTGACATTTCCATATCTAACTCTTTCCCCTGAGCTGGAGGCCTGTAGATCACACCTATATGAATAGTGGCTCTGTTTCCTAACTTAAAGGTGACCCACAGCACCTCTGCTTCCTCCTGATTTCCCTGTATCTCTGTCACCTTTATGCTTTCCTTCATATAAGCACCATACTTCCACCTTTTCTTCCTACCCTCATATGACAGGTTTCAGCCAATGAGGTTACAGGATTTCCATGGCCCATTTTGTACAAGAACAGTTTAATACAACCCAATGACTAGCAACTTCACCAGAAAGACAGAATATGCACCACTGTGGCATCGTAAATGTCATACAAGTAACAACAGATTCACAGGTCCTGCCATCTGAAATGTGCCCCTCGACACCACCAGCAAGCATCCATATTAAAGTCCCTAAAAGTAGAATTAAATCCAGAAAAATGTAAGATAACCCCATATAGACGACATAAACATGCAATATGCATGGAAGCTGGGCACCCCAACATAGTCTCAAAGTATAAAAAAAGTGGCTCTAACAAGACCGACACTCTGAGATACTCAAAACAAAACTCAGCTTCCTTCTTCCTCAGTGTTTGCATCAAGGGGTAGAATCTCACGCTTCCGTTCTGTCACTAACTGTCCAGCCTCTTGTTCTCCTATTGCAGAAGAAAACATATATCCCAGGATACAGGGTCATGAAGACATTATCTAACTCTTGGAGCCATCTTTTTTCTTTAAGTCAAAGGTCCACCATGCTAAATAACAGATCAGTGGAAATGTACAACAGTTTCCCATTCACCTCCAGGCCACCTTTGTTGTGAAGTGCTGTGCAAAGTACACGGGGTCCTACTAACAGTCACAGTGGGTGTTGTTGCAAAATGGGCTGTCTTCTGTCACCCCATGTCAAGACCACCTCTTGCACTAAACCACAAAGGAGATGCGTGTCACGGGAGAAGGGTCCCCTCTGCTACAGTGGTTCTAATCACCACTTAAAAAATCTGATGGCAATTGAGAAGTGGGCCCTAAGACTCTGCTAGGGTGCCCAAATTTACTGAATTCCATTACAGTAGGACTTTACAGGATTTCAGAAGATCCAATCTTGAATCGGAATCCAAAAGCACAAAATTCCTAGCAGACAGAAAGCACTTTTCGCATGCAATCAAAATCAGATTTTGTATTAAGAAATCAAGATTATGGAATCTGATTTGAGCATTTTTAGAATTTTCACTCTTCAATTCCAAAAATTCAAAATCTTAAAAAATGAATCAGAATCTGAGAACTCCATTAATCAGATTCCAAGCAACCTTAGTCTCTGTCTTGCATACTGGCTAAGAAAATCACAACAGCTCTGGGTAAGTCCTGAGTATGCATCATCAGACATTTTTTGTTGTGGTACCCACTGCAGTTTTTTAAGTAATGTGAAAGTTGTGCAACCAGCCTGTTAAAGGGCTAGTAGCGGACAGAAAATGGTATTCATTTGTAAAAGTAGTAAGTTGTTATTTTTTATTTGTGAAGTATTTTCTTTTTCCCTCTGCTCATTAGAAGGGTTTCCTCCTTGACAGTATTAGGGCCAGGATATTGAAAGTTCCTGGTTTGAGCCAGCTGAATGTTTGCTGTAGGAGCACATTGGTGCATGGAGGAAACCACAGGTATACTGGACCATGCCTGGGCACTTTGCGAGTGCTAAAGGCATGTTCCAACATACCAGCCAGGTACTATACCGACTGTGATCGCAAACCTCAGCCCTCTGCTGGCTACAGGAAGCAATTGGCCTATAGTGTGCTATGGAGAATGCGAGAACAATCCGGCTGTTAGGACCCACTAATGGTGAGTGTTATTCTGGAGTAATCTGCCATATTCGTACCATAAGATGCAAATCACCCCATAGTACTGGAAAGATGTTATGGGGTCATTTGCATCTCTTTAGTGATTATTCCAAATTTTATGCAAGCTCCTTTGTTGCTACCCTATCAGGCATACACTGGGCTATGATCAGAGCCTTTCCTGATGTGGATTGTGGCCTGCATTTTTTTTGGAAGTGACCTCCTATCTGCTGCTAACGTACATGCCCTCTTTAAGTAAATGAGGGTAAAAGGGGGAACAGTCGAGGTGGCTAGATCACAACCTCAGGAAATCTGTGAGATTAAGAGATAAGGCCCAGGGGAATCTTCAATGCTGTGGTCTGACATCGGATTGGATCAAATACAGGTAGCGAGGAATGCCTGTAAAAGGACCAGCTAGCCAGTGGTGCAGAGGCTGCAGCATTTAGTGCACCCTGCGTCCATGTATCCCTTGAGCGGGTTCAGGAACAAGCTCAGGCTGCTGGGGGTTGGTGGTGGTGGTGGGGAGCTGGGAGTAGAATCGAGTGGCCGTTAAATACCTCTCTTCTCCTGGATGTGGGCGGTTGGTCTTCCCAGCACTTGGCTTCCACTGAGTGGAGCGTCAGTGGTAGTGTCGTGCAGATGGGGAGCCAGGTGCTAGGCTGGGTGGGTGGGTGGAATGAGCTTGCCAGTTCTGGAACACATGCACGACTATGTTGCTGAGGCCCCAGAGCATTAAGGGGAGAAAATGGGGGAAAAATCTGTCCTCCCATCTTCATGTGTGATGGTTCTCGGGACCCTCAGGTCCTGCACCGTGTGGGTCCTGGCCAGTCTGACAGCTGGGGAAGCAGCAGACAGGACTGGAGTTCCAGTATCAGGGCCCAACAGCAGGAGACGGTAGTGGCGGTTGGATAAACAGCTAAATAAAAAAAAAATGGAGCTGAGGACTGGCAGAAGAAGATAACTAAGGCACTTGCAGAACATCAGTTTATCTGATCCCAAGCAGTTCTGGACGCAAATAAATGCACTTCTAAAAAGTTGTGCTAACTCAGTGCAATGTGACATAACAGCTGAAGGGAAGCCCTGCCGGGATTCTGTGGATGTGGCTAATGCTTTCATTTACTTTTTCACTGATCTTAATAGGTTCAGACCTCCCGCTCCTGGATCCCCTACTCACCCCTCTAATCTGCTGAATTCTGTGAACTTGCATCTGGAGTTCCAATTCTGGAAGGTAAAGAGAAAAGGTTGATGGAAACAGGGGGCAGAGGGAACATCAACATTGAAAAGAAGGGGGACATATAGGAAATAGGGGGTAACAAGCAGAGTGCTAGCAGAATCTTGAAGGCCATATATGCTAATGCTAGAAGTCTAGGAAATAAGATTCCTGACCTAAAGGCCATCATGGCAGAGGCTGACCCAGATATAATGACCATTACTGAGTCATGGTGCACTGAAAACCATAACTGGGACATTTCCATACCAGGATAGACTCTGTTCAGGAAAGACAGGGTGGAAAGAAAGGAGAGGATGTGGAGCTTTGTGTGAGAGAAAACGTAAAAGCAATGGAGATACAGGGAATTCTGGAAGGAACTGATGTACTGTGGTTCATTCTGGAGTTGGGGAATGGCATCAGTATTCACACCAGCGTGATCTATAGACCTCCGAAACAAAGAGAGCAGTTAGATAAGGTACTGATGGAAACCATTGGCAAAATGGCAAAAAATGGGGAGGTGCTTCTGGTGGGGGACTTCAGTCTGCCAGATGGAGACTGGAGTCTCCCAGCTGCGACTTCAGCCAGAAGCAGGGACATCCTAGACTCCATGTAGGGCATTCCTCAGGTATGTAGTCAGTCAACCTACTTGTGATGGGGCAGTAAAAGGGAAGGGGAATTTTTTAACCAGGAAAGGCACACTAAGCCGAAGCTTGTTTCCAGGTGTGACCTGGGAGCACAAGGAAGTTAAGTGACTTGCTCAGGGTCACACAGTATACAAGTGGGGACTGTGGGATTCAGACCCAGGTCTCCAGGTTTGAAGCTCAGTGCTGTTAACCACTACACTATACTGCCTCCTGTACTGGATCTGTTACTCACAAACAGGGACAGTGTTGCAGAAGTCAAGGTGGGAAGCCACCTGGGGACCAGTGATCACTGTACTGTGTGGTTCAATATAAGGATGGCTGTGGAACTGAACTAGACACAGACAAGGGTCCTGGACTTCAGGAAGACAGATTTTTTAAAGATGGGTGAATGCCTCAGGGTGACCTGGCAGAGGAGGATGTCCTGGGTGGCATGGAGGAACAGTGGACAGTGCTAAAACAGGGCACAGTGAAGGCAGCAAACCTCTGCGTCAAGCAAGTGAGCAAAACCAAAAGGAAAAAAGAGACTGCTATGGTTCTCAAAAGAAGTGGCGGAAAATGTAAAGAGTAAATGGGTTGCATTCAGAAGGTACAAGGAGACACAGAAGGAGGAGGATTGGGAGGTGTATCAGGAGATCACAGAGAAAAGGGTCAGGGAGGGATCACAAAAGAATAACAGAAGCCTTGAAAGGGGAGAGGTGCACACTAGTCATTTTTTTTGTAGGAGAGAGCCCTGAAGAGAGACTTGGAAATCTGAAAATGGACAAAGCAGTGGGTCTGGATGTGATGCATTCAAGGGTGTTGAAGGAGCTCAGGGAGGTACTGGCTGCATCTCTGACAGTCCTGTTTAACAGACCACTGGAAACTAGAGTGGCCACAGAGGACTGGAAGAGGGTAGATGTAGTCACACTTCATGAAAGTGGTAGCAGGGAGGAAGTTGGTAATTATAGGCCAATCAGCCTGATATCAGTGGTGGGGAAGTTAATGGAAATACTGTTGAAGGAAAGGATTGTGGAATATTT
Organism: Neoceratodus forsteri; assembly: GCA_016271365.2. NCBI lineage: Eukaryota > Metazoa > Chordata > Ceratodontiformes > Ceratodontidae > Neoceratodus > Neoceratodus forsteri. The sequence goes on along the minus strand of CM028129.1, from coordinate 1,720,710,385 downwards.
TGAAGCAAATGGATTACAGGACCCAAGGCAGCATGGATTCACTGGGGGGATGTCATGTCAGACAAATCTTACAGATTTATTTGACTGGGTGACCAAGGAATTAGATCAGGGTACAGCAGTGGACGTGGCCTATTGATTTCAGTAAGGCTTTCAACACTGTTCCACACAGGAGACTAGTAAACAAGCTGGGTAGCTTAGGAGTGGGACCAAAGGTGGTTAACTGGGTAAGAAATTGGTTAGGGGATAGGTGTCAGAGGATGGTGGTAAACAGAGTTCACTCCAAGGAAGGTAGGGTGACCTGTGGGGTTCCTCAGGGATCAGTGCTGGGACTGGTCCTTTTTAATGTCTTTATAAGTGACATTGCAGAGGAGTTGGAAGGGAAGGTCTGCCTCTTTGTAGATGAGATCAAAATCTGCAAAAGGTTGGAGACTCCAGGGGGCGTAGAAAGGATGAGCAGTGACCTGAGAAAACTCAAAAAGTGATCAAGGATGTGGCAGCTGGGTTTCAGTGTGAAAAAGTGCAAAATAGTGCACTTAGGGCCCATAACTCACAGTTGGAGTACAAAATGGGTGGAGTGTTATTGATGACAACCAGGCAGGAAAGAGACCTAGGGTCATGATATTGGATGACCTGAAGGTGGCCAGGCAGTGTGACGGGATAGATGGGAGGGTTGGTGGGATGCTGGATTGCATAGGGAGGGCCATCACCAGCAGAAAGAGGAAGGCAGTGTTAGGAAAGAAAGGGAATGGAGAAAGGCACACTAAACCGGAGCTTGTTTCCAGGTATGACCTGGGAGCACAAGGAAGTTAAGTGACTTGCTCCGAGTCCTACAGTATGCAAGTGGGGGCTGATGGGGTTCAAATCCAGGTCTCCAGGTTTGCAGCTCAGTGCCCTTAACCACTATGTCATACTGCCTCCCAGGTGTTGCTCCTGCATAGCTCACTGTACAGGATGGAAGTATTTTTCAGGAAAAAGGTGCTCAAGAACAAGGGGACATGCTATGAAGCCGGAGGGGGGTAGATTTAGGAGAGATGTGAGGAAGTACTTCTTCACAGAAAGAGTGGTGGCTTCCTGGAACAGCCTTCCAGCTAAGGTGGTGGGAACAAGGACAGCGGTGGGGTTCAAGAATGCATGGGAAAGGCATAAGGGTATCTTAGTGGAAAGGAAGGGGGGGAGAGAGAGAGAGAAAGAGCTGGAGATTGTTTAGGGTCGGTGATGATACTGTAAGTAGGGAAAATGTGGCACAATGGGTGGGCCAAGCGCTCCTTACCTGCCACCAAATGTTATGTTTCTGTGTTGCTTCTTTTACAACACTTAAAGGCATAAGGCTTGGCTGGAGATAATAAAATTGAGCCAAGGCTCCTAAAGCTAGCCACCCCTGCTATTGACTCCCTCGTTGCTGTAGTGAAGCTCGCCAGAATTAAATCCAATTCTGCAGCATTCTGCAGCATGCTGCAGCAGAGTTACCAGAGTAAACAATGTAATTTTAGTGTGAATTAGTCCATTTTGTCATGCAGGAAACTGTGACACTGTGCTTCATCCTGGCAGTGTCAGTTTCCTGCATGACAAAATGGACTAATTCCCTTTGAAATTACATCGTTTACTGCATTAACTGTGCTGCAACATGCTGCAGAATTGGGTTTAATCCTGGTGAGCTTCACTGTATGCTGATTAAATCCCTTCTTGAAGGGAGAGTTCCTGAAAGCTGGAAAGTAGCTTTAGTTATTCCTGTGCACAAGGGTGGTCCCAAGGAACCTATTGAAAATGTCCCATTTCCCTACTTAGCCCTTTAGCTGAAATACTTGAAGGCTAAATTACAGTCAGCTGCAGTAGTATTTGGAACAGTACCAGCTACTGACAGGTAGCACAATTTTAGGAAGCACCATGGCACAGACATTACATTGGTCAGGCTGTCTTCTGATAATACTGTAGGCCATGGACAGAGGGCAGTTGACAGGTACTGTCTTTATTGATCTCACCAAAGCCTTCAATTTGGTGAAACATTCCCATCTGCAGTATTTAATAAATTAAAACTGCTTGGTCTTGATAAGCTATCCTGTAAATGGTTCTCCCATCACCTGGCAATTGGGTCTCAGCTGGTTAAGTGGAACGGTGCTTAGTCTACATAGAAGCTCGTAATGGATGGTGTTCCACAAGTATCCATCCTGGGTCCTCTGCTCTTCTCCCTCTTTATCAATGATATGCCTGGTAATTGTGGCAGGGCAAACTGACTATTGTACCTAGATGATGTCATGTTGTACGGATGCTCAGGCAATGTCGCTCAAGTTGGTAATCAGCTTATTAATGACTTCTGGGGGTTAGAGAAATGGTTTGCTAGTAACAAGCTAGTCCTGAATACTAAGAAAGACAAAGCCATCCTGTCTGGTCCCAGGCACCTTGGTCTCACTAGACAGCATTTGTCAACTATTGTCACATCCACTGGGGCTCGAATTGAGGTGGTTGACTCTATTAAATATCTGTGTGTGTACATGGACCAGGGTGTCTCCTTTTAGCACCATCTGGATCATGTCTCGAAGTACCTACACCCGAAAATTGGGCTGCTTTACCAGCTGAGTTATTATCTGTCCAAAAGCTCTAGGCTTGCTGCTGCCAACAGTACGTTGCTCCCAGTTCTGTTGTATGGCGATCCACTTCTTCATGCCCTGAAATGCACAGAGTCTAATAGGTTAAAAGTCCTGTTTAATAAAATTGGTAGCTTTGCCACCAGTGCTCCACCTAGGGAGCATCATTGTGATCTCTTCCATTTGTTGACTGGCCCTCCTTTGAAGGATGATTCTGCGATTGAGCTGGCTGGGGTACGAACCTGACCCCCCAGCTTGCTTTCTTAGGTTTATTCCGTGTACATGGGATGGCCTTTTGACCTCCAAAGACCTTTGGAAGCAACCACCCCATTTAGAAATTTTGCTTGAATGGGGAAGTCTAACTGGGTGTGCATGTTAGCATGCACTTGGCTGCGTATTCAGTTAAACCCACACTACCTCAATCATGGTCTAGTCTATTTGTCTGATTACAATTATCTTATCCTAAACCTTTATAGTTTTTTTTTTAATATTCTGGTACAACTTATATATACCAATAGTCATAAGTAAGCTTTAACCCTGTATTGTAAGTCAAAAACTTTATAAGTAAAAATATTTAACAGAAAAGAAATACCAGGAAATGTCATATTGTCTTAATTCTTTACTTAAAAGTGGTATACAGAATTAACTTCATTTGGATCAGCAGTGCAAGCAAACACTCTATCTTTAACTGGAGAGGAATTATCTCTTACTTTTAGATACAAGCATATAAAAAAGTAAAAATAAAATAAACATAAAATGCAAGCATCATCCCTCTCTGCTCATAATCAGAGATAACGGCAAATTTTAAACACACAGTGCCATACCTTGATGTCTCAAATGAAGTCCTAGGCAGAAGGACGTGCTGTCACAGCTCTTTCCTCTCTTCTGCCTCCCTTTAGCTTAAATGAGTCTAAATTTATATGTTTTTTGGCTGTACCTTGTGTTAAACTTCTGGTAGAAGTGTGTCTCGTGATTCACTTCAGGTAGTGTACCCCGTGACACACTTCTTGTATGTTAATCATGCAAGATGGCAACAAAAATATCTTATTTTAAAAATGGAATGTCATGTCAGATTCTTGCTTTTTACTAGAACATTGTTTTGTAAACTCTGTTTTCTGCTACTGAGGAAACTGTGGTTTAGCTATCATTCTGTCTAGCACTTCCTCAAATAGAATTTCTTCATTTTATAGTTAATTTCAAACAAGACATGCAGATATATTTTTTTCTTTTAAAACTGTAAACTGTTAATATCACAAAAAAGCTATAATCATTATTATTTTAAATGTATCTTCAAACTGTTTACAACGCACACTCAATAATAATAATGATAATAATGCTTGCAACTTACAAATGCTAATAATATAACTTATGTGCTAGAGAGGAAACTGGCTTAGCCTGCTGCTTTCCTGAAGTGTTCTTTGTCACTTCCTCAAATACATTTTCACCATTCTACAGCTAGTTTTAAAACAAGACATTTTCTTTAACCTGTAAAATGTTAATGTTACACCAAATATTGCAAAGAAGCTATAATCATTTTTGATTTAAATGTATCGTTTAACTATTTTACAGTAGGACACACTCAGTTTATTGGCTAAACAGAATTATGTCTGGCAATAAGGGTGTGTTTAATTCAATTCAGAAAAAGCAGAAGTAAAGCATTTTTTTAATTGTCATTATTTACGTTAGAGAAACGTCAATAAGTCAGATCTATTTGTTGCTTTGTCTCTGGGAAATAGCGGGTTCTTGCTCCATCATGTCCTCTAGTTCTAGGAAAAGCTGCTTCTTTGGAATATTTGGATCAGGCAGTCCAAATAGGGACTTAAGGGGATTACAGGTTTTACTTCTTTGGAATATTTGGATCAGGCAGTCCAAATAGGGATTTAAGGGGATTACAGGTTTTACTTCTTTGGAATATTTGGATTAGGCAGTCCAAATAGGGACTCGAGGGGATTGCAGGTTCTGCACTATCCTCTCTTTTGCTTGTTGGATTAGGCAGTCCAAATAGGGACTCGAGGGGATTGCAGGTTCTGCACTATCCTCTCTTTTGCTTGGTGTTCAAACTAGTGAGAGGTGCTGCCTCCCACAGCCTTAATGATGTGTTAGCAGTTAACCCTTGTTGAGGATGCTCTGGTCCTCCAGTTGTATGCTATTCGAGACACTGAGAACAAGGTCTTGTGTGGGCAAAGCATTCTTTGCTTCCTCTGCCCCTTCTCTGTGGAATGCCCTACCTGCACCCCTTCAAGAGTGCACCTTGTTTGGTGAATTTAAAAAAGAGTTTAAGACTTTTTTGCTTGAATGCAGTCTGCGTACCTGTTGTCATTGAGATGTGCCTACCTGTTTTTGAACTTCCTACTCTGTAATCCTATACATGTCTGTTTACGCGCATGTTATTGTGTATGAAGCAATGCTGCTAACTCTGTAACCCTATTTAATTCATTGCTATTGTTATGGCTCGCTCTGCTCATGTGATGTCACATGCTGCTTCTTTGTTATGTATTGTTTCCTTTTATTTAATTCCTGCTCACTGGGACTTTTAGTCTCCGTGACCCTACACGGTTAACAGAATTCAATAAATAAATACATTTGGGCCTCATTAAAGGTCCAGAGCACACAGGGTTGACGACCACCACTCCCCCCCCCCCCCGTGATACACAGGGCTGCCAACCATGTAGGATGTTAACAGGTCAGTATGTCTTTTGTAATAAAACTGCTGCACTCAGTAAACACATAAATACATACATGCTCTGGCAGTACCCAGTCCTTGTGTCAAGTGGTGGCTGGCCTCCTGAACACCCCACCAATATTTATTACTTTTTTCCTGGTGTCCAAAGGTCCACCCTGCACCTGGGTTCAAATCTCCCACCTTCAGCCACCCAGCCTGTCCCCAACACACCCACTCTCATTGGTTCAACTCCCCCTGACCCACCTTCCCTTTTCCCAACACACCCCGCCCTGGCGACTGGTGCAGACCCTGCACTCACCTTCATGGCCGTCTGCTGACTGATAGTTCCCAATTGTGTGCCTTACTGTAGTAGCAACTGATTAGAGTAGGAGCAGACTGTGAACTGTGAGATGTGGCCAGTTACGAAGGTGAGTGGAGGGCTGTGCTGGTCACCAAAGGAGAGCATGCTGGGAACAGGGCAGGTTGGTCGGGTGAGCTTGGGAGAATGTGGATGAGTCAGGGTGAGGGATTTGAATATGGGGGGTGGGACTGACCACTGGACACCAGAGAAATAATGAGTTAAGTATAGCCTGGATATTCGGGGGGATGGTGGACCACTGGACACCAGGGAAAGAATGAATAAATATCAGCAGAGTGTTCAGAGGCAGGGGGTGGCAGTTAGGGGGCACAGTTGGTGAGGTCTGGTTTGAGGAGAAAGTAATTAACATGGCACTGACAGCTACTTACCACCTCTCCAAACCTACCAGCATGCCAATGCACCTATGTGCAGGGTGCTATCAGCTGCTTTGCATAGGTGCACTGGCATGTTTTAGGACCAATCGCAGATGGGTTAGTGACTCGCTAACCATGCCATCCAGCATGGCAATTGTTGGGTCCTGCCCTGCTTTGAGGCTGCAAAGTGGTGTTAGGGAGCCACTAGCCTGTTTCGCTATCACAATGGCGGTTTGAATATCCTGACCTAGGTGTGATGTGAAGAGCGGTACTTTAGAGACTGACGTATCTCATTCTGTTCCTCTACATATCTCATCAGCATTGTGTCTTCACTTATTGTGGCATCATAAGTGATCAGTCTTACAGCAGGTGATTTGCTTTTCTTGGTAGGTTTGGATGTTACAGACAGGAAGTTCACAGGGCTGATGACATAAGAGGGAGAATAGAACTGGATATGTCAGCCCATAGAAATAAGGGGACTAGAATGGTAATGCCTTGATGTCCTAGTCACATCATGTGACTGTGTTTTCCCATGTAGAGAATTACATACCATCATTCTACAATGGTGGAAGTGTATGCACTGGCATTCATGTCATTGTCATTCTAGTCCTCTTAGTTCTGTTGGACGTGTCAACCTCCAGATAGGGTACTGTTCCACACATCACACTAAGTATTGTCAGGTAGGAAATCTTCTAATTAGCAAAAGTGAAAAGAAAAAAATACTGCAGATATAAGGAGTAATATTTCACTACTGTTGACAGTTAATAGTTTCAGACAGTACACTAACTCTTTAAGGACAAACTGATATTAAGGACAGATCCTTTGTTTCCACAGGGGTCGTTAATAAACAAGTTTCACTGTAATAATTCTGTTTGCTAGGGGCCTTTTCCATGTTTGCACAAATATGGCTGGCATTCAGGAGTGATTTACTAATGCGTGCCTCATAGTTCAGTGGTAGAGGTACACATCTAGTTGCACATGGAGATTCCTGTCACAGGTCCATATATGCCATTGGTTCTCTGCTGGTACGGAGAGAAAAGAGAGTATCTCCGATGCCTTCATGTACATTGTATTGCCTAGCCAGTCCTAATAAATGCAACTGCTCATTCCAGTCTCCTGATGGTCTTCTTTGCCAGCAAACTCAGTGACAGCAAGCCTTAAACCCAGAATAACCTGCTCAGCTACATTTGTCAGTAGGCGATGAGTGATTGGGAAGCAATGTTTCCTCCCCCAACAAGAGAGTAAACAGATATATATATATATATATATATATATATATATAACTTTACTGGAAATTGCCTGCCTTTATCTGTAAAAGATTTTTAAAGGGCATCCAGACAAACTCACAATGTGTTTCAGAATTTTATCAGTTTCTGTTTTTCTGTAGTGTCCTGATAAGAAGAAATGCAGGTCACGTAGAGAAACAGTCGATCGATGTTAGTACAATCTAATTTAATTTCTCATTGAAGAGATTGGGACAGATGAGCTGGCTGGCTGGCTGGACAGCCTCAGCACCGAGATCTCCTCCGCTCCATCACTTGGCCTTTTCAAAAAAAGGCCCCAACGTTACCTCACTGCTTCCAGCACCTGTGACTGCCACTCCTAGCCAGCTTTCCCATTCCACCTCATTTACTCCGGCAATATCTTGCTCAGCACTTACCTCTCCCTCTCCCTCACCTTCCCCTCCCAAGCCCCACTGTTCAGCACTTCTATGTTCGAGAACCGCCTGTGGCTCATACCCCCTCTCATTTCCACTGCTCTCCTCCCACCCTACCTTTTTTAACTTAAAAATTGTGTATGCTCACTTTACGTCGTGTCTTTGCTGTATATTCTGTCTGAAACTGCATTTAACTTGTAATGTACTGTATACTGCATTTACCTTGCAATGTACTGTATATTGTCTCTTACTGACGCGGAACCTTTGTAAAAGAGCCTTGGCTCAAAGGTACTTGTAATCCTAGAATTAAATAAATAAAAATAAAATAAGATGAGGGAAAGTACTCGCGCCTATCGGATCATGAAGCAAGTATAACTATTGGGAAAAGCCAAGAATTTGCAGGAAGCAGAATTCCAATGCAAGATGGTAAATCATGTAACTAATTCAAACAAACAAAATGGAACTGGTCGATTACATTGGAAATGTGCTTGTACAAGCCAGCAGTATGACACAATGAGGTGTGGGTTATGGCCTGATAAGAGCATGCCTGAGGTGCATTGTGAGGGAAATGCTCTTATCAGGCCATAACCCACACCTTGCAGTGTCTTATTGCACTTATAAATGGGCCTCAAGTAATTATTTGATTCATTCCCAAGTAATTATTAAAAATATATATATATATATATATATAAAAAGGTGGTTTCAGTAGCTCTAATAGTAAGTAATAGTCCCCCTGTTAAAGTACTTTGAAAAGTGTTTCATCAACAGTAGAGGGTTAACTATGTATTTATTAGGTTATGTGCCTGTCACTGGTGCTTTTAGTACCATTACAGCCCCCTCACACTATCATTTTCTTTTTCTTTTGTAGTGTGTATTTGTAGAAATGCTCGGAGCATCCCTTTGCCTGAGACCGACTGTCCGCTTTCACTGACAGCGAGTGTGTCCCACTGCAGCTGCCGTACTTAATGGTTTTCACATAGTACTTTCGAGATGTCGGTTAAACGTCAAGCACTCACTCATAATGAAACTTTTATTTTTTTTTAATTTTTGGAACCACATGTAAAAGTAGCCCCATTCCCTGGATCGTTAATGGAGGAGTAATGATGGATCTGTAGTGGGATTTGGGAGCCATGGCACTTGCTTTGCTGACTTCCATGTTACAAACCTTAATCAGTAGAAAATAATGCATTTTGTATTGTGACTTAGTCGAAAAAATATATGAAATGTTTAAATACATAACATTAAAAAGAAAGCACTCATTTACAACAACCTGCTTCTTTTCTTTTTTTGAATTTTTCTATTTATCCTTGGTGAGCCCTTCTGTCAGTCTTCCACCCTGGTCGTGGCCCCTGGGACTTCCACCTGCCATCCATTGCCACTTCCTCCCCAGTTACCCCCAGCTGACCCCCTGGAGGGTGGGGCAACAGCATCGGACCCCATATCTGAGCCATGGGCTTGTATCTGGTCGGGGAGTGCAGCGATGGCAGGCTAATTGAAACCCCAGGGAGGGCTTCATTGAGACAGAGAGCTCACCCCTCCTGTTCTTTTTCCACTTTTCTCGAAGGCGGGGATGTACAGTGACGCCAGTGTCCACCCCGCCTCCCTGTATCTCAAGCGCCGATAGCGGGAGTGACTTCCAGCTTCCATCAGGGGTCCTCCTTGCGCCGGACACTGTCCTGCCTTCCCCCCTGGAGAAGGAGAGCTGTCCATGGGATGCTCCATCCTTCTTCCCCCGGCCGACCTTCCGACGACCTGAGTCCGTTACCGAACCCGGGTCGCTGGCGTTGCAAGTGGAAATCCAACCGCTGTGCCGGTGGGCTGGTCTGACAACCTGTTTCTTAATAAAGACTATTGCCTTTTTTCCTAGTAGTTCAGTAGCCACAGAGAGATAGTCTTAACAATATAGCTTAATCTAATGAATAATGTTAAAAAAAGAAAATGGAAAAAGAGGAAAAGAAACTACAAAGAAATGTCACATATTGATATCTAATAGAAAGAATTAATCACGTGATAATGTAAGGCATTTTTACCCCACTTCTGTTGTATATATTCTACTACAATCAGTTCGCCATAGCCGATGGTGCACGTCCCCATCATACCCATATATGTTATAGGAAAAGGCCGTTACTGCAACCGGTACAAATCATCCTAACCTAGCCATGTAAAGAGGCCAATAGAAATATACCTTAGCAGGATGTAGCATTGTCATTGGAACCTCTGTCCAGAAAAAGTTTACATATGGCGCCCCATCTGTCTTCAAAATTACACCTGAGGTATTTCATACAAAAGGCCAGCCTCTCAACTCGAAGAAGTTCAGTGGTTTGAGCTTTCCATTCTGAGACAGAATGCTCCCCATCCTCTAACCTGGCTTAAAGGTTTCACGTTATCGGTTATTTGCCAGTCTGATGCCTGTAATGAGCAAATTACTTGAGGCCATTATAAGGGAGAGGATGATGGAGTTTCTGGATGTAAGTGGATTCCTAGGCAAGAAAAGAGCAAGGGTTTACCATGGGGAGGTTGTGTTTTAGTGATCAACTTCTTTGACTGGGTCACAAAGGCGGTGAGCAAAGTACAACAGTGGATGTACTGTATCTGGACTCTGCAACATTTTCCACTCTGTCCCACATAGGGGAATGGTTAAAAAACTGGAGGAGCCAGGGATGGGGCACAAGATAACGGGATTAGTCAGAAACTGTGTGGGAGAACACAGAGAGCAAATTTGAATGGGAAATTCTCAGAGATAAAAGAAGACACCAGCGGGGTGTCGTAGGCCCTAGTACTTTTTGACATCTTTATCTGTAACATTGGGGAAGTGATCCAAGGGAAGATATTCGTATTTGCAGATGACAAAAACATCTGCGATAGTGATCAGTGATGGGGCTTCAGACACTGAGGGAGGATCTAAAGAATCTGGAGGAGTGGTTAATGGCCTGGCAACTAAACTTAAGTACAAAAAAGTGCAAAGTTATGGGCATATGAGTCTGGACCCAAAGACAGAATACAGAATGGGAGATGTGGTGTTAGGAAAAAATGATAGAGGAGAGGGCTCTCAGGGTCTTAATAGCAGACAACTTAAAGCAGCCAGTGCAGTGCAACAGACCAATGAGGAAGGAGAATAAGATGCTGGAGTAAATCGGCAGGAGGATCAGCAGTAGACTGAATGCTATAATCCAGTTCATGTACGGATCCCTGGTGCAGCCACATTTCCAGTACTATGTGCTGTTTTGACCCCTGCCACCCCAACTTTCACCCTCTGATCACCTTCCCTATTATATATGTAATGTTTCCCTGGTGTCTAGTGGCACCCCCACCCTCCAGTTTCCGTCCCCGTATTTGTCTATTGTTTCCCTGGTGTCTAGTGGTACCCCTCCACCCTCCGATCACTGGCCCCATATTTGTATTGTGTTTTCCTGGTGTCTAGTGGCACCCCTCACCCTACAATCCCCATTCCCCTATATGTTTTCCTGGTGTCTAGTGGCACCCCAACCTAAGATTGCCATCCTGTGACCTGTAAAAAGAAAACCTTCCTTTGATATTTTTTTTTCTCTCTTTTAAGCCTGTGAAAAAGAAAATGGCCCTTCGGCAATCTGCCCCTGTCACCCCAACCTTGCACTCAGCACTCATCACCCCACATCCTTAGTACACCCCCACACACCCTCACTAACCTGAACAGGTCAGAGGGCGAAGATCCACTCTCTGATCGAAGACGCGTCTTGCTGTTGAAACCAGCGACTGCAATATGAGAGACTAAGGTAAGTGCGGTTTCATGTGTTTCAATGGAATTTTCAACTTTGGGCTTTTTAGGTTCCTACCTCACGACCAATGATGGTGGAATTTTGAAAATCAGGCCCAAAAGTCAGTTTTGCAGTCACTTGACAAAATCACCTTTTGAGTGGGATTTGACAGTTGTCACCACCATTGTTCATGAGGTGGGGTCATGAAAAGGTTATGTTGAAAATTTGGGGTCAAAATATGTAAAGATGACATTACGAGCATACGTTGAACTTATTCTCTGCTCACTTGTAGCTTCAATAATTTAAAATATTTTGACCCCAACTTTTCAGCATAGTCCTTTTTTCACACCACCTCATGAATGCAACAGCTGTCATTTTTCAAATCCTGGCCAAAATGTGTTTTTGCACCTGTGGCGTGGAATGACGTTTTGGTGGTGCAGAATCACATTTCAGCAGGGATTTGAAAATGTTCACCTACAGGGTTCATGAGGTAAGGTAATAAGAAGGCTATGCTGAAAATTTGGTGTACAGATACAGTAAAATGTCCAAGTTATGACTGAACATTGCAGTATTTCGACGTTCACTCATAACTGCTAAGTTTCAGTATTTTAACTCCAAAATTTCAATATACCCTTTATTCCACACCACCCCATAAATGTGATAGGTGTAATTTTTTAAATCCTGGACAAGATGCCTTTTCGCACTTTTGGTGCAAAATAACATTTTGGCCAATATACTATAAATGCTACATGTCATGTTTATAAGAGCACTAATAAAATGACTATCTTGAAAACTCTGGGGTCAAAAATAAAAGTGAATGTATGACGAGTGCATGTGTGAAGAGTGAATGTTTGAAGACTGAATGTGTGAAGGGTGAATCAATGTGTACTGAATGCGTGAAGACTGAATGTGCCAGGCTCTGCACTTCTGCTTCTGTTCATGCATCAGTGAAATATTCAGCTTCCCTCAGATCTGAAGCAGCCACTCACTTCTTATGCATGCATCAAACCCACCATTTTGCTCCTGTACTGACACTAACCAGAGTTTGTTATAAATAGAGGAGATTGGTTTGGGAGAACCTCTATAAAATGGACTGGGGTGGGGGGATGTGGAACTCCTTCATGAGGTTAATAAAAATGCAGTGGATTGCTATGTCTTTTTTTTTTTACTTTTTATTTAGCATTTCATACATAAGCATAAAATACATTATTTCTGAACATATATGCCACATTTTTAGTTCCTCATTGTACATTACTAAGGATGATGACTATGCACTCTAATGGTACAGCATTAACGGGTATCTGCAAACTAATAATATACAGATATAATAATCAACATCCTGGAGCCATATTACAGCCAATGCCCCACATTTTCAAACCCATAGCTAATAACAAATATTTTGTAACCGACCATATACAGGTCCTGTGGTCTATGACTATGTATTGTAAAAGAAAAATTAGAATGTGTAAGTTGATAAAAACAAGCAAGTGTCCTTTTCTGGATGGACAGGCTATTTGTAGAACTGATGATGGGGGACAGAAAATACCTAAGACGCAGGGAATAAATACAATATGGAGACTAGGGCCAGGAATAGACAAGCCCAGAAAAATGCAAAAGGGCAAGCTGGAAAAAAATTAAAGAATTAAAGAGTGACATGGCAGGAGACATTAATCACGAAGATAAAAACAATTTAGGTATATCAGAGGGAAAAAAAGGCCAGTAAAGGACAGAGAGTGATTAACTGTAGAATCAAGGCAGATAATGCCTCGGCTGCAGAAAGGCTAAATGAATATGTCACCTCAGTGCTTACTATGTCATTGGAAGACTTGCCATATCTGCATGAAGCATTTAAAAGAGCCCCTGACTCCATTGGAACAGCTTTAGAAAAAATATAATATTTAAACACAATTCAGCTAATATTTCATATGTTTTCTGTAATTCTCAGTCTTATTACTTTGTGTAAACAGGATTTGGGCCCCATTTATTCTGGCTGCTTGTCTTCCTCTGACATCAGAATTCTGTGTATAACATAATCTGTTGTTGTGGAGATAGTTATGATGTCAGACAGGGGATTATGATGTCAGGTATAGACGAGTTGCCAGATCAAATCAAATCTAGGGGGGCAGTGATCTTATAGTGTATGGTGGAACGCTGTTGAGCATGGAAATCCATGCTCCCAACTGTGTTGTTGTGCTTGCCTCAGTGCGTCACGATCTTGTTGTGCTGCACCGAGTACATCACCGGTACAGCACAACAAGATCGAATGCATTCGCGCATATGCAATTGAGCAGGCCATGGCAACTGGGAAGTAAGCATGCTGCAACAGAGTCCAAAGTAAGCCTTATTTTTTCTGATAGACTTGTGTGGGGGATCACGAAGTGCCGCTAATGCTTGCCCATACACTATAAAGGATTGTGTATGAGCAAGCAGACACAAACAAGGCAGTTGTACGATCTCGAGGTTTCTATGGTAACAGACCTCTCGAGCTACGCTCTTGAGGTCTCTGGTTACCACAGAAACCTCCTGGTCACAACTGCCTTGTTGTGTATGCATGCTCATACACAATCCTCTATGTTTAATGCAGCTCTTCTCAGTAGTTAGGAGAAATGTGGACTAACTTTAGAACATATTTAAAGCATAACTGAACTGAGTATAAATCTTACATTTAAAGTTAAAATGTAACCATTCAAAGTTTTCCCAACAATGTCAAGGGCTCTTTAAGGGATGGGCAGAGGATGTTTGCAGCAAAATAGACAGTACTGAATATGCTCTCCTCAGGCAGTATGGTCTTTGAGGTACCACATGTGCCCTCAGCTGAAGGCAATCAATCAGTTTTGGCCTGCAACACCTGTAACCATGGCAGTGTATATGGGACATAATCCACACCACATGAAGTGATGTTGCTTACTTAGAAAACCAATAAGTAACTGTAGTAGGAGTTCATATGGCTTAATGTATGTTACTGTGTATTTCTTTTCATTGCGTGCCTTCTACATTTATATATGTTAGTTTTACTTCTGAAAATAAGAGTCTGTGGGAGTGATACTGGAATATCAGATAATTCTAAGCCCTGGGTGTATCCCATTTTTATCTGTTGCAGGTAATGTGTGGAAGGATAACTGATTCCACTTAATAGTAACTCAAAATATATATCACGTAACGAGCTGCTTTTAGTGGAAAAAAAAATATTGTTAGTTATATATTACTTTTTCTTGAAAAGAATGCATTGTTATTACTAGTTACCAGAAATGTAAAGCTATGACAGTAACTAGTACCAATTAACTAGGTACTTTCCAGCAATGAATAGCTGTTGCTTTGATGATAGTCTTCCAGAAGTCGTTTGAAACTCCTGAGGTATCTGGGAACAGGTGCAGGGTAAATGTGACTCCTTTTATTAAGAAGGAAAGTAGAAGTGAGCCAGGTAACTGGAGGTCAGTGAGCCTAGTACCACTGACTGTGGAAATAAAACTGCAGATGATTTTAAGGATGAGATAATGGAAAGTAGGGACAGATTCCAACTATTAAAGGGATACTGTCAACTCCCTTAGGCCTCAAAGTGTCCCTAGTTTAAAAAACACATTTTATGATTGCTCACATTATGTGGAGATTGCTGATGAAGCTGGTTGTTTGATTCAGATTCTTTTTTTCTTTTAAAAACTGAAAAACAGACTGCGCACCATACTTGTCACCACACAAAAACATGCATTCCTTGATCAACTCCCACTGCATTTTTCCTGGACTTGGGAACACCCCCAACACGGTCTAGCCTGTCACTGTACAGTGGGAGTAGAGGAGACTGTTGCATCATGAGTGGCTGCACTTTTAGGGGGTGTTTCTAATGTTCAGGATGTATGCAATAAGAATAGCTCCAGGATTTGAAACATAACATGTTTGGTTATAACTATACCTTAGCATGCATTTCAGTTCTACTAAGCAAGGAGGCAGATAAAACAACCAGCAACACCAATTAATTTTTAGAGGAGGTAAGCAAAGTGTCCATTTAGTGGATACCTAAACCACCAAAATAGGGATATGGAAAATACACTCTTTTATATAGATTTTTATACCCCACCCACACTGTCACTGATCAGGGATATACTCTGTGGAGAGGGACAGGGCTGAAGCCATCATATAGTTGTCAGTGGTGGTACTTTCCACATCCACCCTTCTCCTTATGGCGTGAGCAATGTCTCTCTTGGTCTTGTGCATTAACAGGGTGCCCCTTTGGATGGAGCAAGCTCCCTGGGCCACCCATAGGGTGTCACTGGGGCACCCGAACCTGTCGCTGCAACCCTCTCCAGCCAAGGCATGCTGCCTCTTGGCAGTTGCCTACAGCTTGACCCCTGAAGTGGTGACCTGAGACCACTCCTGAACCCATGTCACCTGCAGGGCAGAGTGATGCCATACCACTGGGCTGTCCGGGAGGCCCAGAAAATACACATTTTAAAAAGGAGCACTAGGGCAAAGTACAAATAAGACAGTGACATTTATTTTCATGTTCAGGTGGGATTTAATTTGCTTTCATCAGTATTAATTATTTCAAATTGTATAAAAAAAACTTAAGCAGACTCAAAACTGAGAGAAGGGCTTCAAGATAGGAGAAAAATGGTAATTTAGAATGTAATGAAAAAGGTAAGGGTACAAAATGTTACGCTGGTCTGGTGGCGCTGAGGATTGAGGCATCTATGCTTCCCCACTGCCACGCTGGCGATGTGGGTGGGTTCAGGAATGGTCTCGGGTCACTTGGGGGCTTGGCTGGGAGTGGGAAGATTGAGCGTTCCTAGGACACCTCTCTTCCCTCAGGTAGGGAGCATTCCATGGCTCGCTGCGCAACTGCCATCTGGAGGAATTGAGGTGGCGGCACATGCGAGTCCCACCGGTAGGGGACGGACCAGCATTGAGAGCACCGGGGGTGGCTCCATGGAGGCATAGCATGCACGTTGTGCTCATTGCATGTCCAACTGAGCCCAGGGGGAAACATCAGGAGGAAAAATGAAAGATGGGTTCCATGAAGCTCTGTCTGCCATGCTGCTGGCCTGCCTGGTCTCTCTGGTCCACCAGAGGTGTTACGGGATGGCTGCAGCTGGCAGGGACAAGGCAGAGATAGCCGCGCGATCTCTCCTGGAGGATAAAACCCTATATATATATATATATGTAACCCCCCTGCAAATGGGGGTTCCCAAAAGACTTCCAGGAGCTTGCTTGAATGCTCCAAGCCTGAATGGTGTTTGGCATTTAAGCCATTTATCAGTGAGTGTTTTAGAGCCTCTGGTACTGTCTCTTTAAGAGTTGTCTGCTTGCAGACATAATTAGTTTGTATGGGGGACTGTGTGCTTCTCTGAGTACCACTGAGCTGCTGCCAATTCACTTCATTTTGCAGTCACTAGGAGTGCAAAGGAACCTATCTGAAAGATGTAACTGTTTGCCAGAAATTATTTAGAGTAATAATGAAATTACAGTTTGTCTAACCTGCTTTCTTTGCAGTCAGAACTGTGTCTGCTAGTTCCCCATTCTAGTTTTGAACTGCTGAACTGGACCAATCAGTGTGGGGTAAGCTAGCTCTAAAATGGTGCCTTGGACGAATCAGAACTTGGACTCATAATCTGAGCCAGCCACAAGAGGATTGTATGGGCAGTGACTCTGGGAGATGTAGTTTAGACTTCAGTGCCTTTTGGACCAACAGCAGCAGTCTATTGTGAGTGACAGCCAATCCAGTCAAGAACTGGGAAGAACTCAAAGGAAGTGCCCGGTTTTGTCGGGTTGGAGCTTCAGTTGAGCTTTGGCAGTGAAGAAGGAAGGAGCCCTGTGCTTTTCATTGTGCAGTTTTAGTCAAAAACGTGTGTAAGGCCCAGAGTTCCGGTCTGCAGCTTGTGTAACAGCTTGTTAGGACTGAATCCGTCCTGTGAAAAGAATCAAAGGATCTCTGAAGAGTAGAAACCAGGCTCACCCTGTAGAAGACTGGAGGAATTGCTGAAAATTGCACTCGGTCTGTCAGGAACTGAATCTGCTGTGTGTTCTCCGGTATTGTGCAGTAATTGCGATCGGGATACAGATGCAGCCTGCCTGGTATAGTGCTTTCTTTATATGGATGTGTGAAGAGGTTTGTGTACCTCAAGTGAGCCCTGCTGACATTGAAGGACCCTATCTTATTTGGAGGTCGTGAGTACTAATTCAGGGTCACTCCTGTTGAATTGCCACATTAAATCCAAATGGAATTACTGTACTGCTGACTGTTTAATTCTCCTTTTCTCTGTGTGAAAGGGCCCCTACCAGCTGCCACGGTTTGGACTAGCCACTAGGGCTTGGGTACCCAGGGACAGTAACTGATAGGGATAGGCCTGTGCACAGAGCCATAGGTAGATTATTAGAGTGATAAGCTAATTAACCTGATTTCCCTGTCCTTGTTATATCCCTAAATAAATCAGAGCTGCTTGTTTCAGCAAAGTTATACTGCCTGAGGTATTTTTCTATGTTAAAGTACTGTACTGTGATTGTTGCACTGTATCTCATTTCACAGGAGGTCCCAGTGCCGGAACCAGACCTGGGGGTAAGTGTATACTGTGAAGGTAATTCTGATATATTGTGTGGGCCACTAGTGGGAAGAAAGGGGGGGTTGCAGTGTCCCAGAGGGCTGTGACCAAGTTAGTTTAACTATTGCAAACCCTGACCTCTGGGTGGAGGCACCCGCCATTGGATCCAGGCCCCTCAACCTGTTAGTGGCAAATCAGGCAGGGGTAGTAGCCCCTGGGATAGCGCCATCTAGGGGTTACATATATATATAAAAAAAGGTACAAAATGCTCTTCTTACTGTGAATGGTTGCTTTAAATGAAAATCTCTTTTTAAACTGTGAATTATTTATTTTATTTTATTAATTTATGTACCCAGGATAGCCCAGCTGAGAAGCAACATCACATTTCCTGTGGGCTCTTGCTTTTACCCATTTCCACAGCTGGTGGATTGGAGCACTGGGAGGTTTAGTGAGTTGCCTAAGGTCACACAGTGAGTATTTGGCCGGGTTTGTACCTGTGATCTTATGGTTCCCAAGCCAGTGTTGTACTCCCTAGGCCACACTGCCTCTCAATTTAGGGGTTAATTAAATTGTTTATGTATTGTACCATTAAAATATCACTCAATTCCAGTGTATAATTTGGCAAATGTTAATCACAAGTAGTTTCTTCCGGAACGTGTAGATAAAGTGAAATTTGCCGACACTGTTTCCAGATCGGGTCACAAACTAGGAGCAGTACAGGCAGCA
The DNA here is from genome assembly GCA_016271365.2 of Neoceratodus forsteri. Taxonomy (NCBI): domain Eukaryota; kingdom Metazoa; phylum Chordata; order Ceratodontiformes; family Ceratodontidae; genus Neoceratodus; species Neoceratodus forsteri. The sequence goes on along the minus strand of CM028129.1, from coordinate 1,720,691,762 downwards.
GCACAAAATCTGTGAGTTGGAAAAATATAACTTTAAAACCACAAAATCTTTCATCCCAAGGCAGATCCAGAAGCAAATGATTTGATACCTTTTATTGGACCAACATAGATGTAACAAAAAGAACACAGTGCTTTAGCTTTCGGACCAATGAGCCCTTCGTCAGAAGCATAATGCTAGTCCGAAAGCTAAAGCAGTTTGTTCTTTTTGTTACATCTATGTTGGTCCAATAAAAGGTATCAAATCATTTGCTTCTGGATTTATTCTTACAAGGCCAAGACGGCAAATACTAAATCTGGATCCCAAGGCAGAAGCATTTCTAGAAATTAATATTACCAGTTGGCCTACCAGCTCAGCTGATGTAGCACTGGGACAGTATTCCTGGTGCTTGGGCTCAGTTTCCAGTTAGATGACATTTAAGTAAGGAATAACAACTGCTGAGGTGTCCTCATGTGCTCTAAAATAGGAATGTCTCGAGTACATTGTGAGGCACGAAGTGTATTACAGGTACTTTCAGCCAGTCGAGAAATCCTTATATCAGCACACCTGAACACCTTAAAGGGTGTTATTCATCTTATAAAATATGTCAGAAATGTATTTTTGAAGTATAAACAGTTGTTTGGTTCTGAATTGTCCAGTGCACTCTGATAACTGGACTGTCAGGTGATGCTCATTGCCAATCAGATTGCTTGGATTTTGTTACATAATTTATAAATAATAATATACAACAAGGTGCGATTTGTTATGGGATATCATCACGCCGCAGGAATGTTGCAAGACATAAGGCTGAAGACTGAGTGTCTCATGCACCTAAGAAGTAATGATCTAACATGACTTTCAACATCCTGGAGTATATTACTGCTGTTATGCAATGGTTTCATATTTTGTATTAAAAAGTGAAAAAAAGTTTCATAAGTATTTTAATATTTACTTATGTGTATGAGGTGAGACAATATCCCATGACAAACCACACTGTTGTATAGTATTATTTATCCTAGCGATCTGATTGCCTGAGAGCATCACCTGACTGTCCATTGTTCTGAAACAGAATAGGGGAATTTCAACAATGTCCTGGCCAGATTTCCCCCATTTACTAAAATACTGCCAACAGCTTAATCTGGTTAAATTTCAGTTGGTTTACATCTGTATTGCCTCCTCCCAGGACAAGGCTGAAAATAGGCAGAATTGCCTAGTCCTCTTTTCTCGGTCAACAAAAACTAAATAAATAAATACATTTAAAAATGTTTTCTGTTTTGGCCAATAGATGGTGCTATTCTGAAGGATATTCTAGACTGGTAGAGTGGAGGGTTTCGAGGTAAGCAAAAAAACAAAACTATTAGCTGGAGCTTTTCCTTGTCTGTGATTACATTCTGGTAATTAAACACAGACAAGAAGATGTCTTAGCAAATCAAGTCGCTGGACTCTGTTAATAAAATTAATAATACAAAGAGGGTGCAATATATCATGGGATATTGACACACTTCGGGTGCATTGTGAGCCTTGAGGCTGCAGGCTAAGTGACTCATACACCCAAGAAGTAGCAATATCCCATGATATACCAGACTCTGGTGTGTAATATTACTATATGGTATGCCATTCAAACAACGGCAATCACACAGCAAATGATATCACTGCGGCAATTCATTGTTGCTGCTGTAATTTACCCGTAGGACCCCGGCACTGCTTTTACGAATCAGCTTCGACCCGGATTTGATAATCCTAAAATAGGGGGTGTGGGGGACAGCCTCAAGGGGTTTGGGCAAAGCCCTCCCAAAAAGACAGTTTACATGAGAGAGTTATGCTGACCGCAACTTGCGGTCCCATATAAATCTGCTATAACGCCGGTCAACAAAATTTTTGTCGAAGCAGTGTCATAGATCCCTACTATATTATTGAAGGGTTATTTTGTGTACATAACAATTGAAAATTAAAACAATATATTTGTAATTATTTTTTCCAGTGTTGGTGTACATTTAGAAAAATTTTTCCCTTTGTTATATGGTCAGTGGATGGTGTTGTAGTAGATTCCACAGGAGAGAGAGCAGGAGGCAGTGTGGTAATGGGAGGAGGGATGGCCCCATATCTGGATGGTACTTGGCCAGCCCATCTTGTTGTGTGGTGGGATCCCAGAGTCTGGGTGTAGGAGCAGCAGCGGCAGGTAAGATGTATCAGAAGCCTGGGTCTGGGTGGGATGTGCAACTGTAGTTATACTGGCCAAATCAGGGCCTTTTTAAAACACTGTGATTGGGAATTGATGATAGGGTAGCCATATTATGTGTGGGCAAAGGAGGATGAAGAACTATGACGACAAGTGAAAAGGTTGTTGGCTAGTATTTTATTTTACAGTGGGGATGTGCAGGGATACCCATGACTGTTAGCCAAACAAGCTTAAGTACAGTAGAAGCCACTTAATTGGGATGTGGATAATAGGGTTGTCCACTTTATTGGGACACCCAACCGGGAACCAGTTAAGTGGCCATGCATTTTAATGGAGCTAATGTCTGTTTAAAGGGGACGGGGGTGCCAGATTAACACCAGTTCTGGCGCCATCCATCCCACAGTCTCATGAGTCCCTACTGGTGAAACTCACCTTTCCTTGCTCTATCTCTGTTTTCATCACTGGATCCTACTGGTGCCCCAGCGCACCTATGTCATCAATCACTGACCTCCTAGTCTCCCTACAAACTCACACAGGTAGTGATGAACTCCATGTAATGGGTAACTTCAATGTAAATTGGCTCGCCCCTTCGCACGCCAAAATTCAGCAAGACATTGCTGCCCTAAACCTTACTCAGCTGCTAACTGAACCCTCCCTTCTACATACCAAATCCCTCAACCACTCTATGATTGACTGGGCCCTCTCTTCCCATCTGCACCGTATAATAGCAGCAGTGCTACTCCCTGACTCATTAAGTGACCACCACCTGATCTACCCAGTTTGGAAAATATGCCATCCCAAATCTCCCCTCCCCCACAACCCTGCTGATCCTGTCCTATAACTTCCTGGATATTGCTTCTCTCCTAAACGATCTAGCCAGCACAGACTGGTCTTACCTCTCCTGTGCCCCCTCCATTGACTCTGCACTTGCTTATTTCAAGGCCAAATTTTTCTCCTCCTGGGATAAACATGGTCCACCGAAAAGGATTTGCGTGCATGGTACGCATCTGCCCTGGGTATCTGCTGATCTCTTGGCCTATCATAGAGCTTGGGACCAAGCATGGAAGACCCATAAATCTACTGGCCTCCCTACAGACTACCAGAAATATCGAACAGTCCGTAATGCCTGTACCAGTGCAATCAGACTTGCTAAGTCGAGTACTTTAAGGACACCTTCCTAACTAAAATGCCCCCTCCAAGTTCTGGAAGGTGGTCAGTTTCCTATTCCACCCCCATCCCAGCACCCCCACTCCCATGATCAAAACTGGTAACAGCACTGTATGAGACTCGCTATCTGTAGCAATGGAGTTTAATTCCTTCATTACTCCTACGTGTACGTCCCTGCTGTCTTCTCTGCCCTTGGTCCCTGTTGATCACGCCCCACTGCCTCCCAATCTGCCCTCCCTCACATCTTCACCTTCAGTTCCCTTACCCTGAGGATATCTTTCATGCTCTTATTACACTCAACCCCTCCAAGGGCAAGTGCCCCTCTGGGCTGGATGCCAAAATGCTCTACCTATCTGCCTCTACTATCGCTTCCGCTCTCACCTGTCTCCTAAATCTTTCTTTCTCCCTTGCTTCTGTTCTTGCCAAGTGGAAACATGTCACTGTTGTCCCCCTCCCTAAAGCTGGTGACCCTCCTCCCCTGGTAACTATTGCCCTATCTCTCTCTCCTCCCCATTTTCGCTAAACTGCAGGAATGCCTGGTGCTGTCTCAGCTTTCTTCCTTCCTTGACTTCACTCCCTTTTTCACTCCTTATCAGTCTGGTTTTAGGAGATCCCATTCAACAATCGCCTTTGCCATCTTTGTCGATCTCGCAAAGGCCTTCGACACTGTGTCACATCCCCTCCTCCTCTCTAATCTTTCCAATGCAGGACGTTCCAATGAGGCCACCAGCTGGTTCTACTCCTACCTTGTAGGTAGGTCACAATCCATCCAGATTGGTAACTCTCCTTCCCCGACTCCCCATTACCACTAGCATGCCCCACAGCTCCATCCTTGAACCCCTGCTGTTTTCTGTTTTCCTAAATGACTTGCCCTCTGCCTGCCTACATACCTCTATCCATATGCATGCTGACGACACCGTCTTGTATGCATTTGGCCCCTCCATCACTGAAGTGGTGGCCAGTCTTCAGCATGACTTCAATAATTTTCAGCTCTGGTTTTATTAAAATCAGCTTTTCTTGAATACCAAGAAAACAGTCTCCATGACTTTCGGCAGAGACTCTCTCAGCTTCCCTTCTTCCCCTTCTTCCACATCCTGGATGGGACACCACTTGAGGACTGCTCTTCCTTCAGGTACCTTGGTGTCTGTCTTGACCAGCATCTCATCTTTTCTTTGCACATAGAGGCCATACACAAAAAATTACACCCCAAACTGGGTGCCCGTATCCCACTGCTGGCTTGCCGGGCCATTGTACAGAAAATGATTCTCCCCATCTTTGACTACGGGGATGTGGTATACAGTGCCACTCTCTCTCCTCCTCCTTAACCAGACTGGACACACTCTTCCATTCATTCTGCTGTTTTGCCCTTGACTGTCCCCCCCCCCCCACACACATCACTGTTCCCTTCACCGTTCCTATCCCTCCCCTCCTTGGAGGACAGTCAGCGTACCCACTGTGCCAGCTTGATTGCTAAATTCTGGTCCCAGTCAATGCCTTCCTACCTCTCCTCCTCCCTCGCCACCCTTCCCTCCACCTCTTACTACTCAGAAACTGTCTGACCCGTACCTTTAGGCCCACACTTGTGCAGAACTACTGCAAGCCTCTGCTGCCCAACCTGGTGGTTTGTTGGCCCTCTCCCTTACCCCAGCCCATGTTTCTGTCCCTGGTGACCAGTGGAAGCCCCACCCAGCTCCGTTTCCTCACTCATGTTTGACTCCCATTTTTGTTTCCATGACAATATCGGAGAGTTGTGCATGACTACCACCTGCCTCAAACAGCACTTCAGGTGGAAGAGGTCACAAATCTCTGCAACCACACAAGCAATGGCAAGCAACATATCCTTTCACAAAATGGGGGTGCATGGAGGTGCACGTGAGGGGTCTAGGACCTTCTTTAGCGTAGTTGGGAGAGGGGGTCACAGGCATGGGACTTTAGCAAAATCACCACTGCAACAGTTATGTGACTGTCCTTTGTGATTGGAAATTGTTTTCAATGTAACCAAACTGGGAATTGAACCCAGGACCCCAAAATACCATTCTGGTGGGCTACCAACTTAACCATTAGACCAACTCACTATTGTGAGCTCTCATCAGTCACTTTGGTTCTGACTGCATAGTAATTACTTATTGGTGCAATATTAGCCACTGCTAAGCATTTGAAACACTAACTGTAATGAGAAGGAAATGTTATCCAATGGATAAAACAAATACAGTAGAAGCCGTTTAATTAGGATGCCCTGGTGGCAGGCTTTTCATCCCGATTAAGCGACTGTCTCGATTAACTTTCCCAACTATGCTAAAGAAGATCCTAGACCCCTCACTTGCTCCCCTGTTTTGTGAAAGGATATGTTGCTTACCATTGCTTGTGTGGTTGCAGAGATTTGTGACCTCTTCCACCTGAAGTGCTGTTTGAGGCAGGTGGTAGTCATGCACAACTCTCTGATATTGTCATGAAAATAAAAATGGGAGTCAACATGAGTGAGGAAATGGAGCTGGAGGGGGCTTCCACTGGTCACCAGGGACAGAAACATGGGCTGGGGTAAGGGAGAGGGCCAAAAAAACACCAGGTTGGGCAGCAGAGGCTTGCAGTAGTTCTGCACAAGTGTGGGCCTAAAGGTACGGGTCAGACAGCTGGGGGATAACAAGGTGGTTGCGCCTGTGACACAACCTGTGTCTGTGGCCCAGCATCATGCATCTGGTGCTGTGTCATGCACAGAAAAGTCAGTGGGTGTTGTTGATCAAGCCCTGGTGTGAGCAAACTATGTTTATGCACATTGGGGTCAATGCAATAAGCCATGGATTGCCTACGTGCCACGTATCTGTGGGGCTTAGGCAACCCTAAGTTTGAATGCTGCAAACTAGGGGTCCAGCATACCTCTGACAGCATTCACAGAAGGGGTGCATGCCCTTTGCACACTCAATCCCCTGGGTGATCACATAGCTACTTGCATGGCTGGTCCTGGGATGTTTTTAGGGGTGTGTGCCTGCACTCTGCACCATTCATAAAGGTGCATAGTGCCAGGCAAGAGGGCACAGGATATGGCAGTGGAGACCTGCTGTATATTTTCTATGTGCCCACGTGACACTAGCCAGCTGCATGGGATGGGGAATCCCCCCCCACTGTGCTACCCCAGCCCACTGAACTGATAGGAAGACCTGGGATTTTGTGGTCTCTCACCTTCCCAGAATCCCCTGCTCGCATGGAGTAGGAGATCTACTATGGGACTCAGGTCAGGCATCCAATTAGATGCCCACCTGTGTCCCTTGAGCCACCCCTTGTTTAGCTGCATGCTGGAGGGTGTGGCCACAGACAGAGACCCTGCGGAGGTGCATGGTTGTGAATCCCATGCACCCTGTGCCTGTCCCCAGGTACAGAGCTATGCGGGCCACATATGCGTGAATTGCACATACCTGGCCCACAGTAGTGCACAGCCGTCATTATGCACATTCAGTAAAATACCACCAACAGCTTAATCTGGTTGACTTTCAGTTGGTTTACATCTGTCCACCCCCCGGACAAGGCTGAAAATAGGCAGTATTGGTTAGCTCTCCTTTTCCTGTCAACAAAAACTAACCAAATAAAATAAAATAAAAAAATAATCTTCAAGCTTGCTTAATTTACATTACTTGCATTCTGACATGGTCCCTGGAGAACTCTCCCCTCCCCTTGGATAATTGAATCAGTACAAGTACATTGTGTATAACTGCTAGTTACGCATGGTCGCTGTCTGCGCCCCTCCCCCATGTTGTGACACCATACCTAATGAATGAGAATTACAGGGCTGGACTGCAGTACAGGGGGCTCACCTGGAAAATCAATACGGGGCCCACTGGTGAAAGCAATAGAGTGGGCCTGGTTTGGCACACTCGTCTCAGTATTCTACTTCAGTTTGATACATTAGAGCTCAGTTTGCATCTTACATTTACATGCAGTGCCTCAAACAACCCATTTAATTAGAAAACAGATGATAAATACAAAAATTTTCAGCATTTAGATGGTGACCAGGTACCCATTACCCAATGGACGTGGGCCCACCTGGCAATTTTCAGGTATCCTGGTGAGCCATCCTGACTCTGGAGAATCAGTCCTACCATTTCTTTTTCAGTTCAGTGTGTGTTTCAGAACATTAAGGGTGTTTTTTTTCTGTGACTTATGAATTATGAGGAGCTGACTGCATATTTGGCATTGTTTTATCGTGATGACCTGGTCGGGTCACAGCAAGAATTATCAAGTTCATGAGGCAATTCTGAAAAGATTAATGATTAATGTCCTTCAGGTATTTTTCATTTCATTTCTTCCTCTTTGGAGCTTAATGTTTGCAGTCTGTTAATGGGAAACGTTTACCGGTGGTGAGGTACTCAGACACATGGCACTACTGAGCGGCAGCAAATTTCATGTGTCGGTCCTATTGCAGTTTAATAACTACAGCAACACATTTCTTCATGAAGATTTTAATTGTCTCACCCACAGTCGATGCATGGAAAGTTGTGCATAGAGGAAGGAATTCCAGGATATCAGTAACATGTCCCCCATTAGAAACATACAAAACCTGATGTACAGAATTACTCCTTCACCGTCCTCCTTACAGCAGATATACCTTTCTGCCAATCCACAGGAGATTGTTAATGGTGCTGTCATGTACTCAACAATGTGCTGATGAAAGTGATTTTCCAGTGTTTGCCCCCCCCCCCCCAGTGACATACAAGTTTATCAGGGGGCAACTAAGGCCTCTCCATGGCAGCCAGATTTTTTACTCTAATTGTTTATATTGCCAGTCACAAACCTGGATGTAGCTGGATAGACCTGTGAGTTACAGGAAGGGTGGGGGTATGCAGCTTGTTTTACTGTGCTACGATCCGAGTGCCCAGGGTTGAAGTAACCATGGATTATCAATGGGAAAGGGCCCCATGGAGGGACTCAGAGCCTTTAGCAGCTGTACTGCTTCTGTACCAAGTGACTCCACTCTGCCCACCCTGCGATATTACTATAGAAAAATAGACAATGCCAGTAGAAAAAAGACTGCTGGTTTATCCAGTCTGACCATTTTACCATACTCTATCCTATAACCTAGTGTCTAGATGTGGTTTTTTGCCCTCACTTCTCCCCTCACTCCCTGGTTTGCTGCTACCTCACTGAGTAACTCCATCACTAGGACCTTATTTTCTTATCCTCCATTCTTTCCCGATAATTTAACAGACATTATGTTCACTAGAAACATCTTACTGGTGTGGTATGACATATTGATGAATAAATTTCTACAGAAGGCTCCCCTTCCTTTAATAGCAATACAGTATGACCATACATTCACACCTGCACAAGTAGATGCTCATTTTAAGCAGTGGAAAGGACAGGGCTTGATCCATCTCTACTAGCTTGATGAGCAAGGACTCTCACACTCCTTTATGCAGTTGCAACAGCGATATGCCCTAGTGATAAATGGATTCCTACAGATTCAGCATTTTTTGACCACTAAACTGGAGAACCTTTCAGGCTATGTTGACCATCACCCACTGATTACATTATTAATAGTTACCCAGAGTCAGGGGGATGCACCCACATTTAATATCTCATGTCTACAAGCCGTTGGCTAAGCCCCCTGAGGTGACTAATGAAAATGATGAACAAAAGTGGGAAACAGACTTGGAATGCAAATTCCACCAAAAGGTGGCCTTCAATTGATTTAAAACAACATAAGGTCTCTTCCTCGAACTGTTGGAAAGAGTATGCATGGAAGACAGTGGTACACTACTTTAGAACATCCCAGATTACAGCAAATTTAATGATACTCATAGTGCAGATTGCTGGAGGCAGCATGGGCATTCTAATGCCCACCACTTCCATATTTTCTGGCTATGTCTCCATCTGAGATGATTTGGGATGATTGTAAATGTGGTTACAGGGGATATTTCCTTACTTTCCAGACCTGACATGGAAAAATATTTTGGGATCATCCAACAAAACTATTTAACATGAAGCAAAAATACTTAATAATTATAGCAATAACTATAGCTAGGAAAGCTATAACGAAGAAGTGGCCCAACGTGGATCCCCCTGAAATAGACCAGTGGAGAGATATAATGATAACAGTTTACCATATGGAAAAAATAACCCACGAAGTTCATAATCATACAGAGTTGTTTAACCATAGATGGAATGGATGGCTGGCACACATGATGGACAAAAGAGCAGAATTTATTCTATGATATAGAGGGGTATGGCATACTCTAGATCAAAGATAATTGAAAGACTTTGCAAGGGTTGAATCAGGACTCAGTTATTCTTTTTCTTTAACAAGAATAATAAGGAAATGTAAAATAGAACAGTAATGTAAAAATGTACCCAGTAACAGAACCTTTGTAGTACATCTAGCTAGATGAAATTCAGTACATTGGAGTTATGGCCATGACCATGGGGGATATCAAAGTTTGAACTTGTTTAATATTGTCTTAATGCTTTTTGTTTTCATGACAGTTGCACTCTTAATGTGTCTTCTGTATGCACTTGCCTAATAAAAATTGAATTAAAAAAATTACAAATATTAGATTGTTAACTTAGACACAATTTCCTTGGATCCTCCCACCCACACACACACACAAGCACACACACACACACACACACACACACACACACACAAACACAAACACACACAGTCTTGATGAATAGCTATACAAAAGGAATGTATCTGGGTATACTGTCATAACTCATGGCAGTCTAATTGTCTGCTCACCACTTCATTTCTATGAAGAGCCAAAACTCTATTCTAATTTTAAATGTTTCTTTATAAATCTAGATATTGAGAACAAAGTACATAGGTTCAACATTTTAATAAGTATGAACTGTAATATCAAAGTTATTATCAACTGAATTTTGTCATTCTTAAAAAGATGTACACATGACACATCTTTCACATGCAGAACTATGCCTGTCAAGGTAAAGTCAAATTGATACCAAATAAATTTGACAGTCTCAATAACATATAGGATAGTGCATAATGCTCTATACATAACAAGGCTATTCTTAACCGAGTGGTTACTATGCCAACTGATGACCTCAAGAGCAAAGCTCGAGAGAGCTGTCAATCAGCAGAGTAGCCTCAAGGTTGAGAATAGACTTGTTTGTATATATGGCATCATGCACTGTTCTTTATAGTGTATGGCCTAAACTGTGCCCTTTTATAAAACCAAATACACGTAACAAGACAGAACTGTTTCTGCTGAAGGTAGCTATTTACTGACTATTGGAAAACACAGACATGTTCTTTTAAGATCAGCAGAAAAAAAAAGATATCGCAAGTATAGCACAATAAAACAGGTTTATGTGCACGCTGTCTTCTTCAAATCTGACATCCTGTCACAAACCTGTGTAGACATACGTCAGGGAGAAGGGAAGGGAAGGGAAGGAGAAATCACATGAGAGATTCAGATTGCTCACTTACTTCTTTAATAGCAGCAACGATCCCTCCCAGTGACTGACTCTATGCTCTGTTTCTCGGTCACCCGCCCCCGCCACACTACCGAATGGCAACAAGATAGAAAGAAATGGATGTCCATACACAGCTGCCCTGTGACCCCTGACACTTTATTGAGTACCTCCCTCCTCCAATACAGGCACATTTACATTTTGCCCAGCCCATTACAGCAAGCTAGGAAAAATATTTAAAATGTATGTGTGTGTGCTTAAATGTTTTTTTTTTTTCCAAAAAACACTTGGTTGTTTACTGTGCATCACAGACTCCTGAATGAAGTATAATTGAGCTGCCTGCTTCTTTTGCAGCTCATGGTCATGACTGTGTGACGTCCATAGTACAGCAGAACAAAAAGTCATTCTGCTACACTAAGGATGTCACCACTGCAGCAGAACAACATTTTACACTTTGCCGAAATCCATACTGAATGTCTGGCCATACACTATAATAATGTAAACTTTTTTTTCTAGCCAGAGCAATTAACAAATACGTGATGTGCATAACCATATCTCTAATAATTAGAAAATGGGTGGAGACAATAAACCAGTCTGATTATTAGGTGACTGCCTTTGTCAATTGAAAGCGGAGGGACTATTTCAAATAAAACTAAAGTTCTTTTTAAATTTTACCAATTAAAAAAACAGAGTTTTTCACAATTTACTCATGTTATTAGCACAATAACACACTATGTGGTGTGGGTTATGCTCTGATAAATGCACATCTAAGGAGCAGTAAGGCAATCAGCCTGTGGCCTTGTGCCTCAGTATGTCACTAGGCAAACGTTTGAGCATAACCCACACCTCGGAGTGTATTATTGTTCACATACAGTATATTAAACTAGAATCTATGAACACTATTTCTTGGTTCATAATATTGATTTGGTCATGATTCCATTTTGCTATATATTGTCTTAGTTGGCTAAATTTAATTTCATAGTGTGGAGAATACGTACACTCATTATCTGGTGCATCTGCACTTTGAGTACATTGTGTATACTGGTGTTCATACCTAAGGAAGGTTATGAATTTTCTGGACATGGTCCATAGGAAGGCAAATAAAATGATCCATGATTAGCAGGTTAGGACACACAAAGTGAGATTCATATACCTCAACATGTACTCCACCGAGGACAGGAGTGAGTGGGGAGACATCATTTGAATATTTAAATACCTCAGTGTTATAAACAAATGAAATCTAATTATATCTTTAGCCATATCGGTTACAAAACCACTATATGACACAGATGCAAGCCGGTTGGGAGGATGAAATGAACCCGAAATGGAGATGGTGGTTCAACACCTCAGTAGTCACTGAGAGATTTGCATTAGGAACATACATTATAGATAGAGGGAGCACTTCCGACCAATCAGAGCGCTCCTTTCCGATGCACATGAGACACTCTTATTCTGTGCAGAGTGTTTCAAGTGCAGCTGCTCTGGATATGGGCATGTTCAGGTGTGATTAAAAAAAAACAACCTAATATAGTATTGATCGAGCGTAATCAATAATGTATTAGTACCGCCACTGAGACCACGCTACTCTAATGGTTGTAAGAGTGGCCTCACTTACGTATTTAGTGTACCAGAACAGCTCACCTTCTGTTTGCAGTTCTTATGTGCAAAGAATGCATGTGAGACCACACTTACAACTGTTAGAGTGATCTCCATGGCAGATTTAAGACAATATAGACTCTTAGGCATTGTCATGTTGACATTTTTCATATGTTCATTTTGATATTATAATACTCTGCATAGCGATATTATTAGATGTATTAGAAATTTGTTTGATTTGATATTTGAAACAGCAGTCCCAAAATATTTCATTGCTATTTTCCCTTTCTGTACTATGGGTTCTTCAGGAAACAATATCAATGAAAGTTCCGATACCAAGTATTTAGATGAGGGTGACACTTTTTTATCTGATATAAGTGACGAAAACTTTGAAAAAGTTAATTCAGCTCCAGCATGTGTTGGCATTGCTTTATATCAGTCTGAGCCTTCTGGTTCTGACTCAGAAGATCAGTGTGAACCTGCAGAGATAGACAGTGATGAATAATATACGAGAACAGGAAATGTTGACTGGTATGCTGTTTATTTACTATTATACTATAGTGTATGGTGGAATGTGGTTGTATATGGAAATCTATACACTGCAAAAAGTCGTTCTGCTTCAGTAGTGATGTCCTCACTACCGCAGAGCGACTTTTAATTCTGTGTTAGTGAGGACATCTTAATGCAATCATCCCCACCAGCGCCATTCATAGGAGGGGGTGGTTGCCGACTCCTGCACATGAGCTGGCCGGTGGGCTGGAGAGACCAGGAGTGTGGGTCTGCAGCGAGAAATGATGGTCAAAAATGGAAATGATCCTGTATTTTGGGGCACCATATACTACATAGAACAGTGTATGGACTCCCAAACAACTTGGCAACTCTTTCCCCTTGTGTTTTCTATGACGGCAGAGGGACCTCTTGAGCTTCACTCTCGAGGTCATCAGCCATCATAGAAAACAGTCAGGTGAAGAATAGCCTTATTGTGTATGGGTGGCCATACACTATCCTATATGTATTGTATACAGTAGACAGTTGTGCATGGTGTAATATCAGGTACTAACAGAGAATCCTACCGACAGGGGGAAGTATGGAGAGGGGAAAGGGGAAACAGGGGAGGCGGACAAGGTGGACAAAATGTAAGGCGTTATGCGTCAGGGAGAGGGAGAATGACATAGATACTGTGCCTGTTTTCAATTTAAGTAAGAGAGCATTGACACCAACAAAGATTAGGGTGCTTAGCCTGGGTCTCTCTTTTGCACCAACACAACCTATGAATCTTTTTGATCTAGAAGTAGATCTACAGAGATTCTTTAGGAATCTCAGACTAGGGAATTTATTTGGTTCTGCTTTTGAAGTAGTACAAGATACTTATCAACAACAACTGAGACAAACACTATAAACAAAATCCAAATAAAACCCACCTATTGGTAAAAACCATGGGACTGAGGCGTTTTGCCATAATGTCGAAAAAGAGGTTATGGCACTGTTTGTTAACAGAGAGGACTTAAAACCATCACACAGAAATTTAACAAAATTAGAGAGCCAAGCACTTGAGAATCTCAGACAAGATAAAGAGATTGTAATTAAACAGGCTGCCAAGGGGGGTGGGATTGTTATTCAGGATAAGTCACAATATAAAGAAATGTGCCTCACACTACTTCGTAATGGTGATAATTATAAATTATTATCTGAAAATCTGACTAATAAAATTAAAACAGAAATTAATTGTTAAATAGAAGAATACACCACTATGGGGTGGATCCACACATAGGAAGCTGAATTGCTGTATTGTGAATTTCCTAGAATCCCTACATTTTACTGTATTCCCAAAATATATAAAAACATTTCTAACCCACCCGGAAGACCTGTCGTATCTGGAATTTCAAGATTTTTTGTGTAGCCATTTGGTCACTGCAAAGAACTGAAAGAAACAGAACTGGCGTTTGTTCTAGCGGAGCTCTGAAGAAAAAACTGCATATGTGTTGCTGTCACCAACACCCCTCCAGTTCATCACTAATGCCATTTGTGATGACATTAAAGAGGACTGGTCCAATTATTGAGCCATGCAGTACCTGCTACAAACACAGACACTTAGTGAACCCTTTTGTTTTGAGGTTAGGCAGAAAGGTATTGCTGAAAACTGTTACTGGCATTTTGTCATCCTGAATCTACTGTAAGTGTGGGTAGGAAGATCTTACTGTGACATGAAATTATGCAACTTTTATGCTCAGTGACCTAACCAGTCTCTGGGTGGTTTTCCCATGCCACAGCAGCATTGAAGTGAGAGATGTAAAATATAGCGCAAGCAATGCGCCAACATCATCTACGGTGCGCTGACAATCTGCCACCTGGAAGTGGCAGCACCATACATCAAGAAGAAATACAAGTAACATGTACATTCAGAACTGCAATATTACAGGGGGCTCCGCCACCCGCACTACCCACCACTAAATATAACAAACTCCAGGACTTAGTACAGTAGACAAAGGGCAACACTCAGGTGCACCCCAACAGCACGTTGCTCTGAACCTGCCTGACAACAAATCAAGGTAGCCCACAAAGTCTGTGGCAACATCCTGTCAACAAAATCACTGCAGCAATAATCAGTCGGCACATTAGCGGTATACGTCTCTGGGTTACATAGATGGGATCAGATTGCCCAGAGGCCATAAAATTTGAAAACTACAGGTAGTACATTTGCAAACATATACATATATGGTTACCGAATTTAAGCAATTGTACACTTCAATGTATATGTGGCATCAAAGGATACCCACATACTTGGGGACACAGTATGTTATAACACCCAAGACAGTTGAATAACATGACATCTGACTAGTGGTGCACCCCATGAATAACATTATTGCTGTAAAATACATATGTTGCATAGTGAAAAAAAGGAAAGACAAAATACAAGATACAGTAGATACAAATCATATAAGACACCCGCATGTCAATACAATATTTCTAGAGAATTTCATTATATCCCTATATGTGGCTTTCTATTTTCTATCAATTGCCTTTACATAGATGCATAATTGTTTAATTTATTTTACTATTTAAAAATTTTGACCATTAAAGATGCACTAAGCCGAGGCTCATTTCCAGGTGTGTTATGGTTGTGCAGCATGCAGCTGGTGTGTGTGTGTGTGAGGTTGAAACTCAGTTATTCAGGATTACCAACACTATACTTCCTTCCCTTGTAAGTAGGTATGTTTGTTTACAGCAGAAATCATTCATACAATATTTCACAGTTTTACAATAAAAGATAGATTGTTACCCCACCCCCTCACCAACTATGTCACACAGTAAAACACGTGTAAGCCCCCATCCCTGTCTATATTACACTGCCATAAAATCTCACATTCCATGCAGAGAAACTGATCAGCAATAGTGGAATAATCGGCATCCAATTTCATTCACGAAATTTTCCAGCTCCCAATCCCTACAAGTATTCATGGAACTTGCACATAGATAGGCAAACAGTGCTGATCCTCATGTAAGGGTGGTTGCAAGGTGGAGCAAGGCTGTTGTATGTATCTGGGTCACACCAGTCATGCAAATTTGCAATCAAACACCAAGCAATCTGCCATAAGCAATTTGTGACACGTAGTCTTTCTTACAGACCTAGCTGAAACTGGATGTATTTTTATGCAGACGATGCACTGCAGTGCACATCATTTTATCAGAATCTGCCTAGTTTGTTGCACATGCTCATAGAAACCTGCTAGAAATTTACCATCCGCACAAGTATGAAACAGCAAGGATTGTTCTCTTTTGTACTGATAATCTAACTTTTGCGCAAAAATTACAGACAGCATGATCAGATGAACTGCAGAATATTTGGGATTGCTATAATTTATTTCACACAGTTCTCTTTGATAGATGACAAGTGTGTTGAAGGAAAACTCAAATAATTTAGACATTTAATATATACAACAGAAATATGGCATGTAAAAAAATTGTAACATTGCCTGCTTGATGAGATAGTTTTCTGAATAAACATATTGCTACAGCAATGCGTATAAAGGACACATATAAGTTTACAATGTACTGAAACAAAGTCAGACTGACTGCACTGACTGACCTAAGAAGAAAGTTTTATCATTCAGCCTCCCCTACCCTAACCCACCCAGCATGAAGGGCTGCCTATGGGATAATCCATGCAGGACCAACAAACGAAGGTCCCCACAACAAGCACTCCAAAAGTAATGTCACAAGTTGGGGGGGGGCGAGGACCATGTAGCCCAGCTTTATCTATGAAAGTACAGCACAGACTCATTCAGATAGTGTACTACAGTAAACAGTACTGTCAACAAGGAATGCATTTTTTTCATGTCCAGTTTCTGCCTAATTGACAGTAATATGGCATATGATTTACTTATTTGTTTTTGCATTTCATTTTTTCCAGAAGTTGTTTATGACCCAAAGCCACAATGAAGCTTGCCTTCCCATCAACCCTGCCCCACTCCACCATCATCTACCTGGGCTTACCTATTGGCTAGTACCTCTGAGGATCCCCCCTATGGCAGGGTTAGGATGAGGAAGGTTATCCTTCTCCCAGCGCCTTAATCCAGTGTTCTCCAACAGGGACCCCTAGTGATGTAGCAGGTGGAGGCATGGTGTACAGGTGTAAAATATCACATTTGGATATTTTTATTTCTAGAACAAATATTGGAAAAATTGAGACAGACTTGTATAGAAAGTCATCAGATAGAAACTTATTGCAGGCATCAAGTATGCACCCATACAGTGAATAATGTACCTAGCAGCCAGTTTTTAAGACTTCATAGAAATTGTACAACAAAAAATAATTTTAAATTGAGAGCTGATGAAATGTACAATAGATGTCTAGCATGGGGGTATAGCGCTTCTGTTTTGGACTCTGCTTTAGTATGGACAGAAGGGCAAGATCATCAGGTTCTGTTAGATCTGAACAGGAATAACATTGTGGATGAAGAACAAAAAAATGATAGATTGAAATAGATTACTAGATACACGTATCAATCTAGACATATAAGGGAGAGTATTGACAAATATTGGAATATAATAGAAGCTGATCTGGTAATTGGCCCTGTATGTAGAGATCGACTTCCCCAAATTGTATATAAAAGAAGTAGTACTACTATCAGATACAGATTACTGCATTCTTTACAGCCTACAAATAGATGTAGAGACAACACTGTTTTTGCTGCAGGTATTTCTAAAGGTTGTATCATCTGTGGAAGATGTAAGTTTTGTAAATTTATCAGGAAAACTAAAAATTTTTAACACCCAACTGGTTCACAGATATTTAAAATACAAGATTTAATTACATGTGACACTGAAGCTGTAATATATCTGGCAGCCTATAGCTGTGGAAAGTTTTATATTATTCTGAGGTGTCCTTCCCCATATCCCTTTTTCAGTTTTTCTTATATGGATAATCAGCAAATGTCCAGATCTCAATCTGGATCTAATTTGAGGTCTGATGGATTATCTTTACACTCTCCAACCATTATTAAAATGAATAAAGGGAACCGGGAAAATATAGAATTAAAGGGTATCATTCAGGAACTTAGCACAACAATTAAAGGACTAAAAAAGATGGTAAAAGTAAAGGGTGAAATACCAATGGAAAATCCTTACATAAATTCTATCACTCCTGGATTTAAAAATGCTCCTCAAAATGATTCTACTCTACATGAGGAAGAACACTTTTGCAATAAAGGGAATTTTGTATCTAGCTCTTCACTATCTAAACAAATATTGGAAATAATTAAAAACAGATATGCAGAAATAGTTATTCTAGAAAATATTTCAGCACTAAAAGAAGAGTTGAATAGTCTCAGAACAGATGTTTTTCATAATCAAGTACTCTTACAAAACCTTAATAAAATAATAGGAACACAAGAAGGGAACTCAAGCAAAGAGATGTCTTTAGAAGCAAACGGATGGGAGAATAAAGAGGTTCAAGTGAAATTGCTGTCACCCTTTGATAAAGACAAAAATGAAATTTGTTTCTGCCAAGCAAAAACTTATGATCAAAATAAGCCAGGAAAATCAAAAACACAAAGAAGATATAAAAGACAGGGAATGAAAAAAGGTGAAATAAGCAAAAACAAAATTAAAAATAAAGCTACAGAACAGTAGAGAGTGGAACTGGAAATGGAGAAATCTATGACAGTTTACATGACAGACAATAAGTTCTTGGGAGAAGAAAAATCAGAATCAATCCCAGAACTAGAAAGGCAGGACATAGATCAGTCTATTATACTTACATATGATGAAATTTCAAGTCCTGAGATGCAAATAGTAGCTGAGGGGGAGAATGATACTGAGGTTGAAGCCGGTAGTAATCTACCATTAAGCACAACCTTACCTCATAGAGGTTTATCAGCTGAACAAGAATTTGGGGACACAGAATATTTAATAGAAATGACAGGAATACCAAGACCTATGATGGAAACCAGAGAGGAATTAATGGGGAAAATGACACATATGCTTGACATCAAACTAAATTCAGACAAAGAAGAGCTATTTGCTATGAGACCCCCAAATAATGATTATTATGATACAGTACTTCTATACTATCAAACTGAGGATATAGCCAAGAAGATTATGAATAAGAGAAGAACTTGGGAGAAAATGGAAATTGAAATTTCTTTACCTTTACTAGTCCCAAGACTTGGAGACCAAGAACCTTTGGAAAACAAAAATATAACTAATGATGATAAATCTGATTCTCAAAAATTAAACCAAAAAACAGTAGAGCAGGAAAAGAAAGAGGTAGAAGATTTAGATAGAATAATTGGAATTATTGAAGAACACGGGAAAAAAACAGAATAAGGGTTGGCTTTCCAGGACAATTACAATCTTTGGTTGGGAGATGTCCATTCAAGACTCTGAGTTTAACATAAGAGAGGAATTGCTTACCTTCCTTACAAGGATTTCTGGCTCTAAGATATTGAAGAATATGATTGAACAAATTAAAACTTATAGAGATAATTTTATGTCAAATCAAATAGATGTAACTTTCAAAAATCCAGGGATGGTTAAAACTTTTCTAGAAATGGCAGAAAATCTGGGTAAGCTGGGCATATACATTGTACATCCCTCTGAACTTGGAAGTAAGAATGATGAGGTATACTGCAGAAAACCTGACAAGGAAGAGGATCCCCCTCTTATAGATCTCGAGAAATGGAATATAACAAATAACTTTGAAATTTTGTTAAACCTAGAGTTAGATTGACATAGGGAGTCCAATACATCTGCTAGAAAACAAAGTAATGATGGGATGAAACTAAAACTTGTGTCTTGGAACATTGAAGGCTTACATTTGAAAATGGTAGATCCTGAGGTAGTCAAATTTTTGGAAAATTTTGATATAATAAGTCTCCAGGAAACTTGGCGCACAGAAGAAACTACTCCCAGATTTCCTGGATATGTGTCATATGGCCTCTCGTCTATGAGAGACAGGAAATTTGGTAGATTTAAGGGAGGACTGACTTTTTATGTTAAGACTTGTCTGAACTTAAAAACTAAAGAATTTCTCCCCAAAACTAATAATATTTTGGCCATTGAACTATTAGCAGGTATTCAAAAAATAATACTATGTAATGTTTGCTTCTAGATGCTACCAGACCAACTTTTTGGAAAGTTCAGATTTTGTGCAAATCTATTAAACATTTGGGAGAGGAAGGGAGCCCAGTCCTTAAATGATTTATATATATCTCTGATAATTTTAACAGGGCCCAGGGCTTTAATAGATTTTAAAGAATTTAGAGAGCTGAGGATTTCTGCTTCTGTTATCAGGATGGTCCTTGGACAGTTTACATCACTTCTGATGTTAATTTCTAATTCATCTTCATCCCTTGTAAAATACAATTTTGAAAAATAGTCAATCCAAGTTTGTTGATCAATATATGATTCTACTTTGTCCAGATATTTATTGTAGTCTTGAGCTACTATTTTCCAAAATAATTTGTAATCCCTTTTAAGTGATTATTGAATAAAACCTCTAGAAAGGTCAAACATCGTAACAGAGAATGCGTTAGTACTTATAATTGCAATATCAAAGCCAACAACTAGATGGGACTGTTCACCTCAAAGTGAAGTAGGTATTATTCACTTGATTAGTTCTGGATACCACTTCTTGCAAGCTTCCTTAGCAGAATCTACCGATTCAAATGACTGCCACTTTCCATCCCTATTTATTTGCAATGTAGCAGGATAGAGAACTCTATATTTAATATCAGCTGACACAAATTTAGAGACTAGGGGATGGAGAGCCGATCTTTTCTGCCTGACAGAAAATGGCAGATCCTGCACCACGCGGATTTTCTTGCCAGCCCATTGAAGTTCTGCCACATCCTTTAGGTGAGTAAGAACATGTTGCTTATCCAAAAAGTTCAACATCTTAAAAATGAAGGGGGTATGGAGGCGATCCAGCAGGAGGCATGGGGCAGAGTGATCTGTGGGCTCTCTCAATTATGTATATGGGGCCATTAGGTGATGGCCCCACTAACTTATCACACAGCTTTTGGGCAAACAGTATAGCCTGAGCCCCTTCTTCACCCACAGGGAGACCAAGCACCACTAAATTATTTCGTCTCGAACGCCCCTCAAGATCCTCAAGACAATCCACT
The DNA here is from genome assembly GCA_016271365.2 of Neoceratodus forsteri. Lineage (NCBI taxonomy): Eukaryota > Metazoa > Chordata > Ceratodontiformes > Ceratodontidae > Neoceratodus > Neoceratodus forsteri. The sequence goes on along the minus strand of CM028129.1, from coordinate 1,720,670,798 downwards.
GTTTTTTTAAGCCTTTGGTGCACCACGACCATTTCTGGATCCAGCCTGCTTCTCCAGTCATCCAACGAGGATATACGGACTTTGTTGTCCCTGGTATTCATGCTGAGCTGATCAAGAGACACTTTAAGGGATTTGAACTCGGAAGTGAGTGCAGTAAGGGTCTCCTTCATCAGAGTCAGCTCCTCTAAGAACCTGTCCTCTGTGAGAGCAATAGGCTGTTTGGGTGCCAGGGGAAGATTCAGGACCACCCGCTTTAGCTCTTTTTGCGGTCTTTTCTTTGGCAGGAGTTGACGGAGGAGTGTGTCGGGGAAATGGCATCTTCATCTCCGTGGCCATTACCATGGACAATTTGCGGGTAAGTGGTAATTCTAATTGCTCCAGGCAGTTGGGAGACAAAGAGAAGTAGTAACTTTGGCACAAGTATAGAAGTAGTGGCGGCTAAGTGGTAGCACGTAGCGAGAGGGTAGGGGAGCCGATCAGAAGTTTGTCTCAGCAGGCAGCCACCGCAACGAAAGTCAAACAGGAATTCTTTTTGAAAATTGAGCTCATGCAGAAAAAACTGCAGTTGTGCAAAGAAACCCTCCTTTGCATAAGTTCTTTCTGCACATGTTCAGTTTTGCCAGTTTTGAAAATCTTGCCCCAGGATTCTCAAAAGGCCTGACATGGCCCATGGACTAAGCACCTGTGAGCAACCCCGTGGTGCAACAAAAATTTTCTGCACCTGCAAAAAAAGCTTTTTTTCAGCATTTTGTGCACGCGGGCATCACTTTCCTTGTTTTCTGTAGTTGTGAAAAAAAATAATGCCTGGCAATAGGTAGCATTTTCCCACAGCTGCACAAAAAATATGCACAAGCTGCTGTAAATTGTGGAAAAGGATGCAAAAAGGTAACCTTTTTTGAAAATTGAGTGCACGCAGAAAAAAATTGCAGTTGCGCAAGGAGACTCACTTGCTTAACATTTTTTTCATCATGTGTGCAATTTTTCTACTTTTGAAATTCTGTCCCCTGCCTGGGTTTAAAACTCTTCCCTTGCTGATAATGTCTCTTTAAGCAACTACAGGATAATGGTTCCACCATGCCGCAGTGATGGGAATCACAGTGATGTCCTTTACAGTGATGGACTCCCTCCGACATCCCCAAGGCCATTGCATCCTGACCACGATCCGCAATATGCCGACTGCATCTAGCGGGGGGCTGTGCTCCTCCCACACTCCCCATGTAGGGGGCTGTGCCCCCCGCACCCTCCCTACTTTATATATCTAACCCCACGTCACACACACAATGGAGTTAGGTGCCTACCCCCATCATTGCAAAGTCCATCGCGGAGCAATTCCTGTCGCCACACAGTCCATCCGGGTGTCACTGAGGGAAATATGCTGTCATGTCACTGTTCCAGCAGTATACGCAGGATAATCTACATCCTTTGCTGATGCACTAAAAGCTATAAAATAACAAGTACATGAGGAAAGGTTTCTATTTTTTAGCAGGGGCTACACTATATACTGGAAACTAATGGAAACACACTGATGTGTAAGCACTGTATAAAACCCAGAAAGGTGTTTGTAAAACTTGAACGCAACTAGAGGGAGCACACTGAACTATTAGTACTGTGCAGAACCTGGAAAGGTATTTGCAACCCCCCCTTCACCGATAGTTTTATTTAGGGTTAGCTATATGATAAGTTTCTACTGCAGAGACTTAAACATAATTTTAGAAAAGCCTTTAATGAGTAAATCATTGAAATTATATCTACATTTTGTATAGCAGAGGGTGCCTAGCATCAGTAGATAATTTTATGAATTAGGTTAAATGAAATATCTGACTAAACTGTAGCTCATGGTTTAGGATTTGCACTAGAAGATACAATAATATCGGGGTCTGTGCATTAATGTGCATGAATTGTGCACATAAGTGTCATACTGGCGACGTGCAGATGTGCACCTGCATGCTGTCCCAACTGTGTGCTATGCTCGGACACATGCACAGGGCTGGCTGAAGCTTAGGCATGGCCCATGGATGTGCGCAGTGCTATGCAGAGTGCTTCCTGGGTGGGCCCACATTATGCGACCCCACCATATGTGGGCATTGGTGCTGCCCTTTGTGGAAACATGGGAGTGAGCTTTATGATGGATGATGGAGACAAGGCAGTGGCAGAGGAAGGCAGGGCTGCACTCAGGGTACCCAGTCTACCAGCAGGGACTGATGGCACAGACTGTGACTGCACAGAATGGCAGGGATGTGGCCAGACATGTGGTGGTGGCCGAACACAGCCTGTAAACTTTACAAGCAGACAGGTGGCAGCCATGATTGCAGATCTCCATGAGCACTGTGCCATCCTCTATGGGGCAGAGCCCCTCAAGGCACTGGCTGAGACCAAATTCTGGCTGCGACTTGATATACAGGCTGCTGTCAACAGAGCCGGCCCCAAGGCATGGACGCTGTTGGCCATAAAACATAAGTGGTGTGACTTCCAGTCGGCTGTCAAGTATAAGCTGGCAGTCATTAAATGATCACAGCTTGGAATGGGTGGAGGCCTACTCACACAGGGGCACAACCTAACCCCCCATAGAGAGGATGGTGGTAGACAGTCTCACCGAGGTAAACCTGACTGGGAAGGAGGAGGCCATAGACACACTGCCAGGTATGTAATATAATGCAAGGACAAGGGGTGGGATGCTCAGAATGCCATGGGAATGCTACTCAGTCTGTGTTGCACCCTACAGACCTGGAGATGGGGTACATTCCCAATATGGAGGCAGCACCCTCTGTTCACCCAGCCATGCATCCTGAGTCCCACACTGACAGCCAGGGACAGTAAGATGGCACAGGTAGGAGGTATCCTAGGTGGGCTGTAGCACACTGTGATATGCCTGCAGCAGTGCCACAGCATGTGACACCCATCCTTTGTCTTGCTCCTAGGTACAATGCAGGATTCTGTGGGCATGGTGGACAAGGAGCATGTACCAGAGGACTCATGCACGGAGACAATAGTGGAGACACAGATAGGCATGGATTAGCTAGCTACTGCCCCCTCAGACAACCAACATTCAGCAACCCCCAGTTTGGAACCCCTGCCACAATTGTACCACAGACAGATGCCCTGTGGCAGACAGCAGGGCGCAGAGTACACCGCTCTACAGCCATATGTGGTTGGCACATATGCACAGCCTGCCAGCACATGCACACAGCCACTAGACACAGGCTATCCACCCACTGATGGCGGTCAGCAGAACACGGGGTGATGAGGAGTACCGCACAACAGCCCTGTTACAGTGGGGATGAGGGCTCTTCAAGTCATAAGTCCAGCCAGATATGGAGGCCACCGACACATGGTATATTCCATGCATACTGCATGGAGGTGTGGCAGCTAGAATGTGACCAATTCAGGCACAGTGCCAGAACACTGAGGCCCAGAAGGATCTAACTGTTGAGGTGAGGAGGATGTGCGGGGCATAGACTGCATCAGTGACCTCTTGGAGAGGCTGACAGACCACCTGTTACGTGGGGCTATCATGGTCACCCTGTGTGTCCCTGATGCACACCTGGATGTCCCAAACCAGCCAGCATCTGCCAGCCCTGTGGTCCTGAGGCACACCCAGATGTCCCGGACCTGCCTGCACCTGAAGGCCCCTGTGGCTCCGATGCACACCTGGATGTCCCAAACCAACCTGCATTTTTCCAGCCCCCATGGCCCTAAGGCACACTCGTATGCCCTGATACACACTGCACCTGCCACCCACAGCATTCCATAGATGCAGGGGGGCAGTCAACCACAGCAGGTGTCAGACACACAGACATACAGGTGGCCACATGGAGGGGGCAAGGCAATGGCAAAGACCCAGCATCTGGGCACACATGGTTAGGAAAACAACAGGCTAGGAAACAGTGATTCCTGCCAGCAGCACCCTGCCACTACCTCAGAGTGTCTAACAAGCACTCGCTATACACATACCTGGAACACTGTACACTGCAGCATGACCTCCCACTGTACACTGCCTCAAAACACCACCCTGTACACCATCACATAACCTTTCCATGTACACCGCCACATGATACTGCCATGTACACTGCCACATATCACCCTCCTGTACACCATCACATAACACCTCCATGTACACTGCCACATAATACTGCCATGTACACTGCCACATATCACCACCTTGTACACCATCACATAACCCCTCCATGTACACCGCCACATGATACTGCCATGTACACTGCCACATATCACCACCCTCTACACCATCACATAACCCCTCCATGTACACCGCCACATAATACTGCCATGTAAACTGCCACATATCACCATCCTGTACACCATCACATAACACCTCCATGTACACCGCCACATAATACTGCCATGTACACTGCCACATATCACCCTCCTGTACACCATCACATAACACCCCCATGTACACCGCCACATAATACTGCCATGTACACTGCCACATATCACCACCCTGTATACCATCACATAACACCTCCATGTACACCGCCACATAATACTGCCATGTACACTGCCACATATCACCCTCCTGTACACCACCACATAACCCCTCCATGTACACCGCCACATATCACCCTCCTGTACACCACCACATAACCCCTCCATGTACACCGCCACATGATGCTGCCACATACACTGCCACATATCACCCTCCTGTACACCACCACATAACACCCCTATGTACACCACCACATTACCCCCTGTATACTGCCACCTTTCACCACCTCATACATCAATGGGCATGTTCACAGATGGTTCCCCCTGGGCAGAATAGCACTCAGGGTGGGACATTGCCTTTGTGGATGGCCTCCCCAAGTGGAATGGCCCTACCCGAGTGTATGACATGCCGTCCATCCAGACAGGGACTCAGCGCCACACCCCTGGCAGGCCACCACCCCCTCATCACCTAGAGGGACAGTCCACTAGCTGTCCCACAGCAAGGGTAGTTGTCACCACATACCCATGTTGTGCATCCCTATCCCTACATGCAGTGAGAAGGGCACACAGCTTGGATGAATCAAAGATGTAGGAGTCATGACATGACCCAGGATACTTAGCACACACCTTGACGATACCAGTAGCATCACAGAATATCTGACATCTTATGCTGTGATACTTCTTGTGGTCCCTGTATGCCTCCTCGTCCACTGACGGCACCGGGATTACCACATGAGTGCGGTCAGTTGCCCCCAGTACATTGGGCATTCCATGCATGGAGTGCCTCCTTTGTGGACCTTACGTCAGCCTCTGCAGTGGGGAACCTGGTGCAGTGCCCTGGACACGGAGGACTGACTGACACCCGTGACATCTTCAGCAACCCTCTGGAAGGACCCTATGGCATAGAATACCAGTTCAGATAACATCTTCGTCTCCATGGACATCACTCATGACTGCTGTGTATGTGGTGCCACCTCTGCATGGATCATGTCATACAGCTTTGTGATAGCATCCTGGTCCAGGTGGAATCTTTCCAGGCAGTGTGTGTGTGTCCCGTAGGAGTCCAGTCTCCAGCTATGGCCAGAATACACATGGCAATGGGTGCGCCCTCATTGCCTGCTTTTGCTCACTTTCACCATCTAGCAGGAGGACATTAAGTAGTAGCCCTGGGCACATCTTATGAACCCCTTTGTGGTCGCATGGTGGGGTGTAGTGTCCCCACCTCTGTATATCACCAGACAAAGGCCCTGTCCGTTATGCTGCAAGGGCATCCATTGCTGATGGTTCCCTTTAATGGGTGGTTGCCTGGCATGCCGGTGGGGTGATGTGACATAAATGATCAGAGGGTCACTGTAGCTAGCAGATGGTAGCAGCAGTAATAGCACTCCTAGCAGGAGTGCATTAGTGCCCAAAGTGGGCTGTGTTGGGGCATAGCCCTGAAAGCTTTCAAGGGTGTTCTCCATGGCCTACCGAAATGCCCTAGTTGGGGGGAGTTGGGGCAGGTCATAGACCTGGCAGAGGTAGGTGCCACCTCTCATGTTTATCCTGTGCATGCATGTTCAGTGTGTATCATGCTGTGGCAGTGATGTCCCCCCTTATGTCTCTGCAGGTCCTCCTGGACATCCACACAGGATTGTCATGGTCCACGTGCAGCAGCCAGACAGGGCAATGTCAGTGGTGGCAGTGCAGTGGAGGATGTGGCCCCTGTATCTGCCATATTTTCTATCTTAAAGGGTGGGGTCAGCAGATGTGTTTTATAATGATGATGTGGGGGAGCTCCGGGCCATAGAGGAGTCATCCAAAGTATGTACTGGGAGTGTGCTGGGGGGCACGTGTGTGCCAGCTGTGCAGAGAGGTGGTCCTACCTGTGCAGCCCACTCATGGCTGTCCTCTGTGTTCTTGTTTTACAGGGGCATTGTGGCCCCTTACATAAGCTGGTACTAGTTCAGAGGGGGTGTACTGACACCTCATTGAGGAGCTTCAGCAGGGACTCCAAAGATGAGGAGGAGGACAGTTAATCCCAGGAAGGGGATGGCAGTGCAGGCCAGTGCAGCCATATTGATGATGTCCTTTGGTGGCGTGCCCATCCCCTACAGGGTCCAGAGGTGTGCATGCCTGTTGTATATGTGTGCCAGGGCTCTGTGTTACAAGAGGGTGGATACCCTCTGGATGCTGGTATATTTAAGTTATTTAACAAAGTATGGGTGGCAAGGAAGTACCGCCATCTGGGACTGCAGTATGTTCATGTTGTGTGATTCTAGGGTACATTGCACTGTGTTACCCTTCCTAGTTCAGCCCTCCATGGTGCTGTTGACAATCAGTGGCAGTGGTCTGTCTGGTCATATGCCTATGGGGCTATACACAACAGGCATTCTGTCCAGCTCTGTATGCCCTGCCTGCCTACCAGCAGTTTACTGCAACCCGCCACATGGCATAGTATTGCATGCGCTGCACCACGCGCCGGGGCAACATAATGCGCATTGTGCATGCACATCTGTGTGCTGTGTGCATGCTGTTATGCAGCCACACCCACATACCCACAAGTAGTGCTGCCATCGCATTGCTCGTGGATGACCGGTTTGCATGCCACTGCACATCGTACGTGCATGCTTCATTGCCGTGGTGTGCATGGTTTTCAGACATAAACCCTTGCACACGCATGTTGCACACCACGCAACTGCTGCATTTCCTTTGTGCATAGGCCCCATTGTGCACTATGTGTTATTAGTTAAAAACAAGAGCCATGTGGGACTTATAGAAGTCTCTGATGGAAACGGAGACCAGTTAATATCATAGGCACAGTGAATGAAATATTACTGTGTGATTATTATAGAACAATAATGCACAAGAGACTAAATCAAATTGTCTTAATTTAATATTTATGGGATTTGGTTCCCACCTTATATTTATTTACATGTGACAGAAAGATTTCAGTAACACATTTCATTATTCCATATTATGTTTTATTTTTGCATAATCTTTTTATTAAGTTTTTTTTCCATAATACATCCACATGTACATACTTATATTCCATTCATCTTAAACCATCACATTAACCCATTAACTCCCCCTCCTCTCCCTCTCCTCTCCCTATCCTCACCGACAAAAAAACAAACACCCCCCTTTTTTCATCACTCTTGCCATTTGTGCCTTCTTTTCCTAACATACATCTCTTAGCCATCGGTCTTGATTGTGGTTTAACTTTATAATTTGTAATGCTCTAGCTTCAGACTCATGCACCCCCTCTAGTCCATTTATTCCTTTAGCCTTTCATCCTTACACCTCATTGTTCCTCCAACCTCTCGGCATCCCAAGCCATCCTCCTCAATGCTCCAACCCAATTTCCATAATTTCCCGTTCCACCGGAGAGAGAGAAAACACGTATGTCCCCCACGTTGCCCAAAATTGATCTTCCCTGTTCCTTGACATACAAATTCCATATTATTTTAATTCTTATTAGACCATGCAAGTCCTCGTGACATTTTCTAAAGTGAAACATTGACTCGTAGTATGTTCTGATCAACTGTTCAAGCTGAAAAAAAGAGAGAAAAAAGTAAAATAAATGATTTCAAATATAAAACGTTGGTAAGTGAGTCAATGTGTTCAAACAAGTGGAATGGTAATTTTTTCATTGTAACAGCTGTTTCATTCCCTTATATCGGAAAGTGTGCTTTAATGTAAGCTGGTGGTTTCTCTGCCATATCGGGGGGAAGAAGAAGGGCATGTCACAAGGGAGGGAGGGAGGGAGTTCTTAAGGTGCACATAACTGGAGTAAATCAATGCGTTAAAGTGCTTCCTTAAGCTACATTTTCTCTAGAAAGTTCCTTGAACTCTCTATTGACTGCATGAGAATAACAAGGGTTCCAACGTGGTATGATCATGTTCTCATGACTACATCATTCAGTCTGCCTTCCTAAAGAAGAATAGTGGCACAGTACATCCGTGCTTGTTCTTAGCCCTAATCTGGGCAATTGCTTTCCTTGCTTAACAAAGAAAAGACCATAGCCATATAAGCATGTCTAACTTTTTTGGGGGGGGGGGCTACCCAGCACCTATTCAGTATAGAGGAATGTAAAAATACAAAAGAGAGAAAGGCCGCAACAGGGTAAGTAAAAGAGAAAAGTATATGGGGTTTAGAAGGTGTGGGGTCTGACCAACAGGGTGCCAGACTCCTAGGTCACCCATAGAAAATACTTTTGCAGCAGACGAGTTCATTATTAAAAGGGCCCATGACATTTAGCCTGTATGGAGGCTGGGAAAAGTTATGGATAGCCTTGTTCTTGCTGGATGTGCAACTCCGGCGTACTCAGTGGCATGCACAGCTTAGAATACATACTTTATATTTTTTTTGCTCCCTCTCCTGCACCCTGGCTGGGTACTTCTTTTGGCCGTTTGGGACCTCTGTGCCACCCACCACCCTTGCCACCATCCACCACCCATATCGGCAGCCTCCCGGGTAACCCGATATATCCCTTTGTTGGGTGGGTCATCTCCTTCCAGGGAGGAAGCACCGGTATTCATAAACAGTTGGCCTGGGTGCTGCTGGGTCAGTCTGGGCTGTCTATGGCATGAGGGTCCGGCAGCCATCATCCAGTCAACCAGGGTGCCATTTTTCCATTTTCTCCCTTTGGGAGCATGGCGTGCCACTGACGCCAAGGCACATGCTGACATTCGTTACATTCCCTATTCAGTGGGGCCCGACACATTTTTGTTCCCCCCGCCTCCAACAGGAGTCAGCAAATGCTGGGTCACAGACCCTCCCTCCTCCCAGGAGAAGATGAGCGGTCGTCGGATGTTCAAGCTCCCCCCCCCCAGCCAGCCCTCCAGCACCCAAGTCCATTCCTTAACCTGGGTTGCCAGTATCACAAGCAGAAATCCAACTACTGTGCCAACGGGCTGGCATACTTTATATTTTATTCAAAAGAGCAACAGAGGAAAGCCTTACTGCAGCAGTTCAGCTTTTTACCAACTTCCCCTTGTCCATTAGGACATGGTCCTACTCTGTCACGGGAGAGAGGCAGAAGGTTAAGTGAAGCCTAGGAGACAATGTTTTCCTGAAAATGTCCTCCATAATAAAGAATGAAGGAATGTCTGAATATCTGAATATTAGATTTTAAAATGTTTCCTGAATGCTGGAAAAAAATTTTGTCAGAGCTCTAAGCTCCTCCCATTTATATTTGATTGACAGCATGGTCCTATGAAACTAGACCAAAGAGGGCACTGATCTCCTTATACAACACAGTTTTCTGGCAACACTAATGGACAGAGGTCTGCCTAGGGGAATTGGTAGGGCTTGGAAAAATGGAGTATCTCAGAGAGAAAAGAAAAAAACACATTTGTTTAACAACAGTTTCAGTTTTACAGAATCCCTTCTGTCTTATCAGTAAAAAGGACTATGCACAGGTACTCCTTTATGAATTAGCTACAGATATTTATATTGGGCTGCTTATTTATTCATTATGCTCTCTTCCTAACTGGCAGTGCATTTATTCCTACTGTCAGCTATAGAAGAAGCTAGGAAAAAGTGTTCCATGCAGTACAAGGAGCAGCCAGCTGAAATGGTCAAAATGCTTCTTCAGCCACTGACTCCTCTAACCTGCTGTACAAGCATTTCTACTTTTAAGTTTCCAGGAGCTTACTACCTGCAGACATTACCATTGGTAGTAGCTGTTTTGTACACTTAGCAGTGTCACAGTATTTCTCTTGCAGCCCTCTATTTTATTCTGAGGGTTGCTACCTGCATACTGCTTCATAAACATTCCTGCCAGGGATATTCCTGTCTCTTTACAGACAGACAGACGCTCGTCACTCTGCTGTTGGACTGAAAACCCCTCTGGTCAGCCCCTGTATATTTCATTGAGGTTCTTAGGAACCCCACTGTCCCTTGCACCGTAGCATATGTATTAATTTGCCAGCAGCCGGGAAACATGAATACATTTTAACAAATTTGGGGGGGGGATCTGTTACATAACGAATGCGATGGCTGAAAGTAAAGAAATGCCGCACAGTTTAACCATGAATCCTGCTTCGATGCAGGATGTATTTAAACACTATACAACAGAGCGGTAGCTAAATTAAATAACTATATTCACACATGCCACTCTGTTTCACGCCTATAATTATTGGCTTTACTTAAAAGCCCTACAATACCTTTTTGGCAGCTTATCAGCTTGTTTTTAAACACCCCTCACATATTTATTTATTAAGCTGCATTTTACTACATAGTTTCTATTGGCACTGCAGCACTTTAATCACACAATAATCACTCTACGTCATTTCATAAAAAAACATTTAAATGCACTGTTGTACTTTGCTTCATTCTTCAAAGTATATTTAAAGGGAAACAGTGGAAAAGGCACAGCTTTACCCAGGCACTACAAAAATGCCTGATTCGTGCTTTCAGACAGTAACATTTTTTTAACAAATAACTCTAATTGATTTTTCAGTGATTTCAACAGTGGCCTTCAGCTTTTACTTTCTATTGCTGGGAGCCACCATCTCATGAGAAGCAGAGAGCTCCCCTGAGTTCAGTTTATGCTAATATGTCCTGCCAACCAATAGCTAAGTTCAAACAGGCATATTAGCATACAGTGAGCTCAGGAAGCTCACTGCTGCTTATGAAATGGCTGCTGCCAGCAACAGGAAGTGGAAGTTGTGGGTAGCTCATCTAAATCATTAAATAAAGTTGTTACTGTCTGAAAGCACTAATTGAGAGTTTCTGCAGTGTCTGAGGAAAGCTTTGTCTTTTCCATTGTTTCCCTTTAAAGGCACAGATGCACTTTATTGAAACCCAGGCATGAAATGCCGTATAAGCTCCTTAGTTGTTTTCGTTGCCAGCTGGCATGCTGGACCTGAACATGATGCTAGCGGGCAATGGCAATGGACTGGATGTAGGGACTAGGAAAGATAAGGCAGTAGGAAAGAGACATGTAGCGTGAGAAAAAAAGACTGATGTCAATGGCTAACCTACACCAGGGCTAGAAAGAGGTAAAGATACTGTTGTGCAACAGATTTAAAGTAAGAAGAAGAAGAAGATAGTAAAGTCATCCCTCCACCAGGGTCTAGGAACTAGTGGAATGCAGAACTGCCACACACTTTAATATAGAAAAAGCTGGCAGCAGAAAAAGTCCCAAGGTCTATTGAGTCTGCCCAAGAAAAATCTTACCTATTCCTTTTTGGCCTACGGCCAGTTAGGGAAGTTACCATGTGTTGTGACCCCCCCCCCTTCCCCTGCTGCTTACCCACCACTTCTCCCTTCTCTGCTTCCCTTTTGCCCTTCAACCCCTGAATCTGTCCCAGCCTTCTTTGAACCCTGTTACAGATCCCACCTCCACCACCTCCTTTTGCAGCCTATTCCATTGTTCCAGTACCCTTCCATTAAAGAAGAGTTTCATAACTTCACTTTTAAATCCCCACCCCCTGATTACACTTTACCTGTGACTTCTAATCACTGTGTTATCATTCCAGGGGAATGGTTCCCCATTGTCTACCTTGCTTATCCCCCTCAGGAATTTATAGGTCTTAATTATATTCCCCCCCCTCTCTTCTGGCCTTCAGAGTGTACATATTCAGGTCTGCAGTCGATAATATTTAAGCATGTAGGATTATGGTGTTTGGGGTAGAATAGGGCATACATGGCCGTGTATACCATCATGCCTTTTCCTCTTAGTTTTGTAGGCTGCAGACATACAGTACATCGTAATTGCCCCACATAAGGAAGAACACTTCTCATTTCACCACTCCAGTGCCCTCTGCCTCACACGGAGCAGGCAGAAGGATTTGGCACCAGGATTTAGAGGTGGTGCAGTAAATCAAAGATGCAACAAATGAACATTTTGCACCCACCACAAGGCAAGAACCACAAAATGAATATGAGGTTAATTCACTTTAATATAGAAAAAATTGTGCAGTACATCTCAATGAAACCAGGGGCAGAAAAACCACTGAACTGAGCACACCAGAAGTCACAAACAAACTTCTTTTTATTTGTTGTCTCACACGGAGAAGGTCCTATACCTCATTGCAACCTGAGACGTAAAAGTCAAAATTTATATCAAGCCTTATTTCTCAAACTTCTAAACATGTAAGTAAGAAAATAATACACAGCAATGTGTGCATTAAGTCATAGAACTACATGCCCTGGCTGTGGTGAGAGGCCAAGTGCCTTCACAACTCAAGAAGTGCAGTGACTGTAACTTAATGCACACCCTGGAGTGTGTTTTTGCACTTATAAAATGGGTTTGCAGTTAAAAATTATGATAAAAAGGGGGAAAAAAACTCATCTGTGCCATATCACCACCATGCAGTGGGCAAATGCACTGTGCAGTCATGGGACAAGTCTCAGTTAATCGTGGCATTCCGTTTTTCCTACCCATTTTATAGGCAGTCACCACTCACTCAGAAAACAGTCCTTTTCAAATCAGTAATCTTTTAGGTATTTTATTGCACACTGCTGCAACTTCAGTGCAGGCAAGAACCAGCGTATTGCAACAACCAATGTTTTGCTGTCAACAGAGCTTAGCATATTGGGGCATAGTCGTGATGGGGTGGTTTTTATGCATGAAATGCCTGTGTAATGCCCGTGCAGCTATACTACCCTGGACAGATGCACCGTGCACAGTATTCACAATTGTGAGCACCTGCAGGACACTCATCCGCAGCCCTGCCCCTGGTGCACAACTGCTCAGGGACAGATCGTGGGACTCGGGTGGGCACCCAGTTGGATGCCCATCCTGGATCCTGTAGCGGATCCCCTGCTCTGCTGAGCAAGGGATTCTGGGCAGGCACAGGTCTGGGCAAATTGGAACATATGAGCGAGTGCCCAAATGGTTTCCCCATCCCTACCATGCAGCTGAGTGGGCTGGGGCAGCATGTTGGGGGGGATTCCATGTCCTACCGTAGCTGATGGGTGTTATCCATGGGGGCATGTAACCATTATGGCAGGGTCTTCCCTCACATAACTAGTGCCCCCCTCACCCAGCACTCCCCACCTTAGTGAATGGTATGGAGTATGGGCACACCTTCTGACACCCCCCCAGACAACCTGTGGTGCGTAGCTGTGGGATCGGCATGGGGATCATGTGCACAAGGGGCTTGCGCACTTGCAGTGAATGCCGCCAGGGGTCTGCCAGACCCCCATTGCATGGCATTCCAACTTTGGGTTGCCTATACACCTCAGATATGCGTTGCATAGGCAACCTGAACTTTTGTGAATAGGCCCCACTGTGAGTAAAATGTTTGTTGCCGCACTGTATTGGGTGTTGCCTGCACTGAATTTTTCCCATTGTTTAATAAAAAATGTGAAAGATTATCAGTTTAAAAAGGACTGTTTTTTGAGTGCTGCAGATACTGCTGGTGTTCTGGGCTTTACTATTTGTACACAGTCACCTAGCTTCTAGAACTGGCCTTGTTTTGTATACAAGTAGACCATTTAAAGATGCTTATTTACACAGTGTTCTGAGCTTCTTCTACATGAAAACATACCTATTTGTCCCACATTTTGTCTCTTTTCTCCGCAAATTGTTCCACACTTGAGGGGCAAAAGGTTGAAGTATGCCTAGCTAATCTTTCATATAGATTTCATAGATTTCATATATGCATGACATGGAAATTAATAGGTGTAACCTCAGATAAATGGCTAACTGACTTGAAATGCTTAACAGCTGCCTTCTCTTAGACAATCTTGTGCTTTTAAGTAGTTTGCAGTTTTTTGGGAATAACATTGTTGGGGAGACTTGCAATAATTTATAGGGGAGGCAGTATAGTGCAGTGGTTTAAGGCTGCAAATCTGGAGACCTGGGTTTGAATCCCACAGTCCCAACTTGCATACTGTGTGACCCTGAGCAAGTCACTTAACTTCCCTGTGCTCCCAGATTGTACCTGTAAACAAGCTTTCAGCTTAGTGTGTCTCACCTGGTTAAACAATTGGGGAAATAAAATATCTGTGGAACTCTGTGCTGTGTGACTGCTGAGTTAGGTTCAGGAAACACAGCTCCTGATTTTCAGCTTTAGAAGTTGCCAGCAGCCAGAGATTTGCATATTCCTATAAAATACCATTTTTATAAAAACAAACAAACAAAAAAGCTTAGTAGTTCCTGTTTGCAAGAATGTGGGTGGAGAGGGAATGATTGTTTTTTTCTCTGCTGGCGTGTGATTTACCAGCAGTACTGATACTGAGAAGCTTGTAGCCTTAGTTTACAGTGAAACAATGCGGCAGTATCACTCTAGAAGGCATCACAATAATGAAAAGTTAACTAGCAGAACTGAGGACGTCTACCTTAACAAGGTGAGGCTCTTCTTAGCATTGTTTTTTGGCACCTATTTTAATTAAATAAATCAAGCCTAGTGTGGGGATGTCAGAAGAAAGTTACTTGGAAATCATTGCTATCCAGTAACTTTAAATTCTGGCAGCATTGCGAATCAGCTTTTTAAAAAAAAAAGTAGTATCTTGGGCAACATTAGGAAACTTTTTTTTAGCAGGAAAAGGGAGGCAGTGTTGCAATTACGTAAGTCATTGGTAAGGTCACATCTCTAGTACTGCACGGAGTTTTGCTCCCCCTTTTGTGGGGTGACATTAAGTTGAACGGGGTGTAGTGCAGAGTGCCAAGATTGAGCAGGGGACTACAGGGCAAGTATTATCAGGGTGGACGGGCTGAGTTGTGTCTCTTTTAACTTGAGAGAGGATGACTGAGGGGAGACCTGATCCTTACATATAAGGCATTCAAAGAACAAACTACTACGCAAAGTTCACATTTGGTGCCTCGGGGTACAGTGGGGCACAAGACAAGAAGTCATGGTCATCAGCTGCTGGGGGAACAAGTTAAAGGATGCAGAAACAACATTTTGACAACAAACTGTTCAAAAATCTGGCTTTAAACAGGACTAAAGGAAAGGCTGCTGAATTTGTTAATGCTAAAGCTACATTTATATACGTTACCTAAATGTGGTTCCAAAGCATTTGAAAAATGTAAAATCAGCCTTCCAATTTCAAAAAAACTGCCTTACCTGCTTCTTAAAATGGCCACCAAATGTGTTAAGTGATGACATCATCGGAGCCAAAGTCAGAGAGCTATATGGCTGTCTATAGTGCTAACTAGTTCTTTTTTCCCTTTTTTGTGTAGAATTGTTTCACCAAAATGGTCAAAACCATGTGCATTATTTAGATCAATACACGTGTTAGGCTATGGTTCTGTTCATTTTGTTTACTTTAACATGTTGAAATTGTGTTTTAATCCAACCGACTTTCTCTTTGGCAAACCACAGTGCAGTACACATCTTGAATAGCCTGGTGGTCTAGTGGTTATGGCGGATCCAGGATGCTACAATGGGGCTGGGAGTGTGTGCATATTTATTATGCACTTTTTAACATTTTTATGAAACCTTTATATTTTCTGCTATTGTGCTTTTCTAGTATGTTTTTGACTGAAACTACAAATGGAATCCATATTTTTGAATGTAAACATTTGTAGAATCAATAAATCAGACTTCTTCAACAAAGTGAAATGCAGCAGCAGCAAGCGAGTACTTTACAATGGGGTGGGGGGGCGGTTACAGCCATGACCTTCACCACCCCATAGATCCACCACTCGTTTGTAGCAAAGTTATTCTGTAGTCCAACGCCAGAGTTCCTACTTTCTTGGAAATCAAAAATATGCTTGTCTTCTCTTCTTTATCCATGGGAAATAATAAGAATCAGTATTCATATAGTGCTTTCATACACATTGTATCCCAAAGTGCTTTACAAGCAATGCTAGACTGGTAGTGAAGTGACTGAATGTGTAGTGGCAGCCAATTCACACAATACCCACACACAGCCCTGGACAATTGCATGAACTGGTTTTATGGGAAGGGGAATGTTGGCCAGGACAACAGGGTCAGGTAGTGATCGTGGTGCTGGCAGCTCCACGTCTTATTTCTCACAGTGATCTGCTCATATTTTTCCCTTCTGTCTTCCCCCTTCCCTGAATACAGCAGTACCTTGCAGGAGTGGCCTTCTCAGTACCCCTCTGGTATTCATTCTCACTACTGCTCCCCACACCAAAACTGGTGAGCTCATCACCCTTGTGCATCATGATTGTAAGTAGTACAGTCCCCAGGTTTTTTGACATATCAGAAATAAACAAATCTTTCCAGTAAGTCAGGCTGATAGCAGCAGGAAAGAAGAGAAATTATAGGCTTTCCTATCCTTAAAAGATCTAGGCTACCTTTGATTAGGCACTATTAAATGCTGGGTGTGCACATCATTATGCATGTCATTTAATAGTGCCTAATTATAGCTGGATTAGATCTTATATGGGCAAGAAAACCTATCTTTCCCCTTCTGCCCTGCTGCTATCAGCCTGGCTTACCAGAAATCATGTTTATTACTAATATGTAAAAATGACACAGGCGACTGTACTAACCGCATTCATGATGCAGAAGGGTAGTGAGCTCACCAGTTTTTGGTGTGGGGAGCAGAACAGAAGCATGGATGCCAGGGAAGGACTGAAGAGGCCATTCCAGCAGGGTGCAGCTATAGTCAGGTTAGAGGAAGACAGGAAGGGGGATGTCTAGCAGATCATTGTGAGATCTGAAATGTAGGGCTGCCGGCACCATGATCACTACCTGACTGTGAATGAGAGCAGCCAGCGATGACAAATGCTCAGTGGCAGGGCCGCACTTAACGTGTTAGTTGAATTCAGTGTAGGGAGATTACCCTCAGGTCGGGGGATGGGTGTCGACGTTTGTTAGGACAGTATTGAGGGAGCTGTGTATAGATCATTCAAGATTTAGGAGGGTGGTAGCCAATCATCTCACATTGTGGAGTAGGGCACTAAAAAGTACTGGAGAAGATTTGCTGGGAACTGTCCTGTGGGGTTCTGCAGATCACAGGTAAAGGAATAGACTGACACTGGAAGTCTGGTGGATTTGCTCAAGGCATTAGTATGCCTCTCTTGCTAATAATACTGTTATCCATAGTAAGTGCAGCCCTTATGAGGGCATGAACAGCAGTTTTTCTGGTGAGTCCTGAGGCTTATTGCTTGGCCCCCTACAAAGACCCAATTGTTGGTTAATGAGGTAGGACAAAAACACAACAGGGGAACTGTACATACTGCCTTCACTGTGCAGAAGGGTGGTGATCCACTCAATGTTTACTGTGGGAGCAGAAGTCAAACACTGAAAAAGTGGACTTAAGTGTGATTTGGGAGGTATTTTTTAACCGTACCAGCTAATGACCCGTATCGGTGTAGGTATGCACAATTCTCTGAGGCATACGATTACAGTCTGAGGTGTGATAAGTCTCTTCATGAGACTGCAAACTCATATGCAGCCGCAGGCAGTACTAAGGACATGGTATGGATGGTGGGGTGTTCAACAGAAGCCAGACGAGGTGCAGGGGGTTCACTTGGAAAAAGAACACAAGAGAAGCTTTTTTTGTGGATTAACAAGCATGCATGAGCTTTGGAATTGGACCAGACTGGTACTTCGCTGTGTGACCCTAAGCAAGTCACTTAACTTCCTTGTGCTGCCAGGCCAAATCTGTAAACAAGGTTTTAGCATAGTGTGTCTCTCCTGGTTAACAAACAAAAAATTCAGGACATCACATAACCACTAGATCTTCAGGTGTTTGAAGCGTTGTACTGTTCTGGAGTTTGCCAAAGAGAAAGTCAGTGAAATTGCAAAACATTTTCAGCAAGTTAAAGTAAATAAAATGAACAAAATCATAGCCTAACGTGTACTGATCAAAATAATCCACATGTTAACACATGGTGTTGATCATTCTGGTAAAACAGTTCAAAACAAAGAGGGAAAGATGAACTAGTTAGCCTAGAGGAATATATATTGATCTCTGGCTCTAGCTCCGATGATGTCATCATGATTCATCACTTAACACAGTTCAGGTATCTTAGGGAGAAGGCAAGGCTGTTTTTTGTAAGTGAAAGGCTGATGTTTACGTTTTTCAAAAGCTATGAAACTGCATTTATGTTATTTACATAAATGCAGTTTTAGCATAAATGTAAACAGCAGCCTTTATTTTACCCATTATGAAGCCAGATTTTGGAGTTTGCAGTTTTAAAAAACTGCTTGTTAAGGTATCCTTTAAACATGATCTGAGGCTCACTTTCTTTACACTGAGGCCCTGTCCACACTACACCGCTTGCGCCTGGTAATGGATGCAATCCGTTACGGCCGCGGAACGGTGCAGTGCGTCCACACCTTGGCAGTGTCCGTTACAGGACTGGCACCGCCAGTCCACACATTGGGATCCGGGTGACCGTTACAGCGGCGCCCAATCCCACAATGCAGCTCGCGCTGCACTTTGTCTCTGCAGAGGACCATTACCAGCAGTCCACACTACACGGCGTAACGGTCCCAGGTGAGGACTAGTTTCATAACCATTGTGAAACCACCTCATGGTGGTTTCCACAATGGTTACGAAAATGCCTCCTGTAACATTACCAGTGTAAACGCACGCCGTTACCGATGCGGTTTACACCCTCTGTAACATTACAGAAGGGTTTTCGGGCTGCAGTGTGGACAGGGCCTGAGGGTAGTGTCCAGGTGAAATGGCTTGCTTAGATGGGTGATTTAAAGTAGTTCACTTCTGCCATTTAAAAAAAAAATTCAAATATACAGACATGGAAATTAACAGGTGTAACCTCAGATAAATGGCTAACTGACTTGACATGCTTAACAGCTGCCTTCTGTTAGACAATCTTGTGCTTTTAAGTAGTTTGCAGTTTTTGGGAATATCATTGCTGGGGGGGGATTGCAATAATTTATATTGAACAAGTTGACAAAATTGTTAAAATACTGAATGTCACTTAAAGGCCATCTGCAACATAGAATGTTTTTCACTTCTAAGCTATTTTTGCAACTGAGTAGTCTGTTGAATAAAAATAATGTTGCAGTGCACCACTGGGATGGCAATATAGTCTAGGGGTTTGAGCAATGTGTGGTGAATTAGTTTGGTATATCCAGCAGATCGGGGTTTGATTCCCACAGCCTCCACTTACATACTGTATGAACCTGACCAAGTCATTTAACCTTCCTGTGCTTACAGGACACACCTTGAAAAGAGGTTTGACTTAGTGTGACCTTCCCAGCCAACATTTTAGAATAAAAACAATAAATAATCAAAACTGCATAGTGCTTTTGCCACTGCTGTCTCTTCCTTCAGTTTCTCTGCACTGCAACATTTCCTGGGAAGTGATACCTTGTTTTAGTCACCGCACTGTTTTGCTATGATGTGTTGGCTAGACTTGCATTTTGGGAATTTTAATGGTCTGAGAACTGGGAAAAAGGGCAGCAGTGAAAAAAGTGCATTGCCACAGTGCATTAATTTTCAAACATTAGTACAGTAAGCCTCTCATAAGAAACAGTCTGAAAAAAAACAACCTCAGGCCTTCCCTAATAATTGGAAAAATATCATGCCCCCTTATAGAAACAATATCATTTAAAACTTTACAATGTACACCAGAAATAATGTGAAATGCAGCTGAATAAATTACTGAGTTTATTCACCTGGGGCTAGTAACATTCAGTTTCCCTCATATCGTCATGCAAAACATCAGTGACTCAAAGTATGAAGCAGAAGTATAAGTAGCAGTTAAAATGTTGAAACTTGTCCTTTTTATAAAATATGCGTGGAGACAAAGCCAATGTCATAAAAATGTTATCTTCACATATGTGTAATAAATCTTAGAACCCAGAATGTATCATGCATATGTTTGATAAACACTAGTTGTCAATCATACTCCAAGCAGTCTGTTGTATAAACAGGATGTGCAATGGGGACCCATGTGTTATGTTATTTATCCACACGCACGCAGTTTGATCTCGGGGCACATCACTCATGGCTTACGCCACACGAGAGGTTACCTGAGGTCAGACTACTGTTGGGTAGATAAATAATGTATCACACAAGATCCCTTGCATATCCCCTATTTAATTCAATTTTAGGTCACCATTTTACGTGTCTTGTCCAGTTTATTTTGACTTTAAGAGGTTCCCATTTCAGTTCCCATATTTATTCAATTGTGGATCACCATTTTATTCTGTCTTTTCCAGTTTATTTTGACATTTGGTTGTTCATTTTGCCAGTTCACTGTTTTGTTAGTATTGGCAACACTTTTCCACAGAATGTATTTGTCTCCTTGTGCCCCTGCCCCCTAAATAACCTAATAAGAAGCCCTTTAAAGCAGCAGTATTACCTATCCAGGAAACTGTCAATTTCAGTGTTCTGTAGATCCACAGAAAATACCACGCCTGTCTGTCTTTTACTGCTGCTGTCAACATGGCTGGAGGCAGAAATGTAAACAAAAATAAAGCACAACTAAGCAGATTACAAGGGAAGGGGAAATTGTTTGACCAGA